>OX376373.1:127763423-127798423 GCA_947369275.1 Nemotelus nigrinus | reverse complement strand
TGCAACAATTAAAGTGAGATAAATTAAATCGGAAGACTGCATACTAGATCACTGTATGTCAGCCATAGCGGTTTTCGCGACGCCGAATGGAATATGTACATAATTATATGATAGTGACACACTAACAGAAACTGCATTCGCGTTCAAGGGTGCGCCAGCATGTTTAGTGGTTTATCAGTGAAATTTAAGCTCGATAAAAACCTTAAAGTCATACAATTACCCTGTTGGATCATTATATAGTCCCGAGAAAACCAGTTGCCCATGTGATGATTACTTTGTTAACAGATATTTCGGGTTCTTTTTGATGAGAGTCGTATCGTAGTTTTCGTAAAAGCAGCTACAGGAAGAAGAAAAAACTTGTCTGACGAATGTTGCATACGGATCTATGGGCTTTGTAAATTATTAATGAAGCTTCGCCCTCACTCATCGGTAGTTTAAGTTGAGAGATAAACTGAATTCAAGTGTCTTGGATGCAGTAGTGGTTAATTAATCCAAGCGCCTAGATACTGGTGACCCACTATGAGTTTTCTCAATCCCAAAAAAATAAAACGAATCATATTTTTGTGAAACTCACTGTACTGTTGGTTGCATCGCGAAGTTCTTCAATTGAACGCTTAGTGTCAACCCTGAAAACCTCGAATCGGAATCCATTTGCACCTGTGAGTGATCAAATTACGCTCCGGATCGACCTGGTCTTGCTGTTCAAGGCACTGACGAGTGAATTTATCGGGAACCTAGAACGACATTCTAGTCTGACTGGGTCAGTGTAGACGTTTTAGTCGGCCGTTGTGATGACAACGATTCAACGCCGCGCAACCAGCAGGTAACAATAACAACGGCTTGGTTCCAGCAACCAATCTGAATGTGGACGAGGTAAGATTGCAAAGCACAAATGAGGGCGTGGTAGAAATATCAAAAGAATGCTGAATATATGCTTCGAAGTTCCGAGTGGGCGAGAGAAATTCCATTGTTGAACAATTTCTTTCTTGCAATGAGGTGTTTAGCGACTCCGCTGTACATTGGTGGTGTGAAGGAAAGTAATATCCGGGTTGCGGTACCACCAGTGACACATGGCATCAATTCGACCCACTACGAGAAACTTGTAGGTTTCGTTGGACTCGCTTGGCGAGATGTTCTGCATGGACGCCAAGGCGAAAAAAAAAAATATTCTGACGAACAAACAGACAGCAAGCAAGTAACCACTCTGTACAGTAATACTTTATAATACTTATACACATCTATATAATTTGCAATGCCGGACTACATACCTAGATCCAGTGGGGCAGAATGTTTTAATGAATACTTTAGCCCAAAGTAATATTCTTTTATACATACTTAGTAACGTAGAGCCTAAATAAGAGAAAAATAAAAGAAAACTAACTTAATTGTGGAAGATCAATCACACTAGTTGTAACTTTGTCACTATATACATACCTTTTCTTTTAAAACTGAATCCAATGGAGGTTTATTTATGTTTCGAAACTGAAACTAGCATAAATTAAGAATAGATATTTGTCAGTTGGATTGATAAGGATTTCTAGTTTGGAATTTTTCAGTGTGGTTTTTGTTTAAAAATATGGTTCGATGGTGATAACATTCAACACTACACCGTCTTATGGACACTCGGTCGTTTTTTTTTTGTTTTTCTTTCTATAACTGTACTTAGTTTGGAACGTAATTGCGTTTATAGTTATCATTATAATAATCATTATAATAAATCTGAGACGAAGCTGTTTATCAAAGCCTATGAAACGAAAACCATACATTCGAACCTCTAGTAAATCTGATTTTTGATTCTTGTATTAGTGTAATCACGCACTTACACTAGATTTAAGCCTATTAATATAACTAAGGTCACTCACCGAAGGGCTAATTAAATTATTGATAGTACCATTTCAAACGTACAGTTTTCTACGTAAATTTACTATTATCTATCGAACATTTGTGCAGATAATCGCGACTTATGTAATTTTATTTGTTATCATGACACCAAATGATATTTAGTAAATGCCACGGTGTTATCTCTCGTAACCTATTCAATGCAGGAATTTATATTGGAGGTATGTTACTTTAATTACGTATTGAGCTTACTGAATTAAAAGCGGGAGTACCGATCTAAGTTTTCAAATTGAAAGTGGGGATAGAAACATGGCCATGTTTATAGAACTCAATCACCCATTCGCGTCATCAATAAAAATGAATCAAAGATAAGCAAGAGATCGGAAATTATTTCGAATAATGCATTTTTAAGTTTGAATATTACCTGGATTGACCTTATTCCGTGTAACTATATATATAAAAAAAAAAAAAAAACTCTTGAAATTTAGTAGGCTCACATTAAGGCTATAAGTCTACATCAAATTTATGTACTTGACATATCAATGAAATAATCATGCATTGTTAATACTAAACCTTTGGCCTTCTTATTGGGCGATAGCTCAAGAAGTTCTGCCTTCTTTTCAGGGTCCGCGCATGGCCTGGCTGGCATAAAAATGATAAATAGTTTTTCGTGATTTTTTTCGGCGTTTTTCAGCATCTTTAAAGGGAGGGATACTGGCCATACATTAATAGTAGTTTCTGTGGTTGATTTAGATTTTTGAATTGTTGCATTTGATGGCCGGTATCAGAGGGTGGAGGACCCCAGAACATCGGGGTCAGGGCTCCACTACCATCGGGGGCCCGGAGCTGTCTGTCTCACCCGGGTTCCTTGGAAAAGAGAGGCAGCGTTTATTCCTCTTCCGTTTTTAGAATTTTCAATTTTTCTGGCTCCGTGCTTCGTCACGAGCACTGGGTCTGCTTAGGCAGCCCATGTTGCAGAGCCTGGGTGGTTTTCTTTACGGAACTATGCCCCCTTTTGTCCCTGGGTATTTTATATACCAGTTTGCGGCTACGAATTCATGACGGATGAATTTTAGGTAGCATCCTGTTTTCTAGAGAGCAAACCATCCCCATTTTTCATGAATCCACCCCAGCTGCAGCGAGCTAGCAAAGCGGCACCCCAGCATCCGTCGGGGTTGGTTAAAGGTTGCTCCGCTAATGCGGACGAGGGGCCTTCACGGCCATTTCTAGGGCACCCTGCTCTCGGAGCAATCCTTTTTTTTTTGTTTTGCCTCTTGAATGGCATTAGCTATTCCACTTTTGGACCTTAGCACTCTTGGTTCTGGACTTCGGTCTGGTTCAAGGATGAGCTAAGGCCACTCCCTCAATCGCATCATCGCTACAAATGGCGCCCACCGTGGGGCCCGAAACTTGTTTTTGGGTGACCCACCAAAGTGAGAAAATAATTATGAGCGTCGACTCATACTCCCCTTAAGACTTTACGTCTTCTATCCCAAAAATTTCCATTCTCACTAGCAAGTCTTAGAATCGCTTCCTTTGCGATTCAATATTACTTCGTTCGAGAGAACAAACCCTTTTTATTAAGACCTGCATTGCGCGCTCTTTTCCTAATAGCCACAAACATCCTTCCCAATCCTATCCTATTAAAACCATTCCTTTTAGATTACCTCTTGGGCAGCTTCCCGTTTGTCGTCTTCTGAGTTTTTTGACTCTGGGTGCAACCTGGAGGTTGGCCGCAGATAACAGGTTTTGGTGGTTTACCGCCATTCCTGTCCCGGTCATCCGAAGGGCCCCTGCCCCACTTTATGTTGGGAAGCTGTCCCAAATTTTGATATCCTTGTTGTCTTGACCCAGCTTCTGCTTTTGGCTTGGGTTTGGGTCAAGCTGTAGTGGATTACGTGGGGTTGGCGTGGTGCCGCCTACACGTCCCTGCAGCTTGTCCAGACTTGAGCCATTTGCTGAAGTTGAGTCAAGCAACAACATAGTTGTTTTGATCCTTTGCTCCTCTCCTTTCGAGGAATTTCGGGTAGAGTGAACAGTCCCCCCATACAGCGCGATTCTCCTCAGGAATCGACCCAGTTTTTTTTTCTTATACGTACTTGAATTTTTACACTCGTACAATTTTCTAACGTAAATATATATTTCAAACTACAACAGTTATCTCACTCAAACATTTTTCGTACTTCATATTATCATTCTTGCATTTAATTCGAAAAGCCAGCCAGCCAGTGGACCTGAATTGGAGAGGAGTGGATTGGGGTTCATCTAATAAGAAGGCCGATCTTTGAAAAGTAATTTTTATTCTAACTTTGAAAAATTAAAACTATTGAAAATTTTAAAACTTTTGAATTTATATTTTTCAATTCTAACTTTAGCCATCTGGCTTTGATATCTTAATATAATTAATAAGTTAGCCACACCATAGGTGTGCACCCACTTATTCTTGAATTTTGGCACTTTGGCCTATTAGCTAGCAAATACTACTTTAGCCACTTTGGCTTAGTTTAAGCGATTTTCTTTTCAAAAAGAGTTAGACACGTCCATTGCAGACGTGCATTTGATTACTCACTCGTGTGGAATACGCGCCGCGATCACGCGCGCGTCTTAGCTATTAAGATACTCAAAAAAAAAAGCAAAGGGTTTTGACGCTGCTTTAGTTTAAGCTTCTTGCCAGACGCAACTTTCATAATTTTACATTTTTTTGAATCAGAGAATTTTTCAACAAGACGAGATGCCACTCACCAGGAGTAACGAGGACCTGTCCCATATCCAGGTGGAGGAACAATGCTCCATCTGCCAGGCTCCATTCACGCCAGACAGGCCCGCTTCTACCACCTCCTGCGGCCACCAATTTCATGGACCATGTCTCGAAAAATGGTTAAAGACGAGGCAGGAATGTCCGCTGTGCCGTGGAGCATTGAGACTCCCCCTGGAGGTGGTACAGGTCTCTTCGGCAGGAGCAGCCTCAGGAAAAGGCGCTCATCCTAAAACAGGTAGAGGAGGAGTCAGGACCCGCGGGATGGACCGTCAGGAAGAAGGAATTCGGGACTTCTCCATGGAAGACCCAAATGGGGAAGAAAGTTTGGGTAAATCCCCAGATCCAAAAAGGCACCTCCAGCCCACCCCGGAGGAATCCTTAGTGGGCGCTGGTGTTCGCTCCATTGTTCAAGAAGAGCTGAACACATTCCAGCAGCAATTACTGGATCTAAAGCATACAATGCAGTTGTTGTTAGACCGAGGGGCTGATCGGAGCCTTCCACCACCACCAGAAAGAGTCGAGTCACCCAGACTCAATCCTAGAGCGAACTCCTTTGTGCCACTCCCTAGGCTACCTCACCGAGCTCCAATTTCTCACCGAGACCCCCATGATTATCAACCACCTCGCGGAGGGCTTCGGAACGTCCGAGACGAGCGTCTGACGCCAGACCGTATAACTACCATAATGGCTGGGTGGAATCTGTCGTTCAGTGGTCAGGCAGGAAGTATGCCGGTAGAGACGTTTCTCTACCGGGTCAATGCACTCACACGCCAGCAACTCCAAGGCGATTTCCGGGCGGTCACCCGACACATTGACAGCCTGTTGACAGGTGTCGCCAAGGAGTGGTATTGGCAATACCATCGAGAAGCTGAGCGCCACGACTGGCATTCCCTGAGGGACACCATGAGGCGCGAATTCCAAGATTTCGCATCCAACAGCGAAATCATGCGGAGGATCCGCCAGCGACGACAGAAGGTGGGCGAGTCTTTCGACGAATTTTATAGAGACCTCCGTCGCATGGCAAGCAGCCTTCCAGTCCCCCTGCACGACAATGACCTCTTAGATATCGTGCAGGGGAATATGCTCCAGGAGTTGCAGTGGCAGCTGGTGGATCGCCAGTTCATCAGCACCCAGCAGCTTCGAGAGCATGTTAAAAGCCGTGAGAGATTGGCCAAAGCTCTAGGCCAGCCAGAGAGAGTCTTCGGGACTCGCCGGCATCTGTCGGCGCTGACGGATCCGCCGGATTGGACCGAGTTAGACGGTGAGCTAGGGAGCCGGTAGAGTGAGAGACCCGCAGATGAAACACTTTGTGCTGCGACAGTCCTGCCTACCTGCTGGAATTGCAGGAAAGTGGGACACAAATTTGATAACTGCTTGGAAGAGATGCGTGTATTCTGCTACGGTTGCGGTAAGGAAAACACTTACAAACCTCATTGCGCCGTATGCCAATCAAAAAACCGCCAACCGGGAGTGCCGAATTCCAGCAGGAGCCTCCCAAACAGTGGGACCCCTCATCCGAATTCCAGCAGATAGACAGGGCTGAGGACAGGCAGACGTCTCTCGGCAACCCTCACGATGCCTCCGACGCTTTTATATCTGCGCCCACCGGCCCTGACAGTTTTCCCCCAGCTATAACACAACCCGCACCATTGGCTTTTCTGCCATTCCACCTGAGATGGCAGAAATATACGGCGGTCCGGGACCGAATATTTAGTTCTGAAATTGCATGACTTAAACATGATCGTTCCAAAACCAAGCGTTCAACGCTGAGGATGAGAGCATTCTATTCTCGCTTTCGGCATTGGCGCTACCAGCTCAACTGTGCCACTCTGATGGACGTGCCTTCAGGTGACGTCCGTCCGTACGCGCAGGTTCTGCTGTTTGACCAACCAACCGCAGGCTTGATCGACACGGGAGCTTCCGTGAGCGTGATGGCGGCTGACTTGGCAAAGTCATTCCTCGAGAGGAACGCTTTTCATTGGAAAAGAGCTTCTCTCGGGTTAAAGACTGCAGACGGCACACAACATCAAGCCGTAGGGCGAGTGTCAGCCGACATCACGTTCAGGGGAGTTACCAAGTCCTTGACGCTCTGGATAATTCCCACTCTTAACCAAAACTTATATCTGGGAGTGGATTTCGTGCGTCAATTCGCCTTAGCAGCAGACCTGTTCGCGCCATCTCAACAAGTCAACACCACTAGTAGCCTCGAACAACTCGACGATCACGCCCACCCTCTCACACCGGAGCAGCGTCGCAGACTTACGTCTGTGATTGCTAGCTTTCCGTCGTTCGCAGTAGAGGGTTTAGGAAAAACAGCACTGATCGAGCACGAAATCAACACTGGCAATCAAAAGCCAATTAAACAGAGGCACTTCTCTGTTTCGCCAGCTGTTGAAAAACTCTTATATAAAGAGATAGATCGTATGCTCGCGCTGGGCGTGATCGAAGAGTCCAAGAGTGCGTGGTCCTCGCCAGTGACCCTAGTGGTCAAGCCCTCCAAGGTACGCCTGTGCTTGGATGCGAGAAAGGTTAACTCGGTTACATTGAAGGACGCCTATCCCTTGCCATTAATAGACGGCATCTTAAGCAGACTCCCTAAGGCCACTTTTATTACGAGCATTGATCTAAAAGATGCCTTCTGGCAGATTCCTTTGGAGGAACGGTCAAGGGAGAAGACGGCTTTCACTGTGCCCGGGCGACCCTTGTATCACTTTGTCGTGATGCCTTTTGGTTTGTGCAATGCACCCCAAACGATGTCGCGACTCATGGACAAAGTGATACCTCCGCATCTTAAGCACCAAGTATTCGTATACTTGGATGACTTGTTGGTGATAACAGAGGCCTTCGACGAACACCTGAAGGTACTGCACCAGGTCGCATTCCATCTGCAATAAGCTGGCTTTACCATCAATGTGGAGAAGAGCAAGTTCCTCTTGCGCGAGGTAAAATATCTTGGCCACATTGTTGGTAATGGAACGATCCAGACAGACCCCGACAAGGTAAGATCCATTATGGATTTCCCTCTTCCAACGCCTACGAAGCAGCTGCGGTGATTTTTGGGAATCTGCGGCTGGTATCGACGCTTTGTCAGGGAATATGCGTCTTTGTCAACGCCACTGACAGACATGCTTTCGAAGAGGACTCAATTTGTGTGGACCGACGAGAGGCTAAATGCTTTCAAGCAATTGAAAGTGAGCCTTGCTTCGGCTCCAGTGTTGCACAGCCCCGACTTCAACAAGCCTTTCTCCATCCAATGTGACGCGAGTCAACATGGAGTAGGTGCCGTGCTAGTGCAACGGACGGAAGAAGGAGACGAAGCCCCCGTCGCCTATATGTCCCACAAATTGAATCCCGCTCAGAGAAACTACACCGTCACTGAGCAAGAATGTCTGGCAGCGGTTTTGGCAATCAAAAAGTTCCGTGCCAACGTGGAAGGTCACGAATTTGAAATCGTGACCGATCATGCTTCCCTAAAATGGCTAATGCACCAACCAGATCTAAATGGTTGCCTAGCCCGGTGGGCCCTTAAACTTCAAGGGTTTAATTTCACCATCGTCCACCGGAAGGGAAGCCAAAACGTAGTGCCGGACTCTTTGTCGCGCATGTTCTCTGCCGAGGCGTTGATGCCGGCAGAAGGCGAGGAGACTCCAAGGGAGCTAGACTTAGAGTCGCCATATTTCAAAAGTGCTTCTTATATGGAGCTATCGGCTAAAGTCCAGGCAGAACAACACCAGCTGCCGGACCTAAAAGTTGTAGACGGGTTCGTGTACAAGCGGACCGAGTATGCGACCGGAAACGGACTTCAAGACCAGTTGGCCTGGAAGTTGTGGGTGCCGTTAGAAATGACGGCAGAATTAGTGAAAGGAGCTCATGACCCACCCTTGAGTGCGCATGGTGGCGTGGCCAAAACCCTCGGCCGATTACGGCAATGGTTTTACTGGCCACGAATGGCCGCTCAAGTGCGAGAATATGTGCGATCATGCCTCACATGCAAAACCACCAAAGCCCCTTCACACACCCTTCGACCACCAATGACGCTGCAGTCCGTTCCCGAGCGCATATTCCAGCGCTTGTACATCGATATTATCGGCCCCTACCCTAGGTCCAAGTCTGGCAACATTGGAGCTCTCATCGTCCTAGACCATCTTTCGCGATTCCCATTCATCGAGCCGCTTCGGAAGTTCACTGCGAAAGCAGTCATCGACATCCTGAGGAGGAGGGTATTCCACCTTGTTGGAGTCCCGGAAAGTGTCGTGACTGAAAATGGTGTGCAATTTCGTTCTTCTGCATTTCAAACCTTTTTACAGTAATTCGGTATCGGACATACCTTCACCGCCGTATATTCCCCTCAAGCTAACGCCTCGGAACGTCTTAACCGATTCGGGCTTATATTGACCCTGCTCAAAAGGAGTGGGACGGCAAGATCTCGGACGTAACCTGTGCTTTGCGCTCAGCACCTCACGCGACGATAGGGACTTCGCCCTATCAGGCAGTCTTCGGGCAACCTATGGTCACCCATGGCCGCATTTATCATCTATTGCGGCAACTTCATCTGTTGGATGACCCCGAGACTACTCTACCACCTCCTGACCACCTGGCAATCCTACGCCAGTCCATCCGCGACCTCACCACCAAGGCCCAGTCTCGCAATGCCAAGGCCTATAATCTTCGTTCCAGGTTGGTTACATACCAGCCTGGCGAAGTGGTCTACAGGCGCAACTTCCGGCAAAGTGACGCAGCCGCGCACTACAATGCAAAGCTGGACCGGAAGTTCTTACCTAGTAAGGTAACAAAGAAGATCGGCGGTGCTTACTACCAGCTGGCCGATCAAAATGGGCGATCAGTGGGCGTCTTTCATGCGAAAGACTTCACTAAGTGATATACCCACTAGTTCACCAGTTCACGATCTATTTCCAAATTTTATTTGGAGATCGTCCATTTGCGCCTATTTCAGGTGTCACTCCTGCCCCAATTAGAAAGTATCTAGAGATGTTCACCTGGTTCACCATTTCCTCTAACAAAAATACTTTCGTCATTAACTCAGTATAAGTGTTCACGATATTTCCTTCACTTACATTTACCCCTTTTATTTGCTCACTAGTTCACGCAATAAATATATTAAGGATTGGACAGGAAAAGACATGATCACCTGTTCACGTCATTGTCTTTCACATATTACATCCACCCTTCAGCTCTTTCCACGCACTTGCCCTTGTGGAAAGACCTGTGTTGAAGCATCCAGTAATTTTTTTTTATTTCTTTTATTCAAAAAATTACTGGACAAATACCTCCGACCCACACTGTATGTGATCGGAGACGCTACAACATTTGCCAATTGAAAGCGCATTTTAACTTGCACAAAAATAAAGTCCCGCAAGTCCCCCGGTGACTTTATTTTTGTTTTCGCACAGCAACGAAAATCCTAACGGGATTTCTTTTGGCTGTGCAAGCGCGCATTGCGAGCTGGAAACTGGATATCGAGGCAGTCTTGGTTGTGCAGTCGTAGCGACGGGCAGCGCTCTTGGCGTGGCGGATCGGGTGGAGATCGAGATTTGAAATACATATTGATCTGACGTGATACGCGATCCGGGTTTTGTCCAGAAAACCGAAAATCAAATGATAGTTTGCCTAAAGATTAAACGCGTTTGATAAGTGACCGATCGTTAGCGCAAAAATCTGTCAGTTAAAACTTCAGAGTAAAACCCCGTGAAACCAAGTGATCTTGCCCAAAACTGTAAATGAAAATTACGGTGTCTCATAACGTGGAAGCTGCAGTGATCGATAGTGGCCTAAACAGAGGAAATGCTGCAACAATTAAAGTGAGATAAATTAAATCGGAAGACTGCATACTAGATCACTGTATGTCAGCCATAGCGGTTTTCGCGACGCCGAATGGAATATGTACATAATTATATGATAGTGACACACTAACAGAAACTGCATTCGCGTTCAAGGGTGCGCCAGCATGTTTAGTGGTTTATCAGTGAAATTTAAGCTCGATAAAAACCTTAAAGTCATACAATTACCCTGTTGGATCATTATATAGTCCCGAGAAAACCAGTTGCCCATGTGATGATTACTTTGTTAACAGATATTTCGGGTTCTTTTTGATGAGAGTCGTATCGTAGTTTTCGTAAAAGCAGCTATAGGAAGAAGAAAAAAACCTGTCTGACGAATGTTGCATACGGATCTATGGGCTTTGTAAATTATTAATGAAGCTTCGCCCTCACTCATCGGTAGTTTAAGTTGAGAGATAAACTGAATTCAAGTGTCTTGGATGCAGTAGTGGTTAATTAATCCAAGCGCCTAGATACTGGTGACCCACTATGAGTTTTCTCAATCCCAAAAAAATAAAACGAATCATATTTTTGTGAAAATCACTGTACTGTTGGTTGCATCGCGAAGTTCTTCAATTGAACGCTTAGTGTCAACCCTGAAAACTTCGAATCGGAATCCATTCGAATAGTGATCAAATTACGCTCCGGATCGACCTGGTCTTGCTGTTCAAGGCACTGACGAGTGAATTTATCGGGAACCTAGAACGACATTCTAGTCTGACTGGGTCAGTGTAGACGTTTTAGTCGGCCGTTGTGATGACAACGATTCAACGCCGCGCAACCAGCAGGTAACAATAATAACGGCTTGGTTCCAGCAACCAATCTGAATGTGGACGAGGTAAGATTGCAAAGCACAAATGAGGGCGTGGTAGAAATATCAAAAGAATGCTGAATATATGCTTCGAAGTTCCGAGTGGGCGAGAGAAATTCCATTGTTGAACAATTTCTTTCTTGCAATGAGGTGTTTAGCGACTCCGCTGTACATTGGTGGTGTGAAGGAAAGTAATATCCGGGTTGCGGTACCACCAGTGACACATGGCATCAATTCGACCCACTACGAGAAACTTGTAGGTTTCGTTGGACTCGCTTGGCGAGATGTTCTGCATGGACGCCAAGGCGAAAAAAAAAAATATTCTGACGAACAAACAGACAGCAAGCAAGTAACCACTCTGTACAGTAATACTTTATAATACTTATACACATCTATATAATTTGCAATGCCGGACTACATACCTAGATCCAGTGGGGCAGAATGTTTTAATGAATACTTTAGCCCAAAGTAATATTCTTTTATACATACTTAGTAACGTAGAGCCTAAATAAGAGAAAAATAAAAGAAAACTAACTTAATTGTGGAAGATCAATCACACTAGTTGTAACTTTGTCACTATATACATACCTTTTCTTTTAAAACTGAATCCAATGGAGGTTTATTTATGTTTCGAAACTGAAACTAGCATAAATTAAGAATAGATATTTGTCAGTTGGATTGATAAGGATTTCTAGTTTGGAATTTTTCAGTGTGGTTTTTGTTTAAAAATATGGTTCGATGGTGATAACATTCAACACTACACCGTCTTATGGACACTCGGTCGTTTTTTTTTTGTTTTTTTTTCTATAACTGTACTTAGTTTGGAACGTAATTGCGTTTATAGTTATCATTATAATAATCATTATAATAAATCTGAGACGAAGCTGTTTATCAAAGCCTATGAAACGAAAACCATACATTCGAACCTCTAGTAAATCTGATTTTTGATTCTTGTATTAGTGTAATCACGCACTTACACTAGATTTAAGCTCATTAATATAACTAAGGTCACTCACCGAAGGGCTAATTAAATTATTGATAATACCATTTCAAACGTACAGTTTTCTACGTAAATTTACTATTATCTATCGAACATTTGTGCAGATAATCGCGACTTATGTAATTTTATTTGTTATCATGACACCAAATGATATTTAGTAAATGCCACGGTGTTATCTCTCGTAACCTATTCAATGCAGGAATTTATATTGGAGGTATGTTACTTCAATTACGTATTGAGCTTACTGAATTAAAAGCGGGAGTACCGATCTAAGTTTTCAAATTGAAAGTGGGGATAGAAACATGGCCATGTTTATAGAACTCAATCACCCATTCGCGTCATCAATAAAAATGAATCAAAGATAAGCAAGAGATCAGAAATTATTTCGAATAATGCATTTTTTAGTTTGAATATTACCTGGATTGACCTTATTCCGTGTAACTATATATATATAAAAAGAAAAAAAGAAAAAAAAACTCTTGAAATTTAGTAAGTTCACATTAAGGCTATAAGTCTACATCAAATTTATGTACTTGAAATATCAATGAAACAATCATGCATTGTTAATACTAAACCCTTGGCCTTCTTATTGGGCGACAGCTCAAGAAGTTCTGTCTTCTTTTCAGGGTCCGCGCATGGCCTGGCTGGCCTAAAAATGATAAATAGTTTTTCGTGATTTTTTTCGGCGTTTTTCAGCGTCTTGAAAGGGAGGGATACTGGCCATACATTAATAGTAGTTTCTGTGGTTGATTTAGATTTTTGAATTGTTGCATTTGATGGCCGGTATCAGAGGGTGGAGGACCCCAGACCATCGGGGTCAGGGCTCCACTACCATCGGGGGCCCGGGGCTGTCTGCCTCACCCGGGTTCCTTGGAAAAGAGAGGCAGTGTTTATTCCTCTTCCGTTTTTAGAATTTTCAATTTTTCTGGCTCCGTGCTTCGTCACGAGCACTGGGTCTGCTTAGGCAGCCCATGTTGCAGAGCCTGGGTGGTTTTCTTTACGGAACTATGCCCCCTTTTGTCCCTGGGTATTTTATATACCAGTTTGCGGCTACGAATTCATGACGGATGAATTTTAGGTAGCATCCCGTTTTCTAGAGAGCAAACCATCCCCCATTTTTCATGAATCCACCCCAGCCGCAGCGAGCTAGCAAAGCGGCACCCCAGCATCCGTCGGGGTTGGTTAAAGGGTGCTCCGTTAATGCGGACGAGGGGCCTTCACGGCCATTTCTAGGGCACCATGCTCTCGGGGCAATTCTTTTTTTTTGTTTTGCCTCTTGAATGGCATTAGCTATTCCACTTTTGGACCTTAGCACTCTTGGTTCTGGACTTCGGTCTGGTTCTAGGATGAGCTAAGGCCACTGCCTCAATCGCAGCATCGCTACAGAATGTATGACGAGATTTTTATCCTGTGCAAGACCAAACAGTAGCAGACGACATAGCTGTTTCAGTGTCGGGAAAGTATTTATCTACGCTATCGGAGAGGTTAAATCACTCTCTTGACATAATTTCGCTTGGAGTCGTGAGTGCGGCTTGAATGTGAATCCTAATAAAATGGAACTAGTGCTGTTTACAAGGAGGTACAAAGTTCCTGATTTTGAGTTACCCAAATTGAATGGGGTCTTCATTTACTTGAGCCAGAAGGTCAAATACTTAGGGCTGATCCTTGACTCAAAGTAACTATGGACGAACAATGTGGCAGAAAGAGCTCGGAAGGCTTTCAACGCACTTTACTGCTGCAAAAGAGCCATAGGGGCGAGTTGGAGATTGAAGCCTCGTACTGTTGCTTGGCTTTACACTGCTGTGGTGGAACCAATTCTGTTGTTTGGAGTGGCGTTCTGGTGGCAGGCTGCTTTTAAGGCCACCTGCAAACGGCAGCTTAAAAAAGTGCGGAGAATGGCTGCACTACTAGTAACTGGAACGCTCCGCTCCACCCCTACTAAGGCACTTTTTGTGCTGCTACATTGGCTGCCAACCAATCTACTGATCTCACAGCAAGCTAATCTTGCTGCTGTGCGACTAAATTGTATCTCAGCATGGAATAGGACAGAGTTTGGTCATGCGAGGATCTTTGCCGAGGGAGTACCCGCACCAGCGGTTGTTGACTACATCGCCCCACATTTCATACTGGATCTGGAGTTTAAAACTCGCATTCCATGCAGGGAGGAATGGTGTGATGGTATCACCCTTGATAATGGGCTTATCCATGTGTACACTGACGGCTCAAAGCTAAACAATAGAGTCGGGAGAGGTATATACTCCGATGAGCTGAATCTCAAGCTGTCCCTCCGTCTACCAGACCACTGTAGTGTCTTTCAGACGGAGGTGGTGGCTATTTATCAGGCAGTCGACTGGCTTCTGTGTAATTGAATATTCGGGGTCAATATTGGTATTTTCACAGATAGCCAAGCGGCTATTATGTCCCTTGCTGGTCCTTGTACAATGTCCAAGATTGTTGCCGAATGCCGTGCATCTCTTAGGGAGATGTCGAGACATTCGGTTGTTCAATTGATTTGGGTACCTGGACATAGGGGCTTTCAGGGCAATTGTGAGGTCGACGAGCTAGCAAGGCTTGGAACTTTGCTACCTGAGGTCTCTTGCTCCTTTTCAATAGGTATACCGATGACATCGATCAAACTGGCCATAAGGCAAAAATATCTTGAGGACGCTAAGAAGTCCTGGGCAGATGAATCTTCCTGTGTGATAGCAAAGCAGTCCTGGGTATCCATGGATGCGCATCGCACCAGGCAGCTTTTGGCTTAACTCGAAGTGCCCTTCGTTGTACTGTGGGCGTTTTAACGGGCCACTGCCTTATAGGACGGCATGCACAACGTTTGGGCGTAGAGTTTAATGACTTCTGTCGGAGCTGTGGCTCTGAGCATGAGGAGGAAACCGTCTTTCACCTCATGTGCCAGTCTCCGGCTTTGGCAAGGAGAAGACTGGCGGCACTTGGTGCACCCTTTCTCTCAAACCTGACGGAATTGTCCCTGGTAAAGCTAAAGGGGATAGTCCAGTTTCTCAAAGGAAGCAAATGGTTTCCTGACTTTAGTGAGTAGAAGAGAGTCACTAAAATATTGTGGTATCACAACGGGCCTCTCCTGTGCCTATGTGTGCTGGTCGTCAGGCCTCTGGAGACCGGCAGCCACGTTAACCTAAGATAAACAGTATACGTCCATATTTATTAGATGTAGTGCAGTTCCAGAGCCTATGTCGAGCATTCAGATCGCCACATAATAAGTACCTTTGATTTTGATTGGTAAGGAGTCTTATGTCTTTTTCGAATGCTTTTAATTTAACATCGTTCAGTTTAGTTCCCGGAAAGTAAACAGCAAAGATTTTCGTACCATCCTTAAGTTCTATGCAGAGATTTTCTATAATCGAAGTACTTGGTGCTAGATGCAGCTTGTGCGAGATAGATTTGTGCACTGCAATTGCAACACCACCTCCTATTTTATCAGTCCTATCTTTCCTGTGGATTTGATAACTTGGATGTGATATTTTGTCTTTTGCTGCTTACCACGTCTCAGTAATAACTAAAATATCTGCTTTTTGATTAGCAGCAAAATCAAAAGTCTCCAACCATTTATTTCTAAGACTTTGCGCATTCTATATAATAATATTAAGCTTAACGTGCATATAAAAATTTACAAGCTAGTTCAACTAAAGTATTAAATTGTTCATGCCTGTTCTTGCAACGAGATAAGCTTTGAATAAGATCCTGTGCTAATAAAACCATCGTATTTGCAGAAAAAGGTTCTTCTTGTGGATTCCTAGTTTGGATGCTAGTGAGAGCTTCTGGCTGGGTCAAATATACGGGAGCTTTCGGTGTATACGATTTTGTGAAAGCCTGTGGCAGATGTGAGCTCGTGGAGGCATGACACCGGGGCTCGGCTAGCAATTTACCCTGCCATATCCGATGCTAGCGACTGTCAAATTTATGGTATGCCATCGGTGCATGGGCAATTTCATGGCATGCAATTTTATTTCGAAAATGCCTTTAAACAGTAAACAAATAGGGCCGTAATGCAGAATAATGATGTCACGCTAGAATGTCAAAGTATCACGAAAATGTTAATTGTGCAGGTTGTGTTAAAGTGAGTGATTTGAAAAGAAAGTGAGATGCACGGAACAGTGCTAGTGAACAGCAAAAACACAAATGAATGTGGTTCGTGCGGTATAATTGGAAAAATTCGCTCCGAAATGTTTCAGTTGTTGTGAAGTTATGTCATGTGGTGGTAGTATAAAAGAGAATTGATTGGGATTTTGCCGTATATGTGAAATTGGTTGTTTGTATTAAATTAGGTCAACTAACATTAATGCGGCAATTTCCTAGTCAAACACCAAGTCAAATTAGATCCGGATGAAATGTGTGTGACATTTGAGGACATCAAAGGCTGCGACGAAGCCACACAATAATTGAAAGTAGTTGAATTTATGAAAAATCCAGACAAGTTTTCAAATCTTGTTAGCAAACTACCAAAGGGTGTTCTTCTCGTTGGACCTCCTGGAACAGGCAAAACTTTACTGGCTCGCGCTGTGGCTGAAGAAACCACTGTTCTTTTTTTCCATGCAGCTGGGCCGGAATTCGAAGAAGTTCTAGTCGGGCATTCATGACTTGCTAGAATTCAGATATCTTAAACCTTTTGGCGGCGGCGGGCACCAAACATTTTGAGGCGTTTATTATTTAGGGCCGGACAATCGCAGAGAGTATGTTCGATGGTGTCCTCACCCATCTCGCACCTCTAGCATAAACTGCTGGATGTCAGTCCCATTCTCTTCGCATGAGATGCGGTAAGGCAGTGCCCTGTGAGCAAGCCGACCGTGGCTCTCAAGCAGTTTCTGCTGAGCTTGAGCAGTTTCCTGCTTTTGCTTGGATCAGGTGATGGCCATAATGTCCTGGCCACCCTGCAGTCCAGCCTGTTTTCCCATTCGGACTTTAGTTTGGCCCATGTGGCGGCATCAAGTTTTTTTGTGGTTTAAGTGTTTAAGTTTTTTTGTGTTTTACACCAATTCATCAGCTTTTTCTTTGCCTATGACCCCACTATGCCCTGGCACCCACATATTTCGGATAGGAATATGCCTTGCCTTTTCATTGAGAGCCACTCTGCAAGCGTTAACAGTTTTTGAAGAACATCTGTAAGACGCAAGAGCGAGAATGGCTGCCCTACTGTCGACGCAAATGGTCATTGGTCTGGTTGATATTCCGCTAATGGACTCAACTGCCATGCGTATAGCATGTAATTCAGACTAAACGACGGTAGCATGGTCCGACAGTCTACACCACAGGTTAAGGCTCAAATCCGTAGAAAACACGCCCGAGCCAACTCCTTTGTCCGTCTTTGACTCATCCGTGTAAATCCAGGCGCCCCAATCGGTGGTAGCTTCCTTTTTCTTCCAGTCTGTTCTTGTGGGTATCTTGACCTGGAAATTCCTGCCAAGATGTATTATTTTGCTCATGTGGTCCGTGTCTTCTGCAACAAGTCCAAATCTTTTGCGGCATTCTGTAAGAATACCGCTGTGGCCCCACTGATTTGAATCGTTCCACATGCCAGAACTTTTAGCGCGTATCGCCGCTAAGCTTGCGCTTCCAAAAATGAATCGATCTAGGGGCATGAGTCCCAAAATCATTTCCAACCCAGCCGTTGGGGCGGTTCTTAAAGCGCCCGTAATACATATGCAAACTAATCTTTGCAGTGTTGTTAGCTCCTTGATATAAGTTTTACTCTCCGCTGCTTTCCACCACACGACCGCTCCATACACCAAAATCGGCCTGACTACACATGTGAATATGTAATAAGCCGCCCTAGGTTTAAGACCCCAGGTATTGGAGTAGGCGGATCGGCAAGCGAAAAGTGCTGCACGACCCTTACCAACTCTGTGCTTCATGTTAGCCCCCTAGTTCAGTTTATTGTCTTGAATAAGGCCCAAATATTTAACACTATCAGCAAGTTCCAATGTTATTCCGTTGAGGTTAGGCGTGGCAATAGCCGGTATCCTGTGTCTCCTTGTGAAGAGTTCAAGTTCGGTTTTTGTCGGGTTTGCCCTAAGACCGACTTTTCTGGCCCAGGTTTGGACATGGTCCAGCACCGATTGCATAAGGTCCGACAAAGATTGTGGGAACGCACCTCTCACAATTACCACAATATCATCGGCATACGCCACCACCTCAAAGCCACTGGCCCTTAAATTCTCCAGTATTTCGTTGACTGTCAGGATCCAGAAAAGGGGAGATATAATCCCTCCTTGTGGTGTTCCGGTTACGACTATTCTTTCCGCTTTGGCCTCCTAAAAGGTAGCCTCAATCCGCCTGCTCTTGAGCAAGTCAGATGCCCAGGTCGCCAGGGTTTTATCCACTCCATATCGAACCAAAGCATTGATGATACCCGCGACGGTGACATTATTGAAGGCCCCTTCAATGTCTATGAAGGCTGCCAACTGAATTTCTTCTGCCGTAAGGATTTTCCTATTGTACCGACAACTTTGTGTAATGCCGTATCTACTGATCTGCCCGCTAGATACGCGTGTTGATCAACACAGAGTCTCGCGACATCAATCGAGCTTTTTATGTGCAGATCAACAAGCCTCTCTAGTGTTTTGAGCAGAAACGATGTTAGGCTGATCGGTCTAAAGTCCTTCACGTAAAGATGATTCAACGTACCTGGTTTTGGAATGAAGACCACCCCAGCTTTTGTCCATTGCTTGGGTAGCCTGCTTTTGTACACCCTAGTTTTTGTCCATTGCTTGGGTACTTCCCCGAGGCGGAAACCTGTGCCAGTGGCATCATCTTGATAATCACTGAGAAAAAAAAACAGCTTTTTGACCTATAACTTCCGATTTAGCCATCAGATTTTAACAAAACTCACACAGTACTGGAACTATGTAATATCTGGTGAAAATTTGGTTGAAAAATTAGAATAGGGCTGCCAGCTATGGTGATTTTTGTCTCATTAATCCTCCAAATTTGCTCAGCAAAATAAAGTTCTTTTCCCTATAACTTCCGGCCCCGTGTAGAAATCAAAACGAAGTTCATGCAGTAAATGGACCTTAATGTGAGCCAAATTTCGTAGGAATTTCGTACAAAAATTATGAAAGGGCTGCCAGCTATGACCATTTTCGTAATTTTGTGGAATTTCTTTACTGGCCGATTATGCTATTATATTTGCAAATGGGGATAATTCTGCAATGAAAATTAACAACAAATATTAACGCTTTAAAAATTTGAAAAGTTTTGAGGGTGGTAACATTAAAATTCCTTTCACCCGTATACCTTCCAGCGCAGTGATTCAATCGAAACGAAATTTACTGGTTTAACTTAACTTGAAGCAGATTTGGTGTATATTTTGCTTTGCTGCTGACACAACGCAACCAGCATTAGCCATTTTCGTAAATGCTTCGAATTACGTACTCATATGCAAAGCATTTGCGATAAAAATAAGAAACCAAATTTTAAATTTTCCGAGTTTTGAACATTTTTCGGATGGCAGCCTCAAACAACGTCTAACCGCTGAAACTTTCGATGAAACCCTCCGATGAGAACGAAATTCAAAGGATAAGTTGATTTAAGTATGAGCTTGTTATTACTTATTGCTGCTTTGTCGGGAAAGTGTTACCAGCACTGAACATTGTCATCATTTGTGTTATAGTTGAGTTTTGTTGCATGGGATAAGGAATGGTTGATATGATTCTACAAAAAAGTGTATTACGGCTTGCCACATTATTTTGTCACTCAAAGACAATTTCTTCGAAAATTAGTTTTCTAGCGATTCTGATGCGCTATACTTTTCATATATAATATCGATATCATAATCGCAAAAATCTAGTCTTATACGTGTCATTTTTAATGATGGGTTTCTATATGTAAATAGTGATCTGTAACGACTGTAAATTTATTTTCAAATAAATAGGGTTTAAAGAAAATCTATCGCCCAATGGAGAGCCAATAATTTCTTTTCGATTATCAGTTTGTTTAATTCATGTTTTACTAGGGTCTTACTTGCACATGAAATGTGTAGGTCATGCCTTATTTCGCCTTGTGAGAGTACTGCACCGAATGCATAGTCTGATGCATCAGTTTTGACAATAAATGTTTTATTGATATCTGGGTATTGTAATATTGGTGTATTCATCAGTTTATTCTTCAGTATTCTTCAGTTTAAATGTTGATTTACATTGTTCCGTCCAAATAAACTTTGTATTCTTGTTTAGCAAATCGGTTAGGCATTTTGCTGTTTTGGCAAAGTCTGGTATAAATTGTCGATAATAGTTAGCAAATGCGACGAATCTTCCGACTTCATCTGCGTTTTTAGGTAAAGGGTAGTTTTTGATTGTTTTGAATTTTGCAGGGTCTGTTTTGACTCCATTTTGTGTTATTAGATGTCCCAAGTACACTGCTTCACTTTTCCAAATATTGCACTTTTCAAGGTTCAGCTTGAGGTTGTACTCTTCAAGCCTATCAAAATTTTTTATTAAATTCGTATTGTGATTAGTGATGGGCGTTTCTGTTGTTTTCAGAAAACGAAAACGAACTGTTTTTTTCCAAAAACAACTGTTTTTTAAAGCTTTTTGAAAACTGTTTTCACTCGAACAGCAGCAGATTGATACTGGGTGTTACCATTAGTGATGGACATTTCTGTTGTTTTAAGAAAACGACAAATATTTGAAAAAAAACAGGTTGAAAAAAACAGTTTGAAAAAAACAGGTTTTTTCAAACTGTTTTTTTCAAATAGTTTTCGTTTTCTTAAAACAACAGAAACGCCCATCACTAATGGTAACACCCAGTATCAATCTGCTGCTGTTCGAGTGAAAACAGTTTTCAAAAAGCTTTAAAAAACAGTTGTTTTTGGAAAAAAACAGTTCGTTTTCGTTTTCTGAAAACAACAGAAACGCCCATCACTAATTGTGATGTGCGAAACTGCAACCAAAGAAGATTATACTTAAGGCTACTGTCAGCATGCGTTGGAACCTATTTGATGAAATTGTTAGACCGAAAGGTAATCGTTTGAGCTGACAATGCCCTTTATTTGTCGAATAGGCTGTTAATGGTCTCTATTCCTCTGTCAGCTCGATTTGGTGAAGGAATTTATCATATCCAGGGTGGAGAAATATTTTGTTCTTCCTAGCCTGTCTAAAACATATTCTAGCCTTGTGAGTGGAAACTTGTCATAAGCAATTTTGTTGTTGAGTGCCCTGAAATCTACAGTGTCAGGGTCGATCACACACGCGAACATTACCGGTGAAAGATGAACGTATGTTGTAGTTGATCAACAGCCACAGACACGCTACTGGTTTAGGGACGGAGGATGTATTATGAAAACAATGAATTAGTAATAGTAAATCGTAGGCTAAGTTTCGAACCTCAGCGAAGCCTGACAAAAACGGCAAAACCCATAATGTATGTCATCGAGCTGGACGCCAACTACAAGCTCTTAACATTGAATCGGATTGATCCGTGCAATTTAAACCTAATTCAGCTAACCGCTTCGCTCCTCACCTTGTTGTTGATGTTCGGTGAAATCTGCACCACGGACTCCGTTCGCGAATTGCCCGCGAATCCTCAGGTGTATCCAAACTCTGCGTCGTATTGCCCTGCGCCGCCATCTCGTTGATCGATCGCTTTCACTAATTTGCGGAGCTCACAAGATCGAAGCCTTGTCATCGCAAATCCTTTTCAAATGAGCCACAATCAGTTTAAGTGGAGCCTGCATTCTAGATCGAGAGTTTGCTTTTAAGATTATTCGAAGGTAAACACGAATTTGACAGTTTGAATGTCAATAAGTGTCCATTCCAATTTGACGGAACGACAGAGAAACGGACCGTGTTCCGGGCCGTACCAAGGCATTGCCATGCAGATCGAGCGCGATGCCAGGGGCAAAAGTGCAATGACAAGATGCACTTGAGCTGTACATGCATATAACGGCAATGCACTGAACAATGCAATTGAACTTTTAGGGAAAATACAGATTCCCCGAAGTTCCGCAAAGCGAGTTCAGTAAGTGGATATCAAAGGTAACCTGCGAGGCGACGGATTGCTCTCTTGCTGAACGACCACGGTAAGGACTAGTTGGCGAATTTAGATGTTAGCGGCGAATTTATTAAAAAAAAAATCGATATCTATCTACTTTACATGTCGGAGAGTGAACCGAATCAGCAAAAGGATAAGATCGAAGATCGAAGATTGGCAGTAGCAGATTGATCATTATGATTGAGAAGGTGTAAAGGAGTTACGACGGGATATTTTCGACAAAATCTGGCCGAGACAAGAAAAATTTCGTCCAGCCGGTGAATGTGTATGCGTCGCGAGATTGGTGGAAGAGATAATTGGGTGAACGATATACTCGAATAAGACCGGCAAGCTACAAGCGGTTAATAGGCTGAGTAAGTTAATTTAGCTTTATGATTGTAAAAAAGAAATAATTTAGTTAAAGGAAGATACAGGCTAGTGTAACAATTAAGTAAGCTTAAAGGAAAATCGCAGCGCCGTGACATCTTTTGCAATTGAGTTGATAAGTGAATAGCTAGTTTTTTTTCCGGATAGCGTATAAACGGAGAAATCAAAAGATTGTATAATATTGTGAACGTTGGTGTGTCCTTTCGGGCTATTTTTATTAGTGCGCGAAGCCGTTGCCATAATTTTCGCTTCAGGGCAACAGCCGAGAGTTAGTTTCGGGGTTGGAAGCGAGTGGCGCCCATCCACCCCATCTCCGGTGAGTTTAGGCTCCCGAAGCTAACCCCCTTTGTCTTTTTGTGATAAAAAGGCTGCGTAGACGCTTTCGAAATAAAAAAACGGTAATAAATTCGCGCCCAACGTGGGGCTAATGGTACTAACGGCGGAAAACGGTGCTCGGAAAATTCGACGAGCCAATGCCCAAATTGTGGGAAGGCATTTAGGTACGTAAAATCTATATTCACAGTAATGTTAAGGACGGATTTGAAAGTAATTCACGCGATAGCGGTTGCATTATCACGATTTTGAGGTAGATGTGTATATTTTTGAAGCTCAAATTCGTAAAATTAGATAGAACTATTCTCATCATATCCCTATATATCATATAGCTTTATATATTTATCTTTTTGAAATCACAATATAAAAAAAAACTATTTGAATTCTGAATTTTGTGAATCAGGGTGCGTGTCGTAAGGGAAAAAAAAGGAACGTGTGTGAGTGTATATAGGGGAGCTATACGTGTATAAATGGTGACTGAATTGTGAGTGCATGATAGTATAGGTTAGTTAGTAAGAGGCCATTATTTTCCAGGTTTTCAACGTAGAGTACGTTGTTTTATCGTAGCTATTGAGTTCCAGGTGGGTGTTTGGTTGTTAGTGAGGTATCTTGAGTTTCGCGGACTTTAAGGGAATATTTTGCTCGGGAGGGTTGTTTTTCTTGGCGGTAAAAAATGAAGATTCTGGTCGATCGTCTGAGTAAAGACCAGCTCATTTATGAACTCGCCATCCGCGGGTTTCCAGCAGACACCGTTGACACTATGAGGAAGACATTGAGGGCTACGCTTAGGTCCGAGTCAGCATTGGATACGTCTTATATGGAACTCGACTATCCATTCGATTTCGAGACAGACTACTCGGAGATGCTGGCTAAGGTGACAGAGATACAGGACTTGGTTAACAGAGTTTCAGGCGATGGGGCGAGGTCGGAGTTCGTGAAGGCGAAAGTGAAGACGGAGTTCGGCTTTCGGCGACTGACCAATATGCGCGAGTTACGTACACACTTCATATCATACTATTGAATTAAGCATATTGAATTATATGTAGTATCATATGGCATTGTATCCAAATTGAATTTAGCTCAATCATGTAAAATTAAAACGTGTCGACATCGATTTGCAAGTTCAGCAAAGCAAGCAATTCACAAATCGAAAGATGTCGGCACGAGTTAATTACACAGCATTCTAAACCAATAAAAAGATCACTGAAATGTAGAATTGTGCAGTATTCTTGAAACGGCAAATCAAGTAGTTAATATCAAGTAAATTATCTTTTTTTTATTCGGGTACGACAAGTATCTCGTTAGTGGCGCCGTCGGTAGGATACGCTGACGGTCTCTTTGTATCCTGGTGATAGAATAAAATCCGCGAAGGAATATCGCGAAAGCTCTACAAGTTATCCTCGACGGTATATCGGGAAAGTAATTTGTGTGCGGCAACGAGAGTAAATCGTTAGTGCAAAAGGAAGCTGTTAACCTTGAACCAGGAGAATCACCGGTGGATTTCTATCCTTTACAGCGGAAAATGCTTTTATTAGCATTATTAATCGAAACGTAAGTCAAAAAAAGAATACTTCCTCCCATCCTTAATTGGAATTCATTTTTCACTAAATTTTTTCCCTTTGCAAAAAGAAATGATATTAAACATTTATCTTTATGACAAAATATTTAAATCATTATTAAAATTATTGAAGTTTACAAAATCATTCAAATCATTAAAATATATTTAAATCATTATTGAAATTTGTTATTAAAGTATATAAAATTGAAAGTATATTAAATATTATAAAATACTATTGAAAGCTATACAATTATTAATCATTAAAAAAAATAATAATTATAAATACTATTATAAATTATACTATAATAGAATAAATACTACTATACTATATATATATATATATATATATATATATATATATATATATATATATATATATATATATATATATATATATATATATATATATATATATATATATATATATATATATATATATATATATATATATATATATATATATATATATATATATATATATATATATATATATATATATATATATATATATATATATATATATATATATATATATATATATATATATATATATATAACTAGCTATTGTGAAGTGTAGTGAAAGTGCAGTGAAAGTGTGCCGGAGTAAATTAATGTCAAGTCCGTATAAGAAATCGCGAAACTTTTTTTGTCCATATACAACGTGAGTACGCAAGGCTTTTAGCCTCGACACAATTCAAGAGACCACAGATTTTCAGTCAGTCTCATCTGACGAGTTTCCTTGCCTGAATAGTTCAACTGCGGAAACCAATATCATGGCACTAAATCAACAGCCACATGCGGTTGTTCCTGCAGATATTTTTGGTTCTTTGCGAATCCCTGACGCCGTAAAAGATTTGCCAAGATTTGACGGCAATCCTCGGCTACTCCATGAATTCCTCAATAACGTAGAGGAAATTCTCTCTTTCATCAGAGAAATAGATGGCACTCCTTACTCAAGAATAATTTTGCGAGCCATCTGCAACAAAATCGAGGGAGAAGCGAACGAAGTGCTGAATATGCTCGGGACCCCTCTGGTATGGGAGAATATAAAAAGTAATTTAATTCTCCATTATGCCGATTAAAGGACTGAAACGTCATTAATACGTGACTTGCATATGTTGAAGCAAGGTGACAAATCAGTCGAAAAAATTTATTAGGATATTGTTGAAATTCAAGCCACAATGTATAGTAACATTTTGATCCATGAGAATGACTCAAATGTGATCGAAGCAAAGAAAACATTGTTTGCGGAGATGTGCCTTAATACTTTTTTAATTGGGTTATGAGAACCATTAGGGTCTGTTGTTCGAGCTATGTGACCGGAAACGTTGGCTGCAGCTCTTTCGTTCTGCATCAAAGAGCAGAATATATCTTATATGCGATCGGACAATCGACCACAGCCCAAGATAACTACTACTCGTCCACAGCCCAAACCATCAGGCAATAGTTTCTTTCTAACACAACCAAAACCATTTCTGAACAGTTTCCCTAATTTCTCACCAAGACCATCTTTTGGCAACTTCCAATTTAAACCACCAAACGCGCACACACAATACGCACCAGCAATCTTCCAACGAAACAACCCTTTCGCTCAAAATCAAAATTTTAATACCTTTGGGCGACAATTTCCAAATCCTAATCAACGTTTTCATACATTTGGGAAACAATTTCCAAATCCCAATCAGCAATATAATACGTTTGGGAGACCGTTTCTAAACCAAAATCAAAACGTTTTTTGAAAATGAAACAAACAAACGGATGCGACGAAACAGTCGCATCCTTCAAAACCAGAGCCGATGGAAATTAGTTCGGGGAACACGTTTTTACAAAACCGTCCAATGAACCAACAGGCTCAACAAACAAATTACCCTAAGTACATAGTAGAAGAACCACACAACATGACAACACAACCAACGAAGAATTTGCATACATGCCGCCTTACCTCGACCAAACAGCTTATCAAGCTTATTTGGAACAATATTACAACAATGAGGAGACAAAAGATGACAGTGCTACTCCAACCGACCAAGAAATTCAAATTGACGACACCACAAATTTTACCACAGATGCCTCGACCGACCAACAGGATACATAGACATCAACAAACACGGTAACGACCTTCCCTATATAAAATGTCATCACCTTTTGGACGTCCATTAAAATTCCTAATTGATACTGGAGCGTCTGCTTCATTCATCAACCCAGAATATATTCACCCAGATGATCTGGATGATATAGAACCAGTAACAATCAGTACAATCCTTGTTGAACATAAATTGACAAAACAAGTCAAATTGCCTAATTTCATTGAATTTAACCTACCGGGCGAAAACGTATTTTTGATGTTCAAGTTCCATAAATATTTCGACGGACTTTTAGGACTAGACGTACTGACCTCCCTAGGAGCTTCTGTAGACCTTGCAAATAAGACTCTGGTAATAAAAGGTTCTATCTTGCCAATACATTTTAAACCAAACCTTTCGTCAGGGAAACTAATAATTCCTCCTGGGTCTAAAATAATAGCTAAAATACCTGTTGACATTAAGGATGGTGATATTTATCTAAGGCGTACAATAGTTAAGGAGGGTGTTTATATTGCCGAAGGAATCTACCACACCAAGAACTGGTACGGTCTGGTTGAAGTGACCAACTTAACTGATTGCGATCAGGTTGTACTATTAGAGCAACCATTGAAAGTAGAACCACTCTGTAAAAACTATATAGAAGTTAACAATTTCACATTCCAAACCACTCCTCCGGAAACGACTACACAGGATATTACCAAATTACTTCGCACTTCTCATCTGAATACAGAAGAGAAGAAAATGTTATTTCACATTTGTCGAGAATACGATGACATATTTTTTCATGAAGGACAGACACTATCATTCACAAACCAAGTGAAACACCGTATCAGGACTATAGATAATATACCTGTGTATACAAAATCTTATAAGTATCCTTTTGCTCTCAAAGATGAGGTCCGTAGGCAAATCAATGATATGCTTCAACAAGGCATAATCCGTCCAAGCTACTCTCCCTGGAGCTCTCCAGTTTGGATTGTACCTAAAAAGTTAGATTCAAGCGGAAAGCAAAAGTGGAGGCTTGTGATAGACTACCGCAAGTTGAATGAAAAAAAAACTCTAGCGCACCTGAACCGCTAGAAACACTAATGTTCGAAGAACAGTAGAAGAATCGTGCAGGTTTTGAGTGCATATTCCACCACATGAGCTGCTTATTACGGCCAAACTGTTTCAAATGCCACGTTTTAGTTTGGTCTCAAGAATGAACTATAACTCATATGGTAAAAGGTTTCAGATATTACCACTGGCATGGGTTTCAAAGTTTATGAAAGAAAAACACTTGTTAATTATATTCGTTATCAGTTGCTTATTTCACCAAACTTTGAAAGCAGCATCTCATATAACATCAATGAAGAAAATGCTCAGTGCCTGCAGCACTGTAACTGAAGTTGGTGTTTGGGGCTGCGATCCGAAAAATTTGCAGAACTTAGGGAATTGAAACATCGGTTATTTATTTTCATTGTAAATGTTTCCGGCATGAATACTAACTGTAAGCATTTATTGATACAAAAGTAGCACAACCGACTCGTGCTGGCAACCTTTCGCCAGTATCAAAGCCAAGAATATATCACATCTGCTTCACGTTGTTATATTACATTCGAAGTTATAGGAGTATAAAGAAATTTAGGGCTACCTGCAGCGAGTTTTTTCAAATAATCGAAAGATTAATATTCACCCCAATTGTGAATGTCACGTCACGTCACGCCGACGTCGATTTACTGTCGACACATGAAAAAGCGATTGTGGATGTCGATCTACATCGACAGTTGTCACGTCGATCAACAGATTTCGTCGATCAATGCAGAGTCCGTGACACAAGGGTGAAAGCGAAAAATGTATGTCGGAGATTTGAAAAAAGAACGAACGAAGTTCTTTTACAATCTTATGTTTTGAAAGGTAATGGTACGGGTACGGGCCGTAGTAATTAACGTTAGTAGTATTTAATTGATTTGCAATTATCAATCGTCACAAAAGACGTTAAAAGAAAAGAAACTCTCGCGAAACGTCGCAAAGCGGCGACAATGTAAGTATGGATTTTAGTTAAATGCATCGAGGAGTAAATTGTCAGTAAAATCAACCGTGGGTGGACCAAATATATTGCATTTATTCTCTGCTTAAGAAGACAGAGTGCTATCCATATTAAGTTGGGGCGCAGCGTTTAATCCTCGTGGATGCAAATTTGGATTTAAGGACTCCATTTCGTCCAACCTGGAGTATCTGAAGGCCTTGGAAAATTCATCGTTCGGGAACTCGGTTTCATCAATCGCCGAAACAGATTCTGAAGCGTCAACGTTGAAAGTGTCGGAACTTACAAGCAATGGCGATAATGCAGGAATTCCTCGAAAACAACGTAAGGTTCGAATGAAAACAGGTTTGAGGGAAAATAGGCGCATTCAACTCCTGGAAAGATATCTTGCCTTACAGTAGCAAATAAATGCCAAAACAAAAGAAACTGCACGGTATACCACAAACACTTAATTATTTAAAAACAACAACCGAAGATCAGCAGTGAAAATTTAAGATAAAAGCGAGAAAAATACGAATTTAAAAAAAAAACATTTATTGGAGAAGGAAAGTTTTGGTGGAAAAATTAAAACTGAAACGTGTGTTAGAAATAAAAAAAATGGTGTTCAAACTTAAGCTTGAGTCTACATAAGATCGATATCTTTTCAACTATCATTTATATGTTAAAATAAGTGCCTAATATTTTAGTGATGCATATTTTGTTACTTTCATTTTTTTCAAAATTGATAAATCATACAATTACTGAAGACAGAAAGTCTGCTGCTATGTTCCTAGGACAAAACCTCACTGTTTATTTAAATTGGACAAAGAAATGAATGCACTGATTGTGCAGAAACACACGAATATTTGTAACTTTTGATTAAAAATTGGGCAAATGATTTATTTTTCTTTACTTTTATTTATCTTACAACCCAAGCATCCGTTTTACAACTATTAAAAAAAAGTTAAACAGTGTTGCAATTTTTTATTACTCATAATGTTTGCGAAATTCTTTCTCTTATAGAAACGACATTTAAATTATCTTCCATATCAATGGCGTTATTAACCATTTATAATCACTGCTCCTTCCTCACTTTCCTCCTCCGAATTAAAAAAATTGTCTAACAAACTCATTTCGTTTACTAAATAAAAAACGTCTTCCATTTCCTTAAGGATTTCACTACATCAATGTCGTGTTTGACAGGAAAAATACAGTCACAATTGTAAAATAACTCATTTACATGAGCATCAATTCACAATTTACTCCCCATACACTGACATCAGTGTGGCAATCCTACTGAGTCACGTCGATGCAGTTACACAATCGGGATTCTCGATCGACGTGACGTGAGGTCGTCGACACGACGTTCGTCGACACGACATCCGCAATACGGGTGATTTGCTGTTTATTGTCACTACAATATCATTACCAATTGAAAATTCTACGATAAAACCGCTTAATAAAGCTATTGCAAACAAACACAAAACCAACAATAGCTGGCAACCCTATCAAGGCTTTTCAACCAAATTTGGCCTGAATAATGCTTAAAACAAGTTCCATTAATTGTATGAAATTCGTATTGATTTCATGACTGCACTGGAAGTTATAGGGCAAAAAGTTTTATTTTCCTGAGAGAATTTTCAAAACCAAAGACACAAAAATTACCATAGCTGGCAGCACCAATCGAATTTTTCAACCAAATTTCTATCAAACAGAGTTTAGAGTAAGGTGCAGCTACTGTGTCAATTTCATGAAAATTTGGTTACTAATTCACATTTCATAAGGCAAAAAGCAGTTTTTTTTCTTTGTAACTTTTCAAGATGGCACCACTGGCACAGAGTTGCCCACAATTCAAGATCGCTTCTATCAGACCTGATTCTACTTCAGTCCAATGCATTCTGTAAATTTCAATGGTATCTGATTATTGGTTCGTGAATTCCCGTGAACAGAAATTTTTGATGCTAAAAATATAGGTTAACTGGGAAAGGGTTACCGTTCTTGTCCGACATGAAATTTCCAAAGTTTTACTTTGAACGTGTAGATAAAGCATAAGATTTGTATACACATTGGTTTTATTGTAAGAAACGGACATTTTTAGGATATTCGATGGTTTGAATGTTTTCACTTCCAAATTTTTATTTTTTCAAATTTAAGACACCAAAATTATCATAGCTGGCAGCTCCAACCGAATTTGTCATCCAAATTTCTACCAAACGTGGTTTAAAATAAGGTCCAGCTACTGTATGAATTTCGTCAAAATCGAACGATTCAATCAGAATTTATAGGGCTAAAAGCAGTTATCTTTTTTAGTGATTTTTCAAGATGGCACCACTGGTACAGAATCCCTTGCATTTCAAAATCACTTCTATCAAACCTGGTCCTATTTAAGACCTATACAGTCTGCAAATTTCAATTAATTTTGCTCATCGGATCGTGAGTTTCCGTGAACAGAAGTTTTTGATGCCAAAAATTATAGGTAAATTGGGCAAGGGTTACCAGGCGTGTCCGTTATACTATATAAAATTTTTTTTCTGGTCTATGCAAAAAAAACACGAAATTTACATATGTGTGGCTTTTTTTTGAAAAAAACGGCACTTTTTCAAGAGAGACGATAATTTGGAGATTTTCACTTTCAGCGCTTGCCCTAGCTTCAGGGTTGCCAGCACGCTCATCAAAAGCCACACAAATTTACAACTAAATAATGTCAATATGTCCTAAAAATTTGGTATTGATTGAATAGCTCTGTCAAAAGTTATCGCAATTTAAAAATTTTCAATTTTTCCCGTTCTCTTTTTAGGCACCCAGCGCACACATGGGGTTAAAAAATTCCAAAACATTATCCGATTCACATGTAAAACACGTTTGAAATTTATTTTGTTAACTTTATGGACTTAACTTTTTTACATGGAAAGGAATGAAGTTCAGCCCATGGATTGAAAGAACCAACAAACGAGTCTCCTCCGGACGTCAACAACCAGCTTTACAACGTAATAAAAATAAGAATACTTATTTAGGTAATTTCTCTATCCCTCCTTTACTTCCTCAATCCTTACCTTCTCCTAGCTTGCCTAAAATTGCAAAACAAAATATTCCTTCTTTCACTTCAACATCACTCGCATCTCTTTCTACGACACACGACCCTCTCACTTCCCACACGATTTCGGGAAAATTCACTTTAAGCAGTAAAACTAAGTCCTCGTCTCCTACTAATTCAAAAGAAAGTCAGCCCTCCAGCAGTTCACAGGTAACTGAATCGCTCGGTGCAATCGATCCCGCGCCCAATACTGCTCATATGCAATTAAAACCTACCGAAGCCGTGTCAAAATCAATTTATTCTAATTTTGTTCGTGGCGATGATCTGATACCATCTCAATCTGGTGCAATCATTATGCCAAAAACTTCTGTCAATCGACCATCTTCACCCAAATACCTCGACCCACTTGTACCACCTGTCGTAAAGCTGACTGCAACCTCTAAAGATGATCTAGAGAGCAGATACCTCTTGTCTCGTTTCAGAGATCATAAGATTTACGACAATGTCCGTCTTTTCCTTGCATACATGCATGATGCACATGAAGCCACGTGTTTTGATGGGAAAGCGAAGACTAAGCTCAAAGTTATGATTCAACAAGAGGGTCTTCCCACTGACCTTGAATCTTTAAGAATTATTTTTATTCGCTACCATGAAGAACTTGGAATGTCTCCGGAGCAAGTCAAACGAGATCTTCTGACTTACCGCTCCTATGTCAATTCCAAACATATTTCTCTATTACATAAATCACGCGACGACCAGAAGAAATATTACTCCTAACAACAAAGTTGCTTCTATTCGCCCAAGGTTTCTCTACCACAATTGCGGTGGTATGAGAAGTAAATTAAACAAGCTTTTTCTTGACGCTAAATCTTGCCATTTTAATATACTAACGATCACTGAAACGTGGTTGAACGACTCACATATAAACGAAGAAATTCTTGACACTGATTGCACCATCTATAGAACCGATCGCGACTACCTTTATACTGGAGTTTCAAGAGGAGGCGGTGTACTTATTGCGATTCGCAATATTCTCTCAAGGGAACTTGTTGTGACCAGTTCTTACAAACTTTTTGAACACAAATTCGTCAGAGTCTTATTCGTCAAGCATTACCTCTATATTGGTATCGTTTATATCCCACCTCATTCTGATGAAACTACTTACATGGACGTTTGTGACTTGATATCTTCAGTAACAGCTTCCCTACATGACGATGACAAAATAATTGTTCTGGGGGACTTCAACCGTCCAAAAATCAGTTTCGTTCTCGACGAAAATGATGACCGTCTCCTTCCAATCAACCTTTCTGACTCCATGGACTTCAACCTTATAAGTACATTCTATGGCAACGATTTACAGCAAATAATTCCTATCCCTAACCAAAATGGCAATTGGTTAGATCTTAATTTTACTAACTTTTATGACGAAGTGGTGGTTAGCCCAACTATTGACGCCGAGAATCTTTTCTCAAACACTCTCCATCACTCTGCTTTTACAGTTGAGCTTTCCGCTACAAATATTTCTTTCACCCAATCGTACAATAATGAAATTGTATATGATTTTCAAAGTGCTGACTACTTAAGCATTAGAAACTATTTGGACACAGTAGAATCATATCAACCATTCCTTGTTCAAAGCAACAGAACTCAACTATAACACAAATGATGAAAATGTTCAGTGCTGGCAACATTTTCCCAACGAAGCAGCAATAAGTTTATTTTCATAAGCTCATACTTAAATCAACTTATCCTTTGACTTTTGTTCTCATCGAAGGATTTCGTCGAAAGCTTTAGCGGTTAACGTTGTTTGAGGCTGCCATCAAAAAAATGTTCAAAACTCGGAAAATTGAAAAATTGGTTTCTTAAGGTGGCTTTAGATATGCGGTGTTTGTCAAACACCTCCTATTCGCCAAATGCCGAGCACATAGTCAAGTAATTTGGCTTGGTGCTTGCGGAATGACAAGCACAGTGAATTAGACATTCGGGCATTGCCGAATGTTCGCTAAAACTGGAAGATAAACGAGCTGCGGGGATCCGACACAGTGCTCGTCTACTTTGATGTTTGTTGAAAGTTCGACAAGCTACGGGAATAGCGAGCACCCGAATGTTTGTGCTTGGCCTAGGGCAAGCACTAGGCGAGCAACCCAACCACACATGCGAATTTTGCCAAACTAGGTGCTCGCTATTTGACAAACACCGCATATCTAAAGCCGCCTTTAGTTTTATTGCAAATGTTTTGCATATGAGTATGTAATTTGAACCATCTGTTGGTGCAATAGTTACGAAAATGGCTAAGGCTGTGGGCTAGCCTTTGTCAGCAGCAATGCAAAATATATACAAAATCTGCTTCACGTTAAACTAAACCTAACCAATAAATTTCGTTTCGATTGAATCACTGCGCTAGAAGTTATATGGGTGAAAAATTGTTTAGGGTTACCACCCTCAAAACTTTTCAAATTTTTAAAGCGTTAATATTTGTTGTTAATTTCCATTGCAGGATCGTTCGCATTTGCAAATCTAATGACATAATCGCGCAGTAAAGAAATTCCAAAAAATTACAAAAATGGTCATAGCTGGCAGCTCTTTCATGATATTTGTACGAAATTCCTAAGACATTTGGCTCACATCAAAATCTATTTACTGCATAAACTTCATTTTGATATCATGACTGCACCGGAAGTTATAGGGGAAAAAGCTTTATTTTGCTGAGCAAATTTGCAAGATTTAAGAGACAAAAATCACCATAGCTGCAACTCTATTCTATTTTTTCAGCCAAACTTTCTCCAAACGTTACCTTAAGTAAGATCCAAATATTGTGTGAATTCTGTTTAAATCTAATGGCTGAATCGGAAGTTATAGGCCAAAAAGCTGTTTTTTTTCTCAATGATTTTTCAAGATGGCACCACTGCCACAAAGTTGCCCACATATAAAAATCACTTCTATCCGATCTGGTCCTAGTTGATGCCAACATGCTCTGTGAATTTCATTATGATCGGATAATCCGGTCGTCAGTTCTCGTGAACAGAACTTTCGAGTGCTGAAAATAGAGGTAATTTGGTGATGGGTTGCTGTTCTTGTGCAAATCGGAATTTTCAAAATTTTAATTTGACATGATGCACAAACGTTAAAATTTATCAATGATGAATTTTTTGTCAAAAATCAAAAATTTTTCAGGAGTTTCAATGATTTGAAGGATTTTTTTTCAAGAGCCTGCCGCAGCTACAACCTTACCTGCACGACCTTGAAAATCCATGTGTATTAAACTTTAGTCAACATCAATACGCTCTGCAAATTTCACGATGATCCAATGTTTTTGTCAGAGGTAATGACAAATCAAAATTTGAAAAAAAAATCC
>OX376373.1:127663189-127763223 GCA_947369275.1 Nemotelus nigrinus | reverse complement strand
ATATAGCTTTATTTATTTATCTTTTTGAAATCACAATATAAAAAAAAACTATTTGAATTCTGAATTTTGTGAATCAGGGTGCGTGTCGTAAGGGAAAAAAAGGAACGTGTGTGAGTGTATATAGGGGAGCTATACGTGTATAAATGGTGACTGAATTGTGAGTGCATGATAGTATAGGTTAGTTAGTAAGAGGCCATTATTTTCCAGGTTTTCAACGTAGAGTACGTTGTTTTATCGTAGCTATTGAGTTCTAGGTGGGTGTTCGGTTGTAAGTGAGGTATCTTGAGTTTCGCGGACTTTTAGGGAATATTTTGCTCGGGAGGGTTGTTTTTCTTGGCGGTAAAAAATGAAGATTCTGGTCGATCGTCTGAGTAAAGACCAGCTCATTTATGAACTCGCCATCCGCGGGTTTCCAGCAGACACCGTTGACACTATGAGGAAGACATTGAGGGCTACGCTAAGCTCCGAGTCAGCATTGGATACGTCTTATATGGAACTCGACTATCCATTCGATTTCGAGACAGACTACTCGGAGATGCTGGCTAAGGTGACAGAGATACAGGACTTGGTTAATAGAGTTTCAGGCGATGGGGCGAGGTCGGAGTTCGTGAAGGCGAAAGTGAAGACGGAGTTCGGCTTTCGGTGACTGACCAATATGTGCGAGTTACGTACCCACTTCATATCATACTATTGAATTAAGCATGTTGAATTATATGTAGTATCATATGGCATTGTATCCAAATTGAATTTAGCTCAATCATGTAAAATTAAAACGTGTCGACATCGATTTGCAAGTTCAGCAAAGCAAGCAATTCACAAATCGAAAGATGTCGGCACGAGTTAATTACACAGCATTCTAAACCAATAAATAGATCACTGAAATGTAGAATTGTGCAGTATTCTTGAAACGGCAAATAAAGTAGTTAATATCAAGTAAATTATTTTATTTTTGTTCGGGTACGACAAGTATCTCGTTAGTGATGCAGTCGGTAGGAAACGCTGACGGTCTCTTTGTATCCTGGTGATAGAATAAAATCCGCGAAGGAATATCGCGCAAGCTCTACAAGTTATCCGCGACGGTATATCGGGAAAGTAATTTGTGTGCGGCAACGAGAGTAAGTCGTTAGTGCAAAAGGGAGCTGTTAACCTTGAACCAGGAGAATCACCGGTGGATTTCTATCCTTTACAGCGGAAAATGCTTTTATTAGCATTATTAATCGAAACGTAAGTCGAAAAAAGAATACTTCCTCCCATCCTCAATTGGAATTCATTTTTCACTAAATTTTTTCCCTTTGCAAAAAGAAATGATATTAAACATTTTGTTACCCACCCCGCCTAATTGGGGGGGAAGTGACCCTCGGCTTGGTCCGTTTGGGTCCCGGGTTCGCTCAGGAGACTGGGCGTGGGCGCCACTCACTCACCCAATAATGGACCACGAACCGCCGAGTGAGCTTACGGCTCACCGAGTTCAAAAGTACTTGGTATGGAGGTTGCCGCGACGTATAGCACGACCCTTCTATTTCTTTCAACCACCGACCTACCTAATCACGCAACAATCGCCGTTCTGCCTCCCTGTACCACGAGTATGTACCACGCCGTTGTTTCGATTCAAAATCTTTATTTTTATATTTCCCGTGTTCTAACGTTTATCGTTACACAAAATTTCTTCAAATCTAGGCGTCTTATACTACGTTCGATCGATTTTTTCTAGCGTTTCGAAATTTGAAAACTCCACCACTCCACTATGACAGAATATTAAGCTTTACAAAGTATTCTCAAAATGTTTTTTTTTTTCTTCTATACTACTAACGTTCTGAAAGTCTATATTATTCTTTGATGACGTTAAATGCGAACGATAATTAAAATAAAAGCTTACAATTAGTCTAAACGATGCACTAACCTTCTTTCTTCTATTCGTCGAACCAATATCTGGTCAAAAAGCCAACCCCGACTCCAGCCGAGTCCCGGTTCAGTTATGGGCGCGTTTCTTCACGACCAGATACGTTTATTGCTCGCCTTCGCCGTCACACAAAGAATCTTCCTAGGCTCCCAATTTCATCAGCACGGATGGAGTTCTGAACCCCAGACCGCCCGGTTCCCGGCCAGACGTGCTAGCCTCTGCACTACAGGGCCGGTACGAGATGAACGGCCTTATTCCCAATTAACCGTCTCGCCGTCTGTCTCGGACGTCACGGGGATCACAGGTTCGATCCCTGCTGGAATCGCAATTCGAATCGGCACGATTTTACTTGGCTGGAATCCTTTTTTTCCTACCCCCTCCGCTCCTGAACTACCTTACGCTCCACACCGTCGCCGTCGCGACACGAACGTTCAAGGCAACACCTGATTTCTGGGTCGAGAAAAGGAAGTGACTCACGCGAGATCGCGGGTTCAAATCCCGCCGGAACCCGATTTCGAATTGCCTTTTTTTTTTTGACCGGAAGTCCTTTTTGTCACATCCACCGACACACCAAGGATGTTCCTCGACGTTCCTGATGGTTTTCTGAGGGTTTTCTGATGGTTTTCTGATGATTTTCACAATTACACGTCTGCTCGCCTTCGCCGTCACACAAAGAATTTCTTCGAGTTACCTGATGGTTTTTCAAAATTAAACGTCTGCTCGCCTTCGCCGTCACACAAAGAATGGAAAATTTTTCCTCCATCTGGTACCGCTGCTTTCTCTTTTCTCGTTCGAGTCCCGAACTTTCTCCTTTCCCGTATGACCGGGTGAATGCACTTCTTTCCACAGGCGCCGATCGAGGATTCCCACCAATCCGATAATTTTTTACTAGCTACCATCCCATAATTTACCGTGGTCGTCGGGTTTGAATACAACCCTGGGTTTTGTTGACGTTTGGGCTATGTCTGTTTCCATTGTTTGTTGATGTTCTCGGCTGTCATCCCATATGTCGGTTTCATGGGAAGTAACTTGTGGTAGCATAATAATAAAAAAATAACGCATAATATTCGCGTCAAATGTGTTCGGGAGTGTGTCCGCGGAGCCGGTGGATGCTGCGGGCCTCCCCGGATTATTTGTGGCGGTTACATCTGGAGCTACGTGGCAGCTCCGATGGCTTAAGGGCCATCCGGCTTCGTTGAGATGGGCGTTAGCTGGTGACAGAGTCTGGGTTTATGTCAGATAAGTATCCGCGATTGTTATTAAAGAATTCGTTGCTTTGTGTGGAATTCCTTTCATTTCCAGGTGGTGGTTGGTGCAGTGGGTACAGTGGTGTCTCATTTATTTGGGTGACCAGAACTTGTTCGGCGCTATTGACAAGTTTCCTTTGGAGATCAAAGAAGGAATCGAACTTGATCCTGAGGCGGAGCCCGTGACATCAACTCTATCTTCAATAGATACGTTCCGATATATCTGGATACCATTAACAGGTAGGTTGTTTGTGTGTGTGTATTGTGGTGCCGCGAAAGCAACCCGCTATCAGCGTGTCTTGTGCAGACCCAGACGTAGCTGGGAGTATCGCGATTCGTCTCCGTTCGCTGGGGAAGGTTGGCTACGATGCTGCTATTCCCATTTACTTATCCGTCTATCTTATCAGTCTATCTTATCGGTCTATCTTATCAGTCTATCTTATCAGTCTATCTTATCAGTCTATCTACGCCGTAAGCATCCGACGGGTACAATACACAGGTCGGATGCGACGGCAGTACGCTACCTATGAGTGGTGGTGGTGTACATACTTCCTACTCAGTGGAGTGTTGGATTGCCCGCCATGGCTCAGCCTTCCCCGGGGAAGGCTGTATTTTTTTTCCAAAGTAAAAGCGCACCCATTGTTACAACGTAACAACTCCCCCCTTACCCGGAAATCCTTTACCGATATCGTTGTCGCGACTGTCCCGGTAACTATAAACTCGAGTATCTAATCTAACGGATACGTGATTGTCTTGCATCGAAAATGCCATACGTCTGACCTCGTAGTCGGTTTTGATGGTCCGCCTGACGCAGCGCGGGATTAGTTTCCTAAAGCCTCGTTGTCGCACTGTGTAATTGATTAAGCGCGTTTATATATATTTTCTAATTATAATCATAAGTTCTAATCCCAGTTCCTATTCTACTTTGAGTAGGTATGTTCATACAGCAACACATAACTCTTTTCCCTAACTGGCAATTCAAAGAACATTTCTTTAGTTGTGTGCCTACTTCTAGCTCATATTCTAGTTCGTGTATGTATGTTGGTAGAACGACACTAGCTCTATTTCTTAACCCCCAATTCAAATACAATTTCCATCTGTCGAGCGTCTAATCCGAGATCCTACTCTACTTTGACTGTGCATACTTATCAAGCAACCCTTTTTCTAAGTCTTTACCCATAATCCAAATAAAATTCCATTGGTTTAGGGTCTAATTCGAGATCCTAATCTATTTGGTATATGCATGTTTATAAATCAACATTAACTCTAGCTTCTAACTACTAATTCAGATAAAATTCTGTTGGTTTAGTGTCTAATCCAAAATTCTATGCATGTTTCTACAGCCACTTTAACTCTAACTTCTGACTCCCAATTCAAAAAGAATTCCATTGGCTTAGTGTCTAATTCAAGATTCTATTCTACTTGGAATATGCATGTTTATAAATCAACCTTAACTCTAACTGCTAACTCCTAATTCAGATTAAATTCCATTAGCTTAGGGTCTAATTTGAAATCCTATTCTACTTGGTATATGCATGTTTCTAAAGCAGCCTTAGCTCCAACTTCTAACTCCTACCTCTAATAAAATTTCATTGACTTTGTGCCTACCCTGGCCGTATCTTATTCCTATCTCCTAGGTAGTTACACGTAGTTACCCTATATTAATTTGATTTTCACCTTTTATTTTAGCCGCTCTGGATGCAAATTCAATATCAAAGCAAACAACAGAGAAGTTAATGAGTACGCCTGAGGATATTCGTACCCAAGTATTCCGGCGCCAGCTTTGCGGAGTAATACTTCGCCGCGTCCGAGAGGGTGTAATTTTTCCGCCACACGGCCTCTCCCTCCTCGAACGAGACACTCCGCCTCCGCAGATTATATCTTTGTGCGCTCTGCTTAGCTGCGTGTTTCATGCGTTCCATTACCTTCGAGCGTACCTTGTCGAGTTCTTCAGCTCTGGCCTTGGGCCCTAGAATATTCTGCCCCCCTCCGGGCTGTTCCCATCCCTCATGATGCGTCACCATCTCTCTACCAAAATTGAAAAAGTATGGTGTGATGCGTGTTACTTCGTGTTTGTAGGTGCCCAGAGCCAATGCAATCTTAGACAGATCTTTGTTCCACTCGCGATAGTTTTCGGTTGCATACGACCGTAGCATCCGTTTTATATCCTGATTCTTGCGCTCAGCTGGGTTAGCTTGTGGGTGATACAAAAAGGTGAATTTTATCCTGGTTCCATAGGATTCCGCCAGTTGTCTCAGCTTGGTTCCCCGAAACTGAACGCCATTGTCACAGACCAGCCATTTTGGTGCCCCAAAAAGCAATAAGACTTGCTATTCTAAGACTTTACTCACGGCAGATGCGGTTGCCTGTCACAATGGAAATAGCAGAGAAAATTTACTCACATAATCTAGTACGGTGAGTATATAGACATGCCCTTGTGTCGATCGTGGTAAGGGGCCCACTAGGTCCACACAAACCATCTCCCATGGTTGTTGTGGTTCTCCACTCCTGGTAATCATGTACCCAGCCGAGGCTCTTCTCTCCACCTTATTGGCCTGACATACCTCACACCTTTCACATATCGTGTCACATCAGCTGACATCTTTGGCCAATAATGTCTTTCCGCAAGTCTACCTAACGTGCGACTCGCACCCATATGTCCAGCCTTAGGATCATCGTGGCACCGAAACATCACCTCCATTCTACCGGCCTTCGGTACTACTCGTTTCCACGCTTCTGCTCCCTCTAACTCAGGATATCGGCCAGGCATATGTTTCCAAAGTACGTCGTCCATCACCCGCCAATCCGCATAGCATTCGGGCGCCTGTACGACCTTCTTTTTCATGGTCTTGTACCACAGATCTTCTACCGTCTCGATAGCTGCTACCTCACCCCCAGACATTAGTCGTGACAGCGCATCGGGTACCAAATGCTCCTTTCCTTTGCGGTGAACAATTTCAAAAGGATATTGTTGGAGGCGTACCGCCCACCTGGCCAGCCGTCCCGTCGGATCTTTCAAGTTACTCAGCCATACAAGGGAGTAGTGACCAGTGACTACGGAGAAGCGTGCTCCCTCTACATACGGACGTAATTTCTCGACGGCCCACAGTACTGCCAGACACTCCTTCTCTGTGGTAGAATACTTGCGCTCCGCCTTTGTCAAGGACCGACTCAGATAGCAGATTACTTTCTCCCCATCTTCATGCTTCTGAGTCAGTACTGCTCCCAGACCCAAATCTGATGCGTCGGTTTGGATTGAGAACGGTAGCGTATAATCTGGGCAAGTCAGAATTGGTGCAGTGGATAGCTTTAGGTTTGCCTGTGCAAAGGCAGTCTCACAGTCCTGGGTCCATTCGAACTTTCTGTTCTTTTTAAGGAGATTTGTTAATGGTGCCGTCATCGTGGCGAAGTCCGGGATGAATCTTCGGTACCACGAGACCATTCCCAGGAACTGTCTGGCTCCTTTTACGCTGGTTGGAGGCGGTATCTCTATCATGCTTTTGACTTTGTCCGGATCTACATTTAACCCTTTTCCCTCCACGACGTAGCCGAGATATTTTAATTGCGGCCGGCTAAATTCGCATTTCTCCTTAGAGACTTTCAACCCAGCTTGCCTCAAGCGTTTAAATACTTCTCTCAATATCTCCAGGTGTTTGGTGAAGTCTTGGGTCACAACGATGATATCGTCGAGATATGTGTTCACATAGGGCTCCAGGTCGGGTCCTAAGACTTGATCTATCAGCCGTTGCCAAGTTGCCGGTGCATTTTGAAGACCGAATGGCATTCGAAGAAATTGAAATAATCCTCGATGCGGAACAGTAAAGGCTGTGATTTTTTTTGACTGCTCGGCCATGGGCACTTGCCAGTAGGCCGATTTCACATCGAGCGACGACAAATATTTCGCATCTCGCAATTTATCCAGCGTGGCGGTCACGTAGGGTAGCGGGTAAGCATCATACTCTGTGACGGCGTTTAACTTGCGATAATCAACGCAGAATCGATAGGTACCGTCTTTCTTTGTAACCAAAATGATAGGTGAAGCCCAGGGACTCGAAGATGGCTCAACTATGCCCTGCGCCAGCATCTCATTCAGCTCCGCATCTATATGAGTCTGTACCGCAAGGGAAACGGGATAATAGCGCTGCTTAATTGGTACTGCTGAGGTTCGGATGACATGCTCCACTTGATTCTTACGTCCAATACCTTCCCCCATCCGTTCGAACTCCTCATTGACGAGTTGGCTGAGCTCAATTTCCTCCGCCCGTGTTAGTTGGCTCCTGGGTTTTAATTGGTCCGTACCACCACCTTCCAACGCACTTACGAAATCCCAACTCTCCTCGCTCAGCGCTAGGACTAACCCAAACTGCCTGACGAAATCCACCCCTAGAATTAGAGCATGAGGCAGCTTTGGAACCACTAAGGCTCGCAACCAATCTACCTTCCCCTTCAGCCTCACCGGGATAGCCACCGTTCCTGCAATTGTGCACCCTAGGTTGTTGGTCATTCTGATGGTTCCTTGGTCAGAACGCAAGAGTTCCGCTCCCAGTTCTTGCAAAGCCTGCCATCCTTCTCCACCCACTACTGTATTAGAGGCACCAGAGTCTACCAGTCCCAGGAACTTGCGTCCCAATATATCCACTTCCAGGTGTGGCCTGTTGTCTTCTTGCCTCTTAGTCAGTAGGTAATATATCTGTGCGTTTGCTGTGGCTCTCCCCTGCCCTGCCTTTGTGCTCAGGCTGCCGCATACTGAGCACGGCAGTCGTTTCCCGACGTTGATGGCTGAGTCGGTCGCGATTCGCCTTCTCTGGCACCCCCTGTATACCCCTTTCTCTGCGACCTACTTCAAATTTATTTCTGAGATCCCTCTCACGATTCGGTATCCTTCGACAATTAGGACAGGTGGCCTTCCTCATTCCCAAACGACCACAACCGAAGCAATTTTGAGGCTCAGAACACTCTCGCGAGGTGTGTCCTATGCCTCGGCAATTCCAACACCTAAGGTTGTTTTCCTGTAAAGTTGCTAGTCCTGACCCTTCGGTATTCCCAACATACGCCAAGTCAGGCTCCAAGAGCCGTTGGCTTTTCCGGGTAGGGGGTGGCTCATAGGCTTCCACTGTAACGCGTGTGGCCTCCAGCGACCGTCCCACTCTGACCAGATCTGCGATTGTTCTGACCGTCGTTAAGGCCAATTGAGTCTGATAGAAAGGCGCTATATTACGTCGAAGGATTCTCAAAATCTCCTTGGAGCAAGGTTTAGCTCGGCGCCTGAATAACCCCTCCATGACCGAAACATACACTCCCATGGACTCCTCGGGTCCTTGAGTGCGCCTCACGATCTCGGTCATCAGGCGGTCGTCGTAATCAGGCGGTAGAAACTCGGCTCTCATTTGGGTGACCAGCTCTTGCCACGACCCCACACGAGAGCGATTTGCCCTGAACCAGATCAGAGCCTTACCTTCAAATATTTCCACCGCCGACTGGAATAATATCCTGGTAGATACTCCACGAGCTTTCCGGAGCTCCTCAATCCGCTCCAAGAATGCACTCAACGATTCCGAGTCCCCACTATACCGCAGGCCCCATTTTGGCACCTCTTGCCCCTTTCCCACTATCGAAGTTGCCCTGGGCGTGGAAAATACGGGTTCTCCGAGATTCTCTGCTAACCGAATTGGCTCGCCGACCCAAGCCGGTCCTTGTATTAGCGCATCATCCGTACCTAGCGCTTCCCGCTCGCTGTGGCTGTCGTCCCCCTGGTCTGGTTCCGCCTCGCCCAGTTCTCCCTCACCCTCGGCTTTTACCAGCAACTCCCCCATTGCCATTATTAGACGAACTCGCAACTTGTGAGCCTCCTCGCTCATTACCCCCTTCTCATGCTGAGCATTCTTGAGGCGGCGAATCCCGAACTTGATCTTGGTCTTAGTTTTGAGAAAATCAGACGATTGTGGAGTTCCTCGGAATGCTTCGATTAAGGCCTGGATTTCGGTCAGTTTCTCCTGAACTGCTTCTTAATCCTCCTCCAGTGTATACGGATAGTCTCGTACAGTAATCAAAGATGTATCCATCGAGGCTTCTGCTCGCAGCGCCACGCGCAGCGTTTTTCGCATGGCTTCCACGGTCCCAGTCGGCTGTCCCCTGATTTCCAGCTCATAAACCAGCTCATCCTTGCTGAGCCGATCAATTAAGATTTTGGCGGTGGTCGACATTCCGTTTCTGCTGCAGCTCTACTCCCAAATATTTGCCAAATTCAACTATTACACTATTATTATTTCACTAATTACTAAGGAGAATAAAGAAGTCTGAGTGTTTACTAAGCAATGATATTTATTCTTATTCTCGTTTATATATACAATTCAAAATTCAATTTTCGATTCCACGTATCCGTTCCCGATTCTTGTTGTACGAAGCGAGGATTCACCGCGGCCTTCGTCGCTTATCAGGATGCCCCCTTTCCACAGTCGTCAACCTCAGTCAGCGGCCTTCCACTGATCGTCTCTGGAACTTTGCTGGGCTGAATTGTCCTCAACGATTACGTGTCCAAAGGTTCCTACTGTCTCCCGTGTTTCACTAACTTATTTCCCACACTTCCACTTACTACTCTACCCAATAACTTTGAGCAACCTTTAACACCACGATTTGCACCCCTTTCGCGCCTTTTAGGCCCCACGTTTGTTACCCACCCAACCTAATTGGGGGGGAAGTGACCCTCGGCTTGGTCCATTTGGGTCCCGGGTTCGCTCAGGAGACTGGGCGTGGGCGCCACTCACTCACCCAATTATGGACCAAGAGCCGCCGAGTGAGCTTACGGCTCACCGAGGTCAAAAGTACTTAGTATGGAGGTCGCCGTGACGTATAGCACGACCCCTCTATTTCTTTCAACCACCGACCTACCTAATCACGTAACAATCGCCGTTCTGCCTCCCTGTACCACGAGTATGTACCACGCCGTTGTTTCGATTCAAAATCTTTATTTTTATATTTCCCGTGTTCTAACGTTTATCGTTACACAAAATTTCTTCAAATCTAGGCGTCTTATACTACGTTCGATCGATCTTTTCTAGCGTTTCGAAATTTGAAAACTCCACCACTCCACTATGACAGAATATTTAGCTTTACAAAGTATTCTCAAAATGTTTTTTTTTTCTTCTATACAATTAACGTTCTGAAAGTCTATACTATTCTTTGATGACGTTAAATGCGAACGATAATTAAAATAAAAGCTTACAATTAGTCTAAACTATGCACTAACCTTCTTTCTTCTATTCGTCGAACCAAAATCTGGTCAAAAAGCCAACCCCGACTCCAGCTGAGTCCCGGTTCAGTTATGGGCGCGTTTCTTCACGACCAGATACGTTTATTGCTCGCCTTCGCCGTCACACAAAGAATCTTCCTAGGCTTCCAATTTCATCAGCACGGATGGAGCTCTGAACCCCAGACCGCCCGGTTCCCGGCCAGACGTGCTAGCTTCTGCACTACAGGGCCGGTACGAGATGAACGGCCTTATTCCCAGTTAACCGTCTCGCCGTCTGTCTCGGACGTCACGGGGATCACAGGTTCGATCCCTGCTGGAATCGCAATTCGAACCGGCACGATTTTACTTGGCTGGAATCCTTTTTTTCCTACCCCCTCCGCTCCTGAACTACCTGACGCTCCACACCGTTGCCTTCGCGACACGAACGTTCAAGGCAACACCTGATTTCCGGGTCGAGAAAAGGAAGTGACTCACGCGAGATCGCGGGTTCGAATCCCGCCGGAACCCGATTTCGAATTGCCACTTTTTTTTTGACCGGAAGTCCTTTTTGTCACCTCCACCGACACACCAAGGATGTTCCTCGACGTTCCTGATGGTTTTCTGAGGGTTTTCTGATGGTTTTCTGATGATTTTCACAATTACACGTCTGCTCGCCTTCGCCGTCACACAAAGAATTTCTTCGACGTACCTGATGGTTTTTCAAAATTAAACGTCTGCTCGCCTTCGCCGTCACACAAAGAATGGAAAATTTTTCCTCCATCTGGTACCGCTGCTTTCTCTTTTCTCGTTCGAGTCCCGTACTTTCTCCTTTCCCGTATGACCGGGTAAATGCACTTCTTTCCACAGGCGCCGATCGAGGATTCCCACCAATCCGATAATTTTTTACTAGCTACCATCCCATAATTTACCGTGGTCGTCGGGTTTGAATACACCCCTGGGTTTTGTTGACGTTTGGGTTATGTCTGTTTCCATTGTTTGTTGATGTTCTCGGCTGTCATGCCATATGTCGGTTTCATGGGAAGTAACTTGTGGTAGCATAATAATAAAAAAAAAAACTCTAGCGCACCTGAACCGCTAGAAACACTAATGTTCGAAGAACAGTAGAAGAATCGTGCAGGTTTTGAGTGCATATTCCACCACATGTGCTGCTTATTACGGCCAAACTGTTTCAAATGCCACGTTTTACTTTCGTCTTAAGAATGCATTATAACTCATATGGTGCAAGGTTTCAGATATTACCACTGGCATGAATTTCAACGTTTATGAGAGCAAAGTACGGGTTAATTATATTCGTTATCAGTTGCTTATTTCACATAATTTTGAAAGCAGCATCTCATATAACATCAATGAAGAAAATGCTCAGTGCCTGCAGCACTGTAACTGAAGTTGGTGTTTGGGGCTGCGATCCGAAAAATTTGCAGAACTTTGCGAATTGTTACATCGGTTATTTATTTTCATTGTAAATGTTTCCGGTATGTATACTAACTGTAAGCATTTATTGATACAAATGTAGTACAACCGACTCGTGCTGGCAACCTTTCGCCAGTATCAAAGCCAAGAATATATCAAATCTGCTTCACGTTGTTTAATTACATTCGAAGTTATAGGAGTATAAAGAAATTTAGGGTTACCTGCAGCGAGTTTTTTCAAATGATCGAAAGCTTAATATATGCTGTTTATTGTCACTACAATATCATTACCATTTGAAAATTCTACGATAAAACCGCTTAATAAAGATATTGCAATTAAACACAAAACCAACAATAGCTGGCAACCCTATCGTGTCTTTTCAACCAAATTTGGCCTGAATAATGTTTATGACAGGTTTCATTAATTGTATGAAATTCGTATTGATTTCATGACTGCACTGGAAGTTATAGTGCAAAAAGTTAAAGTTTTATTTTCCTGAGCGAATTTTCAAAACCAAAGACACAAAAATTACCATAGCTGGTAGCACCAATCAAATTTTTCAACCAAATTTCCACCAAACAGAGATTAGAGTTAGGTTTAGCTTCTGTGTCAATTTCATGAAAATCTGGTAACTTATTCACATTTCATAGGGCAAAAAGCAGTTTTTTTTCTTTGTAATTTTTCAAGATGGCACCACTGGCACAGAGTTGCCCACAATTCAAAATCGCTTCTATCAAATCTGGTCTTACTTAAGTCCAATGCATTCTGTAAATTTTAGCTGTATCTTATTATTGGTTCGTGAGTTTCCGTGAACAGAAGTTTTTGATGCTAAAAATATAGGTTAACTGGGAGAGGGTTACCGTTCTTGTCCGACATGAAATTTCCAAAGTTTTATTTTGAACGTGTAGATAAAACATAAGATTTATATACAGATTGGTTTTATTGCAAGAAACGGACATTTTTTTGAATATTCGATGGTTTGAATGTTTTCACTTCCAAATTTTTTTTTTCAAAACGAAGACACCAAAATTATCATAGCTGGCAGCTCCAACCGAATTTTTCGACCAAATTTCTACCAAACGTGGCTTAAAGTAAGGTCCAGCAATTGTGTAAGTTTCGTCAAAATCGAACGATTCAATCAGAATTTATAGGGCTAAAAACAGTTATCTTTTTTAGTGGTTTTTCAAGATGGCACCACTGGCACAGAATCGCCCGCATTTCAAAATCACTTCTATCAGACCTGGTCCTATTTAAGGTCAATATATGCTGTGAATTTCAAATAATTCTGCCCATCGGATCGTGAGTTTCCGTGAACAGAAGTTTTTGATGCTAAAAATATAGGTAAATTGGGCAAGGGTTGCCAGGCGTGCCCGTTATACCATATCTTTTTTTTTTTTGGTTATGTAAACAAAGCACAAGATTTACATATGAAAGGCTTATTTTTGAAGAAACGGCATTTTTTCAAGAGAAACGATGATTTGGAGGTTTTCACTTTCAGTACCTGCCCTAGCTACAGAGTTGCCAGCACGCTCATTAAAAGCCACACAAATCTACAACTAAATAATATCAATATGTCCTGAAAATTTGGTAATGATTGAATAGCTCTGTCAAAAGTTATCGAAATTTAAAAATTTTCAAATTTTCCCGTCCTCTTTTTAGGCACCCAGCGCACACATAGGGTTAAAAAATTCCAAAGCATTATCCGATTCATATGTATAACACGTTAGAAATTTATTTTATTAACTTTATTTTTGCGAAAATCATTTGTGCACGAAAAAATAGGTATATTAAAAATATCACTTAAATGCCCGCCGGCGCGAAAAGGTTTACAATAACTGACATTTAAAGAGACCTGGACCTATTCTGCATATACACCAATGTATCCTGAAAGTTTCAGCTCAATCGAATGGCGCGTTCCCGAGATTATCCCACTGAAATTTTTTGTACATATATATATATATATATATATATATATATATATATATATATATATATAGAAATATGAATTTTTGGCCGAATCGATTTTAATACTAATGTTCTTCGAACATTAGTAATAACGCATAATATTCGCGTCAAATGTGTTCGGGAGTGTGTCCGCGGAGCCGGTGGATGCTGCGGGCCTCCCCGGATTATTTGTGGCGGTTACATCTGGAGCTAAGCGGCAGCTCCGACGCCTTAAGGGCCATCCGGCTTCGTTGAGATGGGCGTTAGCTGGTGGCAGAGTCTGGATTTACGTCAGATAAGTATCCGCGATTGTTATTAAAGAATTCGTTGCTTTGTGTGGAATTCCTTTCATTTCCAGGTGGCGCACAGTGGTCTATTTCGCGAAAAAGGTGAACTTTATTCATGAGAACCACTAGATGTATGAAATTGAGTGTTTATTGGGTTTTCAAACACGGGAAATCCATTTCTGGGGTTGTGTTGGCTCCAACTTTTAACAAAAAGTTTCCAAAAAGGGTAAAAATTTGGAAAATTTCATTTAAAAAAAAAAATTTTCATGTTAATAAATAAGTGTGACTTATCATTTCCATAGTATTTTTGCTGGCTGAACACGAAACCGCTGTCCAAATCCACCTATCGTGCCTCAATGTTGAGGAAAATATCATTTTTAGAATGTTTTCCTGCTGACGCAATTTTTATCAATATTGTGACGTGATAGCCAAATTTTGGATTACATTCGTGACAGCAGGCAAAAATGCTGTGGAAATGATTATTCAAATTCGTTTGACACAAATGATGTCGGACAGTATTATTAATTTGATTTGCACCCCTACCCATAAAGTTTAATCGAAACAATTGTAATTATTTTGAATAATTAAATCATGCAACACTTGCCGCGTTACTTTATAATTGGCCATTTTTTGAGGCAGCAGAGCAAGCCAAAATTAACAAAACAAATCGAAAGGAAACTTAATTTTGCAATAGCCGTTTTTTTTACTTGTGCAAAATTACATGAGATACCAAACGAAATAGCTGAATATAAGAGTGGATAAAATACAACAGACAAGGCCGAATACCAAAACTATCGCAGGCAACTCCTCTTTATTTCCTTCTTTATATAATATTAGATCGCACGATGTTTCTATGTCATACGATTTTATGAGTTTTGTGTAGTCTTTAAGTCTTTTACACACGAACCTTTCTGTCTCAAATTGACCAAAAAGGTTTTAACAAAAACTCAGACTTTCTTCTAACTTTATTGTATTTCTTTTGTTTTCTAAATGATATAAATAAAAAAATTGACCTGACAAATAAGTGCAAATAGACTTAAATACTATTTTTTGTAGGTAAGTGTTTTCCAAAATTGTTCCCAACAGTTGCCGAAATGACAGTCATCTAACAGTGACAGTGATCATAAAACACCCTATCCGACTTTTTTCATTTTTGAGTTAACACCGAATTCGAAAGCTGCATACTAGATTACATCATTCTACCAAATTTGAAAAACCTATTTTTTGTGGAAGTATCTTAAAATCAATAGTGAAAGTAGTGAAAAAGCCCTATCTACAGCATATAGCAAAACACATATCGAATTTACAAATATTATCATTCACCTATGCATGCATATTTACAATTTTACCAATTAATACCTGGCACGAAATTATTTTGTACGGGTAAAAGTATATTTTCGGTAATGTTGCTTTGCATATAATTTCAATACTAAGCATTTACATACCTGAATTACTCTATGATCATACATGAATTGAAGATATTTAATGGAATGGAATTCAGAAGCAAGTTGGCAAATTTGATGATACTAAAGTACAGGTGAATGGGTAAATAAATGTATGAACAGCCAAATAAACATACATCACTTGAAACTTCGCCAATAACATAAGAAGTAAGTATAGGGTTTAGAAACTATTGTTAAATTTATGAAATTCAACGTTGTGTTTATCTCAATCTTGCGAGCTTCAACCTGGTACAAATGCTTGCTATTTTGTGCTAGTGCAAATGATAAGAAAATACTGCAGAGCACGCGGACTGGCGCAATAAGCGCACAAAATGTTGCATTTTATGCAAGGTCGCTGAACTTTGAAAGGATTTTACGAGCGTAGCCGCAGCTAGCCGCAGGCAAATTAAGTTTTGATAGTTACTTTGGACTTCAATGAATACAACTAGACCTATTTCGTAACAACCTTTTGTGACCCTCTAAACTTAAAAGGGACTAGAAGTTTTAAACACCGAATTCCTATACTATCTGCAGTATGAACACGATGACAGCGGGGGAGGCTCAATCATCAATGACTTTCATAGCTTAATAACGCTGTATTATTCAAAGGTATTTTGATCTTCATATTCTTAATTTAAAAAATAGGTTAAAAGACAGATGCAATTTTTGGCTGTTTTTAGCACCTGTGCTCTTACCCTTAAACTTATGAAACGCAATTACCACCTCAAATGATGGGGGCCATATAGGACAATATTACCCCCAAGTTTCAACTTCATACTTAAAAGTTCATAATTTGAATAAAGTTCACCTTTTTCGCGAAATAGACCACTGTGTGGCGGTTGGTGCAGTGGGTACAGTGGAGTCCCATTTATTTGGGCGATCAGAACTTGTTCGGCGCTATTGACAAGTTTCCTTTGGAGATCAAAGAAGGAATCGAACTCGATCCTGAGACGGAGCCCGTGACATCAACTCTATCTTCAATAGATACGTTCCGATATATCTGGATACCATTAACAGGTAAGTTGTTTGTGTGTGTGTATTGTGGTGCCGCGAAAGCAACCCGCTATCAGCGTATCTTGTGCAGACCCAGACGTAGCTGGGAGTATGGCGATTCGTCTCCGATCGCTGGGGAAGGTTGGCTACGATGCTGCTATTCCCATTTACTTATCCGTCTATCTTATCAGTCTATCTTATCGGTCTATCTTATCAGTCTATCTTATCACTCTATCTTATCAGTCTATCTATGCCGTAAGCATCCGACGGGTACAATACACAGGTCGGATGCGACGGCAGTACGCTACCTATGAGTGGTGGTGGTATACATACTTCCTACTCAGTGGAGTGGTGGATTGCCCGCCATGGCTCAGCCTTCCCCGGAGAAGGCTGTATTTTTTTTTTTTTCCAAAGTAAAAGCGCACCCATTGTTACAACGTAACAACTTATCTTAATGACAAAATATTTAAATCATTATTAAAATTATTGAAGTTTACAAAATCATTCAAATCAGTGAAATATATTTAAATCATTATTGAAATTTCTTATTAAAGTATATAAAATTGAAAATATATTAAATATTATTAAATACTACTGAAAGCTATACTATTATTAATCATAAAAAAAAATAATAATTATAAATACTATTATTAATTATACGTTAATAAAATAAATACTACTATACTATATATATATATATATATATATATATATATATATATATATATATATATATATATATATATATATATATATTATATATATATATATATATATATATATATATATATATATATATATATATATATATATATATATGTATATATATATATATATATATATATATATATATATATATATATATATATATATATATATATATATATATAACTAGCTATTGTGAAGTGTAGTGAAAGTGCAGTGAAAGTGTGCCGGAGTAAATTAATGTCAAGTCCATATCAGAAATCGCGAAACTTTTTTTGTCCATATACAACGTGAGTACGCAAGGCTTTTAGCCTTGACACAATTCAAGAGACCACAGATTTTCAGTCAGTCTCATCTGACGAGTTTCCTTGCCTGAATAGTTCAACTGCGGAAACCAATATCATGGCACTAAATCAACAGCCACATGCGGTTGTTCCTGCAGATATTTTTGGTTCTTTGCGAATCCCTAACGCCGTAAAAGATTTGCCAAGATTTGACGGCAATCCTCGGCTACTCCATGAATTCCTCAATAACGTAGAGGAAATTCTCTCTTTCATCAGAGAAATAGATGGCACTCCTTACTCAAGAATAATTTTGCGAGCCATCCGCAACAAAATCGAGGGAGAAGCGAACGAAGTGCTGAATATGTTCGGGACCCCTCTGGTATGGGAGAATATAAAAAGTAATTTAATTCTCCATTATGCCGATTAAAGGACTGAAACGTCATTAATACGTGACTTGCATATGTTAAAGCAAGGTGACAAATCAGTCGAAAAATTTTATGGGGAAATTGTTGAAATTCAAGCCACAATGTATAGTAACATTTTGATCCATGAGAATGACTCAAATGTGATCGAAGCAAAGAAAACATTGTTTGCGGAGATGTGCCTTAATACATTTTTAATTGGGTTATGAGAACCATTAGGGTCTGTTATCCGAGCTATGCGACCGGAAGAGCTGTAGCCACTCTTTCGTTCTGCATCAAAGAGCAGAATATATCTTATATGCGATCGGACAATCGACCACAGCCCAAGATAACTACTACTCGTCCACAGCCCAAACCATCAGGCAATAGTTTCTTTCTAACACAACCAAAACCATTTCTGAACAGTTTCCCTAATTTCTCACCAAGACCATCTTTTGGCAACTTCCAATTTAAACCACCAAACGCGCACACATAATACGCACCAGCAATCTTCCAACGAAACAACCCTTTCGCTCAAAATCAAAATTTTAATACCTTTGGGCGAAAATTAACAAATCCTTATCAACGTTTTAATACATTTGGGAAACAATGTCCAAATCCCAATCAGCAATATAATACGTTTGGGAGACCGTTTCTCAACCAAAATCAAAACGTTTTTGAAAATGAAACAAACAAACGGATGCGACGAAACAGTCGCACCCTTCAAAACCAGAGCCGATGGAAATTAGTTCGGGGAACACGTTTTTACGAAACCGTCCAATGAACCAACAGGCTCAACAAACAAATTACCCTAAGTACATAGTAGAAGAACTACACAACATTGATACTGACAACACAACCAACGAAGAATTTGCATACATGCCGCCTTATCTCGACCAAACAGCTTATCAAGCTTATTTGGAACAATATTACAGAGGAGAGGAGACAAAAGATGACAGTGCTACTCCAACCGACCAAGAAATTCAAATTGACGACACCACAAATTTTACCACAGATGCCTCGACCGACCAACAGGATACATAGACATCAACAAACACGGAAACGTCATCACCTTTTAGACGTCCATTAAAATTCCTAATTGATACTGGAGCCTCTGCTTCTTTCATCAACCCAGAATATATAATAATATGTTCGAAATAATTTTATTTCTTTTTTTATTCAGTTATAATACGATTTTTTTATTTCAGTATTTTCTCCCTTCCCATTTTACAGTCGGTTTCGAACTACTGATTATATAAGTGTAAACATTTTATGATTATGAGTTATAAGTATGGAAACTAAATGTAAACACATTATGACTACGAGTTATACATGTGGAAACTAAATGTAAACACATGATGACTACGAGTTATAAATGTGGAAACTAAATAACAAAAGACGAGAGTTTTCATCAATATAGCAATGCCAATATGACTTTCATATCTGCTGATATAACTCGTCCCTCCTCAAGTGGGATCGCGTCCTCGCGATTAATATTTATAATAACTTCGCCTTTTGTTTTACAAAATTTTACATAAAAATTGTTTGTAAAATGATAACAATGATTACAATTATCAGTATATTTAGTATGGTGCTCCAAAAGGATTTGTTAACAGTTAAAGGTAATTCTTATTTTTATAAGTACAACTTGTTTTCTATAGCTTTCATTTCATATTAAAGGATTTCTTTACTAGTCAATATATCTTTGCTTAGTACTTCTAGTCAAGACAAAATTATAGTTTCCTCAATATCCGAAATTGTTTTTAAATTATATACATATGTTGCAATTTTTCCTTTAATTTCTTGTTGGTATCGGAATTCTAAAAATTTACTCTCCAAGAGGCTTGTATATTGTGTTAATTCATTTATTCGGTCTAACTAATGTCATTTGTTGATTTTTTTTTTAGCTGTCAGTTAATATGTTTATGTTTTTATCAACTACTTGAAAATGTTTTTCGATGTGTTGTCTATCGTCATCGTTCATCGTTCTTCCTATTCAACGCAGAAATTTTCCATATGCGTTTATTAATCCTCTCTTAGACCTTTTTATGTTATGTGGCTCTAGTTGATATAATTTATCTTTGATTTTATCTAGAATGGTTTGTTGTGCAAGGTGATTATGGTATTGGTTATTATCGATATATTGTACAATTTTTGAAATTGTTTCAAATCTATTAAATGTATGATTTTAGTAAAATTCACGATCATGTCGATCTTATATAATCTACTTAAATTGAATACATTTGTTAGTGGTATTTTAGTAATTTCTAAGTTTTGTCTGGTGGTAATAGACAAAAGGCGAGGATGAGCATTATTCTTGAAATGACATGCTATTACTTTGGTATTTGTTCGCCCGTTTTAGTAATTTTTTATTGATTGGACGTTTATAAGTATTTTTCTTGAACTTTGGATCCAATTTAGTTTTTGCGTGAATATTTTTTACATATTTTGGATTGTAATTGCACTCTTATTTATTTTTATTATGATATTGTAGTCGTTTGTCCTGTGCATCTAATATTCTTTGTTTTATTTCAGAGTATTTTTCTAAAGAAATAGCACCGTTTTTAAAATCAATTGGTTTCTCCTTTGTTGTGGAATGAATAGATTGATTATAGAATTTATTGGCTTCTTGGACACAAATCGGTTTTGTTTTATCACGCTTATTTTTTTCTATCATTATTCTTATGTGTTCATTTAAGGTTGCGTGGAATCTTTCTACATCACTGTTTCCTGTTTTAAGACCGGGGGTGCAGAAATGAACTTGTATACCCTCATTTTGTAGAAAATATTCTAGGTTATTTCGGAAGGCTGATTCATTGTCTGTGACTATCAACTGTGGTTTGTCATTTGAAGAAAAATAAGTGTTAAAGGCCTTCCGCAACTCCATCCATGTTCGAAATTTGATTGGGATAATTTGTGCAAATTTTGAAAACTTATCTATAAATGATACGTACATCGAGTTTCTATCTTTGAACCAAATGTCCATATGAACGATTTCATTTGGTTTGTCTGGTATTTTAGTTTTTTTAAAAGGTGGATTAGGTGGATGCCTATCGTATTTAGCTATGTTGCAAATTTCACAATTGTTAATTAACTTTGTTATTTCCTCTTTAAGTTTGGGGTAGTAATATTTAGTTTTGACATTTCGGTAAACTTCCTCTATTCAACGATGATTATTCCTCAAATGTTCGCGAAGGATTTCTTCATGGATATTACTCAGCTCATCACAGTCAAATAGTAAATACGGGCTTTTGACCAATTTCACCAGATTATGGGGTGTTGTCCACTTAAGATATGTTTCTTGAAATTTTCTGAATAGCTCTTCATTTGGGATATATAAACCAACAAGACCTTTAGCGGGTAAGTGGTTTTTCAAGATATAACTGTATAGCTTATTATTTGGTTCTTTAGAAATAAATATCTTCCTAGTTCTATTGAAATGTTTCTCTATTTTTTTAGTACTTTCATTTCCTTTTTACTAATGTTCGAAGAACATTAGTATTAAAATCGATTCGGCCAAAAATTCATATTTCCATATATATATATATCATCAAAAAATTTCAGTGAGATAATCTCGGGAACGCGCCATCCGATTGAGCTGAAATTTTCAGGATACATTGGTGTATATGCAGAATAGGTCCAAGTCTCTTTAAATGTCAATTATTGTTAACCTTTTGGCGCCGGCGGTCATTTAAGTGATATTTTTAATATACCTATTATTTCGTGCACAAATGATTTTCGCAAAAATAAAGTTAACGAAATAAATTTCTAACGTGTTTTACATATGAATCGGATAATGCTTTGGAATTTTTTAACCCTATGTGTGCGCTGGGTGCCTAAAAAGAGGACGGGAACATTTGAAAATTTTTAAATTTCGATAACTTTTGACAGAGCTATTCAATCATTACGAAATTTTCAGGACATATTGATATTATTTAGTTGTAGATCTGTGTAGCTTTCAATGAGCGTGCTTGCAACCTTGTAGCTAGGGCAGGCACTGAAAATGAAAACCTCCAAATCATCGTCTCTCTTGAAAAAATGCCGTTTCTTCAAAAAACAGCCATTCATATGTAAATCTTGTGCTTTGTTTACATAACCAAAAAAAAATTAAGTTATGGTATAACGGGCACGCCTGGCAACCCCTGCCCAATTTACCTATATTTTTAGCATCAAAAACTTCTGTTCACGGAAACTCACGAACCAATAATCAGATACAGCTAAAATTTACAGAATGCATTGGACTTAAGTAAGACCAGATTTGATAGAAGCGATTTTGAATTGTGGGCAAATCTGTGCCAGTGGTGCCATCTTGAAACATTACAAAGAAAAAAAACTGCTTTTTGCCCTATGAAATGTGAATAAGTTACCAGATATTCATGAAATTGACACAGTAGCTAAACCTTACTCTAATCTCTGTTTGGTGGAAATTTGGTTGAAAAATTTGATTGGTGCTGCCAGCTATGGTAATTTTTGTGTCTTTGGTTTTGAAAATTCGCTCAGGAAAATAAAACTTTTTGCACTATAACTTCCAGTGCAGTCATGAAATCAATACGAATTTCATACAATAAATGAAACCTGTCATAAAAATTATTCAGGCCAAATTTGGTTGAAAAGCCACGATAGGGTTGCCAGCTATTGTTGGTTTTGTGTTTAATTGCAATATCTTTATTAAGCGGTTTTATCGTAGAATTTTCAAATGGTAATTATATTGTAGTGACAATAAACAGCAAATATTAAGCTTTCGATCATTTGAAAAAAACTCGCTGCAGGTAACCCAAAATTTTTTTATACTCCTATAACTTCGAATGTAATATAACAACGTGAAGCAGATGTGATATATTCTTGGCTTTGATACTGGCGAAAGGTTGCCAGCACGAGTCGGTTGTGCTACTTTTGTATCAATAAATGCTAACAGTTAGTATACATACCGGAAACATTTACAATGAAAATAAATAACCGATGTTACAATTCGCAAAGTTCTGCAAATTTTTCGGATCGCAGCCCCAAACACCAACTTCAGTTACAGTGCTGCAGGCACTGAGCATTTTCTTCATTGATGTTATATGAGATGCTGCTTTCAAAATTATGTGAAATAAGCAACTGATAACGAATATAATTAACCCGTGTTTTGCTCTCATAAACGTTGAAATTCATGCCAGTGGTAATGTCTGAAACCTTCCACCATATGAGTTATAATGCGTTCTTAAGACGAAAGTAAAACGTGGCATTTAAAACAGTTTGGCCGTAATAAGCAGCACATGTGGTGGAATATGCACTCAAAACCTGCACGATTCTTCTACTGTTCTTCGAACATTAGTGTTTCTAGCGGTTCAGGTGCGCTAGAGTTTTTTTAACTATTATTTGTGTTTTAAAAACATTCAATGGTCTTTCACTTATTTGAATGTAGTTTAAATTATCTTCTTCGGTACTGTGACATGTTGCGTGTAATGAATCGTTATCGCCATTATCGTAATTGTTTTCATTACTGTTTATATTCAAGTTGATTACAGGTCTTGAAATGTAGTCTGCTACAATATTTTCTTTGCCTTTTATGTACTCTATTTCATAATTGTACTCTTCCATTTGGATTTTCCAACGTTGGAGTTTAGGATTTGGTTCTTTTAAACCCGCAAGCCAAGTAAGAGGCTTGTGGTCTGTTCGAATTAAAAATTTTCGTCCGTAAATGTATGGTCGAAAATACTTTAGAGCCCAGATTATTGCTAACATCTCCTTTTCAATCGTAGAATAATTTATTTCGTGATTATTCAACGTTCGACTAGCAAAGCAGATGGGATGTCCTTCTTGAGACAAGACTGCTCCAATAGCATAATTTGAGGCATCTGTAGTAACAACGAATTTTTTATTAAAGTCTGGGTATTTTAATATCGGATCACTCATTACCAATAACTTTAGTTGCTCAAAGCTATCTTTATAATCTTTATCATTGATGTTAATTTTGGTACCTTTCCTTAGTTTTGCTGTTAAGGGTTTTGCAATTTTAGAAAAATCTTTTATAAATTTTCGATAATAACCGATCATTCCAAGAAATTGTTTGATTCCTTTTTGAGTTTTAGGAATATTTATCTTTAATATTGTTTCCACTTTTTTAGGATTGGGTTTGACTCCATCCGGTGTAACAACGTGGCCTAAAAATTCGGTTTCATGTTTTAAGAATTCAGATTTGTCTAATTGTATCTTTAAATTGGCATCATTTAATTTTCTAAGAACTTTCTCAAGGGAATCAATATGCTCTTGCAAAGATGTACTAAATATGATGACATCATCCATGTACACGAAGCAAATTTTCCCTATGTATTCCTTTAATACAAAGTTCATTAGCCTTTGAAATGTCGCTGGAGCATTTTTTAATCCAAACGGCATTCGGGTGAATTCGTAGTGACCAAAACTGGTGGAAAAGGCAGTTTTGGGGATATCTGCTTTATCAATCTCAATTTGATAAAGGCCCTTTGCCAAATCTAAAGTCGTGAAGTACATTGATCTTCCTAATCTTTCCAATATGTCGTCAATGTTGGGAATAGGAAATTTGTCGTCAATTGTGACTTCATTTAATTTTCTGTAATCAATAACGAGCCGAAGTTTAGGTTTATTTGACGCATCCATTTTCTTTGGAACAATCCAAATAGGAGAAGAGTATGGGGAAGCACTATCTCGAATAATTCCTTGCTTCAATAAATCTTGAATTTGGTTCTCGACTTCATTTTTGTAAATTTCTGGATATCGATAGGTTTTTGCATATATAGGCTCATTATTTCTAGTTTTGATTTGGTGTCTTATAACGTTGGTAAATGTTAATACCTGGCCTTCCTGATAAAATGATTCATTATATTTTTTTATAAGACGTAATAGTTTTTGCCTTTCTTCTGAATTAAGATGATTCGTACGAATTTCATTAAGTACATTTTTTGATGGATTCCTCTGGTCGGAAAACGCCACTATCTCATTGGATAACTTTGAGTAAACCTTTTCTAAAGATTTGTACTCTGATTTTTTTTCAAAAATATTGTTCCTTGTATTTGCAGAAACTTTTTTTCGCAAGTTCTTCATACTTGTTATTCTTCTTTTCTTTTATGGTTTCAGTAAATTTATCGGGAACTTTTGTTTCCTTTGCTTCACTTTTCTTGAAGTAAAGTGGTAATACTTGGTCATTGACTTGAAGCGTCTTATTATATAGGTCTATTTTAGTTTTGTACATAGACAATATATCGTTTCCAAGTAAACCATCATACCAGGCACTAAATTTAATTTCTAAGAAATCAAATTTTGGTTTTTTTTTCAAGATCACAAAACTCTTTAAAGGGTTTTATAGAAATAATATAGTTATAAATTATTTCTGAATTAAGTGTTGATATTCTTGACTGCTGTATTGGAACTTTTAGTTTAGGATGACACAAATTTGGTCGAATAGTGCTTACAGCAGCACCTGTATCTATTAAGAATCTAAGAGGGATTCCATATGAGTTTATTCGGATATATGGCAATTTTGAGTTGCATCCGAGGCAGGTATTGGAAAATTTTCGTTGGTTTGGACGTACTGTTGTGTATAGTCAACTTCCATTGGCTGTGGTTGACCAAATTTTCGAATTCTCGATTGAGTTGAATTTTTGTTCTCAAAATTATTATAACGATTATTTAACCTAAACGAATTTTGACGAGAAGATGCCCGAAACTGTTTTGAATCAGATGAAAACTGATTTGCACTTTGTTGTCGATTAGAAGTAGTTTCATAGTTCTTAGTCAAATTTTTGTATTTATTTTTATCACCATTTACATTTTTTCGTTTGTAATATAAGTAGTTTCCTTCAGTTAAAATCGCTAAAGCTTGTTCTAAAGTTTCAGGATTTCTGCTAAATAGAACACTTTTTACGGGTTCAATCATTTTATATTTGAACACATCTAATGCAATACGCTGATTTACTTTAACTTCACTTGAGCGATTTTCCAATTTAACTTTAATGTTAAGCTGTTGCAATTTCACCATTATTTCATTATAGAAATCCAGTACATTTGTTTTGAATTCTATAAGTTTTAAATCATCTAACAAATGATAGCTATTTCTATTATCGCTAAAGTTAGACACTAACACATTTCTTATTTCTGTCCAAGAACTTACATGACTATTTATATTTAATATTTGTTGCGCCTTACCTATGAGCTTCGTTTTTATAATATTCAATATTACCAAGTGTGATATTTGATCGAATCCGGCAAGTGATGCCATCAGAATCTCCACGTTGTCGATAAATAATTTGAGTGTTTCTCTGGAGCCATCGTATTGTGGTAGTTTGGTTGTAAATTTCACTGGATCCACTGCTATCGTCTTCAACGTTGGATGCTCTGTATGAATTGTTCCCGCCAATTTTGATGGTTGAATTAAAGGATTCGCCATTTTTCTTCTTCTTCTTCTTCTTCTTCTTCTTCTTCTTCTTCTTTATTTATATGGAGAATAAATTTTTAGCCAACTCGAATTAATCGGTTGGAGAACGAATTTTTTGAAAATTCTGTTCTTGGGCCTTGTAATACCCTCCGTATTATTAATTCTTCTTTTTATATGTAAAATAAATTTTTAGCCAACTCGAACCAATCGGTTGGAGAACGAATTTTTTGAAAATTCTGTTCTTGGGCCTTGTAATACCCTCCGTATTATTAATTCTTCTTTTTATATTTAAAATAAATTTTTAGCCAACTCGAACCAATCGGTTGGAGAACGAATTTTTAGAAAATTCTGTTCTTGGGCCTTGTTATACCCTCTGTATTATTAATTCTTCTTTTTATTTTGAAAAGAAATTTTTCGCCAACTCGAGCTAATCGGTTGGAGAACGAATTTTTTGAAAATTCTGTTTTTGGGCTTTGTAATACCCTTTATATTATCATTTCTTTTTTTTTTTCTTAAAAGAAATTTTTAGCCAACTCGAACTAATCGGTTGGAGAACGAATTCTTTGAAAATTCTGTCCTAGGGCATTGCAATACCCTTCGTATTATCACTTTTTTTTTCTTCTTATCTTCCTTTTGACCAGGAAGACATCCTACCGACTGCGCCAATAATATGTTCGAAATAATTTTATTTCTTTTTTTAGTCAGTTATAATACGATTTTTTTATTTCAGTATTTTCTCCTTTCCCATTTTACAGTCGGTTTCGAACTATTGATTATATAAGTGTAAACATTTTATGATTATGAGTTATAAGTATGGAAACTAAATGTAAACACATTATGACTACGAGTTATACATGTGGAAACTAAATGTTAACACATGATGACTACGAGTTATAAATGTGGAAACTAATTAACAAAAGACGAGAGTTTTCATCAATATAGCAATGCCAATATGACTTTCATATCTGCTGATATAACTATATTCACCCAGATGATCTGGAACATATAGAACCAGTAACAATCAGTACAATCCTTGTTGAACATAAATTGATAAAACAAGTCAAATTGCCTAATTTCATTGAATTTAACCTACCGGGCGAAAACATATTTTTAATGTTCAAGTTCCATAAATATTTCGACGGACTTTTAGGACTAGACGTACTGACCTCCCTAGGAGCTTCTGTAGACCTTGCAAATAAGACTCTGGTAATAAAAGGTTCTATCTTGCCAATACATTTTAAACCAAACCTTTCGTCAGGGAAACTAATAATTCCTCCTGGGTCTAAAATAATAGCTAAAATACCTGTTGACATTAAGGATGGTGATATTTATCTAAGGCGTACAATAGTTAAGGAGGGTGTTTATATTGCCGAAGGAATTTACCACACCAAGAACTGGTACGGTCTGGTTGAAGTGACCAACTTAACTGATTGCGATCAGGTTGTACTATTAGAGCAACCATTGAAAGTAGAACCACTCTGTAAAAACTATATAGAAGTTAACAATTTCACATTCCAAACCACTCCTCCGGAAACGACTACACAGGATATTACCAAATTACTTCGCACTTCTCATCTGAATACAGAAGAGAAGAAAATGTTATTTCACATTTGTCGAGAATACGATGACATATTTTTTCATGAAGGACAGACACTATCATTCACAAACCAAGTGAAACACCGTATCAGGACTATAGATAATATACCTGTGTATACAAAATCTTATAAGTATCCTTTTGCTCTCAAAGATGAGGTCCGTAGGCAAATCAATGATATGCTTCAACAAGGCATAATCCGTCCAAGCTACTCTCCCTGGAGCTCTCCAGTTTGGATTGTACCTAAAAAGTTAGATTCAAGCGGAAAGCAAAAGTGGAGGCTTGTGATAGACTACCGCAAGTTGAATGAAAAAACAATTAGCGATCGCTAACCCCTTCCAAACATTACGGAAATACTCGATAAACTTGGTAAATGCATATATTTTACCACTTTAGATCTGGCTAGTGGCTTCCATCAAATAGAGATGGATCCAGTGGACATAAAAAACAGCCTTCACAGTAGATGGTGGGCATTACGAGTATGTCCGGATGCCTTTTGGGCTGAAAAATGCCCCTTCCACATTTCAAAGAGTTATGGACAATGTCCTCCAAGATTTGCACGGAACAATCTGTCTCGTCTATTTGGACGACATTATAATCTATTCTACGTATCTCCAAGAACATGGCGAAAACCTCAGGAAAGTTTTCCACAAACTACGAAATGCGAACCTTAAAGTTCAACTTGATAAATGTGAATTTCTACGAAAAGAAGTAGCATTCCTTGGTCATGTGGTAACCACAGAAGGAATCAAGCCCAATCCTGAGAAAATTAGAGCTATAAAACACTTTCCAATACCTAAGACTAAGAAAGAAAGTAAAGCCTTTCTGGGACTACTAGGGTACTATAGGAAATTTATCAAAGACTTTGCACGACTCACAAAACCTCTAACAGAATGTCTGAAAAAGGACAAGAAAATTGAAATAAACAATGGATACCTAAATGCCTTCAACGCTTGCAAACATTTACTAATGAATGATCCAATATTTCAATACCCGGATTTAAATAAACCTTTTATTCTGACAACAGACGCCAGTAATTATGCATTAGGCGCTGTTTTATCACAGGGACCTATTGGTCAAGATCTTCCTGTATGCTATGCTAGCAGCACTTTATCGGATTCCGAGATCAACTATTCAATAGTTGAGAAAGAACTGCTGGCTGTCGTTTGGGCCACCAAATACTTCAGACCCTATTTCTTTGGTCGGAAATTCCTCATCATCACAGACCACAAACCGTTAACCTGGTTAATGAGCCTTAAGGATCCTAACTCCAAGTTAGTTCGGTGGAGACTTAGATTGGAAGAATTCGATTATAAAATCATATACAAAAAGGGAATTCAAAACTTAAACGCGGATGCCCTTAGCAGAATCAAACCGGAAGAATCAGTAAATGAAATAGATATCAACACAAATGAAACACAGGCAACATTAACTCCCGATGACGGGGACTCAACTGTTCACTCTTCTCACGAAAACCTAAATGATGGAATACCCATATCCGAACGTCCACTTAATGAATTCAACCTTCAGATAATTCTTGAAAAAAACAGATAAAAGACCTCCCCACACCTTGGAAACCATTTTTCGAAATAAACAACGTAGAACATTCCGTCTGCCCAGTTACACAGAGAAAAGTTAAGTTAAAATATTTAAGGAATACCTTGCCCCAAATAAATTATCCGTGATCTTTACCGATAATGAGACATTCAAAATAGTCCAAACGGTTTATTCTAAATATTTCTCGAACTCGAAACTTTTTAAAATAATCCGTTGTTGTGATTTCGTATCAGATGTTACCGAGGAAGATGAACACGATAAGATCATCAAAGACTATCATAACAATAACAACCACAGAGGTATCACTGAAACCTTATTGCACCTCAAAAGAACCTATTTCTTCCCATACATGAAAATAAAAATTACGAAGATCATAAATAACTGTAAAACCTGCCAAACCTTAAAATATGATAGGAATCCTCCAAAGATAAAGTTCCAACAGTCGGAAAACCCAAGGCAACCTCTCGATCATATATGCATATATATTTACACGATTAACGGTCATCCAATCCTAACCATAATTGACAGATTCTCCAAATTCGCAGCCGCTTATACCTTGCAAGCTAAAAATAGTCTAAATATTATAAAGACATTGAGACATTCCTTTAGCCTACACGGCACACCTAAACAATTAACAGCAGACCAAGGGACGGAAATGACAGCATTAATTTTCCAAGATTTCTGTTAACAATATGGAATTTCAGTGCACTATACATCCTTCCAGCAAACTAGTAGTAACGCTCATATAGAGAGGTTTCATTCCACCCTTACTGAAGCATATCGAATTATACTCGATAAAAGGAAAAGGGAAAAACTAGAAGCTGATCATAATGATATCCTAAGCGAAGCACTTATCACGTACAACAATGCCATCCATTCTACCACTAAACACACTCCATATGAAATGTTTACCGGCAGGACCCACATCTTTGACAAAACATTCACACATAGTAACGAGCATGACTACCTTGAAAATTTAAACACTTTCAGATTCCAAATATACCCAAAAATTAAGAACCAAATAGAAGAACTCATAAATAAAAATTTAAATAAACTAAACGCTTACCGTGAAGATGCTCCAAGCTTAAAAGAAAACGAACTTAAATTTAGAAAAGAATGTAGAAGAAATAAAATCACTCCTAGGTTCACAAGGCACAAAGTAAGAAAAAATAATCGAGTTGCAATAATCACTACAAAAAACCAAAAGCTCCACAAGGCAAGAATTAAGAGGAGACGAAAATACCAACATAACCTAGAAACTCAAAGTAACACCAGTCAACTAATGAGAACATTATCTCCCTTGCAGACTTTGGCTAACACACGGACAGATTATGGAAACACACCAATTAACGGACAACCAAGCGATACTCCCACTGCAATTAGGGAAAGCCAAGACAATTAGTTCGTACAAGAACCTTATACACATTATAAGACTCGACGACTAGAAGCAAAATATCGACAAACTCACTTACACCTTAAACACTCTAAAGAACATAAGTTATTTGCAAGGATCCATTAGAGTCAAGCAATTCAAACTTCATGAACTAAATAGAAAATACATTTCATTGATCCCTAGAGTCAGAAATAGGAGGGGATTGGCTAACGGATTGGGTACACTTATCAAAACTATTACAGGGAACATGGACGCCAATGACGCAAAAACCATAAAAAGCCAAATCGAACAACTCTCTTCCGATAAAGATCACATTGTAAAAGAAATATCTGTTCAGGCAAGGATTAATTCGGATATGATGCAAAGATTCAAAGCAATCACCAATCACATAAATAATGAAACAGAAACTATTCAAAATTATCTAAATAACTACCAAAACCAGATACGAACTAACCGAGACACACTTCTGCATACACAGTATTTAAATCAAATTAATTTCAATATAGATCTTTTAACAAACCATATTTCAAATGTAGCCGAGACAATTTTACTATCAAGAATAAATATTGTACCAAAACAAATTTTAAACCCTAGTGAACTCAGTGGAATATACGATGTATTACACAATCAATCGATAAATTTAATATCCGATGAGCACATTTGTGAACTTTTAGAAATCCAAGCATATTATAATAATTCAAATTTCTTTCAAATTTCAAAAATCCTTTCGACAAGAAAGCGTTAACGACTCCTGTATTGGAAATATACTCCTTAATGTTCCTGCTCGATGCACTGTTGAAGACATAGAAGAAGTACACTCTATAGCACAGCCAGAACCTAATCATATTTTAATGGTTAAGGGGTTACATGGGTTTCAGAGAAAAAAAAACGCCATTTTTAAATGTTTCAAAAATAAAAAATAATGTATTAAATTATTATAAATTATTGTTAACAACTAAAGTAACTCTTGAACTCTCATATAGAGAGGTAGTAACGCTCATATAGAGAGGTTTCATTCCACCCTTACTGAAGCATATCGAATTATACTCGATAAAAGGAAAAGGGAAAAACTAGAAGCTGATCATAATGATATCCTAAGCGAAGCACTTATCACGTACAACAATGCCATCCATTCTACCACTAAACACACTCCATATGAAATGTTTACCGGCAGGACCCACATCTTTGACAAAACATTCACACATAGTAACGAGCATGACTACCTTGAAAATTTAAACACTTTCAGATTCCAAATATACCCAAAAATTAAGAACCAAATAGAAGAACTCATAAATAAAAATTTAAATAAACTAAACGCTTACCGTGAAGATGCTCCAAGCTTAAAAGAAAACGAACTTAAATTTAGAAAAGAATGTAGAAGAAATAAAATCACTCCTAGGTTCACAAGGCACAAAGTAAGAAAAAATAATCGAGTTGCAATAATCACTACAAAAAACCAAAAGCTCCACAAGGCAAGAATTAAGAGGAGACGAAAATACCAACATAACCTAGAAACTCAAAGTAACACCAGTCAACTAATGAGAACATTATCTCCCTTGCAGACTTTGGCTAACACACGGACAGATTATGGAAACACACCAATTAACGGACAACCAAGCGATACTCTCACTGCAATTAGGGAAAGCCAAGACAATTAGTACGTACAAGAACCTTATACACATTATAAGACTCGACGACTAGAAGCAAAATATCGACAAACTCACTTACACCTTAAACACTCTAAAGAACATAAGTTATTTGCAAGGATCCATTAGAGTCAAGCAATTCAAACTTCATGAACTAAATAGAAAATACATTTCATTGATCCCTAGAGTCAGAAATAGGAGGGGATTGGCTAACGGATTGGGTACACTTATCAAAACTATTACAGGGAACATGGACGCCAATGACGCAAAAACCATAAAAAGCCAAATCGAACAACTCTCTTCCGATAAAGATCACATTGTAAAAGAAATATCTGTTCAGGCAAGGATTAATTCGGATATGATGCAAAGATTCAAAGCAATCACCAATCACATAAATAATGAAACAGAAACTATTCAAAATTATCTAAATAACTACCAAAACCAGATACGAACTAACCGAGACACACTTCTGCATACACAGTATTTAAATCAAATTAATTTCAATATAGATCTTTTAACAAACCATATTTCAAATGTAGCCGAGACAATTTTACTATCAAGAATAAATATTGTACCAAAACAAATTTTAAACCCTAGTGAACTCAGTGGAATATACGATGTATTACACAATCAATCGATAAATTTAATATCCGATGAGCACATTTGTGAACTTTTAGAAATCCAAGCATATTATAATAATTCAAATTTCTTTCAAATTTCAAAAATTCTTTCGACAAGAAAGCGTTAACGACTCCTGTATTGGAAATATACTCCTTAATGTTCCTGCTCGATGCACTGTTGAAGACATAGAAGAAGTACACTCTATAGCACAGCCAGAACCTAATCATATTTTAATGGTTAAGGGGTTACATGGGTTTCAGAGAAAAAAAAACGCCATTTTTAAATGTTTCAAAAATAAAAAATAATGTATTAAATTATTATAAATTATTGTTAACAACTAAAGTAACTCTTGAACTATATGTAAAAAAAATTTTAGACAAAAATATTGATAATACGCCCTCTGGCAGCTATTTTACGAGAAGGCTCGAAAAATGCGGTGCCAACGATATCTTGAGCTGGATTCATCCGAAACAAAAAAATCAAATTGTTTCTGTTAGAATATAAGTTTGACTTGGACTTGAACGAAGGATTTGTAAAAATATTGAAATCTGAACTTTTGGCAACGTTGCGAGTAAAAAATTTAATTTTTGACCCAAAAATTCAATAAATAATTCCATGTGTATTAAATTCTAATGAACGAAACACAATTTCCTTCGTTCAAGTACAAGAAAATACTATTTAAAAGAAGTGTGCGAAATTTGGTTAAGATTGGTGCATTAGTTTTTAAGTTATCGTTGGCACCGCATTTATCAATATTTTCACCGTATTTATCAATATTTATTCAATATTATCATCAATATTTTTGTGTAAAATTTTTTTTACATATAGTTCAAGAGTTACTTTAGTTGGTAACAATAATTTCGAATAATTTAATACATTATTTTTTATTTTTGAAACATTTAAAAATTGCGTTTTTTTTTTTCTCTGAAACCCATGTAACCCCTTAATGCACCCAAGACAAGGCTCAGATCTGACTGTGGAAACAACGTCCAATTCCTACAAGGAACAGTTCTAATCCGGTATCATAATTGCACGACCGAAATTAACGGCATTCATTATCAAGACAACCCTAACATTTTCTTGGAAAAAATACACATTTATCCTATAATTCCTGAAAATGTTCAACACATCGCATCCAAGAAATTAAGCCTGCCGAAACTAAATTTACAACAATCAATAATAGATTATCAATAAACTCTTTGAAAGTAATTACAGAAAAGCATAACTACGTCACTTGGTCCACGATGACAATCTTGGGACTGAGCATCAGCGTAATTCTCATCTATCTCGTCAAACGAAGGAAGACGGTCATCCAGATCTCGAGACCTCATGATGATACCATAACTGCGGGAACAGGAAGCAAAATCCTTTGGCCATCGCTTCACTCTTAAGGGGGGAGGAGTAACGTACACACTTCATATCATACTATTGAATTAAGCATGTTGAATTATATGTAGTATCATATGGCATTGTATCCAAATTGAATTTAGCTCAATCATGTAAAATTAAAACGTGTCGACATCGATTTGCAAGTTCAGCAAAGCAAGCAATTCACAAATCGAACGATGTCGGCACGAGTTAATTACGCAGCATTCTAAACCAATAAATAGATCACTGAAATGTATAATTGTGCAGTATTCTTGAAACGGCAAATAAAGTAGTTAATATCAAGTAAATTATCTTTTTTTTATTCGGGTACGACAAGTATCTCGTTAGTCGCGCAATCACTAAGGATTAGAAGGATAGCGTGAAGGAATTACGAAACAGGCTCATCCTGGCGATGGGGACACTGGTTGGATAGACCGAAGATTCCACCGATGACGAGGGAGAGCCAGGCGTTTGCGAGCAGACGGTACCCGTGCAGAAAGAGGCAAGAGTAGTGAGCCCAGTGGAGGTGGCTAAATGGGGCATCAAATTCAGTGGAGATTAGTCAGGATCCATAAATGCCTTCCTCGAACGTGTCGAAGAGTTGCGACAGGCGAGGAGTCTGTCGAAGCCGGAGTTGTTCAGGGCAGTTGTAGAGCTGTTTGACTCGCGGGTTTTGATTTGGTTCCGCGCTAATCGGAATCTGGTGTCGTCGTGGGACGAACTCATACGGGAGATGACGGCGAAGTTTTTACCTCTGGATTACGAGGATCGCCTGTGGGAAGAGATACGGAGACGGACACAAGGGGAAGGTGAATCGATGGGGGTATATATCGCAATAATGGAGCCGCTATTTAGCCGGCTGACAACAAGCTGTACAGAAGAAGAAAAACTGCGCATATTACGCAGGAATATAGCACCGTTTTATCAGCAATAGCTGTGCTTGACGCCGGTGACGACAGTGGCTGAACTGGTGAAGATGGGTCGCACTCTGGATGCGTTGAGGGTGTCGGTTGCAGCATTTGTGCCACCCACAACGCGATATAGACGCTATCTAAAGCCGGATTTGGCGTGCTTGGGAGTGGAAAGGGTAGAAAAAGTGGCGACGATGGCGGATCAGGGTAGAGCAAAATGCTGGAATTGTAGACAAGATGGGCATTTATAGAGGGAGTGTACCGAGCCAGGGCGGTGTTTCGGGTGCGGTCGGCAGGGGGTCATGCGAGCCACATGCCCCGTATGCCGAACGAGGGCAAACAAACAGGGGCCACGGGCACGCTCAGATTCACCAGCGGCGGGAAACGACCAACGTACTCGCTAGGCGGTCGAGCGAGCACTTCAAAGAGGCCGCAACGGAGGGCACCCTCTCTGACGGTGGATTATGCACTAGCGAAGTGCAGCCAGGATAATTGTCCGCATCTGCAGGTGAGGGTGATGGGTATAGCGATGGAGGGCCTGCTGAACTCGGGTACAAGCCGCACGATTTTATGGGAAAAGGGATGGGTTCGACTAAGGAGAAGAAGTGCAACCCTAACCCAGAACGAGATCGAAGAAGTGAGGCTGGCTTATGGAGAAATGTGGACGGTGAGGGTGATGTTTAAACTCAACGATCGTGGTCAGGAGTTAGAGGTGCTGGTGATCTTGTCAGTTCCACAAGAGTTAATATTGGGTATAGACTTCCGGAAATGTTTCGGAGTATTTCTCGATATGAAGGGACAGCAGTGGACTTCGGTAGCCGCTGTAGAAACGATGCCAGGAAAGACGCTGCGGAGTTGGTCTCATCTGACGGCAGGCAAAGCCAAGATCTTGTCGGAACTGCTGGAGGAGCAATTTGCGCTGATGGGGGATGGTCTGGGCTGCGCGAAGTCGGTATACCATGTTATCAAGACAAATTCACCGCCGATCAAACAAAGGTATTATCCGGTTTCTCCAGCAGTGCAAAAAACAAACCAATTGGGAATTGGATGTGATGTTGCAAATGGGAGTGGTGGAACCATCAACGAGCGCCTGGTCCTCTCCCATATTGTTGGTACGGAAGAAGGATGGATCCTTCCGATTTTGCGTAGATTTCAGGAAGCTCAACGCGGTGTCGGAAAAGGACGCGTACCCGTTACCATATATCACTGCAACTCTCGATAAACTACGTAACACGAAGTATTTGTCGACCTTAGACATAAAATCGGCATATTGGCAGGTGCCGATGACCAAAGAATCCCAACAGTACACGGCCTTCACAGTGCCCGGAAGAGGTTTGTTCCATTTCCGACGCATGCCTTTTTGTCTACACAATTCAGGGGCCACCTGGTAAAGATTATTCGACACGGTACTGGGTCCCGCATTTGAGCCTTTCGTTTTTACTTATTTAGACGACGTAATAATAGTGACCGAAACGTTCGAGCGGCATATGGAGATCCTGCGAGAAGTGTTCGTACGTTTGAGAGCAGCGGGTCTCAGGGTGTCCAAAGAGAACTTTAATATTTAGGGTATGTAGTAGACGAAAAACGCCTCCGCCTGGATCCAGAGAAGGCCATTAGGGATTTTCCTCGACCAGGCTCGGTAAAACAGGTCAGACAATTGCTAGAAATGGTATTCTGGTACCGTCGGTTCATTCCTGGTCACGCGACGGTGGTATCACCACTAAGCGACCTGCTGAAGAAGGGTCGTAAATTCACATGGTCAGACGAATGTGAGCGGGCGTTCGAGGCTTGTAAACAGAGACTCACGTCGGCTCCAGTATTAGCATACCCCGATTTTGACCAGCCTTTCAAGGTCCAAACAGACGCATCGGATGTAGGGATAGGCGCGGTGTTGAGCCAGGCACACCCAACGGGTGAAAAGGTGGTGTGCTACCTAAGTCGCGCGCTCTCGAAACAAGAACGGAAGTACTCGGCCACAGAAAGAGAATGTTAGAGAAGAGATAGAGAAGCTTCGACCGTATATTGAGGGGACGCGCTTCGTGGTGATCACGGATCATCATTTCTTGATCTGGTTCAATAAACTGAAGGACCCGTCCGGCAGGCTGGCGAGGTGGGCCGTACGCCTTCAGCAGTTCGATTTTGAGGTGGTTCATCGACGAGGCAAGGAGCATGTTGTACCCGATGCGTTGTCTCGTGCAATCGTGGGGACATAGCGGTACCCCCTGTACCCGACCAGTGGTTTGAAAAGATGGTAGCTGACGTTCGAAACGAACCCCATAAATTCGGAAACTGGTCGGTGACGGATAATGTGCTGTGGAAGCAGGTACCAGCGCGCAAGGGGGATGGCGAAAATGGCCTCGTCTGGAAAAGGGTGATTGCGAAGGCAGAGAGAAGCAGAATACTGAACCGATAGCACGACGATCCGAAAGCTGGTCACATGTGTGTTACATGAACGTGGTCGCGTATTGCCCAAAACTATTATTGGCCTCGGATGCGGAGAGACATACAGGCTTATGTACGACAATGTAAGGTGTGTCAGGCCTGTAAGGTGGAGAGGAAACCACCAGTTGGTCTGATGGCCAGTAGGGAGATGGTTAGTATGGATCTGGTGGGACCATTGCCTAGATCGACGCGGGTGTATGCCTACATCTTGACAATCATTGACTACGTCACGAAGTACTCTATAATATTGCCGTTACGAACAGCGACAGCACCAGCTGTTTTCCGACTGTTGGAGGAGAACGTGTTTTTGGTGTACGGAGTACCCAGGATCCTGGTATGCTACAATGGGGTGCAATTCAGGGGCAAACAGTTTAAGTCGGCGGTGGAAGATTACAGTGTAAGGATATGTTACACTGCACTATATCATCCCCAGGCCAATCCAACCGGATATTAAGTGCATGCTAAGATGTTACGCCTCAGATAATCACCGCTCGTGGGACAAGTTTCTATGCGTGTGCTTTACGGACATATAAGCATGATGTTACGGGTATCACCCCTTATTTTATGAATTTTGGCAGGGAAATGATTACGTTCCGGGAAGAAGCAGAACCCCCATCAGGCGCGCAAGAAAGTTTCTCTCCAACGAGAAACGCTGAGTCGTTGGACAAGGTCCGTGACGAGGTCGAACGAAGGTTGAAGCGAGCTGCTACCTCTAGTAAGAAACGTTATGATCTCCGCCGTCACCCCGTGAACTTCCAAGTGGGAGATAAAGTATGGAGGAAGAAGTACGTTCTATCCGATGCTAGTAAGAACTTCGCAGCGAAGCTAGCTCCAGCTTACATTGGCCCGTTCAGGATTAAGTCGAAACCATCGACGTAGACTTGTGAGCTTCTCGATGAGAGGGATAAGACCGCGGGCATTTGGCACGTGAAGGACCTGAAATAATATGTCAACGGGGAGGATACCGCCGGTGGCGTGACGTAAGAATATGCGGTTTATGAAGGGTATTATAGATAGGTTTAGTTTAAGCTTAGTGGGTAGTTTTCTTGGTAGTGGGATATATTATTTATCCAATATCTGAAGGTCGTGAAAATTTACATAGCTTAGGGTTTGTCATAGTTTAAAAAAAAGTAATAATAATCGCTAGGTTAGTTTGGTGGTGGGGAATCTTAACAGCTAGGTAAGAGAAACATAGAGTAATCGGTGAAGGGTAGTGTAACCAATAATGGCTTAGGTTTAGAAGTATTTGTGGTGGGGAGATAGTGCATATATACTTAATAAGTTAGGCGAGTAGTGTGGGTGCGTGTAGGTTTACCGAGTAGAAAGGTAGGAGAAGAGCGGAGGGCAAATGGCCTCAATAGTGCGCGCAAGTTTCAAGCTTATTTTATACTTAGTATTTAAGGTGGAATAAATTTGTATTGGAGTAAGTCATATGAATGGATGTTAGTTCGAAAAAAAGAAAATGAAATAAGATACCGTGTGGTGGATATGAACCCCGTGTCCGGGTTTAGCTTCCTTTCGGTTTTCCTTTCGTTTTTTTTCCTTTTCGTTTCTTTTCTTGCCTTCCTGGTGCAGTTGCCCTCTGTGGTGGTCATAGCCGTTCAACCAATACATTAGTAAACCTAAAATCGCGATCAGTTTGCATCAAAATTGTGAATTTCCAAAATACTCATACCAACACCAACACAAACTGACTAAACGAGATACATAAGCCTGCATGATGAGGTATATCTGGAAATTGTGGCGTGAATGTGTAATTCAGGATTCAAATAGGGGATGTCATCGACCGAATTAAGTTTTACGAGAATCTAACGCGAACCGAAATACCAAACTTCGAATGAGAATATAGTTTCGTCCGGTGTCTTCGAGAGATAGCGTCGAGGATTCCCACGGAATCCTCTGAGGAGAGGGGGTGTCACGGTCGATCAAACACGCGAATATTACCGGTGAAAGATGAACGTATGTTGTTGTTGATCAACAGCCACGGACATGCTAATGGTAAAGGGATGCAGGATATATTATGAAAACAATGAATAATATAGTAATAGTAAATCTTAGGTTAAGTTTCGAACCTCAGCGAAGCCTGACAAAAACGGCAAAACCCAGGATGTCTGTCATCGAGCCGGACGCCAACTACAAGCTCTCGACATTGAATTGGATTGACCCGTGCAATTTAAACCAAATTCAGCTTACCGTTTCGCTGCTCACCGTGTTGTTGATGTTCGGTGGAGTCTCCACCACGGATTCCGTTCGCGAATTGCCCGCGAATCCTCAGGTGTATCCAAACTCTGCGTCGCATTGCCCTGCACCACCATCTCGTTGATCGATCGCTTTCACTAATTTACGGAGCTCACAGGATCGAAGCTTTGTCATTGCAAATCCTTTTAAAACGAGCCACAGTCAGTTTAAGTGGAGCCTGCATTCTAGATCGAGAATTTGCTTTTAAGATTATTCGAAGGTAAACACGAATTTGACAGTTTGAATGTCAATAAGTGTTCATTCCAACTTGACGGAATGACAGAGAAACGGACCGTGTTCCGGGCCGTACCAAGGCATTGCCATGCAGATCGAGCGCCATGCCAGGTGCAAAAGTGCAATGACAAAATGCACTTGAGCTGTACATGCATATTACGGCAATGCACTGAATAATGCAATTGAACTTTTAGGGAAAATATGGATTCCCCGAAGTTTCGCAAAGCGAGTTCAGTAAGTGGGAATCAAAGGTAACCTGCGAGGTGGCCAGGCGATGGATTGTTCTCTTGCTGAACGGCCACAGAAAAGACTTGTTGGCAAATTTAGCTGTTAGCGGCGAATAAATTAAAAAAAACTCTAGCGCATCAGAACCGCTAGAAAACTAATTTTCGAAGAAATTGTCTTTGAGTGACAAAAACTTCTGGAAAGACGTAATACACTTTTTTGTAGCATCATATCAACCATTCCTTACCCCAAGCAACAAAACTCAACTATAACACAAATGATGAAAATTTTCAGTGCTGGCAACACTTTCCCAACAAAGCAGCAATAAGTGAACCATAACAAGCTCATACTTAAATCAACTTATCCTTTCAATTTCGTTCTCATCGGAGGATTTAATCGAAAGTTTCAGCGGTTAAACGTTGTTTTAGGCTGCCATCCGAAAAATGTTCAAAACTCGGAAAAAAAAATTGGTTTCTTAGTTTTATCGCAAATGCTTTGCATGTGACCATGTAATTTCAAGCATCTGTTGGTGCAATATTTACAAAAATGACTAATGCTGGTTACCCTGTGTCAGCAGCAAAGCAGAATATATACTAAATCTGCTTCACGTTAAGTTAAACCCAACCAGTAAATTTCGTTTCGATTGAATCACTGCGCTGGAAGCTATACGGGTGAAAAGAATTTTAGGGTTGCCACCCTCAAAACTTTTCAAATTTTTAAAGCGTTAATATTTGTTGCTAATTTTCATTGCAAGATTATTCCCATTTGCAAATCTAATGACATAATCGCGTAGTAAAGAAATTCCACAAAATTACAAAAATGGTCATAGCTGGCAGCCCTTTCATGATTTTTGTACGAAATTCCTACGACATTTACTTCACATTAAGGCCCATTTACTGCATGAACTTGGTTTTGATTCCTGCACTGGATCGGAAGCTATAGGGAAAAAGCTTTATTTTGCTGACCAAATTTGCAGGATTTATGAGACAAAAATCACCATAGCTGGCAGCCCTATTCTCAAATATAACATAGAGTAATATCCAAGTACTGTTTGAATTTTGTTAAAATCTGATAGCTGAATCAGAAGTTATAGGCCAAAAAGCTGTTTTTTTTTCTCATTGATTTTTCAAGATGGTACCACTACCACAGGGTTGCCCACATTTCCAAATCACTTCTATCGGACCTGGTCCTAGTTAATATCAACATGTCCTGTGAATTTCTTTATGATCGGATAATTCGATCGTCAGTTCTCGTGAACAGAGCTTTCGAGTGCTGAAAATAGAGGTAATTTGGTTCTTATGCAAATCGGAATTTTGAAAATTTTATCTTGAGATGAAGGACAAAGGATAAAATTCATCAAAGATTTTAAATTTTTGCCATATATCAAAAAATTTTCTGGAAGGTTAATGATTTGAAGGATTTTTTTCCAACAGCCTGCCACAGCTACAGAATTAACCGCTTTATGCTGAAAATCTATATGTGTCAAATCTTAGTCAACATCAATACGCTCTGTAATTTTCACGATGATCCATTGTTTTTCTTACAAGTAATGACAAATAAAAATTTGAAAAAAATTCCTTGCCTACTTTTAGGCACCCTGCACCCACACACGGCTCAAAATTTCCAATTCATTATCATAGACAAGCTAAGAACATGATTAGTTTTCATTTCCAATACTTTTCTTGGAAATATAGGAGTACCTCTGAATTCACTAAAACGCTCGCCGCCGCCAAAAGGTTTAAGATATCTGAAAAGAAAGAAAGAAAGTCGTGAACCTACCTACTATTTATATCTACGTTCTCCGAAAATTTCAGCTTAATCGAATCTTCCGCTCCAGAGATTATCTCGCAAAATTATTTTGCACATTTATATAAATATATATATATATATATATATATATATATATATATATATATATATATATATATATATATATATATATATATATATATATATATATATATAAATATCGAAATCTATCTACTAAAAATCGAAATCTATCTACTTTACATGTTGGAGAGCGAACCGAATCAGCAAAGGGATTAAATCGAAGATCGGCAGTAGCAGATTGATCATTTGGATTGAGAAGAAACCGGGGAGAGATGACTATTTCGATCCAAGGAACTTGTTACGGAAATCTTATATCAGCGTATATCATCCGCAATTCACAACCCTTAGCCTCCGGAAACGAGTTCAAGGGTGGAAAATTCTGGGCGGCCTTTGCTCACGAGGAACGGGCTGGGTTTGGCGCCACTCGCTTCTTTGCCGGAATTTCCCGCGTGACCGTCACTGCGAAGCGAGAAGTCAGCAACGGATTACCGCAATCCACGCTATGAAAAGTGAAAATTAGAACCACACCTTCACGCTACCGCTATTAAACCTGCGTTTCATTCACCGAATTTATCGTACAACAACTTAGAATTTATTGAATTACTCTCGTATAAACACACTTTCTTATCTTTCTCTACCACTGGTGGTAGGGTGACTTAAACTAACAAAAAAAGTATTTCGCAAACTATTCCACTTATACAATGCAACTCGCGATTCCTTATTTGTCCCTAGTTATATCCAAAAACAAAGAAAATCTATAAATTAACTAACCTGAATGTTTTTTACTCCGCTGCGATGACTACTCTTAAACAGATGAAATCCCACGCTGGGGCCCTTTACGATGACTGCAACTTTTCTTCTTCACTGACGTCTCCGATTTCTCAATTTAATTAGATTCCCGCCTTCGAATACGTTCGATATCATCCGCTACTATTCTCCGTCACTGCCGTTTTTGGATCTTCAAATTAACATAGCTCTTGTCTTCGAAATCGTTAAATATCTTCCCTTAGTATCGTTGACTAGCGCCTTAAGATGAAGATTCACCCTCCACTTATTGTCGCTTTTCGTCCTTTAAATCCTCCGCCGTCCGATCGGGTACATCCAAATTAGTTCCCCAAATAGATTCAGTTCAATTCAAATTCGATTGCAATTTCAAACCAAAAAGAAAGGAAAAACTCTAGCGCACCTGAACCGCTAGAAACACTAATAATCGAAGAACAGTAGAATAATCGTGCAGATTTTGAGTGCATATTCTACCACACTAGCTGCTTATTACAGCCAAACTAATTCAAACGCCAGGTTTTACTTTGGTCTTATAACTCATATGGTGGAAAGGTTTCAGATATTACCAGTGGCATAAATTTCAAAGTTTATGAGAGCAACACTTGTTAATTATATTCGCTCTCAGTTGCTTATTTCACCAAAATTTTCAAAGCAGCATCTCATAAAACATCAATGAAGAAAATGCTCAGTGCCAGCAGCACAGTAACTGAAGTTAGCGTTTGGGGCTGCGATCCGAAACATTTGCAGAACTTTGGGAATTGAAGCATTGGTTATTTATTTTCATTGTAAATGTTTCCGGTATGAATACTAACTGTAAGCATTTATTGATGCATAAGTAGCACAACCGACTCGTGCTGGCAACCTTTTGCCAGTATCAAAGCCAATAATATATTACATCTGCTTCACGTTGTTATATAACATTCGAAGTTATAGGCGTATAAAGAATTTTAGGGTTACCTGCAGCAAGTTTTTTCAAATAATCGAAAACTTAATATTTCCTGTTTATTGTCACTACAATATCATTACCATTTGAAAATTCTACAATAAAACCGCTTAGTAAAGATATTGCAATTACACACAAAACCAATAATAGCTGGCAACCCTGTCGTGGCTTTTCAACAAAATTTGGCCTGAATAAGGTCTATAATAGGTTCCATTAATAATATGAAATTCGTATTGATTTCATGACTGCACTGGAAGTTATAGGGCAAAAAGTTTTTTTGTCCTGAGCGAATTTTCAAAACCAAAGACACAAAAATTACCATAGTTGACAGCACCAATCGAATTTTTTTCAAACAGAAACAAAATTTCTATCAAACAGAGTTTAGAGTAAGGTTCAGTTATTGTGTTAATTTCATGAAAATCGCGTTACTTATTCACATTTCATAGGGCAAAAAGCATTTTTTACTAATGTTCGAAGAACATTAGTATTAAAATCGATTCGGCCAAAAATTCATATTTCTTTATATATATATATATATATGTACAAAAAATTTCAGTGAGATAATCTCGGGAACGCGCCATTCGATTGAGCTGAAACTTTCAGGATACATTGGTGTATATGCAGAATAGGTCCAGGTCTCTTTAAATGTCAGTTATTGTAAACCTTTTCGCGCCGGCGGGCATTTAAGTGATATTTTTAATATACCTATTATTTCGTGCACAAATGATTTTCGCAAAAATAAAGTTAATAAAATAAATTTCTAACGTGTTTTACATATGAATCGGATAATGCTTTGGAATATTTTAACCCTATGTGTGCGCTGGGTGCCTAAAAAGAGAACGGGAAAATTTGAAAATTTTTAAATTTCGATAACTTTTGACAGAGCTATTCAATCATTACCAAATTTTCAGGACATATTGATATTATTTAGTTGTAGATTTATGTGGCTTTTAATGAGCGTGCTGGCAACTCTGTAGCTAGGGCAGGCACTGAAAGTGAAAACCTCCAAATCATCGTCTCTCTTGAAAAAATGCAGTTTCTTCAAAAATAAGCCTTTCATATGTAAATCTTGTGCTTTGTTTACATAACCAAAAAAAAAAAAAAGATATGGTATAACGGGCACGCCTGGCAACCCTTGCCCAATTTACCTATATTTTTAGCATCAAAAACTTCTGTTCACGGAAACTCACGATTTGATGGGCAGAATTATTTGAAATTCACAGCATGTATTGACCTTAAATAGGACCAGGTCTGATAGAAGTGATTTTGAAATGCGGGCAATTCTGTGCCAGTGGTGCCATCTTGAAAAACCACTAAAAAAGATAACTGTTTTTAGCCCTATAAATTCTGATTGAATCGTTCGATTTTGACGAAACTTACACAATTGCTGGACCTTACTTTAAGCCACGTTTGGTAGAAATTTGGTCGAAAAATTCGATTGGAGCTGCCAGCTATGATAATTTTGGTGTCTTCATTTTGAAAAAAAAAATTTGGAAGTAAAAACATTCAAACCATCGAATATTCAAAAAAATGTCCGTTTCTTACAATAAAACCAATCTGTATATAAATCTTATGTTTTATCTACACGTTCAAAATAAAACTTTGGAAATTTCATGTCGGACAAGAACGGTAACCCTCTCCCAGTTAACCTATATTTTTAGCATCAAAAACTTCTGTTCACGGAAACTCACGAACCAATAATCAGATACAGCTAAAATTTACAGAATGCATTGGACTTAAGTAAGACCAGATTTGATAGAAGCGATTTTGAATTGTGGGCAACTCTGTGCCAGTGGTGCCATCTTGAAAAATTACAAAGAAAAAAAACTGCTTTTTGCCCTATGAAATGTGAATAAGTTACCAGATTTTCATGAAATTGACACAGAAGCTAAACCTAACTCTAATCTCTGTTTGGTGGAAATTTGGTTGAAAAATTTGATTGGTGCTACCTGCTATGGTAATTTTTGTGTCTTTGGTTTTGAAAATTCGCTCAGGAAAATAAAACTTTTTGTACTATAACTTCCAGTGCAGTCATGAAATCAATACGAATTTCATACAATTAATGAAACCTGTCATAAACATTATTCAGGCCAAATTTGGTTGAAAAGACACGATAGGGTTGCCAGCTATTGTTGGTTTTGTGTTTAATTGCAATATCTTTATTAAGCGGTTTTATCGTAGAATTTTCAAATGGTAATGATATTGTAGTGACAATAAACAGCAAATATTAAGCTTTCGATCATTTGAAAAAACTCGCTGCAGGTAACCCTAAATTTCTTTATACTCCTATAACTTCGAATGTAATTAAACAACGTGAAGCAGATTTGATATATTCTTGGATTTGATACTGGCGAAAGGTTGCCAGCACGAGTCGGTTGTGCTACTTTTGTATCAATAAATGCTTACAGTTAGTATACATACCGGAAACATTTACAATGAAAATAAATAACCGATGTTCCAATTCGCAAAGTTCTGCAAATTTTTCGGATCGCAGCCCCAAACACCAACTTCAGTTACAGTGCTGCAGGCACTGAGCATTTTCTTCATTGATGTTATATGAGATGCTGCTTTCAAAATTATGTGAAATAAGCAACTGATAACGAATATAATTAACCCGTGTTTTGCTCTCATAAACGTTGAAATTCATGCCAGTGGTAATATCTGAAACCTTGCACCATATGAGTTATAATGCATTCTTAAGACGAAAGTAAAACGTGGCATTTGAAACAGTTTGGCCGTAATAAGCAGCACATGTGGTGGAATATGCACTCAAAACCTGCACGATTCTTCTACTGTTCTTCGAACATTATTTATCATTATAATTTTTCAAGATGACACCACTGGCACAGAGTTGCCCACAATTCTAAATCGCTTCTATCAGAGCTGGTCCTACTTAAGTCCAATGCATTCTGTAAATTTCAGTTGTATCTGATTATTGGTTCGTGAGTTCCCGTGAACCGCAGTTTTTGATGCTAAAAATATAGGTTAACTGGGAAAGGGTTATCGTTCTTGTCCGACATGAAATTTCCAAAGTTTTTTTTGAACGTGTAGATAAAGCATAAGATTTGTATACAGATTGGTTTTATTGTAAGAAACTGACATTTTTTAGGATATTCGATGGTTTGAATATTTTCACTTCCAAATTTTCATTTTTTCAAATTTAAGACACCACAATTATCATAGCTAGCAGCTCCAACCGAATTTTTCAATCAAATTTCTACCAAACGTGGTTTGAAGTAAGGTCCAAGTACTGTGTGAGTTTTGTCAAAATCGAACGATTCAATAAGAATTTATAGGGCTAAAAGCAGTTATCTTTTTTAGTGATTTTTCAAGATGGCACCACTGGCACAGAATCACCCGCATTTCAAAATCACTTCTATCAGACCTGGTCCTATTTAAGGCCAATGTATTCTGCAAATTTCAATTAATTCTGCTTATCGGATCGTGAGTTTCCGTGAACAGAAGTTTTTGATGCTAAAAATATAGGTAAATTAGGCAAGGGTTACCAGGCGTGCCCGTAATACAATAACTTTTTTACTAATGTTCGAAGAACATTAGTATTAAAATCGATTCGGCCAAAAATTCATATTTCTATATATATATATATGTACAAAAAATTTCAGTGAGATAATCTCGGGAACGCGCCATCCGATTGAGCTGAAATTTTCAGGATACATTAATGTATATGCAGAATAGGTCCAGGTCTCTTTAAATGTCAGTTATTGTTAACCTTTTGGCGCCGGCGGCCATTTAAGTGATATTTTTAATATACCTATTATTTCGTACACAAATGATTTTCGCAAAAATAAAGTTAACGAAATAAATTTCTAACGTGTTTTACATATGAATCGGATAATGCTTTGGAATTTTTTAACCCTATGTGTGCGCTGGGTGCCTAAAAAGAGGACGGGAAAATTTGAAAATTTTTAAATTTCGATAACTTTTGACAGAGCTATTCCATCATTACGAAATTTTCAGGACATATTGATATTATTTAATTGTAGATTTGTGTAGCTTTTAATGAGCGTGCTGGTAACCCTGTAGCTAGGGCAGGCACTGAAAGTGAAAACCTTCAAATCATCGTCTCTCTTGAAAAAATGCCGTTTCTTCAAAAAACAGCCATTCATATGTAAATCTTGTGCTTTGTTTACATAGCCAAAAAAAAAAAAAGTTATGGTATAACGGGCACGCCTGGTAACCCTTGCCCAATTTACCTATATTTTTAGCAACAAAAACTTCTGTTCACGGAAACTCACGATTCGATGAGCAGAATTATTTGAAATTCACAGAATGTATTGGCCTTAAATAGGACCAGGTCTGATAGAAGTGATTTTGAAATGCGGGCGATTCTGTGCCAGTGGTGCCATCTTGAAAAACCACTAAAAAAGATAACTGTTTTTAGCCCTATAAATTCTTATTGAATCGTTCAATTTTGACGAAACTCACACAATTGCTGGACCTTACTTTAAGCCACGTTTGGTAGAAATTTGGTTGAAAAATTCGGTTGGAGCTGCCAGCTATGATAATTGTGGTGTCTTCATTAAAAAAAAAAAAATTTGGAAGTGAAAACATTCAAACCATCGATTATTCAAAAAAATGTCCGTTTCTTACAATAAAACTAATCTGTATATAAATCTTATGTTTTGTCTACACGTTCAAAATAAAACTAAATAAATTTCATGTCGGACAAGAACGGTAACCCTCTCCCAGTTAACCTATATTTTTAGCATCAAAAACTTCTGTTCACGGAAACTCACGAGCCAATACTCAGATACAGCTAAAATTTACAGAATGCATTGGACTTAAGTAAGACCAGATTTGATAGAAGCAATTTTGAATTGTGGGCAAGTCTGTGCCAGTGGTGCCATCTTGAAAAATTGCAAAGAAAAAAACTGCTCTTTGCCCTATGAAATGTGAATAAGTCACCAGATTTTCATGAAATTGACACAGTAGCTAAACCTAACTCTAATCTCTGTTTGATGGAAATTTGGTTGAAAAATTTGATTGGTGCTGCCAGCTATGGTAATTTTTGTGTCTTTGATTTTGAAAATTCGCTCAGGAAAATAAAACTTTTTGCACTATAACTTCCAGTGCAGTCATGAAATCAATACGAATTTCATACAATTAATGAAACCTTTCATAAACATTATTCAGACCAAATTTGGTTGAAAAACCACTATAGGGTTGCCAGCTATTGTTGGTTTTGTGTTTATTTGTAATATCTTTATTAAGGGGTTAGTCCACTGTTAAACTGCTCCAAATGAACTTTTTTTTTAAACAGCTACCAAAAAAAAACTACTCAAGATATCGATTTGAAATTTTACATGCATCTTTATTGAAGTTAAGAGTTAATATTTTCTTTGGAAAAAAATATTAAAAAACAAAATGGCGGCCGCCCCAATGGATCGCCGCAGCACCGCCGAAAAAAAAAGCAAATTGCGCCTCGTAAATTCCTGGACAAAATAAGCATCAGTGAACAAATTATCAAAAATAGTTCATTAGTCTTAAGAATAAAGGACTGCACGGGCCTAACTTTAGAGCCCTAAAGCGATAAAAAAAAATGTGGTATACTTTTGAATAAAAAAACTTGATATAAAAAAATTTTTTAATCAATAAAATGTTTCCCAGATCGTCAAAAAAAATTTTTTTTTTCTAAATTTAGGCCCGTGCAGTTCTTTATACTCAAAACTAATGAAATCTTTTTAGTAGTTTGCTCACAGACGCTTATTTTGTCCAGGAATTCACGAGGCGCAATTTGCTTTTTTTTTCGGTGGTGCTGCGGCGATCCATTGGGGCGGCCGCCATTTTGTTTTCTAACAATTTTTTCTAATGAAAATGTTAGCTTCTAGCTTTAATAAAGATGTACGTAAAATTTCAAATCGATATCTTGAATAGTTTTTTGTTGGTAGCTGTTTAAAAAAAAGTTCATTTTGAGCAGTTTAACAGTGGACTAACCCCTTAAGCGGTTTTATCGTAGAATTTTCAAATGGTAATGATATTGTAGTGACAATAAACAGCAAATATTAAGCTTTCGATCATTTGAAAAAACTCGCTGCAGGTAACCCTAAATTTCTTTATACTCCTATAACTTCGAATGTAATTAAACAACGTGAAGCAGATTTGATATATTCTTGGCTTTGATACTGTCGAAAGGTTGCCAGCACGAGTCGGTTGTGCTACTTTTGTATCAATAAATGCTTACAGTTAGTATTCATACCGGAAACATTTACAATGAAAATAAATAACCGATGTTTCAATTCCCTAAGTTCTGCAAATTTTTCGGATCGCAGCCCCGAACACCAACTTCAGTTACAGTGCTGCAGACACTGAGCATTTTCTTCATTGATGTTATATGAGATGCTGCTTTCAAAGTTTTGTGAAATAAGCAACTGATAACGAATATAGTAAACAAGTGTTTTTCTTTCATAAACTTTGAAACCCATGCCAGTGGTAATATCTGAAACCTTCTACCATATGAGTTACAATGCATTCTAGAGACCAAAGTAAAACGTGGCATTTGAAACAGTTTGGCCGTAATAAGCAGCACATGTGGTGGAATATGCACTCAAAACCTGCACGATTCTTCTACTGTTCTTCGAACATTAGTGTTTCTAGCGGTTCAGGTGCGCTAGAGTTTTTTATTTTTTGTTTATGTAAACAAAGCACAAAATTTACATATAAATGGCTTTGTTTTGAAGAAACGGCATTTTCTCAAGAGAGACGATGATTTGGAGGTTTTCACTTTCAGTGCCTGCCCTTGCTACAGAGTTGCCAGCACGCTCATTAAAAGCTACACAAAAAACAAAACGACCTGGAACACAGAATTCTCGGAGTTAAAATTAAAAAATTTTGTGTTTCGAAGAAAATATATCAAAACTCGGAACAACTGCAATCAAGTGCAATACAATTAATAAAAGGTCATTTAATTGTCTAATAAACGCGGTATAAAACTTTGATTTGTGATAATTAGTTTTCAAGATATAACGTTTCAAGTGAGTCAGGGTACCAGTCCGAACAAGTTTTTTTGAACACCCTGTAACTCCGTAGGTTTTGAAATCCGGACCTTCTTGTGCAACGATTTTTTACTCAAAATATGTGAAAGAACGCCTCCTTAAAATAGTGTCCATTTAGTACCAAACACCCTGTATATATATATATATATATATATATATATATATATATATATATATATATATATATATATATATATATATATATATATATATATTTATATATATTTATATATATATATATATATATATATATATATATATATATATATATATATATATATATATATATATATATATATATATATATATATATATATATATATATATATATATATATATATATATATATATATATATATATATATATATATATAGAAATATGAATTTTTGGCCAGTGATTTTAATACTAATGTTCTTCTTCGAACATTAGTAATAAGCTGGGTTATCGCCAAGTCTCGCCTCGATGCGTCCGTACTCTTACCAATTTCAAACCAGAGAGAACCATTTCCATTTTCCTCCTAAAGCGGCCTCAGTCGAACCGTTGGGAGGTATTTGAACTCCAGCTGACTTTGGAAATTTACTCATTGGAAATTATTCCAATTTTGGGCTTTGGTACTACTTTTGTACCTCCCTTTAGTACAACTATTGTCCGAACCGTCATTTCGCACTCTGTTGTTGTGGTAGGTCGCGGTCGAATTTATGTTTAGCCTCTAGCACCCTATGGGGACACTTATTGACAGCTAGTGTACAGCCTGGTAGCGCCTCCCGAGTCACATTTAGGAGGAACCCGCATTCCAAATCGAATCCCAGCACCAACGCAAAAATGGCTCAATCGAATGGCGAACGCCATGAATCAAATGGTGTTGAAAACGGCACCAAAGACGACCAATGGGAACAACTCGGCATCGCGGCCTGGAGAGCACTCGAATCGCCCCCACAGAACTCCCATTCCGGCCATTGAGGATTCATCGCTTTCAGACGATCAGGGACAATCCAAAAGAGCAATCTGAGGTCCACGGTAAGTTCATGTTATGTTCTGCCTTGTAGTCACATTTATTTCTCGCGGTAGGCCGGATACTGGCATCGTTCAAATTGGTTGCACCTGACGTGTGCATACTGTTCGCGATCCCCCATTCCTAATCCTTGCGGTTATCGGGTGTCTTCCTGCGTTAGTCGGTTGTGTTAATCTGTCCCACGATTCGCCACCCTGCATCGAATAGTCATCTACGCGAGTTGCGTTTTCCCCTACGCTACGGCCCTGACACTTAACTAATTAGCTAGAACCGGTGAGTTACTCCTGGGCAACTAACTACCCTCTACCATCCTTACTTTCGAAGATTGGTAGAGGGTATATTTTCACTAATGTTCGAAGAAGAACATAAGTATTAAAATCACTTTGGCCAAACATTAATATTTCTATATATTTATATATATATATCATCAAAAAATTTCAGTGAAAAAATCTCAGGAACGCGACATCCGATTCAGCTGAAATTTTCAACACACATTGGTGTATATGCAGAATAGTGTCAAAAATCTCACAAAAATCTTTAACCCTTTGGCGCCGGCGGCCATTTAAGTGGTATTTTTAATATACCTATTATTCCGTACAAAAATAATTTTTGCAAAAATAAAGTTGACGAAACAAATTTCGAACGTGTTTTACATGTGAATCGGATAATGTTTTGGAATTTTTTAACCCCATGTGTGCGCTTGGTGCCTAAAAACAGAACGGGAAAATTTGAAAATTTGTAAATTGCGATAACTTTTGACAGAGCTATTCAATCATTACGAATTTTTCAGGACATATTTGCATTATTTAGCTGTAGATTTGTGTAGCTTTTAATCAGCGTGCTGGCAGCTCTGTAGCTAGGGCAGACACTGAAAGTGAAAACCTCCAAATCATCGTTTCTCTTGAAAACATGCCGCTTCTTCAAAAAAAGCCACTCATATGTAAATCTTGTGCTTTGTTTACATAGGTAATAAAAAAAATTTGATATGGTATAACGGGCACGCCTGGTAACCCTTGCCCAATTAACCTATATTTTTAGCATCAAAAACTTCTGTTCACGGAAACTCACGATCCGATGAGCAGAATTAATTGAAATTTGTAGAATGTATTGGTCTTAAATAGGACCAGGTTTGATAGAAGTGATTTTGAAATGCAGGTGATTCTGTGCCAGTGGTGCCATCTTGAAAAATCACTAAAAAAGATAACTGCTTTTAGCCCTCTAAATTCTGATTGAATCGTTCGATTTAGACGAAATTCACACAGTACTTAGAAATTTGATCGAAAAATTCGGTTGGAGCTGCCAGCAATGACAATTTTAGTGTCTTAAATTTGAAAAACAAAAATTTGGAAGTGAAAACATTCAAACCATCGCATATACAAAAAAAACTCTAGCGCATCTGAACCGCTAGAAACACTAATGTTCGAAGAACAGTAGAAGAATCGTGCAGGTTTTGAGTGCATATTCCACCACATGTGCTGCTTATTACGGCCAAACTGTTTCAAATGCCACGTTTTACTTTCGTCTTAAGAATGCATTATAACTCATATGGTGGAAGGTTTCAGATATTACCACTGGCATGAATTTCAACGTTTATGAGAGCAAAACACGGGTTAATTATATTCGTTATCAGTTACTTATTTCACATAATTTTGAAAGCAGCATCTCATATAACATCAATGAAGAAAATGCTCAGTGCCTGCAGCACTGTAACTGAAGTTGGTGTTTGGGGCTGCGATCCGAAAAAATTGCAGAACTTTGCGAATTGTAACATCGGTTATTTATTTTCATTGTAAATGTTTCCGGTATGTATACTAACTGTAAGCATTTAATGATACAAAAGTAGCACAACCGACGTGCTGGCAACCTTTCGCCAGTATCAAAGCCAAGAATATATCAAATCTGCTTCACGTTGTTTAATTACATTCGAAGTTATAGGAGTATAAAGAAATTTAGGGTTACCTGCAGCGAGTTTTTTCAAATGATCGAAAGCTTAATATTTGCTGTTTATTGTCACTACAATATCATTTCCATTTGAAAATTCTACGTTAAACCGCTTAATAAAGATATTGCAATTAAACACAAAACCAACAATAGCTGGCAACCCTATCGTGGCTTTTCAACCAAATTTTGCCTGAATAATGTTTATGACAGGTTTCATTAATTGTATGAAATTCGTATTGATTTTATGACTGTACTGGAAGTTATAGGGCAAAAAGTTTTATTTTCCTGAGCGAATTTTCAAAACCAAAGACACAAAAATTACCATAGCTGGCAGCACCAATCGAATTTTTAAACCAATTTTTAATCAAACAGAGTTTAGAGTAAGGTTCAGCTACTGTGTCAATTTCATGAAAATTTGGTAACTTATTCACATTTCATAGGGCAAAAAGCAGTTTTTTTTCTTTGTAATTTTTCAAGATGGCACCACTGGCACAGACTTGCCCACAATTCAAAATGGCTTCTATCAAATCTGGTCTTACTTAAGTCCAATGCATTCTGTAAATTTTAGCTGTATCTGATTATTGGTTCGTGAGTTTCCGTGAAAAGAAGTTTTTGATGCTAAAAATATAGGTTAACTGGGAGAGGGTTACCGTTCTTGTCCGACATGAAATTTTCAAAGTTTTATTTTGAACGTGTAGATAAAACATAAGATTTATATACAGATTGGTTTTATTGTAAGAAACGGACATTTTTTTGAATATTCGATGGTTTGAATGTTTTCACTTCCAAATTTTTTTTTTCAAAATGAAGACACCAAAATTATCATAGCTGGCAGCTCCAACCGAATTTTTCGACCAAATTTCTATCAAACGTGGCTTAAAGTGAGTTTCGTCAAAATCGAACGATTAATCAGAATTTATAGGGCTAAAAACAGTTATATTTTTTAGTGGTTTTTCAAGATGGCACCACTGGCACAGAATCACCCGCATTTCAAAATCACTTCTATCAGACCTGGTCCTATTTAAGGCCAATAGATTCTGTGAATTTCAAATAATTCTGCTCATCGGATCGTGAGTTTCCGTGAACAGAAGTTTTTGATGCTAAACATATAGGTCAATTGGGCAAGGGTTACCAGGCGTGCCCGTTATACCATATCTTTTTTTTTTTTTGGTTATGTAAACAAAGCACAAGATTTACATATGAGTGGCTTTTTTTTTGAAGAAACGGCATTTTTTCAAGAGAGACGATGATTTGGAAGTTTTCACTTTCAGTGCCTGCCCTAGCTACAGGGTTACCAGCACGCTCATTAAAAGCTACACAAATCTACAACTAAATAATATCAAGATGTACTGAAAATTTCGTAATGATTGAATAGCTCTGTCAAAAGTTATCAAATTTTAAACATTTTCAAATTTTCCCGTCCTCCTTTTAGGCACCCAGCGCACACATAGGGTTAAAAAATTCCAAAGCATTATCCGATTCATATGTAAAACACGTTAGAAATTTATTTCGTTAACTTTATTTTTGCGAAAATCATTTGAACACGAAATAATAGGTATATTAAAAATATCACTTAAATGGCCGCCGGCGCCAAAAGGTTAACAATAACTGACATTTAAAGAGACCTGGACCTATTCTGCATATACACCAATGTATCCTGAAAGTTTCAGCTCAATCGGATGGCGCGTTCCCGAGATTATTTCACTGAAATTTTTTGATGGTATATATATATATATATATATATATATATATATATATATATATATATATATATATATATATATATATATATATATATATATATATATATATATATATATATATATATATATATGGAAATATGAATTTTTGGCCGAATCGATTTTAATACTAATGTTCTTCGAACATTAGTAAAAAATTAGATAACCAACGTGCGAATAGCTTTAAGATTAGTATAGGGAGAAATATTACTGATACTAGTTTCTGTCTACACCGACATTGTATTTAAAATTGAGTGGTGGCCGCGTAGCGTAAATTCCTTATAGATATTCGAGACAATAGCTTGTTAAGCCGTATTAATTTGTTTTCGGCAATAAAAGTAATTGGAAGATGAAGTGACTTGATGTTGTTCCGGGAGTAAAAGTTGAATTCGAACAAACAGCATCGGGGTAATGGTAGTAAGTGAATCCCGAATCAACGTTTCGTGAATTCAAGAATAGAAGAGATATAACGGAACGGGTTTACTTTCAAATTCGAGCTCGCATAGTGATTTACGTGCGTTAGAGATTCAGATTTCATTTGTGACGATTCGAGTTCGCACTCCGAATTGCGGGTGAACGAATAGTAGATAACATTACTAGCGTTTCGAGCTTGCATAGTGATTTGCGGGCGTTAGAGGTTCAGATTTTATTGGTGGCGATTCGAGCTTGCGCGGGCTGAGACGCCCAACCGAGCTGAACTGAGATTCTGGGGGAGCCAAACCTCACTCAATGGCTCCAGGTCCATTCTAGGGGTGAGTGAGTGGCGCCCACGCCCATTTCCATTGGGCTAGACCGGGACCTACACGGACCCACCCGGATCTCGTCCTCCCGAAGGCAGGGGAGGTAACAATTGGCGCCCAACGTGGGGCCTAAAAGGCGCGAAAGGGGTGCAAATCGTGGCGTTAAAGGTTGCCTTAAATTATTGGGTAGAGTAGTAAGTGAAAGTGCGGGAAGTAAGTTAGTGAAATTCGGGAGATAGTTGGATCCTTAGGACACGTAGTCGTTGAGGATAGTTCAGCCCAGCAAAGTTCCAGAGACGACCAGTGGGAAGCCACTGACTGAGGTTGACGACTATGGAAAGGGGCATCCTGATAAGCAACGGAGGCCACGGTGAACCCTCGACTTGTATCACAAGAATCAAAATTTTGAATTGTATATATACACGAAAACAAAAATAAATATCATTGCTTAGTAAACACTCAGGCTTCGTTATTCTCCTTAGTAATTAGTAAAATTATTATAGTATAAAAGTTGAATTGGGCAAGTAATTGGGTGTAGAGCTGCAGCAGAAACAGAATGTCGACCACAGCCAAAATCTTAATTGATCGGCTCAGCAAGGATGAGCTGGTTTATGAGCTGGAAATCAGGGGACAGCCAACTGGGACCGTGGAATCCATGCGAAAAACGCTGCGCGTGGCGCTGCGAGCAGAAGCCTCGATGGATACATCTTTGATTTCTGTGCGAGACTACCCGTATACACTGGAGGAGGATTTAGAAGCAGTTCAGGAGAAACTGACCGAAATTCAGGCCTTGATCGAAGCATTTCGGGGAACTTCACAATCATCCGATTTTCTCAAAACTAAGACCAAGATCGAGTTCGGGATGCGCCGCCTCAAGAATGCTCAACATGAGAAGGGGGTAATGGGCGAGGAGGCTCACAAGTTGCGAGTTCGCCTAATAATGGCGATGGGGGAGTTGCTGGTAAAAGCAGAGGGTGAGGGAGAACCGGGCGAGACGGAACCAGACCAGGAGGACGACAACAACAGCGAGCGGGAGGCGCTAGGCGCGGATGATGCGCTAATACAAAGACCGGCTCGGGTCAGCAAGCCAATTCGGCTAGCAGGGAATCTCGAAGAACCCGTATTTTCCACGCCCAGGTCAACTCCGATAGTAGGAAAGGGGCAAGAGGTGGCAAAATGGGGCTTGCGGTACAGTAGGGACTCGAGATCCTTAAGTGCATTCTTGGAGCGGGTTGAGGAGCTCCGGGAAGCTCGAGGGGTATCCACCAGGCAATTATTCCAGTCGGCGGTAGAAATATTTGAAGGTAAGGCTCTGATCTGGTTCAGGGCAAATCGCTTTCGTGTGAGCTCGTGGCAAGAGCTGGTCACCGAAATGAGAGCCGAGTTTCTACCGCCTGATTACGATGACCGCCTGATGACCGAGATCGTGAGGCGCACTCAAGGACCCGAGGAGTCCATGGGAGTGTATGTTTCGGTCATGGAGGGGTTATTCAGGCGCAGAGCTCAACCCTGCTCCGAAGAGGAAAAATTGAGAATCCTTCGACGTAATACAGCGCCTTTCTATCAGACTCAACTGGCCTTAACGACGGTCAGAACAATCGCAGATCTGGTCAGAGTGGGACGGTCGTTGGAGGCTACACGCGTTACAGTGGAAGCCTATGTGTCACCCCCTACCCGGAAAAGCCAACGGCTCTTGGAGCCTGACTTGGCGTATGTTGGGAATACCGAAGGGTCAGGACTAGCAACTTTACAGGAAAATAACCTTAGGTGTTGGAATTGCCGAGGCATAGGACACACCTCGCTAGAGTGTTCTGAGCCTCAAAATTGCTTCGGTTGTGGTCGTTTGGGAATGAGGAAGGCCACCTGTCCTAATTGTCGAAGGATACCAAATCGAGAGAGGGATCCCAGGAATAAATTTGAAGTAGCTCGCAGAGAAGGGGGTATACAGGGTGGTGCCAGAGGAGGAGAATCGCGACCAACTCAGCCATCAATGTCGGGAAACGACCACCGTGCTCAGTAGGCGGCAGCCTGAGCACAGTACCAGTACACAGGAGAGCCGCAGCAAACGCACAGATACATTATCTGCTGACTAAGAGGCAAGGAGACAACAGGCCACACCTGGAGGTGGATATATTGGGACGTAAGTTTTTAGGACTGGTAGACTCTGGTGCCTCTAATACAGTAGTGGGTGGAGAAGGATGGCAGGCTTTGCAAAAAATGGGAGCGGAACTCTTGCGTTCCGATCAACGAACCATCAGAATGGCCAACAATCAAGGGTGCACAATTGTAGGAACAGTGGCTATCCCGGTGAGGCTGAAGGGGAAGGTAGATTGGTTGCGAGCCTTAGTGGTTCCAAAGCTGCCTCATGCTCTAATTCTAGGGGTGGATTTCGTCAGGCAGTTTGGGTTAGTCCTAGCGCTGAGCGAGGAGAGTTGGGATTTCGTAAGTGCGTTGGAAGGTGGTGGTACGGACCAATTAAAACCCAGGAGCCAACTAACACGGGCGGAGGAAATTGAGCTCAGCCAACTCGTCAATGAGGAGTTCGAACGGATGGGGGAAGGTATTGGATGTACGCATCAAGTGGAGCATGTCATCCGAACCTCCACGGCATCAATTAAGCAGCGCTATTACCCAGTTTCCCTTGCGGTACAGACTCATATAGATGCGGAGCTGAATGAGATGCTGGCGCAGGGCATATTTGAGCCATCTTCAAGTCCCTGGTTCCAATTTCTTCGAATGCCATTCGGTCTTCAAAATGCACCTGCTATTTGGCAACGGCTGATAGATCAAGTCTTAGGACCTGATCTGGAGCCCTATGTGTTTACATACCTCGACGATATTATCGTGGTAGCACAAGACTTCACCAAACACCTGGAGATATTGAGGGAAGTATTTAAACGCTTGAGGCAAGCTGGGTTGAAAGTCTCTTAGGACAAATGTGAATGCTGCCGGCCGCAATTAAAATATCTCGGTTATGTTGTCCATGAAAAAGGATTAAATGTAGATCCGGACAAAGTCAAAAGCATGATAGAGATACCGCCTCCAACCAACGTAAAGGGGGTCAGACAGTTCCTGGGAATGGTCTCGTGGTACCGAAGATTCATCCCGGACTTCGCCACGGTGACGGCACCATTAACAAACCTCCTTAAAAAGAACAAAAAGTTCGAATGGACCCAGGACTGTGAGACTGCCTTTGCACAGGCGAAGCTAAAACTATCCACTGCACCAATTCTGACTTGCCCGGATTATACGCTACCGTTCTCAATCCAAACCGACGCATCAGATTTGGGCTTGGGAGCAGTACTGACGCAGAAGCATGAAGATGGGGAAAAAGTAATCTGCTATCTGAGTCGGTCCCTGACAAAGGCGGAGCGCAAGTATTCTACTACAGAGAAGGAGTGTCTGGCCATTCTGTGGGCCGTCGAAAAGCTACGACCGTATGTAGAGAGAGCACGCTTCTCCATAGTCACTGATCACTACTCACTTGTATGGCTGAGTAACTTGAAGGATCCGACGGGACGGCTGGCCAGGTGGGCAGTACGCCTCCAACAATATCCTTTTGAAATTGTTCACCGCAAAGGAAAGGAGCATTTGGTACCCGATGCGCTGTCACGACTAATGTCTGGGGGTGAGGTAGCAGCTATTGAGACGGTAGAAGAGCTGTGGTACAAGACCATGAAAGAGAAGGTCGTACAAGAACCCAAACGCTATGCGGATTGGCAAGTGATGGACAACGTACTTTGGAAGCATGTGCTTGGCCGATATCCCGAGTTAGAGGGAACAGAAGCGTGGAAGCGAGTAGTACCGAAAGCCGGTAGAATGGAAGTGATGTTTCGGTGCCACGATGATCCAAAGGCTGGACATATGGGTGCGAGTCGCACGTTAGGCAGACTTGCGGAAAGACATTATTGGCCAAAGATGTCAGCTGATGTGATACGATATGTAAAAAGGTGTAAGGTATGCCAGGCCAATAAGGTGGAGAGGAGAGCCCAGGCTGGGTACATGATCACCAGGAGTGGAGAACCACAACAACCATGGGGGATGGTTTGTGTGGACCTAGTGGGCCCCTTACCGCGATCGACGCAAGGGCATGTCCTTATAATCACCGTACTAGATTATGTGAGTAAATTTTCTCTACTATTCCCATTGCGACAGGCAACCGCATCTGCCGTGAGTAAAATCTTAGAGGAGCAAGTCGTTTTGCTTTTTGGGGCACCAAAATGGCTGGTCTGTGACAACGGCGTTCAGTTTCGGGGAACCAGGCTGAGACACCTGGCGGAGTTCTATGGAACCAGGATAAAATTCACCGCTTTATATCACCCGCAAGCTAACCCAGCTGAACGCAAGAATCAGGATATAAAACGGATGCTACGGTCGTATGCAACCGAAAACCATCGCGAGTGGGATAAAGATCTGTCTAAGATTGCATGCGCTCTGCGCACCTACAAACACGAAGTAACACGCATCACTCCATACTTTTTCAACTTTGGTAGAGAGATGGTGACGCACCATGAGGGATGGGAACAGCCCGGAGGGAAGCAGAATATCCTAGGGCCCAAGGCGAGGGCTGAAAAACTCGACAAGGTACGCTCGGAGGTAATGGAACGCATGAAACACGCAGCTGGGCAGAGCGCACAAAGATATAATTTGCGGAGGCGGGACGTCTTGTTCGAGGAGGGAGAGGCCGTGTGGCGGAAAAATTACACCCTCTCGGATGCGGCGAAGTATTACTCCGCAAAGCTGGCGCCGGAATACATTGGTCCTTTCTGGATTCGCAAGAGAGTATCGGGCTGGATCTACCTGTTGGTAGATAGCAGTGGTAAGGAGGCTGGGGTATGGCACACGAAGGATTTGAAGCCATACGTCACCTAATTAACTTAGCTCATAAGCAACTGAGGTTCTACAGGCAGTCAGGTAGGAGAATCGAATATTACCTAAAAATAATAAACATGTAAGACTTCGATTACTTTTAAATACAAAAGCTGATACCTGACGAGATCCAATGACGTCGTCAGAACACAGTGGGTTCCAGGCTTCCCCAGGAGACCATTGGCCAGATATCAAGGACTTCTGGGGCTGAATGTCCTCGGGCACACTCATTCACTTCTCTGGCGTTTGTTTTCCTATTGAATTCGCATGCAGGGCGGCTAAAATAAAAGGTGAAAATCAAATTAATACAGGGTAACTGTGTGTAACTACCTAGTAGAATAGGATTTCGGATTAGACACCAAGCAAATGGAATTTTCTTTGAATTAGGAATTACGAGTTAGAGTTAATGTTGTTTTTTTAAACATACATATTCCAAGTAGAATAGGATTACAGATTAGACACTACACCAATGGAATTTTATTTGAATAAGGAGTTAGAAGTTAGAGTTAATGTTGATTTATAAAAATTCATATTCCAAATAGAATAGGAACTCGGATTATACACTAAGCCAATGGAATTTTATTTGAATTAGGAGTTAGGAGTTAGAACTACTATTACTTTATAAACATGCATATTCCAAATAGAATAGGAACTCGGATTATACACTAAGCCAATGAAATTTATTTGAATTAGGAGTTAGGAGCTAGAACTAGTGTTGCTATATAAGCAGACAGACTCAAAGTAGAATTGGGTCTCGGAATATACATTCAGCAAATGAAAATTGTAATGGAATTGGGGGTTATGAAATAGAGCTAGTGTCATTTTATCAACACACATACACGAATTAGAATATGGGCTGGGGTTATGAAATAGAGCTAGTGTCATTTTATCAACACACATACACGAATTAGAATATGTGCTGGAAATAGGTACACAACAAAGGAAATGTTAATCAAATTGCGAGTTAGGAAATAGAGTTATGTGTTGCGTTGTAAACTAACCTACAAAAAGTAGAATAGTAACTAGAGTTAGGACTTCTGATTATAATTAGAAAATATATAAACGCACGCAATAAATTGCACAGGGCGACATCGAGGCTTTAAGAAACTAATTCCGCGCCACGTCAGGCAGACCATCAAGGTCGACTACGAGGTAAAACGTATGGCATTTACGATTTAAGACTATTTCGTTCCCGCGAGATTATATACTCGTTTTTATATTTACCGCGACAGTCGCGAAAACGATATCGGTGACGGATTTCCGGGGAAATCCTTTTCGGGTAAGGGGGGAGTTGTTACGCGGTAACAAAGGGAAGTTTGAATTCAACAACAGGAAAAAAAAACAAGGAGCAACCCTTCTCCCAGAAGGGCTACTCCTTTCCGATCCGCGACGCCACCACTCAATTTTGCAGGCCAAACAATTGAATGTACCCACCACTCGTAGGTAGAATAGGAGTCAGGGCATCCGACTTATGTCATATATTGGTCGGATGCCGATGACCTAGATTTAAGTTAAGTTAAGAAACGAGACCGACGCAACGACTGAATGCCTGCCGACTGGTCACAAAGGACCTCCCAGAACGTGGACAGTCGGAAGAAATACGCGAACGTACCACTTGGCGGGCCGGAACACATAAAGACGGCGACGACACAGAGAACACCAACTCACCTGTCCGTAATCCTTGGGGAAACGCCGTACAAGACTTCCAACCCCTGGGTAACTCCCTGGAATAGCTTCAAGTGGTGGCGTAGACATAATCCAGGGAAAAAATCGTCCACGAGAAAAGACACCACCAAGAATCGGGTCCAACAATGGTATAAGTCACTTACCTGACTCTGGCTTGTCCGCCGTCAATAAGTCGCTGCGATGATTCCCGCTAATGACCCGCCACGCCTGGGCGACCCATCCAGAAACCGAATTGGCCCCGGAGCTGCGAGATCACGGGTATTCTTTAATTCGCCACGACTTTTGGTTGATGTTTGCTCTTGAAGTATATACACCGCTGACAGTGACGTTCAAAATGTCATCATGTCATACCTGAGTCCCACACTGCCCGAAAGCTGTGGTGGAACAGTCACCATGGTGAATCACGCAACCCACCATAGGTTGGTGCCTCGGGTCCTACGAGCGAAGCGTACATTGCACCTGAACAACGGGAGCTTACTGAAAACCGTTCAGGAGTAGCGAACGTCGAGGAGAAAGATCGCGCCAAAGTTCTTTCTAGCACGAGACATCAAAGCACTGAGAAGCATGGACGGAGTATTGGATAAAAAGTCTTCGTTTTTTAACTATTCAGGTGCGTTTCTATAAAGTTGTAAAGTGGAAAAAAGTGCTTTCTAGCACGAGACATCAAAGCATTGAGAAGCGTGGACGGAGTATTGGATAAAAAGTCTTCGTTTTTTAACTATTCAGGTGCGTTTCTATAAAGTTGTAAAGTGGAAAAAAGTGCTTTCTAGCACGAGACATCAAAGCATTGAGAAGCGTGGACGGAGTATTGGATAAAAAGTCTTCGTTTTTTAACTATTCAGGTGCGTTTCTATAAAGTTGTAAAGCGGAAAAAAGTGCTTTCTAGCACGAGACATCAAAGCATTGAGAAGCGTGGACGGAGTATTGGATAAAAAGTCTTCGTTTTTTTAACTATTCAGGTGCGTTTCTATAAAGTTGTAAAGTGGAAAAAAGTGCTTTCTAGCACGAGACATCAAAGCAATGAGAAGCGTGGACGGAGTATTGGATAAAAAGTCTTCGTTTTTTTAACTATTCAAGTGCGTTTCTATAAAGTTGTAAAGTGGAAAAAAGTGCTTTCTAGCACGAGACATCAAAGCATTAAGTAGAGTGGATGGAGTATTGGATAAAAAGTCTTCGTTTTTTTAACTATTCAGGTCCGAAGCCATAAGGTGCGTTTTTTTCTTTAACCAGTGGCAACGAAGTTCCCAAATACACGTTGAGACGAATGCAAGAATCAGGCGCTTTTCGAGGTGTAGACGAAAACAAGAATCAGGCGCTTATCGAGGTGTAGACGAATGCAAGAATCAGGCGCTTTTCGAGGTGTAGACGAATGCAAGAATCAGGCGCTTTTCGAGGTGTAGCAGATCAATATACTTCGGTGCGAAGCGGACTTTTGGGATAAAAAGGGGATCCACGCGGGAATAACGACGACGGGGCTGATCGAGTTGGAGGGAGTCAACACGTTAGAACTTTCGGCGGATCTTCAACCAAAAAAAAGGTCAGTCAATTAGTTAACATATGAAATTTTTTTGGTGAGCAAATGTTTTGGCGGAAAACAACAAAAAAAAAAATTAGATAACCAACGTGCGAATAGCTTTAAGATTAGTATAGGGAGAAATATTACTGATACTAGTTTCTGTGTACACCGACATTGTATTAAAAATTTAGTGGTGGCCGCGAAGCGTAAATTCCTTATAGAAATTTGAGACAATAGCTTGTTAAGCCGTATTAATTTGTTTTCGGCAATAAAAGTAATTGGAAGATGAAGTGACTTCATGTTGTTCCGGGAGTAAAAGTTGAATTCGAACAAAGTGAATTTCAGCATCGGGGTAATGGTAGTAAGTGAATCCCGAATCAACCTTTCGTGAATTCAAGAATAGAAGAGATATAACGGAACGGGTTTACTTTCAAATTCGAGCTCGCATAGTGATTTACGTGCGTTAGAGATTCAGATTTCATTTGTGGCGATTCGAGTTCGCACTCCGAATTGCGGGTGAACGAATAGTAGATAACATTACTAGCGTTTCGAGCTTGCATGGTGATTTACGTGCGTAAGAGAATCAGATTTCATTTCTGGCGATTCTAGTTCGCCCTCCGAATTGCGGGTAAAAGAATAGTAGATAGCATTACTAGCGTTTCGAGCTTGCATAGTGATTTGCGGGCGTTAGAGGTTCAGGTGGCGATTCGAGCTTGCGCGGGCTGAGACGCCCAACCGAGCTGAACTGAGATTCTGGGGGAGCCAAACCTCACTCAATGGCTCCAGGTCCATTCTAGGGGTGAGTGAGTGGCGCCCACGCCCATTTCCATTGGGCTAGACCGGGACCTACACGGACCCACCCGGATCTCGTCCTCCCGAAGGCAGGGGAGGTAACAATATCAATGCACAGGAGTCGAATAAGTCAACAGCCGCTCTGAATAAATGGGGTTTTGTGAGTCCCCTCACTAGCCGTAGCTCCTCAAATTGTTCCAAGAAAGCGTTCATGGACCCTGACGCATCTCCGCTAAACTTCAGACCCCATTTTGCTACCTCTGCTAGACTAGATACTCTTGTTTCCTGTCGCACCACCGTTATCGAACTGTACTCCTCAAGATCTTGATCGTCGTCACTCCCTTCCTCCGTCTTAGAAACAAAGGTCCCCATAGCGATGATGAACCGATTCCTGAGTTTCTTGATTCCCTCTATCTGTTCTGGCGTCGTGGCCCGCATACGTCCCAAACGACGAAAAGCAAACTCCACCTTGACACGAATCTTCAGATACTCAGACGCGATCCTGTCCCCCGATACCTTAGCCACCAACTCTTCACCACCAACCTCCACGTATGAGGTATCCAGCGCTGATTCTGCCTTGAGGGTTGCTCTTAGCGTCTTTTACATGCCCTCCACATTATCCGCTGGGAATCCACGGATGGCGAGCTCATATATGAGCTCATCTTTGCTCAGTCGATCGACTAGAATCTTCATCGTGGTTTCCTACAATACAAAACTACTCTACACCACTTCGCGTTCAATATATTTATGATATTCCTTATAATAGACTTCCGATTGTAACTGCCAAACTAAAAATCTTCTCTTCAAAAGGCCTTCGCCACGTTTTACCGACCACTTATTAACCTTTCACTCTATGGCCCCTGTCACTAAACCTGAAAATGTTCACACACACTCCTAAATTCAGCTTTACTCTCATTTCACACACTTCTCACCCTACATTCACCCTACACTTTCACTCTGTTGCAAAATTCAAGTCTGAAAACAATAGATACCTGGGTATCTTCGAAACTCAAGAAATAAATATAGGTCAATTTTAAAATCATTCAACTAGAAATATGCTCGACTATTTGGCCTATAAAATATATTGTTAATGTACTGTTAATAATATATCCAATCAATCCTCGCGGCGCATATATCCATACGTTTTTCGGATTTTTAAGACCTTCCCACAATTTTGGACTGTAAAGCTAAAATTTTCCTAAACCGTTATTTCCTGTTATACCGTTATTAAGCCCCACGTTGGGCGCCAATTTGTTACGGAAATCTTATATCAGCGTATATCATCCGCGATTCACAACCCTTAGTCTCCGGAAACGAGTTCAAGGGTGAAAAATTCCGGGTGGCCTTTGCTCACGAGGAACGGGGTGGATTTGGCGCCACTCGCTTCTTTGCCGGAATTTCCCGCGTGACCGTCACTGCGAAGCGAGAAGTCAGCAACGGATTACCTCAATCCACGCTATGAAAAGTGAAAATTAGAACCGCACATTCACGCTACCGCTATTAAACCTGCGTTTCATTCACCGAATTTATCGTACAACAACTAAGAATTTATTGAATTACTCTCGTATAAACACACTTTCTTATCTTTCTCTACCACTGGTGGTAGGGTGACTTAAACTAACAAAAACTCTAGCGCACCTAAACCGCTAGAAACACTAATGTTCGAAGAACAGTAGAAGAATCGTGCAGGTTTTGAGTACATATTCCACCACATCAGCTGCTTATTACGGCCAAACTGTTTCAAACGCCACGTTCTACTTTGGTCTCAAGAATGCATTATAACTCATATGGTGGAAGGTTTCAGATATTACCACTGGCATGAATTTCAACGTTTATTAGAGCGAAACACGGGTTAATTATATTCGTTATCAGTTGCTTATTTCACAAAATTTCGAAAGCAGCATCTAATATAACATCAATGAAGAAAATGCGCAGTGCCTGTAGCACTGTAACTGAAGTTGGTGTTTGGGGCTGCGATCCGAAAAATTTGCAGAACTTTGGGAATTGAAACATCGGTTATTTATTTTCATTGTAAATGTTTCCGGTATGAATACTAACTATACTAATAACTATACTAACTATAATACCGACTCGTGCTGCCAACCTTTCGCCAGTATCAAAGCCAAAAATATATCACATCTGCTTCACGTTGTTATATTACATTCGAAGTTATAGGAGTATAAAGAAATTTAGGATTACCTGCAGCGAGTTTTTTCAAATAATGGAAAGCTTAATATGTGCTGTTTATTGTCACTACAATATCATTACCAATTGAAAATTCTACGATAAAACCGCTTAATAAAGATATTGCAAACAAACACAAAACCAACAATAGCTGGCAACTCTATCGTGGCTTTTCAACCAAATTTGGCCTGAATAATGCTTCTAGTAGGTTCTATTAATTGTATGAAATTCGTACTGATTTCATGACTGCACTGGAAGTTATGGGGCAAAAAGTTTTATTTTCCTGGGCGAATTTTCAAATCCAAATACACAAAAATTACCATAGCTGGCAGCACCAATCGAATTTTTCAACCAAATTTCTATCAAAGAGAGTTTAGAGTAAGTTTCAGCTACTGTGTCAATTTCATGAAAATCTGGTAACTTATTCACATTTCATAGGGCAAAAAGCAGTTTTTTTTCTTTGTAATTTTTCAAGATGGCACCACTGGAACAGAGTTGCCCACAATTCAAAATCGCTTCTATCAGACCTGGTCCTACTTAATTCCAATGCATTCTGTGAATTTCAATGGTATCTGATAATTGATTCGTGAGTTCCCGTGAACAGAAAATTTTGATGCTAAAAATATAGGTTGACTGGGAAAGGGTTACCGTTCTTGTCCGACATGAAATTTCCAAAGTTTTACTTTGAACGTGTAGATAGAGCATAAGATTTGTATACAGATTGGTTTTATTGTAAGAAACTGACAAATTTTGGAAAATCGATGGTTTAATGTTTTCACTTCCAAATTTTTATTTTTTCAAATTTAAGACACCAAAATTATCATAGCTGACAGCTCGAACCGAATTTTTCGACCACATTTCTACCACACGTGGTATTAAATAAGGTTCAGCCACTGTGTAAATTTCGTCAAAATCGAACGATTCAATCAGAATTTATAGGGCTAAAAGCAGTTATCTCTTTTAGTGAATTTTCAAGATGGCACCACTGGCACAGAATCACCCGCATTTCAAAATCACTTCTATTAGACTTGGTCCTATATAGGACCAATACATTCTGCAAATTTCAATTAATTCCGTGAACAGAAGTTTTTGATGCTAAAAATATAGGTAAATTGGGCAAGGGTTACCAGGCGTGCCCGTAATACCATATCTTTGTTTTTTTGTTTATGTAAACAAAGCAAAAGATTTACATATGAGTGGCTTTTTTTTTGAAAAAGCGGCAGTTTTTCAAGAGAAACGATGATTTGAAGGTGGTCACTTTCAGTGCCTGCCCTAGCTACATAGCTGCCAGCACGCTCAATAAAAGCTACGAAAATCTACAACTAAATAATATCAATATGTCCTGAAAATTTCGTAATGATTGAATAACTCGGTCAAAAGTTATCGCAATTTAAAAATTTTCAAGTTTTCCCGTTCTGTTTTTAGGCACCAAGCGCACACACGGGGTTAAAAAATTCCAAAACATTATCCGATTCACATGTAAAACACGTTCAAAATTTATTTCGTCAACTTTATTTTTGCAAAAATTATTTGTGTACGAAATAATAGGTATATGAAAAATATCACTAAAATGGCCGCCGGCGCCAAAGGGTTAAAGATTATTAACTTTTTGTGAAACCTGGCACTATTTGCATATACACCAATGTGTCCTGAAAATTTCAGCTCAATCGGATGGCGCGTTCCTGAGATTTTTTCACTGAAATTTTTTGATGATATATATATATATATATATATATATATATATATATATATATATATATATATATATATATATATATATATATATATATATATATATATATATATATATATATATATATATATATATATTTATATATATATATATATATATATATATATATATATATATATATATATATATATATATAGAAATATGAATTTCTGGCCAAAGTGATTTTAATACTAATGTTCTTCTTCGAACATTAGTAAAAAAGTATTTCGCAAACTATTCCACTTATACAATTCAACTCGCGATTCCTTATTTGTCACTAGTTACATCCAAAAACAAAGAAAATCTATAAACTAATTAACCTGAATGTTTTTTACTCCGCTGCGATGACTACTCTTAAACAGATGAAATCCCTCGCTGGGGCCCTTTACGATGACTGCAACTTTTCTTCTTCACTGACGTCTCCGATTTCTCAATTTAATTAGATTCCCGCCTTCGAATACGTTCGATATCATCCGCTACTATTCTCCGTCACTGCCGTTTTTGGATCTTCAAATTAACATAGCTCTTGTCTTCGAAATCGTTAAATATCTTCCCTTAGAATCGTTGACTAACGCCTTAAGATGAATTTTCACCCTCCACTTATTGTCGCTTTTCGTCCTTTAAATCCTCCACCGTCCGATCGGGTACATCCAAATTATTTCCCCAAATAGATTCAGTTCAATTCGATTTCGATTGCAGTTTCAAACCAAAAAGAAACGAAAAAAACTCTAGCGCACCTGAACCGCTAGAAACACTAATGTTCGAAGAACAGTAGAAGAATCGAGCAGGTTTTGAGTGCTTATTCCACCACATGAGCTGCTTATTGCGACCAAACTGTTTCAAATGCCACGTTTTACTTTGGTCTCAAGAATGCATTATAACTCATATGGTAGAAGGTTTCAGATATTACCACTGGCATGAAATTCAACGTTTATGGGAGCAAAACACGGGTTAATTATATTTGTTATCAGTTGCTTATTTCACAAAATTTTGAAAGCATCATTTCATATAACAGCAACGAAGAAAATGCTCAGTGCCTGCAGCAACGTAATTGAAGTTGGTGTTTGAGGCTGCGATCCGAAAAATTTGCAGAACTTTAAGAATTGAAACATCGGTTATTTATTTTCATTGCAAATGTTTCCGGTATGAATACTAACTGTAAACATTTATTGATACAAAAGTAGCACAACCGACTCGTGCTGGCAACCTTTCACCAGTATCAAAGCCAAGAGTATATCACATCTGCTTCACGTTGTTATATTACATTCGAAGTTATAGGAGTATAAAGAAATTTAGGGTTACGTGCAGCGAGTTTTTTCAAATAATCGAAAGTTTAATATTTGCTGTTTATTGTCACTACAATATCATTACCAATTGAAAATTCTACGATAAAACCGCTGAATAAAGATATTGCAAAAAAACACAAAACCACCACTAGCTGGCAACCCTATCATGGCTTTTCAACCAAATTTGGCCCGAATAATGTTTATAATAGGTTCCATCAATTTCATGAAATTCGTGTTGATTTCATGACTGCACTGGAAGTTAGAGGGCAAAAAGTTTTATATCCCTGATCGAATTTCCAAAACTAAAAACACAGAAATTACCATAGCTGGCAGCACCAATCAAATTTTTCAACCAAATTTCTATCAAACAGAGTTTAGAGTAAAGTTCAGCTACTGTATCAATTTCATGAAAATCTGGTAACTTATTCACATTTCATAGGGCAAAAAGCAGTTTTTTTTCTGTGAAATTTTTCAAGATGGCACCACTGGCACAGAGTTGCCTACAATTCAAAATCGCTTCTACCAGATCTGGCCCTACTTAAGTCCAATGCATTCTGTAAGTTTCAATTGTATCTGATTATTGATTCGTGAGTTCCCGTGAACAGAAGTTTTTGATGCTAAAAATATAAGTTAACTGTGAAAAGGTTACCGTTCTTTTCCGACATGAAATTTCCAAAAATTTACTTTGAACGTGTAGATAAAGCATAAGATTTGTATACAGATTGGTTTTATTGTAAGAAACGGACATTTTTAAGGATATTCGATGGTTTAAATATTTTCACTTCCAAATTTTTATTTTTTCAAATTTAAGACACCAAAATTATCATAGCTGGCAGCTCCAACCGAATTTTTCAACTTAATTTCTTTAAAACGTGGTTTGAAGTAAGGTCCAGCTACTGTGTGAGTTTCGTTAAAATCGAACGATTCAATCAGAATTTATAGGGCTAAAAGCAGTTATCTTTTTTAGTGATTTTTCAAGATGGCACCACTGGCACAGCATTGCCCGAATTTCAAAATCACTTCTATCAGACCTGGTCCTATTTAAGATCAATACATTCTGCAAATTTTAATTAATTCTGCTCATCGGATCGTGAGTTTCTGTGAGCAGAAGTTTTTGATGCTAAAAATATAGGTAAATTGGGCAAGGGCTATCAGGCGTGCCCGTTATACCATATCAAATTTTATTATTTGTCCATGTAAACAAAGCACAAGATTTACAAATGAATGGGTTTTTTGTTTGAAGAAACGGCATTTTTTCAAGAGAGATGATGATTTCGAGGTTTTCACTTTCAGTGCCTGCCCTGGCTACAGGGTTGCCTACACAACTTACAACTAAATAGTACCAATACGCCTTGAAAATTTCGTAATGATTGAATAGCTCAGTCAAAAGTTATCGCAATTTAAAAATTTTCAAGTTTTCCCGTTCTCTTTTTAGGCAAAAAATTCAAAAAAATTATCCGATTCACATGTAAAAGACATTCAAAATTTATTTCGTCAAACTTTGTTTTTGCAAAAATTATTTGTATACGGAATAATAGGTATATTAAAAATATTACTTTAATGGCCGCCGGCGCCAAAGGGTTAAAGATTATTAACTTTTTGTGAGACCTGGCACTATTCTGCATATACAGCAATGTTTCCTGAAAATTTCAGCTCAATCGGATGGCGCGTTCCTGAGATTTTTTCACTGAAATTTTTTGATGATATATATATATATATATATATATATATATATATATATATATATATATATATATATATATATATATATATATATATATATATATATATATATATATATATATATATATATATATATATATAGAAATATGAATTTTTGGCCAAAGTGATTTTAATACTAATGTTCTTCTTCGAACATTAGTAATAAGCTGGGTTATCGCCAAGTCTCGACTCGATGCGTCCGTACTCTTACCAATTTCAAACCAGAAAAAACCATTTCCATCGAATTTCGCAGTTCATCAAATCCATTTTCCCGCTAAAGCGGCCTCACTCGAACCGTTGGGAGGTATTTGAACTCCAGCTGACTTTGGAAATTTACTCATTGGAAATTATTCCAATTTTGGGCTTTAGTACTACTTTTGTACCTCGCTTTGGTACAACTATTGTCCGAACCGTCATTTCGCACTCTGTTGTTGTGGTAGGTCGCGGTCGAATTGATGTTTAGCCTCTAGCACCCTATGGGGACACTTATTGACAGCTAGTGTACAGCCTGGTAGCGCCTCCCGAGTCACATTTAGGAGGAACCCGCATTCCAAATCGAATCCCAGCACCAACGTAAAAATGGCTCAATCGAATGGCGAACGCCATGAATCAAATGGTGTTGAAAACGGCACCAATACGACCAATGGGAACAACTCGGCATCGCGGCCTGGAGAACACTCGAATCGCCCCCACAGAACTCCCATTCCGGCCATTGAGGATTCATCGCTTTCAGACGATCAGGGCAATCCAAAAGAGCAATCTGAGGTCCACGGTAAGTTCATGTTATGTTCTGCCTTGTAGTCACATTTATTTCTTGCGGTAGGCCGGATACCGCCATCGTTCAAGTTGGTTGCACCTGACGTGTGCATACTGTTCGCGATCCCCCATTCCTCATCCTTGCGGTTGTCGGGTGTTTTCCTGCGTTAGTCGGTTGTGTTAATCTGTCCCACGATTTGCCACCCTGCACCGAATAGTCATCTACGTGAGTTGCGTTTGCCTCTACGCTACGGCCCTGACACTTAAATAATTAGCTAGAACCGGTGAGTTACTCCTGGGCAACTAACTACCCTCTACCATCCTTACTTTCGAAGATTGGTAGAGGGTATTTTTTTTTTATTTATAAAATCGACGGGTCGCGCGTGATGTCTGTTGGTTCCGACCGTGACAAATTTTCGATCAGCTTAACTTCGTTTATGGTGAAATGCCTAGAGAGACTTGTCGAACGACACATGCGTGCTACAGTGCTTAAGTTCAACAATTTGAATGATGAGAAACATGCGCACCAGCGAGGATAATCATGCGAGTCGGCCCTTCATTCTTTGGTGGCCAGAGTTGAAGGAGCGATCTCTAATAATGAGTGTGCGTTGGGGGTTTTTGTGGACATTGAAAGGGCCTTTGATTGCGTGCTCTTCGTGGAACTATGTGATGCTGCGAAAGGTTATGGCGTGGATGATGTCTTAGTTAAGTGAATTCATGCCATGCTGACGCAGAGATGGTTGCTGGCGGAAGCTGGATCCAACTGCTACTTAAGAACAGAGGCGACTAATGGATGCCCTCAAGAGGGCGTCCTATCACCGCTCTTGTGGAGTATGCTAGTCGACTCCCTGCTTAAAGAATTGCAACGAGAAAGGCTGCACGCACAGGCTTATGCTGATGACGGGGCCGCACTGGCTGTCGGTAAAGATCTGAATGTGGTATGTAGAAATACACAGCGTGCATTGGATCTGATTGGCAGCTGGTGTTTGAGGCACGGCCTAACAGTGAATCCTGGTAAGACGAAACTTGTTTTGTTTATCAAGAAAAGAAGACTGGGAGGACTAGTGCTTCCAAACATGAAGGGTGTAACACTTCAACTTTCAGATGAAGTCAAATAACTTGGAGTAATCTTGGACAAAAAACTTCTCTGGAAGAAACATGTGGAAGTGAAGCTTACTCGTGCTTTAAAAGCTTTTGGGCAGTGCAAGCGAGCTTTTGTTACCACATGGGGTCCAAATCCGCGTGTAGTGATATGGATCTACACAGCAATAATTAGGCCGATGTTCACGTACGCATCGGTGGTGTGGTGGACTATCGTGAGGCTATTTTATGCTCGGAAAAAGTTAGCCACGCTGCAAAGGACGGTGTGCCTGGGTATCTGTGGTGCCATGAGCACTACTCCGGGTGCGGCCCTTGATGCGCTTCTCAATCTGCCTCCTCTCGACATTCAAGTTCAGAGTGTGGCGATGAGCTCTGCCCATAGACTAGCTCAGCTTGGCTTATGGGTAGGTGAAGACGATGTGTGGCACTGCTCTATTAATGGTTCGATGTGTGAGATCTCTTCGATTCTCACTATGCCTTCGGACGCTCGGATGCCCTTCCTCGACTTCAGAAAAAGGTACGAAGTAATTCTCTTAAGCAGAAGTAACTTGGTCTTCTTCACGGACGGCTCGAGGTCAGATAGAAGATCTGGAGCTGGTGTCTATCTACATTCATCGAATTGCAGGTGGGCTTTCTCTCTTGGAGAGCACGTTTTTGTTTTTCAAACAGAAATATTTGCTATCCTGAGAGCTGGCTGTTGAGCAATTGAAGAAAGATGGAGAGGAAAAAGCATTACTATTTGCAGTGACGGTCAAGCTGCACTGATGGCGCTGCGTAGACCTCTGACAAACTCGAAAATTGTCCAAGAGTGCAAAGCACGATTGACCTCTGTCACCAGATTCAATAGGGTGCATCTGCTCTGGGTACCAGGGTACTGTGGTGTTGAGGCAAGTGAAATTGCTGACGTCGTTGCGAAGCAATGTTTGGGACTTCCACTACGGGGCCCTGAACCCGCCTTGGGTGTGCCGACCGCATTTGCACGTGCCATTCTTCGAAAGTGGGTAGATGATGCTCACAAAGATAGATGGACGACTGCTGGTGTGGCCAGGCACACGAAGGTCTTCCTTTCAGAACCCAACCATGTGACTGCGGGATTCTTGCTCAATAAGAGCAGGGAAGTTTGCAGGGCAATGGTAGGTATTCTGACTGGACACAACTGCCTAGGAGGACATATGTACCGAATAGGTGCTGTACAGGACGACTTCTGTTCATCCTGTCTAGAAGAGGCTAACTCTGCGGAGCATTTGCTCTGTGAATGTCCAGCGTTTGCGCGTCTCAGATATCAATGCTTTGGCTGGGATGTTGCACGCATGTAGACGATAGCCTCTTTTCCCCTATCAGTGATCCTAGACTTTATCAAGAAGTCTGGGAAACTATGGTAGGCTGGGGGAAATGAGTACAATGGGTCCTTTGGCCTGAGTGCTTAGAGGTGCCAATGCGCCTCTCCCCCAACTCACACACACACACACACACACACACAGTGGAGTTAGCTCTGTTGGGTCATCGGTTAATGGACTTAGCAGTCTTGAGTTAAGCCAGGCTTCGATCTGTGTCAGCACGGTTGCGAACTCCTCATAAGTGAGGGTGGCATTTCCTACTACTCTTCTCAAGTGATGTTTTACGGAACGAACTCCGGCTTCCCATAAGCCTCCAAAGTGCGGTGACGCAGGAGGGATAAACAACCATGTTTTCCCATCCGTAGCTAACAATTCAGCAACTTCTGATCTAATCCTTTTGTGACTTGCCACCAATGTTTTCTCCAATATCGTTTTTGCTCCTATGAAATTTGTGCCACAATCGGAATATATATTCTTGCAGAGCCCTCTTCTTGCAATGAACCGGCGAAGAGTGGCTAAGAAGGCCTCGGTGGTGAGATCGCTTACCACTTCCAAGTGGATTGCTTTGGTCGCCAAACAGACGAATAGTGCGATGTAGCCCTTGTACGTCTTTGTACCACGGCCCTTTGACATGCGTAGTGAAAAGGGTCCTGCGTAATCGATCCCTGTGTTTTTAAATGCAGGAGCTGGGTTGATTCGTTCCTTTGGTAAGTTGCCCATCATTTGAATGGAACTCGTCTTGGACCATAGGAAACATTTCATGCAATTATGTACAGTGGCTGACAGCTTATTTGATACAGTGACTATTTTAAAATGCAAATCACTGAAACTTTGAAATTAAGAATCCTATCCAAAAAATTTAAACGTATTTGACTAGATGCATGTTCAGCGAATACAATGCAAACAAAAAAGGTTCCAGCAATATTCTTCGGCGTCCGGTAAAAGAGAAATACTACTGGCGCAGAAAAATTGCAGCTTATTTGATACAGACACTTCAAAGCGAATAAACTTATATTTGTCGCGCAGTTAATCTGTTTTGTTTTTGTTTCTTGAATTTTTGATTGTGTTAGACATTGGCTTAGGTAATTTTTAGCAAGGTCTTGTAAGCTGAAGTGGCAAAATGAGCCAATATTGTAAAATGGGTCATCGCACCACAATTGAACAGCGCGAGTTGGTATTAAACCACTTTAAAAAAGGACAAAGTGTTCGAAAAATTGCTGAAAGTGTGAGTTTGAGTGTCTCTACAGTGCAGCACATAATTGAGCACTTCCTACGCGAAAATCGGGTAGAAAATTAGAGGAGAAATGTGCCAAACAATATTTTCACCGTATCTGACGAACGATACATTGTAAGGAAAGTGAAAGCAAACACAAACATTTCCGCTCCAAAATTGGTTACTGAGGTTTATCGTGAATTAAAGAAGTCATGTAGTGCTGAATCCGTCCGACGAGTGCTTCTCGACCATGATTTCAGGGTCCGAGTAGCTCGTAGGAAGCCTTTCATTTCCAAAAAAAATACAACAAGCCGATTTGCCTTTCCCAAAGAGCATGTGGAAAAGCCATCCTCGTTCTGGAATTCGGTTATTTTTGCGGACGAGTCCAAATTTAACATTTTTGGCTCCAACGGAATGTCATATGTCTGGCGCAAGGCAAACACTGAGCTAAACAAGGAGAACCTCAAAGCTACTGTGAAGCATGGTGGTGGTTATGTGATAGATTGGGCCTGCATGTCTGCAGCCGGAGTCAGACATTTAAAGTTTATTGGGGAAACAATGAACCAAACAAAGTACCTTGATGTACTCAAAAACAATTTGCTGAAAAGTGCTAAAAAACTGGCTGTTCGCGACCAATTTCGGTTGTACCAAGACAACAATCCAAACCACAAGTTGGGAATTGTGCAGTCCTGGCCAATTTGGGATTGCCCTCATTTGATGTCTCTGCCGGCACAGTCACCAGATATGAACGTCATTGAGAATCTGTGGACTTTGTTGGATAAAAACATTAGAAAACACAAGATTTCTAATAAACAAGACCTGATGAAAGCACTGCTAGAGGTATGGCAAAAAATTACTCCTGACATCACAAGAAAACTCGTTGATTCAATGCCGAATAGGCTCCAGGCTCTGCTTAAGTCTAAGCACTATCATACAAAGTATTGGAAACAACTGGAAACCTCAAAATTCACAACAATTTTAATGTTTTTAATCAAACTGTATCAAATAAGCTGTGACATGAAATTTGTTATTACTTTTAGTTTTTTTGTTTTTTAAGATGTAAAACAGCAACTTTGTAACAAATTTAAACTTGTTTAATAAACAACAAAGAATTGCCTTTAAAATGGTGTTCAAATTTTTTTTATATTGTTATTATGTATTGAGTTATTGCAACTTAATTTTTTAAAAAAGCACTGTATCAAATAAGCTATAATAATAGTTGTTTTATACTTTGAATTTTCGTAGTTAACGCAGTTGTCTTTCGCATTTCCTGTGTCGTGTCATAAAGTTTGTCAATGGGATCTTGCTCTGTGAATGTTTGTAGCCACATCGGTCCTTGCCAATTTAATGTGGATGCAGACAGATTTTTTGTGGTCAAGCCTCTGGTGGCAAGATCGGCAGGGTTATCCGATGAGTTAGCATGATGCCATATTGAAGTCAAAATTAGTTTAGGTATTTGACTGGTCCGATTTGCCACAAATGTCTTCCAACTACAAGGGTATTTGGATAACCATGCTAATACTATGGTAGAATCTGACCAACAGTAAACTGGGGTGTTAGGTAGCTAGAGTGCTGACACAATTTTTGCCACAAGCTTTGCCAACAAGGAGGCACCACATAATTCCAGACGGGGAAGAGAGATTTTCTTGATTGATGCAACCTTGGTTTCTCCCATTCAAATGCTCACCTTTGCTTTAGATAAACTCCTGGTAGAGCCTCTTAAGTGCACCGCCGCAGCGTAAGCACGGTCTGATGCGTCACAAAATCCATGTATTTCAATCCGCGTACTATTCGTGGTGTGCAGCCAACGAGGAACCTTTATTGCTCTAATTGTTGTATATGCTCCAGGTTAACATCGTGACAGGTGTCTACATCGAGTACCTTCGCTCTGCCTTTCTTTTTGCTTTGCTTAATTAATTCTGTCATTTTTTCTTGCGTTTTGCACTGACTCTGATCTTAATAATACTTTTCCCGCCATTACAAAGTTTTTCTGAGTGCCGGTTCAGTGCCACCGCGATAATCTTATTTTTAAGATTCATCCGTGAATTTTTCTGCAAATTCACCGTTAACAATCTCTACTGCGTTTGGTTTTTAACATCTTTTCTTTTTCGCGCTTCACAGCCATAGGTTGTGTTATTTCTTATACTTTTCGCGCCATTACGCAGTTTTTCCGAGTGCCGATGCAGTGCTTTCTCTGATAATCTTATTCTCAAGATTGTTTTTGTATACACCACTGCTAATTAACCGCTTTAAATCTATGCTGTGTTATCGACAGTGTCAAATTACTGGTTCGCGTATTAACCTTAAGCCCTTTGACCGCTCTGAATTTATGCTATGATAGTGATTGTGCCATAGATTGTGTTATATCTTATACTTTTCGCGCCATTAAGCAGTTTTCCTGAGTGCCGATGCTGTGCTTTCTCTGATAATCTTATTCTAAAGATTGTTTTTGTATACAACACTGCTAATTTACCGCTTTAAATCTATGCTGTGTTATCGACAGAGTCAAATTACTGGTTCGCGTATTAGCCTAAAAGCTCATTGACCGCTCTGAATATATGCTATGATAGTGGTTTGTGTATTAGACTAAACTCCTCCTAGTGCTCTGTGGAATTACTTTACGTAGTTTGGTGTGTAATTGTGACATTTACCTATTGTTGATTTGGGTCCGCTACACCCAAGCTCCTAACCATTAACTTGACATCTTGCGGTCGAAACTCGTATCTGGTGTATTTATTATCTACTTTCGACCATCTTTACGCAGTTGTGCTCACTTGATCACAAGCTTCAATTCATCTATTGTTCGGCGGTGCTATATAAAAACGCTACTGTTCTTTCATTCGAACCATGGCCCAGTGCAACGCGACGTCCTGTACCGCGAAATCAGACAGCTCCCCGTTCGTGTTATGCTCGGGTTTCTGCGGTAAAACATTTCACGGCGGATGTGTTGGCTTGACTGGGCGTATATGCGATTCCCTAGCTGACACTGCCGGCCTGTACTGGTTTTGCAGCCGCTGCCGCTCACTATTTATGGCTCACTACGTGACGAAAGTGCGTGCTGCTAAGCAGTGTCTTGAAGACGTGGCGAAAGCGCTTCTGTCTTCTAAAGAGAAGGTTAACGCCAAGTTGGAAAGTCTGGAACCGTTCTGCAACAACATACAGGATACTACTTTTCGAGCGACTACCGATGCTACGGATGTTGGCAAATCGCCGATTGGCGTGGTTACTCGTAATCGTGGCAAATTACGAGCTCCAGGTATTTCAACCACCCCTTTAGTTGTTGCAATCGATACACCTCAACCAACTCAAGGGATGTTATCTCCGAATTCTTTACAAGCCGGTACTATTGCAATCGATACATCTCAACAAACTCAAGGAATGGTATCTCCGAATTCTTTACTAGCCGGTACTACTACGCCGTCAATGGAAACTGTGCAGTCTCATATTTCGTTTACTGAATGCCTACCTGGACCATCTGGTAAAACGTACATTAATCCCGGTGACCCAAAGCTTACCTCGATTAACTCGCCTCAACGGTCTTTTGCATCAAATTCGGAGCAGCTAACCTACGGAAGACCTGTTACCTCTATTAATCCTCCGTCTACCAGGGATACTGTTCGTGGTATCCCCCAACTGGAAGTAATTGTACCACCACTTAAAATTTTCATTTCTCGGTTCGCTTATAGAACTACAGCCGAACAAGTTGCTGAGTATGTACAAGCTAAGCTCGGTTATAATCCTCGTTTGTTGCTGTGTCGAAGGCTTACACGGGACAACCTAGATGATCAGCAAATATCTTCCTTTTGCATCACTATCACTCCTGGCGTTACCGATCTTCTGAAGAAGAACTTCTGGCCAACTGGAGTATTTGTTAAGGAATTTGTCAGGACTCCTGCCCAAAATTATCGTTCCAGACCATCGAACAAAGACAGAATATGAACCGTCCTCTGAAAATATATTATCAGAACGTTCGTGGTCTGAGTACCAAGGTTAATTATGTTAATATTTCTTCTGTAATTGCGTCTGATGATATTGTCTGCCTAACTGAAACCTGGTTGTCTGGGGATATATTTAACAATGAAATTTTGCCTCTTCACACTGTTTTTCGCAGGGACCGTAATCACTCTGTGAGTAATCTTTCATTAGGAGGTTATGTTTTAATTGGTATACTTAAAACTTTGAACGGAACGCTCTGCAGTGACTTCATCCCTGCCGCCCCGGTTGAATGTGTGATTGCTCGTATTTCTCCTTCACCAGTCTCAGTGTTGCTTGTTTCCTCAATCTACATCCCTTGTAGTAGCCCTGTCCTGGTATATGAACGTTTCTTTGCGGAACTCTCGTCCTACCTTAATCGCCGCTTCCCTTCTGTTTCCTTACTGTTATTAGGTGATTTTAATATGCCGTCGCTTGAATGGGATAATACTTTTTCTTTTATTTTGTCTTCAAACAATATTTCTATCGCTACTTCTTCCTTTTTGTCCCTTTGTTCACTTTCACAATTCAACAACTTACCCAATACTAACAACAGGATTCTCGATCTTGTTCTGACTAACCTTCACCCTTCTTCACTCTGCCTGAGTCCTTCTCTGTCTCCGTATGTGCGCCCTGATCCTCATCACCCTCCTCTTTGTATAGAATTAACTATAAACCGTTCGTCTAAAGACAAGCATGCCTCTAGACTTCGTTTCAATTTTAAAAAAGCTAACTATTCTGCTTTGTCCAATGAAATAAATTGTACTAACTGGTATAATTTCTTCAGAGGGCTAAGTGTGGATGATGCTGTCTGCAAATTTTATTCCTTCTTGTCCAACTTAATTTCCTGTTACACTCCTTCCTTTCGCTGTAAAACTAGTTCCGACCCTCCGTGGTTCACCGTTGATGTCGCGATTGCTCTTAGAGCCAAAGATGCAGCGCGTAGCAAATACAAAAGGTCTGGCTCACTTGATGACCTTTTGAATTTTAAAAGATTACGGGCTGCTGCTAAAAGGGCAGCCAACGATGCTATGCGTGCTTATTTAGAGCATGTCGAAACTTCTATTTCTTCTGACAATCCTAAACCTTTTTGGTCCTATATTAAATCCCTTAAAACTTCCTCTGGCATTCCTTCCGCTTTGTATCTTCATCATAAGTCTGCGTCCTCACCTCAAGATCCTTGTGAGCTTTTTGCTCAATTTTTCTCTTCCTTCACCTCCCGTCATAGTAGCTCTTCGCCTTCAACCTTTTTTCCAGTTCCTGATTGTACCCTTTCTGCTTTTCTAACTAATCCATTAGAAGTAGAATTGTTAATGTTATCTCTTGATGCAAGCACTAGCTTCGGTGCTGACGGCATTCCAATTTTTTTCACCAAATCCCTTTCATCTTCCTTGTGTGTTCCTCTGTCAATAATTTTTAACCTCAGCATTTCAACCGGAACTTTCCCTTCCCTTTGGAAATCCACCAACATATTTCCCATCCTTAAAGCTGGTGATATTTCTTCCATCTCTAATTACCGTCCCATATCCCTTTTACCTTGTTTTATTAAGCTTCTCGAAAGAGTCGTTTACAATAGAGTGTACCCTTTCGTCCAGCCCTTGCTGGCCAGGGAACAGCATGGATTCATCAAAGGTAAGTCAACGGTTACAAACTTATCAACTTTGTCAAACACCGTTGCTTCCGCAATCGACCAGCAAAAGCAGGTAAATGTCATCTATACCGACTTTGCCAAGGCCTTCGATTCTGTGAACCATGCTGTTCTTCTATCAAAGCTAGCTGGGTTTTTTATCTCTGGTGTCCTTTTTTTTTGGTTCTCTTCCTACGTTTGTGATCGCTCTTGTGTCGTTACTGCTAACTCTTGTTCTTCTACACCTTTTTTTCCTACCTCAGGAGTTCCACTAGGATCCATTCTTGGCCCTTTATTGTTCCTTTTGTTTATTAATGACCTTCCTTCCCTCTTAAATTCACCCTGCCTTTTGTACGCTGATGATCTTAAAATCTTCAGAGTGATAGAATCCGCTAGTGACTGTACCATATTGCAGTGCGATTTGGATACTTTGGCTAACTGGTGCACTGCTAATTCCTTCACTTTGAATGTTGCGAAGTGTCATCAAATGTATTTCACCCACAAAATATCTCCTTTGCTCTTCTCCTATTGTGTCCTTGGCTCTCCTCTCAATGCTGTTTCTAATATCAAAGACCTTGGCGTGATTTTTGACTCCAAATTAAAGTTCGACTTGCATATTCTTCACGTCACTGCCGAGGCTTCTCGTTTTTCCGGCTTCATCATCAGATCCTCTAAACGTTTTGTTAATCTTTCCACTTCTCTTTATCTGTTTTTTTCCTTTGTCCATAGTGTTCTTGAATACTGTTGCCAAATTTGGTGTCCACATTATGGATACTTGATCGATGCGGTTGAATCCGTGCAACGCCGATTCACCCGCTCGTCGTTCTATAAGTACAGTATTCCATATTGTGATTACAGTATGCGCCTCTTCATCCTTCAAATTCCTTCCCTTGAGTCACGCAGAGTGTTCCTCGACGAGTGCCTCCTTTTTAAACTTTTTAAAGGCAGTATATTGGTTGACCCCAGCATTCAACTTTCAGTTAGGGAACCGGGCCGTCTTAATAGAACATTATTTGCCTTTAATGTTGCATTTGCCCGTACCGACACCTATTTCTTTTCCCCCCTCTTGCGTTTGCCTCGTCAACACAAAAGCCTTAACCTTGGTCCTCTGCCTCAAACGTTATCTGTGTTTAAAAATAATTTAAAAAATAACGTTATCTCTTACCATCGTAATATGTCCTAATTTTACTCATTTTGTTTGTTTCTTTTCCGATCGATTTGCTTTTTATTCTTTTTTGTATTATAACTTCATTCTGAATTTATTAATTTTCTTGGTTTCATGATATTTTCTTATTAACTTTCTTGGTTTTCATATTATTTTCTTTTTCTTACATATTTTATATACTTGTATTTATTTTTATTTTTTCTTCTTGTCTAATCAATAATTGGATTTGTTCTGTGGATTTAGACAATAAATAAATAAATATTGTTTCGGAATTGACTCCATTCCGTTTGGGTTTGATCTGGACGAAATTGATCCCATTCTATACTTTGTAGCCATAATTTTTGTAACAGCAGCTTTGCTGTGATTATGACTGGTGCAAACCATCCTAGCGGATCAAATAGTCTTGCGATGTTTGATAAGATAATTCGTTTAGCTGGTGTCTTGCTGTTCGACTCCAGGGAAAATTTGAGTGACAGTTCGTCTCGTGTCCGATGCCACTTGAGTTCTAAGGCGTTTACCGTCGAAGTGATCGTGTCTCTTATTTCAATTGTGTCTGACTGTAACCTATCTCTTTCTGACACATTCTGGATCACTGTGGGATCATTAGATGTCCATTGGCGCATATCAAATCCACCCTGGCTCAGTAACTCGATGAGTTCTCGCTGCAGTTGCATGAATTTATCTGAATCCTCTCCCCCGTTCAGTACATTATCTACGTACAACTCCTGTGACAATGCTTTGGATGCGACCGGGAAATTTGCGCCATCGTCTTCTACCAACTGTTGAACTGCCCGCATGGCCAAAACGGGGGCGGAATTCACTCCAAAAGTTACAGTATTCAGACTGTAATGTTAAATGGGTTCTGAAGAACTTTGTCGCCATAACACTCGTTGAAAGTTCCGATCTGATTTAGCAATTAAGACTTGCCTATAATTTTTTCCATATCAGCTGAGAAAACGATTCAGTGCATTCTCCACCGTGTTATGATGTCGAGGAGATCTTGATGTAGGCTAGTACCGACGTAAAGATGATTGTTCAGCGAATTTCCTTTGTCGGTTTTGCAAGATGCATTGAATAGTACCCGTAATTTTATGGTGAGACTCGTTTCTTTGACTACCCCGTGATGAGGCAAATAATAATTCGGAACGATGTTCACTTCTTCCTCGGGTATCTTTTCCGTATGTTTTAAATAGAGATGTTCATCTAAACATCGATCGTAGTTAGCGTTCAATTGAGGATTTCTGCTCAATCTTCGTTCGAGTGAAATAAGTTGTGAGCAAGCCGTCGCAAAGGACGATCCAAGATTTTCAGAGGATGCCTTAAATGCTAATGAGACGATATACTGGCATTGAGTGTTTCGTTTATGCGTGGCTTTGAAATGTTCCTCACATCGGTTAGTATCATCGTTGACATTTGACGCTGCTTCCACTTCTTCAACCTCCCAGAATCTGCGGAGTTGTGAGTCGAGTTCCACCCCATTAAACGAATGAACATGAGCAAATGTTTGTGGTTGGCTGTGAACCGGGCCCAACAGTATCCAGCCTAAGGCTATGTTCTGCGCAATCGGAGCATTAAGTGCTCTTTTCCTGAGTCCATCTCTGATGATGGCTGGGTATAAATCTGAACCCAGTAGGATGTCGATTTTACCCGGCTGGTAGTACAAAGGATTGGCTAGCTCCAGATTTCGAAGATGCTTATACTCAACTAGGGGAAGTGTAGAGTGCGGCCGTCGATCTGTCAGTGAAGGAACAACCAGTGCCTCCAATGGCAGGATAAAGTGATTAGACAACCTAGATGCTACTTCCAGTTGCACGACCTTTTGCACGCTACCTGTTGTAGTTTTCCCGATCCCGGAGATGTTGATTTTATGGGTGGTCGGCAATGGTTTGAGCCGCGGGCGTTGCATGGCAGCTGTGGAAATGAAGCTGACTTGTGAACGGGTGTCAATCAACGCTCTCATTGTAAGATTAATCCCGTTGGATGATACCTTGATCAATACGGTTGACAGAAGTACCGAGTCGATTGAGTGACTGGCTAACAGGGACATTACCGGTTTAGTGTTTCCTGGGCCGTTTGGGTGGGAAGGACTAGACAGAGTATATCCGTGGAGCAGTGAATGATGGCGTCGACCACAGCGAGCGCATACTTGTTTGCTTGGACAGTTCTGACTTTGATGGTCCGTGCTTAGGCATTTAAAAGACAGATTGTAATCTGTCGTTTCTGATCCAGAAGTAGAGATCGAAAAGAAAGACATTTGCGGATAGAGTGGTTCTGTTGGCAACAGCAGCATGTAGTATTGCGTACAGAGGCTTAGGCTTGTATTGGTCGTTTGTTAGGTTTGGTGATCGGCGGCATGATGATGGCCTCTAAAGTACGAAATCGCGATTCTAGAAAATTTAGATATTCGATGAGAGTTGGTGGTTCACTCGTGCTACTAAGTCGCTGCTCCCATTGTAGACGCGTTTCAGGAGGTAATCGTTGCTCCCATTGTAGACGCGTTTCAGGAGGTAATCGTTGTGTTTGAGCATGTATAATGGCCAAATCTCAGTTTTTTACATCAATTTTTAGCGATTGAAGTGATGCTAGGCTCTCTTTTGTGGCATCATAGAGACTTCGGATCGATGTTGCGGTATCGGTTACAATTGGTTTGCTTTCGAATAAAATTCCCATTTGCGCCTCTTAATAGTCGTCTGTTTTCATAACGCTTTATGAGTGCCTCCCAGGCGGGAGCATAGTTTGAATCGCATATAGAGTATGCACGAAGCAATTGGTCTGCTTCCCCAGAAACTGTACTTCGCAAGTAGTGGAGTTTTTGAACATTAGAAACTGATTGGTTGTTACCAACCAACGCTGCGAACATGTCTCGGAATGACTGCCATTTAGAATATCGACCGTCGAAATTGGGCTATTGAACAGTAGGCAACGAGATAGTTGCGGGGCCAACAACGCTACAATTTTCAAATTTGCAAGGCGAATTATTCACTTCAGAGGATTGTTCGGAACTGAAGCTGCTTATCATGTCCCGGAAACGACCTGAATATTCATAATATATCTCTCCATATTTTGAATACATGTCATTAGTAAAATACGGAAGAGCTCTGTTCGTTGTGTCTGCGCACATCACAATTTTTTGGTGATTATCGGAAAATTCTTTCCGAAGATCAGTTATCCCTTCGAGGCGGCTGTTCAAGTAACCTAACGTGCAGTTGGCTTTGGAGCATTTTTTGAAGTTGGAGATAAATCGATCGAAGGAATCGATCGTCACCATTTGAACCTCCATATGCAATTTGATGGTGGTCGTCATAATGACCGAAAAATGCACTTGATCGATTATTCGAGAATTGGTAGCTAACACTGTGCCATCTACGGACCAGCATCAACGGACTGTTTTGAATCCATCCGAAAACAATCGGTGACAGTAGTGGTGAGTTATATGGCTATACATAATAGTATCATCTAGCAATTGGCTTACTTGTCAATTTATTTATTCAGTTGTAAAGGATTATCGAATACTGTTCACGGCTTGCATACCTCTCGTCTAATGCTTGGCGAACAAGTCGCCGCTTTGCAAAAGATTCCTGGTATAACGATGAAGGAAAGAAATAAAACACTTGGTTCCAATTTCTGAAGTCTGTAGTGCCTAACTGATATGGCTCCTGTAATCAGACTGCTTTATTCACGCTCGTCTCCTACTTATATAGCTAAAATATTTACAGTTATACTTATTCTATATGGATCGGGTGTTTTTAAAACTTAACGGTAACATTAATGCTGTTTCTTAATGGTTACATTAATTGTCGCTATACAGCTGTTATTAGTTGCGCTCCTCGCCGCGCCGCGTCGCTAGCGTCATTCATGTTTTGACATTTTAGTTTCCACGATCAATCAAAACACCCTCTCCCTTTGGGTAGAAAAAATTTTCTTCTCTGTAGAGAAGGAAAATTTTTCGTCTTAATACTGTGTTTATGCTATAGTTAAGTGTAAACCTAGACATATTTTTACTTCTATTCATATATGTATATGTTTGTCTTATTTACAAAAATTGTTCGCAAGTCTTGCAATATAATTTTAGTTTTGTTTTTGCATGATATTTTCATATTTGTGGTATTTTAATGATATTTCTTTTGTTTTTAACTAAAAATTTATAAAAATTCATCGAATTCTTTTTGATATTTGAATATTTTGTTGTCTTTGTTTTACTTATTTCTCGCGTGTATGTGCTTATAAGTGTAAAACTATTTCTCTTTGTTTTATGTTTTATAACAAAATTATAGTACATACTTTTGTGAATTTTGTGATTTAATAATAATGTTTTTGAAATAATAAAATTCTTACATGTTTGTTTTTGTTAGTTTTTGTACATGATTTACTGTGTTTCTGGTGTATATGGTTTCAACAAATTATTATGATATGTTTTACATTTTCCCTTAACTAGTAATTCAGAATTGACACCATGTCTTTTTAATACTTCATATGGTCCATTGTATGTATTTTGTAATTTCTTTCTATTTATATTTCTCACTAAAACAAAATCTCCTTCTTTAAAGTTTGATTTTATTATCTACTTTAGTCTTTCTCTTTAATTTTACTTTTTCAATTATACTTCGTGCTAAACTAATGCTGTGTTTTAGTCTGGTTTTTAATTCGTCGACGTAGTTGCCTATGTTATTTATTGGTTTCTTGTTATCTAGTAAATCATCTGGTAAATGGGGTAGTCTTCCATATACGAGCTCATACGGAGAGTATTCTGTGTCTACGTGTGCGGTAGTATTATATGCAAATGTATAATACGGGATCCATATATCCCATTCGTAGTCTTTAGTGAAATTTAATAAGTACTCATTCAGTACTCTGTGGTTACGTTCCACTGTTCCGAGTGTTTCGTGGTGATATGGCGTCGAGAAAATTGTTGTATTTTTAGCATTTTGCATATATTTTTCATAAGCTCATTAGTGAATTCAGTCCCTCTGTCTGATTTTAATGTTTTAAAAAGACCGTGTTTCAGTACTAATTGTTCTATTAATGTTTTTGCAATCGTCTCAGCATCTTTTGCTTTTATTGGAAAGGTAAGGATGTATCTATAATTGTTAGATATTCTGAGAGGTCCCACTGTGTCTATGACGATGGTTTCAAATGTGTATGTTGGTGTATTTGTTATAGTTTGTTTTTCTTTTATATGTCTTGTTTGTTTGTTACTTCAACAACTTTCACAGTTTCTAACGTATGTTTTTATCATTTTGTTCATATCTTTCCATATATATTTTTGTTTAAGTTTTAGTAATGTTGTTTTGACGCCCAGGTGACCTCCTATTGGGGTTGTATGGTAATTATTTATCAATTTGTATTGTATAATTTTGTCTATTATTCTTTTTGGGGGTTTGAATATTATAATCTTTAATGTACCCTTGTTTTGTGTTTTTAATTTCTGTTGCAACTTATTGAACATGTTCTTGAATTCTTCTTTACATCGTATTTTAAATATATCATCTGTCTCACTTAGACTTATCTTTGTTATATTGTTCTTATTTGCTTCTGATGTCAGTTTCTCCAATAGTAAAACTAATTTTGATGGATTATCGCTGCATCTAAGTCTGATTTGTTTATGTTCGATTATTACTTTTGGGGTATTTCCTATTTCGAATTTTAAATTGATTAAATTTTTTGTGTCAGCTGTTGAATCGCTGTGCCATATGTAAAGTTGCTTATTATTTTGTTCTATTTGTTTGGTTTTTGTGTGTTGATTGGGGTTTGTGGTGTCTCTTGCCATGTTTCTCGTAACTATTAGCATTTTCTCGTTGTAAGTATTTTTTTGTTTGGGTAGCATGTCTTTTAGCATGTCCGAATTTATTCTGATGCGTGATAATGCATCTGCGTTGACATTCACTTTACCCTTTCGATAAACTATGTCAAAGTCGTAGTCGCATAAATCTATTTTAATGCGTGTCATTTTTGACGACGGATTTTTATGTGTGAATAGGGATATAAGAGGTTTGTGGTCTGTGACGACCGTAAACTTATTCCCGAAAAAGTAAGGTTTAACAAAATTTATTGCCCAGTGTATTGCTAATAGTTCTTTCTCGATTATTGGTTTGTTCGACTCGTGTTTTACTAATGTTCTACTTGCGTACGAAATGGGAAGGTCTTGTCCAATTTTGCCTTGTGAGAGTATCGCACCTAATGCATAGTCGGATGCATCTGTTGTGACTATAAATGGTTTATTAAAATCGGGATATTGCAATATTGGTGCTTTTATTAGTTTTTCTTTTAGTTCCTCAAACGTTGCTTGGCATTGTTTTGTCCAGCAGAATTTTGTATGCTTTTTTAATAAATCATTTAAACATTTCGTTATTTTGGCGAAGTCTGGAATGAATCTCCTGTAATAGTTGACAAACGCGACAAATCTTCGAACTTTGTAGGTACCGGGTAGTTTTTGATAGCATTGAACTTTGCTGGATCTGTGCGGATTCCGTCTTTTGTGATTAGGTGCCCCAAGTACACTACTTCACTTCGTAGGAAATTACACTTTTCTGGGTTGAGCTTGAGGTTATACTTTTCTAGCCTTTCGAATATTTTTATCAAGTTTTTGTTGTGATGTGCGAGGCTGCAACCAAAGACGATTATGTCGTCAACGTATAGAAATGCTGCTGAATCTAATCTGTTCAAAGATAATGTTAGCATACGTTGAAAGCTGTTTGACGATATAGATAGGCCAAAAGGTAATCGTTTGAATTGATAGTGTCCTTTGTTGGTTGAAAACGCTGTTAATGGTGTTGATTCTTTTTTAAGCTCGATTTGATGAAATGATCTTGTCATGTCTAACGTGGAAAAATATCGCGCTCTTCCAAGTCGATCCAATACATCTTCTAATCTTGTAAGTGGGAATTTGTCATTAACGATCTTTTTATTCAGTGTTCTAAAATCTACTCCTAATCTCCACTGTGTTGTAACTGTCTCACTCTTCTTTGGTGTCAGAAGTAAAGGCGAGTTGTACGGGCTGGTTGAGCTCTCAATAATGTTATCATTTTGCAACTTGTCCACTTGCTTGCTTATTTCTTCAATATGTTTGTATGGCAGTCTATAGTTTTTAACGTACGTCGGTGTTTTATCTGTGACGTGTATACTTTGCTTATAGAAATTATTTGCAGTAAGTGGTTCATTTTCTAAGTGAAAGATATTCTGAAATTTTCTGATTATTTCTAATAGTGGTTTTTGGTCTTGCACGTTAAGATGATTAATGTCGATAAGCTTTAACAGGTTATGAAGTCGTTCATTGCCATCATTTTTGCACGCTAAATTCTTGACTTTATTCATTGCATATTGGTTCAGTGGTTCCGTTTCTATTTTAAGGTTTTTTATGTTGATGGCCTCTTCGTTTGTGTTTAATATTCTTACATGTTTTATGCCTTTTGCTGGAATTATTGAGCTGGCTATATAAACTCCTTGAGTGATCTCTTTATTGCGGATAACACTGTCTTCTGTAATGTTAATATTGATTGGGTGTATATATTCACACCTTGCGGGTATCGTTAATTTATTCATTTGAAAGTTCGTTGAAGTTGGTAAAAGATGCTCTTCTTCATCAATATTGACGGTTATAATATACGTTTCATAGTCTATTTTTGCTAAGTTTTGTACGAGAAAGTCTCTCCCTAGTATTCCGTCCGTTAAGATGGGGAAATTGGGTTCTACTATCTGGAATGAGAAGCGTACATTTTTTTTTCAATTTTTAAGTCTAAATTGGTCGTGCCTATTGATTCAATCTCTTGTCTAGTTATCCCAGAAAAATGGCATCGTTTGTCTTCGTTTATATATTCATCTTCTGGAATTTTATTCAGTTTGCACAGTGATATATCTGCTCCCGTGTCTACTAGTAATTTTAAATATTTTTGTGAGTTTTCGCAATATATCGAGACATAATTTTCCACCTGCTTGTTTAATAAGTATATTCTTTTTGTTTTGGTCCCGGGGTCAACATTTATTGTTCGCAGTCGCTGGCCTCCGGGGTTGTTAAGTTTCCCTGCACCAAATTTATTCTTTGTTGCCTGTTGTTCTCAGAGTAATTTCTATTATTTCCTTTGTTGATTCTATCGTTTGAGTGCTGGGTTTGTCTGTGACTCTGATTACTCGTTTCGATTTTTCTGAAGTTATTTCTATTATTATTTCTACTACAGTTATTGGCCTGAAATAGTTCTCTGTGTCAACGGTTGTAATTGTTATATATATATATATATATATATATATATATATATATATATATATATATATATATATATATATATATATATATATATATATATATATATATATATATATATATATATATTTATATATATATATATATATATATATATATATATATATATCATCAAAATGATTAAGGGAGATAATCTCTGGAGTGGCCGATCCGATTGAGCTGAAACTTTCGGAAAACGTAGATGTATTTAATAGGTAGGTCCACACTTTGCTGAAATTTAGATATTCTAAACCTTTTGGCGGCGGTGAGCGTTTTAGTGAATTTTGAGGTACTCCTTTATTTCCAAGTAGCGTGAATTTTTGTTCAAAAAAAGTATTGGGAATGAAAACTTATTATGTTTTAAGCTTGCCTGTCACAAAAAATTGGAAATTTTGAGCCGTGTGTGGGTGCAGCGTACCTAAAAGTAGGCGAGGATTTTTTTTCAAATTTTGATTTGTCATTACTTCTTACCAAAACATTGGATCATCGTGAAATTTGCTGAGCGTACTGATGTTGTCCAAAGTTTAATACACATGGATTTCCAAGGTAGTGCCGGCAACCCTGTAGCTGCGGGAGGCTCTTGAAAAAAAATCCTTCAAATCATTGAACCTCCTAAAAAATTTTTGAGTTTTGACAAAAAATTCAAATCATTGATAAATTTTAACGTTTGTGCATCATGTCAATTTAAAATTTTTAAAATTCCGATTTGCACAAGAACGGCAACCCATCACTAAATTACCTCTATTTTCAGCACTCGAAAGTTCTGTTCACGAGAACTGACGACTGGTTTATCCGATCATAATGAAATTTACAAGACATGTTGGTATTAACTAGGACCAGGTCTGATAGAAATAATTTTGAAATGCGGGTGACTCTGTGGTAGTGGTGCCATCTTGAAAGATCACTAAGAAAAAAAACAGCTTTTTGGCCTATAACTTCCGATTCAGCCATCAGATTTAAAAAAAAATTCACACAATATTTGGATCTTACTAAAATTAACATTTGGTGAAAATTTGGCTGAAAAATTAGAATAGAGTTGCCAGCTATGGTGATTTTCGTCTCCTAAATCTTGCGAATTTGCTCAGCAAAATAAAGCTTTTTTCTTATTACTTCCGGTGCAGTCTTGATATCAAAATGAAGTTTATGCAGTAATAAGGTTTTGATTTGAGCCAAATGTCATAGGAATTTTTTACAAAAATCGTGAAAGAGCTGCCAGCTATGACCATTTTTGTAATTTTTTGGAATTTCTTTACTGCGCGATTATGTCATTAGATTTGCAAATGGGAACCATCCTTTAATGAGAATTAACAACAAATATTAACGCTTTAAAAATTTGAAAAGATTTGAGGGTGGTTACCCTAAAAATTTTTTCACCCGTATAACTTCTAGCGCAGTGATTCAATCGAAACGAAATTAACTGGTTGGGTTTAGTTTAACGTGAAGCAGATTTGGTATATATTTTGCTTTGCTGCTGACACAAGGTAACCAGCATTAGCCATTTTCGTAACTATTGCATCAACAGATGCTTCAAATTACATACACATATGCAAAACATTTGCAATAAAACTAAGAAACCAATTTTTAAATTTTCCGAGTTTTGAACATTTTTCGGATGGCAGCCTCAAACAACGTTTAACCGCTGAAGCTTTCGATGAAATCCTCCGATGAGAACGAAATTCAAAGGATAAGTTGATTTAAGTTTGAGCTTGTGAAGGTTAACTTATTGCTGCTTCGTTGGGAAAATGTTGCCAGCACTGAACATTTTCATCATTTGTGTTATAGTCGAGTTCTGTTGCTTTGAACAAGGAATGGTTTATATGATTCTACAAAAAAGTGTATTACGTCTTTCCACATTGTCATTCAAAGACAATTTCTTCGAAAATTAGTTTTCTAGCGGTTCAGGTGCGCTAGAGTTTTTTTACTATAATTCTGGTGTGGTTTGTAGTTTCTTGGCTGGAAATTATTTCCATATTTGTTTTGGCTCTAGCTTCTACTATAGTTATGGTTGTAATTTCTATCATTGTTTCGGTGATAATGTTTGTTGTTTCGATAAATATTATTGTTTACTCTATTCCGATCACTATAAGGCGGCGTTTCCAATGATGGAGTGAGCTTTCGCCGAATCTCAGAGTAGAGCTGGCCTGTTCCCAATGATAGATTTTCGAAATTCGAAAATTGTGATGACATTTTGTGCTTTGAAAACTCAAAGCTGTAGCACTCATTGCTAGTTTGGGGGCATTTTATGAAAAACTAATATAATCGGATTTTTTTCTAGATTTCTTGAAAACAAACGATTAAATCGATCAAATTACCTAGTAATTTGTATAACATCTATAATAATTTTTAATACATACACATATGTTATGTAAATAATAAATTTAGATGTTATGTAAATTAATAATTTGAATGTTCGCTTGGAGTTTAAAAACGATAAATTCACTTTTAGAACTAGGCCGTGTTTCCAATGCTGGCTTGAAGTGTAATGTATCTGCGTACGCATTAGCTATCATGAACTAAAGTTACCCTTTTTAGATTTCTTTACTTGTTGATCGTTCGATATCGACTGAACTTATCCTGCGAGATTTTGTATCAGGAATTTCTGTAGGAATAAAATGAGTGGACAGTAATCGGTGCTGCCATTCTTTATTAATTCGAAGCAATGATTTTGGGACAGGTTTGGGTGAAGGTTGTTATATATTTATTAGCGGTCAAAAACAACACGACGGAATGACGGTTATACAGCAACTAACTTTATTAAACTCTAAGCATATATACAATGTAACAATTATAAATGTTGTAATTCAAAAGTATTAGTGAGAAATTATTTACAGAACTAGTTTTTAATACAGGAGTTTTACAGCAAGTTAAATTCATATGTATGTGTAAGAGTTCCAGATTAAATTAAATTCATTTTTAAAAGAATACATATATATCATTATCCACCCTTTAATTTCGGAAATCCTCGGACTGGAATCGGACTACAGGTGTACGGCTTCGATTACTTCTACGGAGCTCGATCCCTGCTGACATCTGATCATGAGCCTTGTTGAAGCTGGCTCTACGTTGAGATTCAAGTTGAGGCTCTTGTGATGGATATACTGGAATAATCGGTTTTGGAGACATATACCCTTCTCCAATTGATGATGGTTCTAACTCACTCTTAGCTCGAAATTTAAGCTGATTTTGGTGACGCTTAAAATAACCCACACTGCTTTTTACGATATAGACCATTTTTCCCAGACGTTTATGGATTTTCCCTTTCAACCACTTAGGCCCACGAGCATAGTTTTGGAAGTACACAGGCTGGTTAGTTACAAACTTTGTCTTACCACAAAATGTTTTCTTCTCTGCGCTTTGAGCAATCTGTGTCAACAAAGTTCTGAAAGGGCGTCCATGAAATAATTCTGCAGGAGTTATACCCTTTGAGTTGGGTATTGTGCGATATGTAGTTAGATACTTATTGACTGCTGACTTAAGGCTTGTACCTTCTTCGAGGTTCTTTTGTACGGATACTTTGAATGTACGTACAAAACGTTCTGCTAGCCCATTGGAAGCAGGATAAAAAGGGGCTGCTGTAACATGTTTGATTCCATTTTGGCTGCAAAATTCTTTAAAGACTCGTGATGTTAACTGCGGCCCGTTATCACTTACCAGCGTTTCTGGTAAACCTTCCAATGCGAATAAACTGGATAACGCTTCAACAGTATGTTCGGTTGTTGTACTTTTCAACTGTTGTATGAATGGAAATTTAGAGTAAGCATCCACACATATGAGCCACATATAATCACAAAATGGTCCCGCAAAGTCAATGTGAACTCTTTCCCAAGGTTTATTTACTTCAGGCCAACTATTAAATTCTTGTACAGGCCTCGAACCTACCACTTTACATATTTCACATTCATTGGCAAGTTTTTCGATATCACTGTCAATATTTTCCCACCAGCAATGATTACGGGCTAGCTTCTTCATTTTTACAATTCCCCAATGGCCTTCATGAAGAAGCTTCAAGATATTCTCTCTGAGGGAGACGGGAATAACGACGCGAGTAGTGTCAGCCTGCAAACACAATAATCCGTCCGCATACACCAAAGAATGCCTGCGATTAAAATATGAGGTAATTTGCTTATTCTCCGCCTTTAGTTTTTCTGGCCATCCATTTTGAACTAGCTGGATGACTTCCTGAAGGATTCGATCTTCTGCTGTATGTTTTCTAATAACATCGGCGTTGATGGGTGTACAGATTATGTCAACATTTAAGCAGGTTTCTTCATCAAATTGTTTATCAGATGACAAAGGCAAACGAGATAAAGCATCAGCGTTTCCGTGCTCTGCTGTAGGTCGATACTTAATTTCGAAGTTGTAAGCCATCAATATCATGGCCCACCTTTGAATTCGCTGCGTAGCCATTGTTGGTAAATGTTTATCTGGACTGAAAATGCTGACTAATGGTTTGTGATCGGTTATTAAGATAAACTTCCGACCATAAAGATATTGGTGAAAACGTTGAACTCCAAATATAATTGCAAGTCCTTCTTTCTCGATCTGACTGTAGTTTAATTGATGACGACTAAGGGTTTTTGAAGCGAACGCAATTGGCTTTTCTCTTCCATTAGAATCCAGATGTGAAATAACTGCTCCAATACCATATGATGAAGCATCGGTAGCGAGTACGACAGTTAAATGTTCTTGAAAATGTGCTAATGTTGTTGCTTTAACGATGCAACTTTTCAACTTTTTGAACGCATGCTCTTGTTGAGGTCCCCACTTGAATGGAATGTTTTTCCGGCGAAGCCAATTAAGTGGTGCTGCTACTTCAGAGAAATTCGGAATAAAATTATGGTAATAATTAACTTTACCAATGAAAGCTTCAACCTCCTTCACATTTTTTGGCTGGCGTAACTTGCTCACAGCTTCAACTCCAGATTTATCCGGCTGAACACCTTTTGCACTGATTTGACGTCCTAAATAATTTATCGATTTTTGCAAAAATGCACACTTTTCCTTTTCGCACCTAATGCCGGCCATTTGTAATAGTTTCAAAACTTTTTCTAATCTATATAAATGCTCTTCTACTGATTCCCCACAAATAATTATATCGTCTAAATAATTTGCACAACCTTCGACACCTTGTATTAGTTGTTCCACATATTTTTGAAAAATTGCTGGTGCACTAGCAATGCCATACGGTAAACGTTGGTACTGAAAAAGCCCTAATGGAGTGTTTATGACCAGGATTTTTTTTGCATCTTCATCAAGCTTCATTTGTAAATATGCGTCTTTGAGATCTAATTTAGAGAAATATTTACCGAACCGCACAGTATATAATAAACTTTCTCGTGTTGGCAAAGGGAATTGTTCAACTTCAATTTGTTTATTCACTGACACTTTGAAATCGCCGCAAATTCGAACTGAACCGTCAGGCTTTCTAACTAAAACAATAGGCGCAGCCCAGTCACTGAACTTTATTGGTTTTAATATACCAGCGCTCACTAGTCTATCAACTTCAGCTTTGAATTCTGACATTTGTGCAAACGGAATCGGGTGACTTTTAAAAAATTTCGGCGTAGAATCCGCTTTTAAACAAATATTTGCTTCAAAGTTTTTAATAGTCCCTAACGCAGGATCAAACACTTCCTTATATTTTCCTAACAAATGGTCAATGTCTCAAAGCTCAGTTTCGGTAACACAACACACTTGCTGAATTTGAAATCCAAACGCTTGCAATAAATCAGCTCCAAACAGGTTATGACCTCCATAAATACATGCCACAACGAGTCGACTGTTTTTTACTTTTTCCCCACATTCAATTTGCGTAGTAAACTCACCAAGAGTTTTTATCTTGGCTTTACCGAACCCAAATAACTCTCGAGAGCAAGTGCGAAGAATTGGTCTGCCTAATTTTTCAAAAGTTTCCATATTGATAATAGAAACTGATGCTCCCGAATCGACTTGAAATCGGACTACTTTTTCCATTATTTTTAAATTGATGAATGTTTTATTTTTCTCTTGTTTAATTTCTCCTGTAAAATTGAGCACCGTTTCAATTGTATCAACTCGTTCCTTATCTCTCTTGCCGCCATACCCATGCCGTTTTGTATTAGTCTTGAATTTTCCACATAAAAGTACGTTTGGAGTTGAATGTGCAGATGGAGGTAACTGAGCTGAGCGTATTAATGTCATGGAAAATTACTCTTGCCCATTTACTAATTTCCAGTATTTTTGGTGAGCAAAAAGCACACTACGTCACTTTGAATCCAACATTCAGCTGACAATGGCGCTTAAATGATGCGAATTACTTTGGATGAAAAAAAATTAAACCATGCCCAGATTACTTGGCTGGAATGCACATGACACCATGGCCAACGACTTTATTACAATTCGATCAAGAAAGGCCGAATCATTTACCATTTAGGTATGTGCAATGTGCTGTAGTTTGCAAGGAATACTTTAGCAGATTTTCAAATTATCATTGATGCTGAAAATTTAGTAGGTCTGTAGCAGATAGATTTGATTTTCTTCGAAAGGCACGTAATAATATATGTTTATGGTATGTACTTTTATGATATATAAAAGTAATAAAAATTCTAATATGGGATAATCATGTATAACAATTTTTTTGAATCGATGTGTTATTGATTGTGCTATATAAAGGCAAACTATTCTCATTTATTCCGTGAATTTAATTTTCAGCAGCATCATTGTCTTTATCAAGGACTATATTGCTTCACCTTTAAATATCAAAAACTATGGTAACGTTAATAAAACGTAATAATTACAATATTTCACTCGAAATTTTGATGAGGCATTTTATTCTTGAACCCCAGGAGAAAAAAGGCAAATCGAAATCGCATACGCCTTTGGTTTGTCCATTTTCCGGCAATGCCTACTCCAACCTCACAACTTTGAACACATGAAATCATTCGAATTTGAATTTCGAAGGTACAACAACATCTGTCGTAACACATATTTGAATTTAATTTTCAATAACTATTTTTATCACAGATGGGTTATGAATTTGTTTCTTTATTGATTTCAATGCACAAATCATTCATCCAACTGTATTTTCTATGACATTATCTATTTTTTAACGCGGAAAACAACACTTTACACTTCATTTTAAACAGAGCTTTCAGCAACTCCTTCTATTGAAAAGTAGTGAATTTAAAAATTCGAAAATGTCCGAAAAGCTTCACGCTGTAGTTGAAATAGGTCCCACTCTAGAGTTCAACCACAGATTTTAGAGATTGATTAGAGAGAGAGGAAGATATGTGAAAGTGCATGAGAGCAAAAGTGTACGCAAACACATTTCACTCCAAGCCAGCATTGGAAACGCGGCATAACTCATTTGTCTATTTGTTGAATTTCTTATATATTTGACGTTTTCTGCTGTTCCACAGCTTGATTCGACGTCTGTCGCTATTTGTGTTGCTTCCAAGAATGTTTTGGGTTGAGCTGCAAAGATAGTGGATTTGGTCGTTTCGTTTAACTAATTTTTAAAAATGGTTAGAGCGTATGAGTCGTTTGATGTTTGTATTGCTGCTTTCTCAGCTGGTGATGGGCTCTGTCCTAATGTGTTTATTTGGATGGCTGTTAACTCGTTAATAAGTTCTGCTATCTTTTCGCTATATTTCTCTATTGTTCCACGTTGCTGTAGGTGGGATAATTGAGTGTGTATTTGTTGTTGACTTTTTCTATGCTTGTATCTATTTTTTAGTACTTTTTCCAGTCCCTTATAATTGCTTATTTCTATGTTGCAAAGTTGTGTCTTGACACTCGCTCCTAGTTTTACACTTCTTGTAAAATCTAACAAGCTCTTTTTTCCATCTTCGTTGAGGTTTTCGTTTAGCAAACTTATTATTGTAAGGAATGCTTCCAATTCTTTTGGGTTTCCATTAAAGACTGGGATGTTTTTCAGTGCGAGTTCTATATTGAAGTTACTCATTTTTCCGTTTTGTGTACTCTCCAATTTTTCTTCTAGGATTCTTTTTGCCTTTGAATTCTTTTGAAGAAATATCCTTAATAGATCTTCACCACTGTCTGGATTAAGAACCTTTTGATAATACTCCTCTATGAGATTTAATTTTTCTAGTATACTTTCAGGTTTGTATACCCTATGGGGGGTTTTCTTTAAATTAATTATTATTTTTGATATGTTTTCGATGTATTCTTCCATCTATAATATACCATGAACCATATATTTACTCTTTTATTGATTGAAATATGTTATTTGATTAATGTATATGTTAATTTTTATTCTCATTGTTCTCTCTTTTTTTTTTTTTTCTATAATAAATTTTGAATTGAATTCATTCATCATCATTTTTTTTCTACATTAATTTTTATTTCGTTGTTGAG
>OX376373.1:127579687-127662989 GCA_947369275.1 Nemotelus nigrinus | reverse complement strand
CATTAAAAATTGAAAACATAACCTACCTGGTTATGGAGTGACTCAGAGATCGTGCTAGCATGGCTGAAAGGTCACCCCACTCGATGGACTACATTTGTATCTAATAGAACGGCTCTCATCCTTGAGAACACTGATAACATACCATGGCGATATGTTCCATCTAAATGTAATCCAGCAGATGTAGCATCCAGAGGAGTAAAACCAATCGATTTAATACGCAATGAGCTATGGGTGGCACGGACCAAGCTGGTTATCCGAAGACATCGATGCATGGCCTAAAATGCGAGATATCAAATCAGTTGAAGTCGAAAAACGAAAACATTACATTGTTAATGTAGGAATACACACAGAAAGTTTCTTAGACACTTGGTTACAAAGATATTCAACATTATCGAAACTAATTAGAATTACCGCGTACTGCTTCCGTTTTTGCAGATCGAAAATAAATCGAATAAAGAATCCACCATATTTAACCAGTGAAGAGCTGCGACACTCATTTGAATTCTGATCAAACACGCTCAACAAAGTGAATACTCACAAGAAATAGCCTGGTCTTTTGAATAACAAACCAATTGAAAAGAAAAGTAAATTGATCAAATTAAACCCTTCATAGACAAAACTGGATTAATACGTGTGCTAGGTCGTCTAAAAAATGCACAATTGAATTTTGATGAAAGGCACCAAATAAATGTTCTAATTAAACCACTATAACCACTAAACCATAAAATATTCTAAATACAGCCAATTCTTCAATTAAACTCCGTCACTGATTAACGATTTAATAAATTTTTATTGTATTGGAATTTCAAATTTCAACAAACGTATAGATTTTTCTAACATATCAATTTTCTTCTGCACCATCTAAATTCAAAGTCAACTGTTAAGTGAAAATTTCGGTACTTTCTTTTCTATACAACTTTCTCTTAATTCTCTTATTATATTTCCAGTTTTACCAGTATTTCTTTACTGTGAATATTAAGTGAAAAAATCAATTGTGAATGGATATTTAAACATGTAATGTCAAATGACAAATGTCATGTGACAACTGTCATCAGCGTAAACAACGATCGCACACATTAGAAATTGATCTTAGATAAGTATATATTTTTTATCTTTGAACTCGATTCTTTCGTTGTTTTTCGTTTCAGGTTCCTGCGTTGAAGAGGCCGCCGTTGCGTCGCAACATTCTCCCCCCGATGAGGCGTGTGTAGTGCCTCAGTGATTATCTATTGGGCTGACTTCTGAAATGGTAAGTATTAATTGGCTAATCTATTTTGATATATGTTGTTTGTATGTCACGTCCGGGTCTGGATACTATTTTGATCTAGATTCCTATCGTTAATGTGTTGTCCGATGTGCCGGTTAAGCTGATGCATTCGTTCAACTCAGTTTTGGCATGGTGAAGTTGTCCCACCTATGCTGGGCGTCCACCTATACCATCACTGATTTGTATGGAATTCCAAAGACGTCTCACGTTAAGTAGTTTCGCGAATTTATTTGATATGGCAAGGTCTCATGGAGGAAAGGGATGTGTAAGGAACAGTTTGATGGAAGGAATTAAAGGTGCATTTCTCATGATATATTTTGCGTAGGTATTAGTGCAATTTTTGTGACTGATCGTTTGTATGTCTTTCCATTTGACCATACGGTTACTACTCGTACTAGGGAATCGTTTCCTGGATGAACCTCTATAATTCTGGCTAATGGCCAACGATAAGACTGTAATTTTTCATCTTTTAGTATACACAAATCGCCCACTTTGAAATTGTTTTCTGTTGTATTCCATTTGGGTCTAAGTTGCAAGCGATTCAAATATTCGGTTTTCCACCGTTTCCAGAAATCTTGCGTTATCTTTTGCGTTGTCTGCCATCTATCGAGATGGTTGATATTGTCGCCTTCGAAATCTGCTTCGGGTGGTGCTAGTAGTGTATCGCCTATCAGGAAATGTGCTGGAGTAAGTGCCGTCGTGTCTGTTGGATCGTCGTTCAAGGGGCACAGGGGTCGAGAATTGAGGCAGGCTTCGATTCTAATTAAGATGGTGGACAATTCTTCATACGTTAGAGCAATGTTGCCCACAACTCGGCGCAGATGAGACTTGATAGATTTGACTCCGGCTTCCCAGAGCCCACCAAAATGCGGCGACGCTGGAGGATTGAAATGCCACGTAACGCCATCATTGGCAAGTATTTCGGCAGCCCTTTTGTTGATTTCTGATAATTTGCTCAATTTCGCTTTGCTGGATCATAAATGTTCTAATTAAACCACTATAACCACTAAACCATAAAATATTCTAGATACAGCCAATTCTTCAATTAAACTCCGTCACTGATTAACGATTTAACAAATTTTATTGTATTGGAATTTCAATTTTTCAACAAACGTATAGATTTTTCTAACAATCAATTTTCTTCCGCACCATCTAAATTCAAAGTCAACTGTTAAGTGAAAATTTCGGTACTTTCTTTTCTATACAACTTTCTCTTAATTCTCTTATTATATTTCCAGTTTTACCAGTATTTCTTTACTGTGAATATTAAGTGAAAAAATCAATTGTGAATGGATATTTAAACATGTAATGTCAAATGACAAATGTCATGTGACAACTGTCATCAGCGTAAACAACGATCGCACACATTAGAAATTGATCTTAGATAAGTATATATTTTTTATCTTTGAACTCGATTCTTTCGTTGTTTTTCGTTTCAGGTTCCTGCGTTGAAGAGGCCGCCGTTGCGTCGCAACATTCTCCCCCCGATGAGGCGTGTGTAGTGCCTCAGTATTATCTATTGGGCTGACTTCTGAAATGGTAAGTATTAATTGGCTAATCTATTTTGATATATGTTGTTTGTATGTCACGTCCGGGTCTGGATACTATTTTGATCTAGATTCCTATCGTTAATGTGTTGTCCGATGTGCCGGTTAAGCTGATGCATTCGTTCAACTCAGTTTTGGCATGGTGAAGTTGTCCCACCTATGCTGGGCGTCCACCTATACCATCACTGATTTGTATGGAATTCCAAAGACGTCTCACGTTAAGTAGTTTCGCGAATTTATTTGATATGGCAAGGTCTCATGGAGGAAAGGGATGTGTAAGGAACAGTTTGATGGAAGGAATTAAAGGTGCATTTCTCATGATATATTTTGCGTAGGTATTAGTGCAATTTTTGTGACTGATCGTTTGTATGTCTTTCCATTTGACCATACGGTTACTACTCGTACTAGGGAATCGTTTCCTGGATGAACTTCTATAATTCTGGCTAATGGCCAACGATAAGACTGTAATTTTTCATCTTTTAGTATACACAAATCGCCCACTTTGAAATTGTTTTCTGTTGTATTCCATTTGGGTCTAAGTTGCAAGCGATTCAAATATTCGGTTTTCCACCGTTTCCAGAAATCTTGCGTTATCTTTTGCGTTGTCTGCCATCTATCGAGATGGTTGATATTGTCGCCTTCGAAATCTGCTTCGGGTGGTGCTAGTAGTGTATCGCCTATCAAGAAATGTGCTGGAGTCAATACTTTGGTGTCCATCTTCTATAATTTAGTCAACATTAGTTTCGAGTTTCTATTTTCGAGCTTCTAAATTCGAGGTACTAAACTCGCGGTTCTACATTCGAGGTTCTAAGTTCGAGGTTCTATATTCGAGGTTCTAAATTCGAGGTTCTATATTCGAAGTTTTATAGTCGAGGTTCTATATTCGAAGTTCTATAGTCGAGGTTCTATACTCGAAGTTCTATAGTCGAGGTTCTATATTCGAAGTTCTGTAGTCGTGGTTCTATGTTCGAAGTTCTATGTCGAGGTTCTATGTTCGATTTATTTTCGATCTGCGAAAACGGAAGCAGTACGCGGTAATTCTAATTAGTTTCGATAATGTTGAGTATCTTTGTAACCAAGTGTCTAAGAAACTTTCTGTGTGTATTCCTACATTAACAATGTAATGTTTTCGTTTTTCGACTTCAACTGATTTGATATCTCGCATTTTAGGCCATGCATTGATGTCTTCGGATAACCAGCTTGGTCCGTGCCACCATAGCTCATTGCGTATTAAATCGATTGGTTTTACTCCTCTGGAAGCTACATCTGCTGGATTACATTTAGATGGAACATATCGCCATGGTATGTTATCAGTGTTCTCAAGGATGAGAGCCGTTCTATTAGATACAAATGTAGTCCATCGAGTGGGGTGACCTTTCAGCCATGCTAGCACGATCTCTGAGTCACTCCATAACCAGGTAGGTATGTTTTCAATTTTTAATGATGTTGTAACTTCTTTTAGCAATCGAGACAATAGTACAGCTCCGCATAGCTCCAATCGTGGAATACTAACTGGCTTCACTGGTGCCACCTTGGTTTTAGCCATTAATAGATGACTATTGACAGCCGAGCCTGCACGCACTACCACATAGATTACTGCTGCGTAGGCACGCTGAGAGGCGTCACAAAATCCGTGAAGTTCTATTTTCGAGTTTTGTTGGTAAGCTACCCATCTTGGGATTTTAATGTTTTCTATTTCCGGTAATTGGCTCAATAATGTCATCCATTCCGTGTTTAGTGCAGTTGATATTGGTTCATCCCAATCTTGCCCAGATAACCATAGTCCTTGTAGTAAAATTTTAGCTGATACCATAATAGGTGCTATCCAACCTAATGGATCGTAGAGACGTGCAACTTCCGATAAAATTGAGCGTTTTGTGTAGGTTTCTAATTGCTTACGCCTTTTCAATCGATAGGTGAAGAAGTCTGCTAGCGGATACCACATTATTCCTAGCGATTTGTATCCATTATCCATATCCATGTTGATCGCATCTTGCATTTCGATGTCTTCAAATGGGATTCCTTCTAAAATTCGTTTGTCGTTTGTTATCCATTTTCTCAATTTAAAACCGCCAGAATTCAACAATTTAATGAGTTCGTCTCTTTTGATAATACATTCTTGTAGACTATTTCCTCCAGATAATAAGTCGTCTACGTAAAATTCTTCGAAGACTGCTTTACTTGCATTTGGATAGCTTTCAATTTCATCTATTGCTAATTGGTGTAAAGTTCTGATTGCTAGAAACGGCGCTGAAGTAGTTCCAAAGGTTACGGTAGTCAGAACATAGTCTTTAACTAGATCAGCTGGCTGTTGCCTCCAAACAATTTTCTGAAAGTTTGCATCTTCCGGATGCATATCTACTTGTCGGTACATTTTAGCAATGTCGGCCACCATTACAAACTGCTTTAATCTCCATCTTATGAGAATTGATGTCATGGTGCTCTGAATGGTTGGTCCTGTCAATAATATATCATTCAAAGACACACCAGAACTCGTTTTCCTTGATGCATCAAACACCACTCTTAATTTTGTAGATGTGCTTTCTTTCTGCACTGCGTGATGTGGAAGGAAGTTAGCTGTGCTGCGTATGTTTCCAGATTCAAACGTGGCTTCTCTACAAACGGGAACTTCCTTCATGTGACCTAGACTTTTATATTCTTGCATTACTGCTGAATATTCTTCTTGAAGACTTCTGTCCCTTTCGAAGCGTTTCTCCATCTGTAGTAAACATTTGATTGCATTTTCTCTGGAAAACCCTAGTGAATGTTGACTCTCTGTGCTTATAAATGGCAACCGAACTTGATATCGACCGTTTTGCTGTCTCTTGACATTTACCTTATAGTGTTCTTCACATGCTTCTTCTTCTTGAGTGATGTTTTTTCCCGCTCCAACTTCTTCAATCTCCCAAAAATGTTTAAGTTGCTCACTAATTTTCACGTCCTCCTCTATTTGCACATTAAGTGTGTGCACTACTTGCGCGTTGTTATCGCTGAATCTACCTGATATTATCCAGCCTAACTTAGTAAGTTGTAGCACTGGACCTAGAGTCAATTTTCGAATTTTTCCAAGTAATAACTGAGCGTAAGCTTCAGCTCCCAATAAAATGTCAATCTTGCTCGGTTGGTCAAAGTGAGGATCAGCCAGATCTAAATTTCCAATCTGTTTTCGAATTGATGTGGAAATTGTTTGCGATGGGATGAAATTTGTCAACTTTCTCAACACGAGAGCATCTACTTTCAAATATTCGTTTGTTTTGGTGCGAAGTGTAATTTCCAAATTTCCGTTCGTCGAAATACCCTTTGTCTCTCCAATACCAGCTACAGTGATGTTTGTCGATTGCCTTTTCCCTCCAATTCTTTGAGCTGCACTCTCTGTAATGATTGACGCCTGTGAACCTTGATCCAGCAAAGCGCGTAGTGTTATAAATCCAGTCGAAGACTCAACCGTCACTAATGCTGTTGCTAACAATACCGTTTTTGTAGCATTGCTAGTCGAAGAGTTTATCTTCGTGACTGTTGTCACTGAAGTCGAAGGTCTATGATCCAAAGAAGTCAAAGTCGATGGTTGAACATTGTGTGAAAACGAGGTTGAAGGTTCTTGATTGAATTCTAAAGTCGGAGGCAGATTATTTTGAGTAAATGAATTTGATGTTTGGTTTCTATGCCAAGATGAAGATTGCGACTGGTGCGGAAGGACTGCAGTTGTAGATACATCGGGTTTATGTAGAAGTGTGTGATGTGCTTTTTTACACTTGAAACATCTTGAAATGCTGGGACAGTTTCCGACTAAGTGTCCTTTGTTCAAGCAATTGAGGCACAAACCATTTCTTTTTACCATATCAAATCTCGTCGCATGATCTGAATGAAGAAAAGTGGTACATTGTCTCAAATGATGTGGCCCCTTACATGAAACACACGTAGTATGCTGCTCGTGTTTTGTCAAAAACACATTATGTGAAGATCGAGTGGATTTATGTTTTTCTACCCCAGCAGCCTCTAATGCTCTAAAACGACACTGCAAGAACTCGGTGAGGTCTTTAAACGATGATGTTTCTTTATGCGCGGCTTGCTGTTGCTCCCAAATTTGACGCGTCTCCGTTGGTAGTCGTTGAGTTGTCAAATGCACTAACATTGCATCCCAAATATTCGCTACCTCTAAATTGACGATTGCTTGAACGCTGTCGTTAGTTTTATCAAGTAACATTTTAATAGACGAAGCGGATTCATTTGCATTATTGATGGCCAGCAACCTTCTAAATTGAGTATTTAATAGAACGCGTTTATCATCATAACGTTCTATGAGCAACCTCCACGCTGAATTATAATTGGATTCAGTGATCGAATAATGTTTGAGAAGTTGTTCAGCTTCCCCCGAAAGACTGCATTTTAAATAGTGTAATTTCTCTACTCGAGATAAATTAGACTTGTTGTGAATCAAAAATACAAACAGATCTTTAAAAGAAGTCCACTCCCCATAGTTTCCGTTAAACTTTGGCAAGTTTATGCGTGGCAGTCGAACATCCATGTCATCGTTTGATCGACTGGATTGATTTTGTGTTTCATTGTCAGCCTGCGCTGCCTGTGCCCCTTGTTCCAACTTCAGATCTTCTAGATCTGTTTCGAAACTCAAATTGAGTTCTTCAAAGGATAGATACAGTTTATCTTTGAAATATTCTAAATCCACATCGGTTTGCTCTTTGACTAATGAAAGTATCTTCTGATGCGTTTCCAGGAAAATTTGCCGAATTTCTTGCACTCGCTGCAGCAATTTCGTGGCATAAGCAAGAGTTTTCCGTGCTTTAGCATCCTTTTTGAAGTTACTTTGCATTTTATTTAATTGTTCGAGTAACAATTTCTGTTGAGTTAGCAACCGATCCATGTCGTTGGATTATAATTTTTGCGAGTTTCGATATGTTTTGAAGTATACTTTGCACTATAAATGTAAATGTTGTACACTACAATTGATTACTGACACACTTATAACTGAATGAATGATGGTGAAATCTTCCTATCTGTCTAACTACTATGCCTCAATGACCCAGCTTATTGATTTGCTGATATCACGGCAAAATTGTCTCAAATCTATGCTATACGATTTCACACCATCAATTCGCACCCAATTAGCACTAGTATACTTAGTGTCAGTCAATCACGAAATTTTCATTAATCAAATTAACGAATGTATGTTCAGTCCTTTGTAATTGAGCAAGACTGATGTGTTTCTAATATTTGATATGAAATGCGGGAATATGTATATTGGCATATATGTAGAAGGATAAATGCAATGGAATGTAATAAAGGAATGGAATAAGGACTTACCAGACCTTCTAATTGCCGTTGTGATCCGGTTCGAAGGACCATAAATGTTCTAATTAAACCACTATAACCACTAAACCATAAAATATATATATTTATATATATATATATATATATATATATATATATATATATATATATATATATATATATATTATATATATATATATTTATATATATATATATATATATATATATATATATATATATATATATATATATATATATATATATATATATTTATCAGCAAAATGGTTAAGGGAGATAATCTCTGGAGTGGTCAATCTGATAGAGCTGAAATTTTCGGAGGACATAGACGTATATAACAGGTAGGTCCATAACTAGAATTCAGATATAATAATTTTTTTGCCGGCGGCGAGCATTTAAGTGAATTTTCAGGTACTCTTAAATTTCCAAGCAATGTAAATTTTTGATTAAAAAATTACTAGGAATGAAAATCTATTATGTTTTATGTTTGCTTATGATAGAGAATTGGAAATTTTGAGCCTTGAGTAGGCGCTGAGTACCCACTAGTAGGCAAAGATTTCTTTTCAAATTTCGATTTTTTCTAAGAAAAATAATGGATCATCGTAAAATTTGCAGAGCGTATTGATGTAGACAAGAGTTTAATACACATTAACTTTCAAGAGTGTGCAGGCAACTCTGTAACAACAGCAGGCTCCTGAAAAAAATCCTTCAAATCATCGAGTCTCCTGAAAAATTTTTGATTTTTGAAAACAAATTCAAATTATTGACAAATTTTGACTTTTGTACACCAAGTCAAATAAAAATTTCAAAAATTCCGCGGTTAACAAGAACGGCAACCCGTGATCAAAATATTTCTATTATCAGCACTCAAAAGTTCTGTTCACGAGAACTGACAATCGGATAATGCGATCAATATGAAATTTACAGGACATATTAGTATTAACTTGGATCAAGTCTGATGGAAACGATTTTGAAATACGGGCAACACTGTAGCAGTGGTGCCATTTGGAAAAATCATTCAGAAAAAAAGCTGGTTTTTCGCCTATAGCTTCCGATTTAGCTACGATTAGGTGAACCTTACTTAAAGACAGATTTCATAGAAATTTGGTTGAAAAATTAGTATAAGGTTGCCAGCTATGGCAATTTTTGTCTCCTTAATATTGTAAATTTTCTCAGCAAAATAAATGTTTTTTCCCTATTACTTCCTGTTGAATTGCTAAACTTTTATTCAATAAGATGAAAATTGTAATTACAAGTATAGATAAAGTATATGCATGAACCGGCTTGTTCAACTGTCAAACTTGAAGTACACATGAAATGAAAACGTTCAATGAATTTCAATACTCCCACATTTACTTACAAGTTACGTTAATTCAATATGCCAAAACAAAACTTATTTAAAATCAAAATTTAAATCTTCAAAGTTACGTTAATTCTCTGGCATAAGGCCCATCAATTTACAAAAATATTGATGCTTGCTCTTTGGCTATGCTTTGGTCATTATGTCGGCCACCTGTTCATTTGTTGCCACATAATGCAAATTGAAAATTACATCCTCATATTTTTCCCGGATGAAATGATATCGTACGTCGATATGTTTGGTCCTCTTATGGAATTCTGGATTCTTGATGAGTCGAATCGCGCTTTGGTTGTCCATAAGGAATGTTGGTTTGTCCAGATCAGTTGATGGCATAATCTCGGACAGTAATCGGTGCAACAACACCAATTCTTTCATCGCATGTGCAGCTGCTATGTACTCATACTCCGTTGTTGACAGTGCCACTGACTTTTGACGCTCTGAGCCCCAACTAGCAATGCTGCTGCCGAACATGAATACATATCCAGACGTTGATCGTCTGGTTTCGATGTCTCCCGCATAATCTGCATCGCTGCAGCCACATAGATCCAATTTGCTGCTACTTTCGAATCGAATTCCCGTGTCAATCGTCCCCTTTATGTATTTCAATATAGGCTTTACTGCATTTACGTGAGCTGCTGTCGGCCTTTCCAGATGTCGGCTTGCGTTGCCAACAGCAAAACTGATGTCTGGACGCGTTGCCACGGCCAAATGCATCAAACTACCGACTGCCTCACGATACGGAAAATTGATTTCTCCGTCTGCCTCAAAATCGCCAAGATTTTGTGCGCTATCCAATGGCGTCGTCACAGCACGGCAGTCCGCCATGCCAAAACGATTGAGTACTTTTTCTGCATACGCCCGTTGATTCACGTGAATTGATCCATCCAGTCGTTGATCAATTTCAAGCTCCAAGAAACAATTGAGCTCGGACACCTTGATCTCAAATTCTCGACGCAAGTGTTCAATGACTGATAAAATGGCTTTTCTGTCTTCCGCTGCAATCAAACTGTCGTCGACATAGATTGCAAGCAGCATCATACCATTTTTCCCATTTCACATAGAAACGCATGGATCTGACTCACTGGCCACAAAACTAAATTTGCCAATGAACAATGTGAATTTCTTGTTCCAGCAACGCGACGCCTGTTTCAAACCATACAGGCTCTTCGATAACTTGCATCCTCGTCCACTGCCATCGTCGTATCCAATCGGTTGATTCTTGTAGACGTTCTCTTTCAAATTTCCATTCAAAAATGCCGTTTTAACGTCGAACTGTTGTAGTTTCATTCGTTTTGATGCCGCAAGCGCCAATATTGCTCAAATCGACGTAAACTTGACCACGGGGCTGAACGTCTCTTGATAATCGATGCCGTATTCTTGTGTAAAGCCGCGCACTACCAATCATGCCTTGTAGCGATCGATGCTCCCATTTGGATTCTGCTTCAATTTGAAAATCCAACGATTATCAATTACCTTTTGGCCATTCGGTGGATCGACCAAAATCCACGGACGATTTTCGATGAGTGAATCGTACTCTTCGTTCATTGCTTGCTCCCACTGCTTGTGATCACTTGATTCAATTGCCTGCTCAAATGACCGGCATAGCAACGTGATCGGCCAATGTTAGATATGATAAACGCCGTAGTGCCATAATATTGCGTGAATCCCGCAAACGCCATCCGATAATATTTCTATTATCGAGATCACATATTGCACCTCGTTCAATTGGCTGCTCCGGTGTTATCTCCACCACATCAACTTCTTTTTCATCGTTGGTTACGTTTGCAGTGTCACCGATGTCGAGTTTCGCCATTGTTTCCTCCAGTAGAAAAATCACAACACGAGCCACCTCGATTTTGTTCGCCTCCGGATTCCACACCCGATATGATCTTGAATGGTTGTCGTATCCAACGAATATACAATTGACTGCCTTTGGATCCAACTTTTGTCGCTTTTCCTTCGGAATGTGAATGAAAACTTCCGAACCGAAAATCCGCAAATAATCGATTTTAACTTTCTTGTCGTACCACAATTCGTATGGCGACTTTTCAAGTACGGTGCTCGTTCCAGTTCGATTGAGCACATGCACTGCCAAGTTGACAGCTTCCGCCCAGAATTTGTAATCCATTTGCCTCGAATGAATCATCGTTCGCACCGACTCTACAATTGTTCGGTTGTCCCGTTCTACACAACCGTTCTGCTCTGGCGTATACGGTACACTACGTTGATGCACAATGCCCATTTCGCTGAAGAACTTTTTCAGTTCGGCATTGACAAATTCTGTACCGTTGTCCAATCGGAAATGTTTCATCTCGTGCCCAGTTTCCTGCCGCATTCGCATCACTGCCTCTTTTACCTTGGCTGTGACCTCTGACTTTTGTGCCAGGAAATACACAAAACAATAATGTGAAAAATTGTCTTTAAGAAGCAGAAAGTACCTCGAACCGCCAATAGAAACTGTTTGCATTGGCCCGCAAAGGTCTGCATGTATAATTTCGCCACATTTCGTTGACTTTTCTTCACGAAGTTTGTAGCTACCACGATGATGTTTGCCATAGACGCACGCTTCACACGTAAAGTCCTCGTCCACAAAATCAATCTCGTTGCCCCCGCAGAAATTTCTTTACATGGGCGACGTTTTGATGTCCGAGTCGTTCATGCCATGCTCGAAGTGAAATTTTCTTGGCCACCACATTTGCAATGGCTTTATTGACCTGCGACGGTTCCTCAACTTTGAACAACATTTGAAACAGGCTTTCGCGTCGAACTCCCACTGCAAAAATGTGTCCATCCTTCAGCAGTTCGCAGCGCTTGCTATCTGATTTAAAATGATAGCCACGATCCATGGCCCTTCCCGACGAAAATAAATTCATATGAATTTCCGGAACATGCAGTACGTTCACCATGCGTCTGCGAATCCATTGATCACCATCAAACGCATGAATAATGATGTCGCCTTTTCCTCGAGCCATGATCTTTTCGCCATTTCCAATTGTAATGTGTGACTATGCTTCCACAAAGTTTTCAAACCATTCACGTCGATGACACATATGGTCACTGGCTCCCGAGTCTAAAACCCAAACGTTTTTGTCTCCAATTGATGCCGAGCCGTGACATACAAATGCATCGAGAGATGCACAGTCCGATCTCTTGTTGTCCGAGTTGTTCTTTTTCTTCTGTGGACACTCGCGTTTCCAATGACCAGCTTCGCCGCACTGATGACATTTGCCTTTGCGACTATTGCCACCCTTGCTCTTGTCTTTGTTGCTGTGTCCCGACGAACTACCTTTTTTCGAAGCGAAATTCTTTTGAAAATTTCGTTAGGCCATCAACGCTTCCACACTTTCGACTTGTCCTTGCGATTTCAATCGAAGCTCTTCTGCCATTAATCGCGCACGCAAATTCGCCATTGTTTGATTCTTTACACTCGTCGATTCCCAAGCACTGTGGAAATGATTATATTCTGCTGGTAAAGACATCAGTATTTTCGTTATAACCATCGAGTCGGAAATCTTTTCATTTTGGTCTTTTAGTTGCTGCACGATTTCCGTTAGCTTTGACATACACGTTGCAATATCATCGCCCGGCTCCTTTGTGAAACTGTAATATTTTTGCTGCAAAAACTAAATATTGGACTTCGATGCTTGCTCATATGTGCTCTTGAGCATATCCCACATGTGATTCGCCGTTTCAGAGTTCATAATTTGCAGCACTGGCTGCTTTTTACACGCCGTCGAAATAGCAAGTCTTGCCTTGGCATCGCTCCATTTCCATTCAATAATTTCCGTCGCATAGTTTTGACTCGCAATTGTCGGTGCCGAAAGTGTTCCATCCACCACGTCGAACAATTCACTAGCTTCAAGCACTTGGCGCATCTGAAATTTCCATGTCAGCCAATTGCTACCACCTTCCAACTTTTCAATGTTCACTCGATCGCCCTCCATATGTCTTGCCTTGAAAACGCACCGTTAATAAAATGAAACAGTTTTCTTTTGTTGTTACACACCAAATTTCACCGAATGAAATTCGAAAACGACGAATATTAATGTCAATTTATGTCCGCCCGTATATACTGTGTCACAAAGAACCAAAAGTCCTCTTTCATACGATGACGAAATACCACGAAAACTGTTTTCTCTTATGACGCACAGCAATAACAACAATTCCCGCAAAAACAAGAACGATCACGAATAAATCCTGACTTCACCGTCTCAGCTCAAATTCGATCTACCGAACTTTTCATGCACCACCACGCGATTTTGTTCCCGAATGTTCTCTTGAATCGTACAAATTCCTTTTGCGGCAATTTACCGTACGATCTCAAACGATTCACACAAAAACACGAAATGCACTTTTTACTCAATTTTCAATTCGATTCGACTTTCTTATTGGCATGGACTGGACCCATAACCTGTTGAATTGCTAAACTTTTATTCAATAAGATGAAAATTGTAATAACAAGTACAGATGAAGTATGTGCATGAACCGGCTTGTTCAACTGTCAAACTTGAAGTACACATGAAATGAAAACGTTCAATGAATTTCAATACTTCCGATGCAGTAACGAAATCAAAACGAAATTCATGTGATAAGTAGACCTTGTTGCATTTCTAGTTCTGTAGAAATTTCGTTGAAAAATTGTGAGAGGGTTGCCAGCTATGATGAATTTCGTAATTTATTGACATTTCTTTATCGAGCGATGTTGTCATAAATTTTACAAATGGGAATAATCCTGCAGTGACAATTAACAACAAATATCTACGTTTCAAAAATTCAAATAGTTTGGACGGTGGTAACCTTAAAATTATATTCACTCCTATAAATTACAGCGTAGCCATTCAATCGAAACGAAATTCATAGGGTGGGTTAGATACAACGTGAAGCAGCTATGGTGCTAGCACATGATTGCCAGCACCAGACAATTTCGTTAATATTCATCAACAGATGCTTGCATTTTGTATTCATAAGCAAAGCATTTACAATAAAATAACCAACCAATATTTAAATTTTCCAAGTTTTGGAAATTTTTCGGATGGCAGCCCCAGACATAGTTAAATCGCTGAAACTTTCGATGATATCCTCGGATGAAAACGAAATTCAAAGGAAAGATTGATTATGCATGAGCATGTTACTGTAGATTTATTGCTGCTGTGTTGGACAAATGTTGCCAGCACTGAGCATTTTCATCATTTGTTTTATAGGAAGTGCTGTCAGAAAAGGATATTTGTTCCTCTGAGTAAGAAATGGTTGATATGATACTACAAAGAAGTGTATTATATTTTCACACATTTTTAAGTCCCTAAAAGATAATTTCTTCGAAAATAAGTTTTCTAGCGGTTCTGATGCGCTAGACTTTTTCCTGTTGTTATTTCTGTTATTATTAATATGGTTGTGGTTATAACTTCTTTCCTTAATGTGATATAATTATTCGGCTTATTCTATGATTATAATTTAACTGCTGACTTATATTATTTCTTCGATATAAGTATATAATGTTTTCTGTAACACTGTTGCTTAATTTGAACTCAGTTGCTATCTGAATTGCTTCTATGAACGTTTTCGGCTGTACAGCAAAAATAGTAGGTTTGAGATCTCGCTTAACCTATTTTTAAAAATAGTTAGTGCATATGAGTCATTTTACTTCTGTATTGCACTTTTCTATGCTTGAGATGGATTTTGACTCAAGCTACTAATTTGAATCTTGCTTAATTCGTTAGTGAGCTTGGATAGTTTTTCATCAAATTTTTCAACTGTTCCGCGTTGAGTTAATTGTGCTAATTGGGTATGAATTTGCTGTGGACTGTATCTACTTCTGAGACTATTTTCTTATTCTTTATAGTTTTTAATGTCTATTGCTATGAGTTGTGTTTAGACCACTGTTCCTAGTTTCACATTCTTAGTTGAATCTGATAGATTGTTTTTCCTGTCTTCGTTAAGACTTTCATTGAGTAAACTTATTATTATTAGAAATGCTTCCAGTTCTTTGGGGTTTCCGTTAAAAACTGGAATTGATTGTAAAGCTAACTCAATATTATAGTTACTCATTTTGTTGTCTACTGAATCGTCTAGTTTTTCTAATAAAATCTCCTTTGCTTCTTGGAGTTTCTGTAGTAATGTTTCTAATAACTATTATAGAATCTGTCTCAATCTGTCAAAGTGCAAACACGGAGAATCGATCGTTCCCGATTACCTGTACGAAATTGAAAGCAGCTACCGTTTTTTGAACGCCGAGTGAAGTGAAATATTTAAGGCAAAGGAGCTGGCAGAGATTGCTATCAAGGTAACGTTCCAATTGTGGGATCTCGTTTGTGAAGTGAACAGAAAAGGATTCCAAAGTTGTTTACATAATCTAAACAAAGAGAATCAGCGGCTGGCTTAGTCAATATAACACATACTGATTAAGCTTACGTTGAGTTGATACAACCACGATCAAATTAACGAGGATCAGCACCACCCAGTTAGTAAGCTTAAAAGTTGCTACAACTATCATCAAAGTTAACGAGGATCAGCGCCACCCACGCATTAAGCTTACATCAGCTGTTACAATCACCAATAAAGCTAACAGGAACACATTGGTATTCGAAACACCTTCGGCAGGCAGCAACGGGGCTTTTGATCAGTTATGTCAACAATATCGAATAAATTAAACTGTAAGAAATGCAGGGAAAATATTGTAGAGAACACGGAATGTCTCGAGTGTATTACCTGCAATAAAAGTTTGCATTTCTATTGTGCGGGATTCCCAGAAAATAATTTCAGAAAACTCAGCAATGACAGGAAAAAGAACTGGCAATGTCAATACTGTAAAATGAAACCTGGGGCAAGTCAAAATAATGAAATTAATGTGTCGATGAGAAATAATAACACTGATGACGCAGCTGATGGAGATAGTACAATGAAAACTAACATGCTTGATATTAAAAACGAAATGCGTTTACACACACAGGAATTACATGGAATAAAACGATTCTTTGAAAGTGAACTTGAAGAATATAGAAAATCATTGGATTACTGTTGCAACAAACTGGATGAATACAATACACAAATGGATAAATATAGTAAAAAAATGGATAGCCTTATGAGCGTATGTGATAATTTGGCTACAGAAAATGCTAACTTTAAAAAACAAATCAAATCCCTCACACAAAAAATCAACATATTGGAACAGGATAGATTACAATGCGAAGTTGAAATAAACGGAATAGTGGAGACGCCAAAAGAAAACATACCCGCTGTCTTAAATAAGGTTGCCAATTTATTAAACATACAGGGAGATGAGGCCAAACCCAGTCTTGCAAAGAGGCTTACGCAACATCAACAAAGGAATAACAAACCAGGGGTAATAATAGCACGCTTTGCTTCTAATGAAAGCAGGAACATCTGGCTGGAGAAAGCTAAAACTTATAAGGATACCCTTCTTTGTAAGAATCTTGACAAAAATCTACCGCCAACTAAATTCTACATAAATTGTCACCTTACGAAAACGAACAAGAGGCTTCTGTTCTTAACAAAGCAGTTCGCTAAAGACAACTCGTTTAAATTTGTTTGGGTTCGGGATGACAAAATATTAATTAGGAAAACTGAGCAAGAAAGAAGTTATAGAATCAACTGTGAATCGAATCTACATACTGATCACTTAAAGTAAATACTTGTTCTTGCGATTTTTGTAAACTTATATCTTTTTACTAATGTTCGAATAACATTAGTATTAAAATCGATTCGGCCAAAAATTCATATTTCCATATATATATATATATATATATATATATATATATATATATATATATATATATATATATATATATATATATATATATATATATATATATATATATATATATATATATATATATATATATATATATATATATATATATATATATATATATATATATATATATATATCTATATATATCATCAAAAAATTTCAGTGAGATAATCTCGGGAACGCGCCATCCGATTGAGCTGAAACTTTCAGGATACATTGATGTATATGCAGAATAGGTCCAGGTCTCACTAAATGTCAGTTATTGTTAACCTTTTGGCGCGGGCGGCCATTTAAGTGATATTTTTAATATACCTATTATTTCGTACACAAATAATTTTCGCAAAAATAAAGTTGACGAAATAAATTTGAAACGTGTTTTACATGTGAATCGGATAATGTTTTGGAATTTTTTAACCCCATGTGTGCGCTGGGTGCCTAAAAAGAGAACGGGAAAATTTGAAAATTTTTAAATTGCGATAACTTTTGACAGAGCTATTCAATCATTATGAAATTTTCAGGACATATTTGCATTACTTAGTTGTAGATTTGTGTTTTAATCAGCGTGCTGGCAACCCTGTAGCTAGGGCAGGCGTTGAAAGTGAAAACTTCCAAATCATCGTTTCTCTTGAAAAAATGCCGCTCATTCAAAAAAAAGCTAGCTCATATGTAAATCTTGTGCTTTGTTTATATAGACAAAAAATAAAATTTGATATGGTATAACGGGCACGCCTGGTAACCCTTGCCCAATTTACCTATATTTTTAGCATCAAAAACTTCTGTTCACGAAAACCCACGATCCGATTAGCAGAATCAATTGAAATTTGCAGGATGTATTGGTCTTAAATAGGACTAGGTCTGATAGAAGTGATTTTGAAATGCAGGTGATTCTGTGCCAGTGGTGCCATCTTAAAAAATCACTAAAAAAGATAACTGCTTTTAGCCCTATAAATTCTGACTGAATCGTTCGATTTTGACGAAATTCACACAGTAGTTGGACCTTACCTTAAACCACGTTTGGTAGAAATAAGGTTGAAAAATTCGGTTGGAGCTGCCAGCTATGATAATTTTGGTGTCTTAAATTTGAAAAAATTAAAATTGGAAGTGAAAACATTCAAACCATCGAATATTCAAAAAAATGTCCGTTTCTTACAATAAAACCAATCTGTATACAAATCTTATGCTTTATCTACACGTTCAAAGTAAAACTTTGAAAATTTAATGTCGGACAAGAACGGTAACCCTCTCCCAGTTAACCTATATTTTTAGCATCAAAAACTTCTGTTCACGGGAACTCACGAACCAATAATCACATACAGCTGAAATTTACAGAATGCATTGGACTAAAGTAGCACCAGATCTGAAAGAAGCGATTTTGAATTGTGGGCAACTCTGTGCCAGTGGTGCCATCTTGAAAAATTACAAAGAAAAAAAACTCACTTTTTGCCCTATGAAATGTGAATTCGTTACCAGATTTTCAAGAAATTGACACAGTAGCTGAACCTTACTCTAAACTCTGTTTGGTGGATATTTGGTTGAAAAGTTAGATTGGTGCTGCCAGCTATGGTAATTTTTGTGTCTTTGGTTTTGAAAATTCGCTCAGGAAAATAAAACGTTTTGCCCTATAACTTCCAGTGCAGTCATGGAATCAATACTCATTTCATACAATTAATGAAACCTATCATAAACATTATTCAGGCCAAATTTGGTTGAAAAGCCATGATAGGGCTGCCAGCTATTGTTGGTTTGGTGTTTAATTGCAATATCTTTATTAAGCGGTTTTATCGTAGAATTTTCAAATGGTAATGATATTGTAGTGACAATAAATAGCAAATATTAAGCTTTAGATTATTTGAAAAACTCGCTGCAGGTAACCCTATAATTCTTTAAGCTCCTGTAACTTCGAATGTTATATAACAACGTGAAGCAGATGTGATATATTCTTGTCTTTGATACTGGCAAAAGGTTGCAAGCACGAGTCGGTTCTGCTATTTTTGTATCAATAAATGCTAACAGTTAGTATTCATACCGGAAACATTTACAATGAAAATAAATAACCAATGTTTCAATTCCCAAAGTTCTGCAAATTTTTCGGATCGCAGCCCCAAACACCAACTTCAGTTACAGTGCTGCAGGCACTGAGCATTTTCTTCATTGATGTTATATGAGATGCTGCTTTCAAAATTATGTGAAATAAGCAACTGATAACGAATATAATTAACCCGTGTTTTGCTCTCATAAACGTTGAAATTCATGCCAGTGGTAATATCTGAAACCTTCCACCATATGAGCTATAATGCATTCTTGAGACCAAAGTAAAACGTGGCATTTGAAACAGTTTGGCCGTTATAAGCAGCACATGTGGTGGAATATGCACTCAAAACCTGCACAATTCTTCTACTGTTCTTCGAACATTAGTGTTTCTAGCGGTTCAGGTGCGCTAGAGTTTTTTTATATAATATTTTCTTATTTTAATTTTTATATTTTTAAATGATTTTCCAAACAGAACTGTTTGACCATGAAGATATTGAAACGTATGTTGCAAATTGTGCCAAAGAGTGTAAACGAATCTTCGATAGAACATTGAACACGAGCATTAAAATTCTTCATTTGAATATTAGGAGTATTAAGAAAAATTTTGATGAGCTAAAAGTTTTGCTAAGTGAGCTGAACGATAGTATTGATATTATTATTTTATCGGAAACACACCATAATAGTTACGCTACAGATTTCAGTCATATAGCTTCTTTTTTACAAATCCCTACGTACAGTATGTATTATACAGAGCAATGCATCAATAAAAATGACGGAGTAATAGTGTACATAAACCAGAGAATTAGCCACAAGTGCGAAGAAGTTAGCTCAGAATACATGACAGGACCACAGCTAATGATAGAAACGACGAGCAGCAAAAGCATAAGAGTACTAGCAATTTATAAATCGCCCACTATAGATAATGATAATTTCACCTCGGATATTTATAGTAAGGTTTCAGATAACAATAACGTTGATATTGACGTAATTATAGGCGATATTAACATCAACTTATTAGACAACTCGAGTACGACAAACAATTATCTGACCGCACTTAATAGTTTAGGTTTTATTTCGTACGTTAACAAGCCTACTCGAATTGATGGTAATAGTTGCTCCTGCATCGACCATGTTCTTCTAAGAAAACGGATAAGTTCTCAATTTAATGTCGTAACACCAATTATATTAGAAAATAGTATAACGGACCATTATACTATTTTACTTAAAATCGAGATTAGCAAAAACCTAACAGAAACAGCAAAAACACAGGAATGAAAGTGTTAAAAAGAATAAAATACGACGAAATGAAACTCAAAATTGGACTAGTTGATTGGAATGACGTTTTAAACATTGAAGACAATGCTAATATATCTGCATATAAATTTATAATGCAGATTAAAAAAATCATTGATGAATCAACCTCTTTCCAAATTATTCCCAATAAATATGCACCGCTTAAACAATGGATGTCCTTGGGAATCGTAGCATCAATTAGAAAAAGAGACAAACTCAAAAAAGCATTGAATAGAGAACCCTTTAATATCCAGTTACAGTCACATTATAAAAAATACAGAAATAAATTAGAAATTATCAAGCGAAAGGCGAAAAGAAATTATTATCAACGATAAATAAACAACTCCAATAACAATAATAAAAAGTTGTGGGATATTGTTAGTGAAATGACAAAGTCAAAATCGGTTAACAACTTCACCACGGAAGTAGTCAATAGCTTACTGCAAAATGTCACAAAGGAAACAAACGATGATGATAATCGTATATTGGCGAACCACTTCAATGATTATTTTATAAACATTGGTAAAAATATAACACGTAACATTAGTAACGATTTGCCAACACCCGCTATATCAAACTTTCGTGGCCTAGAAACAAATCTAGATTTGCATAAAATCACTAACAAGCAATTATCTGATATAATAGGATCATTAAAAAGAAACTCAGCACCAGGATGGGATGGTATAAATAGTAAGTTATTACACAAAATAAAAAGTGACATTGTCTCACCCTTGGCTAAGCTATTTAATAAGTGTTTAGATGAAGAAACTTTCCCGTTGGTTTTCAAAAAAGCTGTTGTTATTCCAATATTTAAAGGTGGTAACAACTATGATCTTAATAATTATCGACCAATATCACTCCTGTCGATTTTTGCAAAGATATTTAAGCGTTGTATTAAAAACAATCTGACCAGATACCTCACAGAAAATAACATAATATCGAAACAACAATACGGATTTCGCGAAGGACTAAATACAGAAGATGCTGTAATAAATGTGTCAAACTTCCTATATGAAGAAATAAATAAGAACAATAAACCTTTAGCAATATTTATGGATATAAGGAAAGCATTTGACACAGTACCCAATGATCTGCTACTATCCAAATTGGAAAGAATCGGTATTGTAGGCAAACCTCTTAATCTTTTCCGATCTTACTTAAGCTTACGCCAACAGCGGGTAAAAGTTAATGACACGATGGGAGATTGGCATAGTAACTTAGATATTGGTCTACCACAAGGAACAGTACTTTCACCTATCCTATACACAATTTATGTGAATGACCTACTCAATTGTCTTGAAAGTGAGAATTCTAAAATGATAGCATTTGCAGATGACACGGTAATGTTAATTTCTACTCCTAGTTGGAGTGATACATGGTTGCTAGGACAATCTAATATGACCACAGTGCAAAGATGGCTTTGTGGTCATCAGCTTAGTTTGAATGCACAGAAAACAAAAGCCATGGCATTTTCACTGAAAATAACCGGTCAGCCGGATTCTAATACATTTACATTACATCACCATAAATGCAGGCGCCAAGAAGATGCACCATGCAGTGATATATGTCGAGAAATACATGTTGTAGATGAAATCAAATATCTTGGCGTAACTATGGACAACTATCTCAAATGGAATAAACACACGGAAATGATAAACGCGAAGCTAAGACGTAGTATATATCTTTTCTATTGGTTACGTGATATCCTTACCCAGGACCAATTGAAAATTGTATACTTTGCTTTGATACAGTCTACTTTGCAATACTGCATAACTGTTTGGGGTGGAACCTATAATTCACACCTAGCAAATATAAAGACGACTCAGAAATACGTACTAAAAGTAATCTATAAATTACCTCGTCAATTTCCCTCATTGGAACTCTTTACATTAACTAAGGTATTCGACGTCAAAAAGCTATATGTGAAATCTGTGTTATACTACACTTATAAATACGAAAGGCAGAATCTGATTTGCCATGACCAGGATACTAGACATAGCCACAACAGAATTGTTATTCCTCAATGTAATAAAACACAAATCCAAAAATATGTTGCATACATTGGTCCTAAATGCTATAACGACCTCCCTACAGTTTTAAGAAACATAAATTCATTGTCACGTTTTAAAAATAGCGTTAAAAAATGGCTCCAGTCTATATCAAATGAGGAATTTTATGCTATATTCAGCTATGTATAAAAATAATAGAATAAATCTAAAGGTATAACGTTAGTGATCGTTCTCTTATACAAATCAACCAAATGAATTAAGTTTATGATAGATTTATATTAGTGTAGTTGAAAAAGTTTAAGTCTCCTACCACAAGCTTAGCTTATAAGGAGGCTATTACACAATAATAAATTTAGAGTTCTAAGCTTTTTAATGTAAGAGTTTTTGTGAAATAAATCAAATTGAATTGAATTGCATTGACTACTTTCTGTTTTAAGCGCTTTTTTTCTTAATTTCTTCTATCGTTTTTAATTTTTCTTGAATATATGTTTTTTACTAATGTTCGAAGAAGAACATTAGTATTAAAATCACTTTGGCCAAAAATTCATATTTCTCTATATATATATATATATATATATATATATATATATATATATATATATATATATATATATATATATATATATATATATATATATATATATATATATATATATATATATATATATATATATATATATATATATATATATATATATATATATATATATATATATATATCATCAAAAAATTTCAGTGAAAAAATCTCAGGAACGCGCCATCCGATTAAACTAAAATTTTCAGGACATATTAATGTATATGCAGAATAGTGCCAGGTCTCACAAAAAGTTAATAATCTTTAACCCTTTGGCGCCGCCGGCCATTTTAGTAATATTTTTAATATACCTATTATTCCGCACACAAATACTTTTTGCAAAAATAAAGTTGACGAAATTAATTTCGAACGTGTTTTACATGTGAATCGGATAATGTTTTGGAATATTTTAACCCCATGTGTGCGCTCGGTGCCTAAAAAGAGAAAGGGAAAACTTGAAAACTTTTAAATTGCGATAACTTTTGATAGGGCTATTCAATCCTTACGTAATTTTTAGGACATATCGGTATTATTTAGTTGTAGATTTGTGTTGCTTTTAATGAGCGTAATGGCAACATTGTAGCTAGGGCAGGCACTGCAAATGAAAACCTCCAAATCATCGTCTCTCTTGAACAAATGCCGCTTCTTCAAAAAAAAAGGCACTCATATGTAAATCTTGTGCTTTGTTTACATAACCAAACAAAAAAAAATTGAAATGGTATAACGGGCATGCCTGGTAGCCCTTGCCCAATTTACCTATATTTTTAGCATCAAAAACTTCTGTTCACGGAAACTCATGGTCCGATAAGCAGAATTAATTGAAATTTGCAGATTGTATTGCTCTTAAATAGGACCAGGTCTGATAGAAGTGATTTTGAAATGCGGGCGATTCTGGGCCAGTGGTGCCATCTTGAAATATCATTAAAAAAGATAACTGCTTTTAGCCCTATAAATTCTGATTGAATCGTTCGATTTCGACGAAATTCACTCAGTAGCTGGACGTACCATATTTGATGGAAATTTGGTCGAAAAATTAGGTTGGAGGTCAAAAATTAGGTCAAAACATTCAAAGCATCGAATATCCTAAAAATGTCCGTTTCTTACAATAAAACCAATCTGTATACAAATCTAATGTTTTCTCTACACGTTCAAAGTAAAACTTTGGAAATTTCATGTCGGACAAGAACGGTAACCCTCTCCCAATTTACCTATATTTTTTGCATCAAAAACTTCTGTTTACGAGAAATCACGAACCGAAAATCAGATACAGTTGAAATTTACAGCATACATTGGACTTAAGTAGGACCAGGTTGAAGCCAACTCTGTGCCAGTGGTGCCGGCTTGAAAATTTACAAACCAAAAAAAAACTGCTTTTCGCCCTATGAATTTTGATTGAGTAACCAGATTTTCGTGAAATTGGCACAGTAGCTGAACCTTACTCTAAACTTTGTTTGGTAGAAATTTGGTTGAAAAATTCGATTGGTGCTGCCAGCTATGGTAATTTTTGTGTCTTTGGTTTTGAAAATTCGCTCAGGAAAATAATTTTTTTTGCCTTATAACTTCCAGTGCAGTCAATACAAATTTCATACAATTAATGAAACCTATTATAAGCATTATTCAGGCCAAATTTGGTTGAAAAGCTACGATAGGGTTGCCAGCTATTGTTAGTTTTGTGTTTGTTTGCAATATCTTTATGAAGCGGTTTTATCGTAGAAGTTTCAATTGGTAATGATATTGTAGTGACAATAAACAGAAAATATTAAGCTTTCGATTATTTGAAAAAACTCGCTGCAGGTAACCCTAAATTTCTTTATACTCCTATAACTTCGAATGTAATATAACAACGTGAAGCAGATGTGATCGATTTTATAAATAAAAAAAAAAATACCCTCTACCAATCTTCGAAAGTAAGGATGGTAGAGGGTAGTTAGTTGCCCAGGAGTAACTCACCGGTTCTAGCTAATTAGTTAAGTGTCAGGGCCGTAGCGTAGAGGAAAACGCAACTCGCGTAGATGACTATTCGATGCTGAGTGGCAAATCGTGGGACAGATTAACACAACCGACTAACGCAGGAAAACACCCGACAACCGCAAGGATGAGGAATGGGGGATCGCGAACAGTATGCACACGTCAGGTGCAACCAACTTGAACGATGGCGGTATCCGGCCTACCGCAAGAAATAAATGTGACTACAAGGCAGAACATAACATGAACTTACCGTGGACCTCAGATTGCTCTTTTGGATTGCCCTGATCGTCTGAAAGCGATGAATCCTCAATGGCCGGAATGGGAGTTCTGTGGGGGCGATTCGAGTGTTCTCCAGGCCGCGATGCCGAGTTGTTCCCATTGGTCGTCTTTGGTGCCGTTTTCAACACAATTTGATTCATTTTTCATTGAACCATTTTCACGTTGGTGCTGGGATTCGATTTGGAATGCGGGTTCCTCCTAAATGTGACTCGGGAGGCGCTACCAGGCTGTACACTAGCTGTCAATAAGTGTCCCCATAGGGTGCTAGAGGCTAAACATCAATTCGACCGCGACCTACCACAACAACAGAGTGTGAAATGACGGTTCGGACAGTAGTTGTACTAAAGGGATGTACAAAAGTAGTACCAAAGCCCAAAATTGGAATAATTTCCAATGAGTTAATTTCCAAAGTCAGCTGGAGTTCAAATGAGGCCGCTTTAGCGGGAAAATGTATTTGATAAACTGCGAAATTCGATGGAAATGGTATTTTCTGGTTTGAAATTGGTAAGAGTACGGACGCATTGAGACGAGACTTGGCGATAACCCAGCTTATTACTAATGTTCGAAGAAGAACATTAGTATTAAAATCACTTTGGCCAAAAATTCATATTTCTATATAAATATATATATATATATATATATATATATATATATATATATATATATATATATATATATATATATATATATATATATATATATATATATATATATATATATGTATATATATATATATATATATATATATATATATATATATATATATATATATATATATATATATATATATATATATATATGTATATATATATATATATATATATATATATATATATATATCATCAAAAAATTTCAGTGAAAAAATCTCAGGAACGCGCTATCCGATTGAGCTGAAACTTGCAGAGTATATTGATGTATATGCAAAATAGGTCCAGGTCTCACTAAATGTAAGTTACTGTTAACCTTTTGGCGCCGGCGGCCATTAAAGTGGTATTTTTAATATACCTATTATTCCGTACACAAATAATTTTTGCAAAAATAAAGTTGACGAAACAAATTTAGAACGTGTTTTACATGTGAATCGGATAATGTTTTGGAATTTTTTAACCCAATGTGTGCGCTGGGTGCCTAAAAAGAGAACGGGAAAATTTGAAAATTTTTAAATTGCGATAACTTTTGACAGAGCTATTCAATCATTACGAATTTTTCAAGACATATTTGCATTATTTAGTTGTAGATTTGTGTAGCTTTTAATGAGCGTGCTGGCAACTCTGTAGCTAGGGCAGGCACTGAAAGTGCAAACCTCCAAATCATCGTTTCTCTTGAAAACATGCCGCTTCTTCAAAAACAAGCCACTCATATGTAAATCTTGTGCTTTGTTTACATAGGCAATAAAAAAATCTGATATGGTATAACGGGCACGCCTGGTAACCCTTGCCCAATTTACCTATATTTTTAGCATCAAAAACTTCTGTTCACGGAAACTCACGATCCGATGAGCAGAATTAATTGAAATTTGCAGATTGTATTGCTCTTAAATAGGACCAGGTCTGATAGAAGTGATTTTGAAATGCAGGTGATTCTGTGCCAGTGGTGCCATCTTGAAAAATCACTAAAAACGATAACGGCTTTTAGCCCTATAAATTCTGATTGAATCGTTCGATTTTGACGAAATTCACACCGTAGCTGGACCTTACTTCAAACCACGTTTGATAGAAATTTGATCGAAAGATCGGTTGGAGCTGCCAGCTATGACAATTTTAGTGTCTTAAATTTGAAAAAAAAATTTTGAAGTGAAAACATTCAAACCATCGTATACACAAAAAAATGTCCGTTTCTTACAATAAAACAAATCTGTATACAAATCTTATGTTTTATCTACACGTTCAAAGTAAAACTTTGAAAATTTAATGTCGGACAAGAACGGTAACCCTCTCTTAGTTAATCTATATTTTTATCATCAAAAACTTCTGTTCACGGGAACTCACGAACCAATAATCACATACAGAATACATTGGACTTAAGTAGGACCAGATCTGACAGAATTGATTTTGAATCGTGGGCAACTCTGTGCCAGTGGTGCCATCTTGAAAAATTACAAAGAAAAAAAACTACTTTTTTCCCTATGTAATGTGAATAAGTTACCAGATTTTCATGAAATTGACACAGTAGCTGAACCTTGCTCTAATCTCTGTTTGATAGAAATTTGGTTGAAAAATTTGATTGGTGCTGCTAGCTATGGTAATTTTTGTTGTTTTGGTTTTGAAAATTTGCTCAGGAAAATAAAACTTTTTGCCCTATAACTTCCAGTGAAGTCATGAAATCAATACGAATTTCATACAATTAATGAAACCTATCATAAACATTATTCAGGCCAAGTTTGGTTGAAAAGCCATGATAGGGTTGCCAGCTATTGTTGATTTTGTAATTGTTTGCAATATCTTTATTAAGCGGTTTTATCGTAGAATTTTCAAATGGTAATGATGTTGTAGTGACAATAAACAGCAAATATTAAGTTTTCGATTATTTGAAAAAACTTGCTGCAGGGAACCCTAAATTTCTTTATACTCTTATAACTTCGAATGTAATATAACAACGTGAAGCAGATGTGATATATTCTTGGCTTTGACACTGGCAGAAGGTTGCCAGCACGAGTCGATTGAGCTACTTTTGTATCAATAAATGCTTTAAGTTAGTATTCATACCGGAAACATTTACAATGAAAATAAATAACCGATGTTTCAATTCCCAAAGTTCTGAAAATTTTTCGGATCGCAGCCCCAAACACCAACTTCAGTTACAGTGCTGCAGGCACTGAGCATTTTCTTCATTGATGTTATATGAGATGCTTCTTTCAAAATTATGTGAAATAAGCAACTGATAACGAATATAATTAACCCGTGTTTTGCTCTCATAAACGTTGAAATTCATGCCAGTGGTAATATCTGAAACCTTCCACCATATGAGTTAAAATGCATTCTTGAGACCAAAGTAAAACGTGGCATTTGAAATAGTTTGGCCGTAATAAGCAGCTCATGTGGTGGAATATACACTCAAAACCTGCACAATTCTTCTACTGTTCTTCGAACATAAGTGTTTCTAGCGGTTCAGGTGCGCTAGAGTTTTTTACTAATGTTCGAAGAACATTAGTATTAAAATCGATGCGGCCAAAAATTCTTATTTCTATATATATATATATATATATATATATATATATGTACAAAAAATTTCAGTGAGATAATCTCGGGAACGCGCCATTCGATTGAGCTGAAACTTTCAGGATACATTGGTGTATATGCAGAATAGGTCCAGGTCTCTTTAAATGTCAGTTATTGTAAACCTTTTCGCGCCGGCGGGCATTTAAGTGATATTTTTAGTATACCTATTATTTCGTGCACAAATGATTTTCGCAAAAATAAAGTTAATAAAATAAATTTCTAACGTGTTTTACATATGAATCGGATAATGCTTTGGAATTTTTTAACCCTATGTGTGCGCTGGGTGCCTAAAAAGAGGACGGGAACATTTGAAAATTTTTAAATTTCGATAACTTTTGACAGAGCTATTCAATCATTACAAAATTTTCAAAACATATTGATATTATTTAGTTGTAGATTTTTGTGTCTTTTAAGGAGCGTGCTGGCAACCCTGTAGCTAGGGCAGGCACTGAAAGTGAAAACCTCCAAATCATCGTCTCTCTTGAAAAAATGCCGTTTCTTCAAAAATAAGCCTTTCATATGTAAATCTTGTGCTTTGTTTACATAACCAAAAAAAAAAAATGAGATGGTATAACGGGCACGCCTGGCAACCCTTGCCCAATTTACCTATATTTTTAGCATCAAAAACTTCTGTTTACGGAAACTCACGATCCGATGGGCAGAATTATTTGAAATTCACAGCATGTATTGACCTTAAATAGGACCAGGTCTGATAGAAGTGATTTTGAAATGCGGGCGATTCTGCGCCAGTGGTGCCATCTTGAAAAACCACTAAAAAAGATAACTGTTTTTAGCCCTATAAATTCTGATTGAATCGTTCGATTTTGACGAAACTTACACAATTGCTGGACCTTACTTTAAGCCACGTTTGGTAGAAATTTGGTCGAAAAATTCGGTTGGAGCTGCCAGCTATGATAATTTTGGTGTCTTCATTTTGAAAAAAAAAATTTGGAAGTGAAAACATTCAAACCATCGAATATTCAAAAAAATGTCCGTTTCTTACAATAAAACCAATCTGTATATAAATCTTATGTTTTGTCTACACGTTCAAAATAAAACTTTGGAAATTTCATGTCGGACAAGAACGGTAACCCTCTCCCAGTTAACCTATATTTTTAGCATCAAAAACTTCTGTTCACGGAAACTCACGAACCAATAATCAGATACAGCTAAAATTTACAGAATGCATTGGACTTAAGTAAGACCAGATTTGGTAGAAGCGATTTTGAATTGTGGGCAACTCTGTGCCAGTGGTGCCATCTTGAAAAATTAGAAAGAAAAAAAACTGCTTTTTGCCCTATGAAATGTGAATAAGTTACCAGATTTTCATGAAATTGACACAGAAGCTAAACCTAACTCTAATCTCTGTTTGGTGGAAATTTGGTTGAAAAATTTGATTGGTGCTACCAGCTATGGTAATTTTTGTGTCTTTGGTTTTGAAAATTCGCTCAGGAAAATAAAACTTTTTGCACTATAACTTCCAGTGCAGTCATGAAATCAATACGAATTTCATACAATTAATGAAACCTGTCATAAACATTATTCAGGCCAAATTTGGTTGAAAAGACACGATAGGGTTGCCAGCTATTGTTGGTTTTGTGTTTAATTGCAATATCTTTATTAAGCGGTTTTATCGTAGAATTTTCAAATGGTAATGATATTGTAGTGACAATAAACAGCAAATATTAAGCTTTCGATCATTTGAAAAAACTCGCTGCAGGTAACCCTAAATTTCTTTATACTCCTATAACTTCGAATGTAATTAAACAACGTGAAGCAGATTTGATATATTCTTGGATTTGATACTGGCGAAAGGTTGCCAGCACGAGTCGGTTGTGCTACTTTTGTATCAATAAATGCTTACAGTTAGTATACATACCGGAAACATTTACAATGAAAATAAATAACCGATGTTACAATTCGCAAAGTTCTGCAAATTTTTCGGATCGCAGCCCCAAACACCAACTTCAGTTACAGTGCTGCAGGCACTAATATTTTCTTCATTGATGTTATATGAGATGCTGCTTTCAAAATTATGTGAAATAAGCAACTGATAACGAATATAATTAACCCGTGTTTTGCTCTCATAAACGTTGAAATTCATGCCAGTGGTAATATCTGAAACCTTGCACCATATGAGTTATAATGCATTCTTAAGACGAAAGTAAAACGTGGCATTTGAAACAGTTTGGCCGTAATAAGCAGCACATGTGGTGAAATATGCACTCAAAACCTGCACGATTCTTCTACTGTTCTTCGAACATTAGTGTTTCTAGCGGTTCAGGTGCGCTAGAGTTTTTGTTTATAGGTTCTGTTCGGGGGTTTTTTTCGATTGACTGCTAATTTTGAAAAAAAAAATATGTTCTGTTCCATTAATAATGAATTATCATGAACCATATGAAATCTCCCTCACAATTGTGAACTTAAATTTTAATTTTTAGTTCCACCATCAGATAATAGGTGTCGTATGTGACGCATAATAGAACAAAGGGTCATTCCACGGAAAATCGACCAACGGTGTTTTATCGCTATCGTCAGATTTCAATGAAATTTTCACTGTGAATATAAATAGTTGAGTTATGTGCACCAATAAAATTTTTTTGGAAAATATGGTATATTTGCGGAAATATGGCCTCTTGAAGATTTTGAGAAACGTCGGTTCGTATTGCATTCAAAAAATTATATAAAATCTTCTACTTTAAATAGAGCCTTCAAATATAGCTTATTGGAAAGCAAAAGGTGTAGATATTTTAGAAAAAATAGTGCGAGAAACATCCTGGCCAAAAAGGATACAAAGGATCATTACAGTGTCCTTTATCCTTGAATATTTCAAAATGCGCACCTTCGATTTTCTTCATTTTTTTTATATATTGTAAACAGTTATTCAAACTACAAATGTGCGAAATTTCAAAGTGGAGCACGTAAGAGTACAGCCGTGAGAAATTTTTAAAGGTGTGGAATACTGTAACCGCTGAAGAAAATTTATAGAAAATGGTACCGAAACAAGGTAAAACTTACAAAATATTGTATGAAACAATTTTATGTTTTCAAAATAGATTTAAAAACTGTTTTGCAATGTTGTTTTAAGCCCGCAGAAGATTCTAATCCAGTTTCTAACGTAGAACGATCTATATAATTCCCTTGCTTATAACTAATACCACTCACGCAATTTTCATCAAATTTTTTTCACATGTACTTAGAACAATGACAAAAACCAATCTGTTTGTGGAGGAGAGCATATCATCAGAGATAAAAAGTTCTTAAAATTAGCCAAGCTTATATCGGAACCCTTTGTTTGATCCTTTAATCACTAATTTATGTATCGTAAACAGTTATGCAAGCTACAAATGTGCTAAATTTCAAAGTGGAGCAACATTTGTAAGAAATTTTTAAAGGAACAAAATACTATAACCGCCAAAGAAAATGGTACCGACACAAGGTGAAACTTACAATATGTATATGTATGAAATAACTTGATGATGGCTCTATGTTTTTTGTTGTTGCAAAATCAAGGTCTTAGATTCTTCAGTTATGGTTAATTATTGTTTATGATTTTAGTTTTTGAAAGGAATAGTACTCCGATTTTTTTTAGCACTAGAATATAAATTGTTTACAATAATTGAAAACATTCATTTGTAAGCAATCATAAAACAAAAAAAACTCTAGCGCACCTGAACCGCTAGAAAACTAATTTTCGAAGAAATTGTCTTTGAGTGACAAAAAAGTTTGGAAAGACGTAATACACTGTTTTTTAGAATCATATCAACCATTCCTTATCCAAAGCAACAAAACTCAGCACATATAATTCAGTGCTGGCAGTACTTTCCGAACGAAGCAGCTATAAGTTTACCATAACAAGCTCATACTCAAATCAACGTATCCTTTGAATTTCGTTCTCTTCGCAGGATTTCATCGAAGGTTTCAGCGGTTAAACGTTGTTTGAGGCTGCCATCCGAAAAATGTTCAATACTCGAAAAATTTAAAAAAGAATTCGTTATTTTTATTGCAATATTTACGGAAATGGCTAATGCTGGTTAGCCTGTATCAACAGCAAAGCATAATACATACCAATTCTGCTTCACGTTAAGTTTAACCCAACCAGTAAATTTCGTTTCGATTGAATCACTGCGCTGGAAGTTATACGGGTGAAAAGAATTTTAGGGTTACTATCCTCAAAACTTATCAAATTTTTAAAGCGTTAATATTTATTGTTAATTTTCATTGCAGGATCATTTCCATTTGGAAATCTAATGACATAATCGCTCAGTAAAGAAATTAAACAAAATTACAAAAATGGTCATAGCTGGCAGCTCTTTCATGATTTTGGTACGAAATTTCTACGACATTTGGTTCACATTAAAGTCCATTTACTGCGTTAACTTCGTTCTGATTTTTACACTGGACCGGAAGTTATAGGGAAAAAAGCTTTATTTTGCTGAGCAATTTTGCAAGATTTAGGAGACAAAAATCACCATAGCTGGCAACTCTATTCTAATTTTTCAGCCAAATTTTCATGAAATGTTACATAAAGTAAGATCCAAGTATTGGATGAATCTTGTCAAAATCTGATGGCTGAATCGGAAGTTATAGGCCAAAAACCAGTTTTTTTTCTCATCGATTTTTCAAGATGGTACCACTGGCACAGGGTTGCCCGCATTTCAAAATCACTTCTATCAGACCTGGTCCTAGCTAATACCAACACGTTCTGTAAATTTCACTATGATCGGGTAATCCGGTCGTCAATTCTCGTGAACAGAACTTTCGAGTGCTGAAAATAGAGGTAATTTGGTGACGGGTTGCCGTTCTTGTGCAAATCGGAATTTTAAAAATTTTAATTTGACATGATGGACAAAAGTTAAAATTTATCAGTGATCTGATTTTTTTGTCATAAATCAAAAATTTTTCAGGAAGGTCAATGATTTGAAGGTTTTTTATTCAGGAGCCTGCCGAAGCTACAGGGTTACCCGCACTGTCCAAAAATCCACATGTGATAAATTTTGGTCAACATTAATACACTCTGCAAATTTCACGATGATCCATTGTTTTTCTTAGAAGTGTGGATACACAAACACCTACACTTATCTCACTTACATTCCACAACTCACCACACTACTTGACATCATACACCACATCAAAAATCACACATCAAGTAGGCTAAGTTTCAAGAAAAAAAAAAACTGATTTTGGAGTTGTCAAAAAAGTTGAGAGAGAAAAAGTTGTAGAATAAAACTTCGTTAAAGTGCTTGAATAATTTCAACAATTTGAATTCACATTGTGAAACAATTATTAACTATATAAATAAACTATGTGTGATTGTTAACTGTAAAGGAAGTTATTTTCATTCGTTTAGTTTTCGAAATCTAAAACTCAAAACTTGATAGCACTCGCAGGAAACTAAAAGTGTATCCATTGAGCCAAAATGTGCCTCATCACTGCACAAAATTTCGCAAACAAATTTCTCATTAGAGCACATTCCAGAGTTGAATACTAAATTGGTGACCCCGACAGAGGCACGCAAGCCTAATTCAAGAAATTTAATTATGGAACTGGTGGAAGTGGTGACAAATTAGTAAATTCAGCGGACTGTATATCGAACACAAGCTATCGCAAAATTTGAAAAAAAAATCCTTGCCTACTTTTAGGCACCCTGCACCCACACACGGCTCACAATTTCCAATTTTTTATCATAAACGAGCTTAGAACACAATTAGTTTTCATTTCCAATACTTTTCTGTAACAAAACTTTACACTGCTTGGAAATATAGGAGTACCTCAAAATTCACTAAAACGCTCGCCGCCGCCAAAAGGTTTAGAATATCTGAATTTGAGAAAGTCGTGGACCTACCTACTATATACATCTACGTTCTTCGAAAATTTCAGCTCAATCGAATCGGCCACTCCAGAGATTATCTCCCTTAATCATTTTGCTGATATATATATATATATATATATACATATATATAAAGAAATATGAATTTTCGGCGAAACGAGTTTAATACTATTGTTCTTCGAACATTAGTAATAAAGAAAGAAGATTCCTTTTCATTAATTAGCGGCATGAACAATTAGGATTATTTTGGGTTTCTTCCACGTATAATTATACTGTACATATATTTTTAATTACTTCCTTTGTTTGTCGATGTTGTATATTTTTACAACTTAAAATTAGGATTAAATGCAATGTCTGTAGTTTACTTTGATTCCAAGAAGATGCTTTCTGGGTATAGATCAGAGGTACTTGAAGTTAAGGAAAGTCGTGAGCTCATATAGACAAAAATTTTTGTAAAATAGACATTCTAAAAAGAAAGTTAAAAAAAATTTTATTAGCGTACTGTACAAAAATGTGCTTAAAATAAAGCAAGAACTACCTACAGAAGAAACAACAAACAAATAATGAATTATCTATAGTAAATAATATCAAAGAAGAATATTCAAAAGCTACAGAAAAGGAAACAAAGTGTTTACTTTTATCAATTTTGCCGACGAATTCGTTACGTGCCAAAGTAGTGTCCGAATTTCCTGACGCAACCTCATATATGATTTAAAAAAATTAGACGAGGTTACACTTCCCCTAAAATCCCTGGTCTCATAAAATCATTCTACTGCAGTAATGCAAACAGCAGACTGCCTAAATACTTCAATTTAGCGGAAGCATCGGGAACACATTCTGTTTGTGTATGTGTTATACATCAAAACGTTAAATTAAGGATTAAAGGATCAAAAATAAATTTTCTAACAAAGGGTTCCGATATAAGCTTGGCTTATTGTTAGAACTTTTTATCTCTGATGATGTGCTCTCCTCCACAAACAGATTGGTATTTTGGTAGCTACTAGATCAGCAATTGATCAGCCGTTGTTCTAAGTACATGGGAAAAAAATTTGATGAAAATTGCGTGAAGCGTATAAGTTACAAGCAATGGAATTATACAGATCGTTTTACGTTAGAAACTGGATTAGAATCTTCTGCGGGCTTAAAACAACATTGCAAAACAGTTTTTAAATCTATTTTGAAAACATAAAGTTGTTTCGTAACATATTTTGTAAGTTTTACCTTGTTTCGGTATCATTTTCTATAAATTTTCTTCAGCGGTTACAGTATTCCACACCTTTAAAAATTTCTCACGGCTGTACTCTTACGAGCTCCACTTTGAAATTTCGCACATTTGTATTTTGAATAACTGTTTACAATATATAAAAAAACGAAGAAAATCGAAGGTGCGCATTTTGAAATATTCAAGGATAAAGGACACTGTAATGATCCTTTGTATCCTTTTTGGCCAGGATATTTCTCGCACTATTTTTTCTAAAATATCTACACCTTTTGCTTTCCAATAAGCTATATTTGAAGGCTCTATGTAAAGTAGAAGATTTTATATAATTTTTTGAATGCAATACGAACCGACGTTTCTCAAAATCTTCAAGAGGCCATATTTCCGCAAATATACCATATTTTCCAAAAATATTTCGTTTTCGATAATAGGCTCACCAGACCTTCTGGGTACCAAAATATTTTCAAATGCCAAGGAGGTGAGTACAAAAATTACCTGAAAATTGGTCGATTTTCAATGGAATTACCCCAAAGTAAAACTTGTCAAAATAGAGAGAATTTTGAAAACCTATTTTTGCTCTTTTCTTACATTTACCATTGTTTCACCAAAAGTTTTCAAAATACAAAGATTGTTTTTGAGATAATGATTGAAAAAGTATTTTCATATTCAATTCATTCTTTAGTTAATGTTTTATTACTAATGTTCGAAAAACAAAAGTATTAAACTCGTTTCGCCGAAAATTCATATTTCTTTATATATATTCATATATATATATATATATATATATATATATATATATATATATATATATATATATATATATATATATATATATATATATATATATATATATATATATATATATAATACATATATATATATATATATATATATATATATATATATATATATATATATATATATATATATATATATATATATATATACATATATATATGTTTATATATATATATGTTTACATATATATATATATGTTGACGGCTGGAAGAAAAAAAACAAGGCGGGATTCTACCTTCTATCACATCAACTTTATTGTTACAAATTCAGTGGTTGACTAACTACTAAGTACATTTCAAATGAAAAATAATTCTGGCTATTCATACACATACATACATTGTATATGAGACAATACAAAGTGTGCTGGTGTTTATTTGCGTTCCATTCGTACGTTGATTTTGACCATACCTAACACGCCTTCTTCAAATTCGACGTACGCTCACGCTCAGCAACTCATTCCCATACTGAACATATGTTTAAAATGCGCTGGCCCCGGTAATGCCTTTGTAAGAGCATCGGCAGGCATTTCATCTGTTGGTATGTGTACTAATTCGAGTTTCTTTTCACGAAGCGCTTGACGTACAAAATGATATCGCGTTGAAATGTGTTTTGTTCTGGAGTGATATACTGCGTTCTCAGCCAACGCTTTTGCTCCGCGATTATCAGTCCCGATCACTATTTTTGACAGCTCAAGCAATTTCATGTCAAGCATTAAATTTCTTAAATACATTGCTTCTCTAGTTGCCTCCGACAATGCTATATACTCGGCTTCGGTCGACGAAATCGCAACAGTCCTTTGTTTACAAGATCGCCAGGTAATCGCCGCGCCGCTTAGTGTAAACAAGTACCCCGTATGTGATATTCTGTCTTTTACATCTGCTGCGTGGTCTGCGTCAGAAAAACCAACTATTCCCAGGTTATTTTTCCTAAACACAAGTCCGTAATTTTGTGTTCCCCTCAGGTATCGTAACACACGCTTAGCAGCGGCCCAATGCTCTTCGCCGTATTTCTCATTAAATTGTGCCAATCTATTTACAGTGAACGCAATGTCGGGCCTCGTGGCGACGGCAAGTACATCAGCGAACCGATTAACTGTCTATATGGTATTTGTTTTGATTTTACATTCTCTGGCGGTAATCCAATTGTCAGATTTGCTCGCGGCTCGCTTGGTGTATTCACAGGCTTTGCTTCGTTCATACCAAACTTTTTCAATATGTCTCTTACATATCGCGCTTGACTTAATTTTATTTCATCGGCCTTTTGGTTAATTTCAATACCAAGACAACAATTTGCAAGACCTAAGTCTTTGATATCGAAAGCTTTACTTAGTACCGTTCGAATTTCTTGCAATCTTTTCTCACTGTTTGACGCATATAAAATGTCATCAACATATACAACTACAAACGTACGTTCGCTCCCATCCGTATTGTAATACAAGCACGTATCATTTGCCGTCGATTTCAAGGTCAGGTTTCTAAGTACTGCATCCAATTTTTCGTTTCATTGTCGACCAGCTTGACGTAAACCGTACAACGCTTTGTTTAGTCGGCATACTTTTTCACCTTCTTGTAGTTCACTAATCATTTTACGAGCTTTCACACCAACATCACTTTTACCATCTTTTCGCACAATTTCACGTAGCGCTTCTTCGATGTATTCTAGTGTCTCCATAAATATTTCCTCGTTCAGCTCTCCGTTCAAGTACGCAGCAACTACATCTAGTTGAAACACTTGGAGATTTTCTCTCGCTGCCAGAGCCATCAATAGTCTCACTGAATCAAGGCGGGCTACAGGCGCGAACGTCTCAACAAAATCGATTCCTTCCGTTTGAGTGAATCCGCGTGCGACAACTCTTGCTTTTCTGCGCTCTAAGCTTCCATCTGGCTTCACCTTGTTTCGCAACACAATCCGACATGTAATGACCTTTCTATTCTTGGGTCGATTTACTAATGTCCATGTATCATGTTTTATGAGCGCTTTTATTTCTTCAGCTATAGCCCCTAACCACTCTTGAGCTTCGTGGCTATTCATTACGCTCTTCAACGATAGATCAACAAGGTTTGCCATCTCCATCACTTTAATTTCATCATCTGCGGCATCTGTGAACACTTTGTCTTCAACCTCGAACTCGTTTTCATTTTCCGCGTCGTTATCTTCATCATCAGATTCTTCGCTGCGCGCTGTGAATTCGCTTGGTGCTGATCTTAACGCATAGACTTTTCTCGGCCTTCCTCGGCTGCCTGAACGTACAATTTTCGGTCTGCCGACTCTTCGCTTTACAGTTGACCTACATGTCGGTCGTGCTGGCGAATCTATACACATTTTCGGCACTGACGGTCTGTCATTCATCACATTTTCGCTGGAAATGATTGGAATTTTAATCCTATTGACTTCGTCATCGTCGAAACTCTCTGATGGTTCATTGAAGTTCTTCTCATTATCAGTCATCTCTTCTGTCATTTCGGTCTCGACGAATCTCACGTCTCTTGTTATCACAACCTTTCTATCTTCAGGAACGTACACACGATACCCTTTAGTTTCGTCAGAGTATCCCACCAGGACGCCTTCTTTGGCTTTGGGCTCAAATTTTCCTCTGCCAGGTTCCTTCTGTAAGACGTACGTTTTTGCTCCGTATGCTCTTAGATTGCTTAGGTCAGGTATACTTTTGAACCAATATTCAAATGGAGTGTGACCTTTCAAGCTTGCTGTTGGACATCTGTTTCTAAGATAATTTGATGCGGCAAGTGCCTCAGCCCAAAATGCACATTTCAGTCCGGTTTGCATTAGTAAACACCGCGCCATGTCAACGAGGGTTCTATTCATGCGCTCAGCAACACCGTTTTGCTGAGGTGTGTGTGGCACTGTCAATCGCCGCGAAATACCGTTCTGCTTTAAAAATTTATCAAACTCACTGTTGCAATATTCGCGTCCATTGTCCGTCATCAGACATTTTATTCGTTTTCCAGTCTGATTTTCAACGCGCGCTTTGTATTCTTTAAATGCCTGCAACACATCACTTTTATTTCTGAGAAATATCACCTCACACCATCGACTGTGGTCATCTATAAATGTGACGAAATACTTTGAACGTTTAAACGACTCTGTTCTTGCAGGTCCCCATACATCGGAATGCACTATACTCAGCACCTCCGAACTTCTCTTGGATTGCTTTGGAAACGGTAAAGCGGTCAGTTTCCCACGCATACAAACGTCACACGGCTGTGTTAGTTTCTCATTCTCTATGATTATTCCTGTTGCTAAGCCGCACTTTGATAACTTCAGCACATCACGCACATTTAAATGACCAAGCCTTCGATGCCATACATCTACACTTGCGGCACTATCACTCACAAGATTTGCTTGTTCTACTTTTGCACACAAGAAATATAAGTCCCCTTCGCGCTTAGCGACAAGTTTTGTTTTCCTGTCCTTGTTGCGCACTGTGGCTCTGTCTTTCTCGAACAGAACACTGTATCCATGGTCTGTGATTTTTGCCACCGACAGTAGATTTGTGCGTAATTCTTTCGCTAGCAACACATTGTTAAGCTTTACAGACTCGCTTCGTGTTCCATCGGCTGTCACAATATTTGCCGTCCCCCGCGCGTTTACGTCAATTTTGGCGTTACTGGCTAGCAACAGCTTTTCCTTCCAAGCACTGGTACTTTCTTGAAGAATGTTTTCATCGTTGCACATGTGCGATGTACAGCCACTATCTAAACACCAGCGTCTCACACGAGCGTTTTCTCTTGCACCGAACAACTGTTCAGTTGCTGCACTTTGGAATGCTACTCCGACCACTTCGGCTTTTGACGATGATTCGCATTTTGCATTGTCTTGCTGACATTTTTCGGGACACTCAGCCGCTTTGTGACCAAACATGTGACACTTAAAACACTTGATTCGGGAGTTTTTACTTTCTCTCGCTCTCTTCTCTGGCGTTTGGCGGAAACTTGCGATCTTCCTACCACGTCGGCTATTTTGATTCGCCCCTCTTTCTTTTCGTATCCACATGGCTTCTGCCGCTTCGTCGTTCTGCTGTTGCTTCCTCGAATCGAATTCTTCTAGAACTTTCTGCCGAATAATTTCTGAACTCGGCACAGCATCTCGCGACTCCATTGAGCACTTCAGCAAGTTAAAACTCGGTGGTAAACTATTTAGCAGCATATATGACAATAGCTCCGGGTTTATGGGAATATCCATCGACTCCAATTGCGCTGTGACGTCGAAAAACTCCATTAGCTGTGCTCTGAGATCATCGCCTTCGGCCATCTTGAACGTTGATATACGCTTCAGCAGGCTCGCTTTCTTCACTGGCCCCGTGGACGCAAATTCGGATTTTAATCTGTCCCACACCTGAGCTGCCGTAGTCAACCCCTTTACCAATCGCAATAAGCTCGGATCGATCGAGATTATCAAGTCAGCCTTTGCCTTGGCGTCTTCATCATCCCATTTTTCTTGCGCTATTTTCGACGCATCTTCTTCCGCTCCAGATTTTAGCACTGGTCTCAGTACCTTGCCGCACACATGCTTCCACGTACCATTTTTCACTGCCACTGCTTCCATTTGCACTGACCAGCTCTCGTAATTGTCTTTGTTGAGCGGTTTTATGTTAAACGTCGACGATGCCATCATGCAAACACTCTTGGGCCTTTTTCACTATACACTTTTTCCACAATTTGGATTATGGCGTAATTTTCTCGGTGCGCATCTGGGCCCATAACCTGTTGACGGCTGGAAGAAAAAGAACAAGGCGGGATTCTACTTTCTATCACATCAACTTTATTGTTACAAATTCAGTGGTTGACTAACTACTAAGTACATTTCAAATGAAAAATAATTCTGGCTACTCATACACATACATACATTGTATATGAGACAATACAAAGTGTGCTGGTGTTTATTTGCGTTCCATTCGTACGTTGATTTTGACCATACCTAACAATATATGTATATATATATATATATATATATATATATATATGTATATATATATCTATATATATATATATATATATATAAATATATATATATATATATATATATATATATATATATATATATATATATATATATATATATATATATATATATATATATATATATATATATATATATATATAAATATATATCAGCAAAATGATTAAGGGAGATAATCTCTGGAGTGGCCGATCCGATTGAGCTGAAAGAACGTAGATGTATATAGTAGGTAGGTCCATGACTTTCTCAAATTCAGATATCCTAAACCTTTTGGCGGTGGCGAGCGTTTTAGTGAATTTTGAGGAACTCCTATATTTCCAAGCAGTGTAAATTTTTGTTAAAGAAAAGTATTGGGAATGAAAACGAATTATGTTTAAAGCTTGTTTATGATAATGAATTGGAAATTTTGAGCCGTGTGTGGGTGCAGGGTGCCTTAAAGTAGGCAAGGAATTTTTTTCAAATTTTGATTTGTAATTACTTGTAAGAAAAACATTGGATCATCGTGAAAATTACAGACCGTATTGATATTGACTAAAATTTGGCTCATATTGATTTTCAGCATACAGCGGGTAACCCTAATGCTGTGGCAGGCTGCTGAAAAAAAATCCTTCAAATCATTGACCTTCCTGAAAAATTTTTGATTTTTGTCAAAAATTTCAAGTCTTTGATAAATTTTATTCCTTGTCCTTCATCTCAAGATAAAATTTTCAAAATTCCGATTTGCACAAGAACGGCAACCCATCACCAAATTACCTCTATTTTCAGCACTCGAAAGTTCTGTTCACGAAAACTGACGACCGGATAATCCGATCATAATGAAATTTACAGGATATGTTGGTGTTAGCTAGGATCAGGTCTGATAGAAGTGATTTTGAAACGCGGGCAACCCTGTGGCAGTGGTACTATCTTGAAAAACTAATGAGGAAAAAAACGTCTTTTTGGCCAATAACTTCCGATTCAACCATCAGATTTTAACAAAATTTACACAATACTTGGATATTACTCTATGTAACATTTGATGAAAATTTGGTTGAAAAATTAGTATAAGGCTGGCAGCTGTGGTGATTTTTGTTTCATAAATCTTGCAAATTTTCTCAGCAAAATAAAGCTTTTTTCCCTATAACTTCCGGTCCAGTGTAGAAATCAAAAATAAGTTCATGCAAACAAAATTTACTGGTTGGGTTTAACTTAACGTGAAGCAGATTTTGTTTGTATTTTGCTTTGCTGCTGACACAGGCTAACCAGCAATGTGCTATTTCCGTTAATATTGCACCAACAGATGCTTCAAATTACGTTCTCATATGCAAAGCAATTGCAATAAAAATAAGCAGCCTCAAACAACGTTTAACCGCTGAAACTTTCGATGAAATCCTGCGATGAGAACGAAATTCAAAGGATAAGTTGAGTTAAGTATGAGATTGTTATGGTAAACTTATTGCTGCTTCGTTCGGAAAGTGTTACCAGCACTGAACATTTTCATCATTTGTGTTATAGTTGAGTTTTATTGCTTTGGATAAGGAATGGTTGATATGATTCTACAAAACAGTGTATTACGTCTTTCCACACTTTTTTGTCACTCAAAGACAATTTCTTCGAAAATTCGTTTTCTAGCAGTTCAGGTACGCTAGAGTTTTTTTTATTTGTAATTTTATTTCTCCCATGGTAAAGGATTTTCTTCATCTGTTGCAATAAGACTAATCGCCGCAATCCGTCTGCGTAAACTGACTTGTCTGCCGCCGCGTATTCTTCTTTTTGTGTTTATTTTGGGTATTGCAGTTTTTGCCGTGTCCAATTTACGGGCCTCTATGATTGCCGGATGGACTCTAGGCTGTGGTCCGCCCTGTTTTGGTAAGTCCGTCTTCGAAAATGTCTTTGAGGACGTTGCTTGGTAGATCTCGTGTTGTTCGCCTTCGTTCGGTCTTATGATTTCTGAAGGTGACAGAATCGCCATGAGACATTCGGGTAATTACTTTATTTGCAATTTGACGATATATTAGCGAAAAAATTGATGTTTTTTCTTATAGAACTTTCCTCTTTCTTTGACTATACCAAAAAAAAATTATTATTATACGTTCCTTTTAAATGATGTTTTTGATTACAAGAAGCACTCTGTCGCACTTGCGTGGTGAAATTGGTCGCCGCGTAGCAAGTCTTAAAACGTGCTCTGGTAGAAAGAATATAAAAGTATAGTTTTTATTTCTATTAATCAGTTTGGCTGGTAGCCGACAAGGCTGGCGTTCCGAAACAGACCGCACTTTATTCCATAGTTGTTTCTCCTATATAAATAAGGTATATTTTACTGAATCAATCGGTGCATAGACTAGATTTTGAATTTACAAATAAAAATTAATTAACTACTTTGCGTATTGTTCGCTTAGAGGAGATGTCGCTGTCGTCGATAGGTGGCAGCGATTGTTGACGTTTTTCAGTGTTGACGTTTTGTCAGCAATCGTCAACAGCAATAGTGACTGTCACAACAAGAAATCACAACTTGCAAGCAGAACTCCAACGGGACAATTTATAATTGCGAAAAGCACTCCCAGCTCAGTTTGATTATCAGAATAATAGGAGAAAACTGCGTTGATGTTCACGAAATGATAAGTCATCAAATAAACATTGTAAATCAGTTCAAAACACTAAAATATTACATCGAACAATAGCGATTGTGTCCAAATTCTTCTCTGTAAATGCTAGCTCAATGTAACAATTCAAAACATCAAGTTTCATCCATTCGACTCCTCCACAAAATCTCGGACACCTCGTTTTTTGCAAATAAACTTTTTTCAAACTTTGAATTGAAGACACTTTGCCGATTTTACATTTATCTCTATTCCTGTAGATTATTTTACTTTACCGTTCAATTTCAATTAACTACCTTACGTAAATGTCACTTATTTCTATGGCAAGTTACACTACGAGACTAATTCACTGAGCTTAAATTCCACGTTTTTCAATTCCTCGTGAGAATTGCGGAAAATTCTACTTTAAAATTACTACTCAGAATAATATGAACTTGTCTGAATTTCATAAATTTCTATTGGAATACATTCTTAATACACTACATCTCAGCTGACTACATGATACGTTAAGTTTAAGTCCAGGCAGGACCCAAGTGAGGTTTAATGTGTACACAATGTACATTTCGAACGTTGATTTATACTTTTCAGCTAACTACCAAACATACTCCCCCCGCTGGTCTGACAGGATCAGAATCATTTCCTGTAAATAGATGGTGAGTAAGTTTCACATTGGTATTAAGTTGTCAATTATAAGCTTCTTGATGTTGTCCAGTTTTCTGCACGCACAAACTTTAAATGAAGGAGAGGTTAATGTTACCTGTTGCATTTCCTCCGTGCAGGTACATAGCCTCTAGCGACAAAGGGTTTTTTTATATGTGGCGTCCTGACTTGCCACCTCGAACACGAAATACAGGAAGGAATTGGATGTTTTAAAGGACAGTGGATGTGGGTGTATATAGCAGTGCATACTTCTGTTGCTTATAATAGAGCAATTTTTGTTGTAGGTCTTGTGTATATTTTGCCGTTTGGCATTACCGATTTTACTCGTGTCAGTGAATCTTTACCGGGATGTAGTTCGACAATTCCAGCGAGCGACCACTTATATGGCACAACCTTCTCGTCCCTTAGGAGGCAAATATCTCTGACGCGCGGGTTAGTCTTTTGACAGCCATATCGGTCGCGCTTGTAATCGATTCAGGTATTCAGTTTATAATTTGGTCCAATAATTTTGTCCTTCTCGTTGTACTAGCTGTCAACGGTCTAAATAATTCAGTTTGAGGTCCAACAAATTTTGTTTTGTTGGTGCGAACAGTGGTCCACCGATGAGAAAATGTTCAAAAGTGAGCACTTCAGTGTCCATCGGATCATCAGATAGAGGGCACAGAGGTCGTGAGTTAGGGCAGGCTTCAATTCGTGATAGAAGCGTTGACATTTCTTCATATGTGAGGGCTGCATTTCCGAGAATTCTATGCAGGTGTTGTTTAATTGACTTCACACCTGCCGGCCAAAGACCGCCGAAATGAGGGGTTGCTGGAGGGTTAAAATGCCACACAATGTTCTCGTTTGCTAAAGTTTCTGCTGCATATTGACTGTAATGTTTAGTAATTCGCCTTAATTCAGCATCTGCTCCAATAAAGTTGGCTCCGCAGTCGCTGTATATATGACTGCAGAGTCATTGCCGTGCAGTAAACCTCTTCAATGCTGCCAAAAAGGCTACAGTTGAAAGATCGCTGACAAACTCGATATGTATTGCTTTCACTGCTACGCAAATGAAGATTGAGATGAATCCTTTTTGCAGCCTGCTTCCTCGACCGCGTCTATCTCGATATTCAATAGGTACACATCAGTTATCAATTCCTGTGTGCGTGAATGGTCTTGAAGTGGCTACTCTGGACATTGGGAGACTGCCGATCAGCTGCGAAGATAGCCAAGGTTTTACCTTAAAGCATTTCACACGCTTATTAAACTCGTGCTTGATAGAGTTCATCAATGATCCAGAATCGTTTTCTCAGCGTATTCAGCATCAATTGAGTCTGACCATGTAAGGTGTCATTGTGTGTTTGTTGTATTAGTAATTTGACTAATTTGCCACTTTTGGGAAGGATAATAAGATACTTGACGATATATGTTACGTTTGCTTCGGAGAGACGACCAACAACTCGTAAAATTCCATTGCCATCTAAAGCATAGTACTGAGTTTGATTTCACGTGAAATTTTGACATGTCTCCATTATCTGGTCATTCTTTCGAGTGAAAATTTTGGCAATGGAGAAAAGCAGAGACAATGCTCAATTCTGACGGAAAAAATGTCAAGAATTTCACTTTTCGATCGATTTTCTTATTGGAAAGACATTTGCACTGCTCCATTTTCAAATTGAAACACCAAATGTCACTTTTTCGCTCGAAAGAATGAACTGCACAAACTAAATTGGCGTGAAATGATTGGAGATATGTTTCAGTGCCATCTACGTATTCAACGCGAAAGCAACTTCAAAGCAACTTTTCATGCAAAGAACTAAGTACAACTCTTGCTTATTTTCAAGCTGAATTTTCGCCGAAACAGATTTCACGTGAAATTTTGTATGAAAATTTCACGTGAAATCGAACTCAGTACTGTGCTTAAGAATGGATTTAATTTCAGCAGTTTGCTCTTGCTGTCCAATTTTCCAACTATATTCAATTGTACTATATCTTTCATGAATTCCTTCTGTTAAGTATGCTTTACTCATACGTTCAGCGCTTGCTGAAGTTTTCCCGGTGTCAAATATTCTCGATATTCACTTCGTTTTGAAGAGAGTGCAAGAAAACTACGACAAGTCGCTCTAACCTGTAATTTATTAATTGTTGAATATGTGTTTATAATAGATTCCATCTGCGAATTGTCCAAATTAATAATATTCACTACTGCTGATTGTCTTAGTTATATTTTAGTGTTGAGTGGCAGATTGTGAGCATTGGGCCAAGTATCTGGGTCTTGGGTTAACCAACTAGGACCGTGCCACCATAGATTGATTTCGAAAACACCTGCTTCTTTGATGCTTTGAGATGCTAAATCTGCAGGATTTTGTTTAGACGGGACATGACGCCATGATGTGTTTCCTATGTGGTTAAATATTTCGGTGGTTCGATTTGCGACGAATACTTTCCACCTTGCAGGATGCCCTCCCAACCAAGCTAGTACTATTTCCGAATCGGGCCAAAGTCAGGTACTAACATCAGGTAGATCTTGAGCTGTTTTTGTGTGTGCAATCAATTTCGCAAGTAGTAATGCACCACATAGCTCTAAGCGCGGTATTGAAACCGGCCATATCGGAGCAACCTTTGTTTTTGCAGCTATTAAATGCGAATAGCTTTTATTTTCATTTTTACCGTCTAGACAGACAGCAGCTGCGTATGCCTTCAAAGAGAAATCGCAGAAACCATGGAATTTTAATTTTGAGTTTGAAATGTAGTTTATCCATCAAGGTATACGCAATTTCTTAGGTTCCAATAATATAGTCCTAAACTCCACCCAAGTTTTATTGATGTCGCTTGATAGCTGTTCATCCCAATGAAGTCTATGCATCCAAATTGTTTGCATCAATATTTTTGCATTGATGATGATTTGTGCTAACCAGCCGAGTGGGTCATAGCCTGGCTATATCCGAAAGTACCTGTCGTTTTGAGTAACTTCTTAAGGTTGCGTCCAATTGGATTCGATAACTAAACTGATCAGAGAGCGGATGCCACATGATACCCAATAATATGTAATTTTGGTCTAAGTTAAGATTGAGCGAAGTTTCCATTTCAATATCGATTGTTGGTAGTCCTTCCAAAATTCTTATATCATTGGCAATCCACTTTCGAAGCAGGAATCCCCCGGAACGTGATAATTCCACTATTTCCTTTCGTTTATTGATAGTTTCTTGTATGTCTTCTACACCAGATAATAGATAACCGTCATTAAATTATTTTATGACGAACTTAAATGCATTTGGAAAACTTTTTTATTCGTCTTCTGCTAGTTTTCCTAACGTATCGATTGCCAAAAATGAAGCGCAAGTAATCTCAAAAATTACTGTGTTGAGCTTGAAGTCTTTTATCACCATGGATGGATCTGCTCTCCACAGGAATCGTTGATAGTGTGCGTGGTCGAGATGGACCTGAATCTGTCAATACATCTTTGTTATACCAGCCACAAATGCAAATTTATGCCTTCTCCACCTCATCAAGATTATCATCAAATCAGTTTGGAAAGCGGGACCCGTCCATAAAGTGTCGTTTATTGAGATCCCAGAGCTGGCCTTTCTAGAAGCATCGAATACAACTCGGCAGCTTGTCGTGCTGCTTTCTTTCCAGACCGCATGATGTGGCAAATAATAGGCAACGCACTGACGTAGATCCTTCGAGAGCAGTTTGCTGGTCTGCTACTGGACGCGTCCCCAGGTGGCGGATAGGGGCAGCCCACAGTGGTACAACGGCTTCGGACAGAGGGTTATTAAGTGCGAAGTGCGGTTTAACTGTGTGGTCGCTGCGATATAAGATAACACCACTGGTACATCTAACTGTGTACGTGACTGCGACTAGATGGCCAAAAATTGTTCATACGAATAAGCAGCCGTGGACCAAAACCATGCCATGAATGCTTGATCTCATGATCCTGAGGAACTGCGCATCTGGGCCTCAGGTAATGTTTTCAGCATTATTTGACGGCTACGGTTATCAAGCTCCCCTGCTCACCATTGCTGCGTCGTGGCACTGCCGCCAGCAGAGCAGCGATGCAGATATGGTGTTTCCACATCGGCACAAACTGGCCTACTTTACATGGACAAAGATTTCGACTGATGATTTGGAATTGATGCATTTGGGCTGGTGGCTATGGTATTCTGGACTTAGTAACATCGGAGTGACATCCGAGTGCCAACGGCTCCAGGTTAATATCACACCGCCTCCGTCCTGCTAAAACCTTGGCAGGCCTCAGAGTACGTACGAAGTTCGCGCTGTTGAGTTGGCGGGACAAGTTCAGTTGATAAGCGTTGATCTGGCTCTGCAAAGTCGGCCCCATAAGGGCGCCTCACAGCCCCCGCGTGGCCTCGCTGCTTGCATAAGATAACCACGGGATCATTAAGCGGATAGCGGCTCTGTGGGGGGACCCATAAGACATGATAGACAATTAACATAATAGCAATAACGATAAAGTGAACGAAGCAGACGGAAACACACCAGTGACGAACGAAGTAAATCCATTTATTGGTAGACCTAAGGTGCAAAAAACACGACCTGTGGGCAAAAAGTCCGCAAGAACAGAACAGAGGCAGTCTGAAACATCTAGCGCCCTTAATCCTGCTGTGGCAGTTAGTGCGGCGACCACAAATAAAGTGGGTGAAGAAACTCCGCGTGCGGAACGGTGTTAGGTTCAGAGAAACATATGCAGGCACTGCGTTGTAGTGGGTACCTCTCCAGCGACGACGGCACGATCTTCTTCAAAGGGAAGCAATATTGCTGAAGAAAGGGCACAAGAAGAAAAGATGCTGCGAAAGTGCTGGGAAATAGTTAAAAAAATAGCAGCTGCATCCCAAGTGCAGAAAAATATAAGACGGCCTTCTTGAACTCGAAGAAGCTCTGGAAGTTGTAGAAGCTTGCAGAGAAAATTGGAAGAAGGCTGAACTAGAGCTGAGGCAAGTTGAAGGAGCCCAGCCTAGAGAGCACGGAGTAAAGGTTACTGCTGAATTTCTATGCACTGTGCAAGCCAAAGCATAAAAACGGGCAAAAACGCCTGAATGTAGCCCTTACAAAGAAAATATTGTTCGAGCACGAACTGAAGTAGGCACCACTGAACAGCACACATGGGTGACTGTGTTGAAAAAGTCACGTAAAAGCAACGGCCGGCAAGATAAAGCGGCAGATTCAGGTTCAACCAAGAACTTGGCATCAAATTCAGAGCTCAGCCTGAAAAAACCGAGGCGGAAAAAAGCGAAATCGTCTGGAGCAAGAAAAAAAGCTATAGTAATAAAGCCTACCCAAGGGAAGAGTTATGCAGAAGTCCTTCAGCATATTCGGACGGGGGTTAGCCCAAGTAAAGTGGGGACACACGTTCACCAAATCCGAAAAACGGCAGACGGTGGGGCACTTGTGACACTGGCAAAGTGTGAAGACATCTTGAAATTCGGCGATGCAATCCAGGCAGCTGTTGGGGGTTTCAGAGAGGCTAATATACTCGTCTCCAAAGTCAAAATCGAGATACTCGACCTCGACAGTCTTACGACAGAAGAGGAATTGATAGCAGCGATTCGGGAAGAGGGGATTCAGAACGTAAAAGTTACCTTATTTCCCCCGAATACAAGGGAACAGAGGGAAGCCGTCGTTGAACTGAAAGAAGCAAAAGCTTTGAAGCTAGTTGATACTGGACGAATTAGAATTGGCTGGGTTAACGCTAGGGTGAGGAAGCGACTTTGAGTTGTGCGCTGTTTCAAGTCCATGGGATACAACCATACCAAAAAAGACTGCCAAGAGCCAGAACGTAGCATTAACTGCTGGAAGTGCAAACAAGTGGAACACGTTGTAAAGGTATTGTCACGGTCGGAACCGACAAGGATCACGCGCGAGCCGAGGGTTTTTAATAAAAAAAAAAAAATATACCCTCTACCAATCTTCGAAGGAAAGGATGGTAGAGGGTAGCTCAGTATCAAGGTGTAATTCACTGCGTTTCAAAACCAGAGTAGTTGTTAGGGCCATAGCTGCAGGGTAAAATAATAGTTGAACGATTTCTCGATGCAACAGCTACGTATGTAACGAGATCGGAACAGGCCGTCAACCACGGAAACGTAACCAACGACCGCAAGGACCAGAAAAGGAAATCGCGAACAGTATGTGGCAGGCGGACGGAGACGACTTAGTTGATGCCGGCATCGATTCTACCGCGGGAAGCATATACAAATACGACACATAACATACTGTGGATTTCTTCGTGGATTCGTCTCGAAGGGCGCATCTGTTGCATTTTAGATTTCACGCTTGTTTGATCGAAATGATGCTTTTGTGTGTGGTGCGAGGAACTGCCTCACTGTCGGAACACCAGATTACCTGAAATTGGGGGAGATAAGTCGGTAGTTTTCTAGAACTGACAAAATAAAAGGGAATTGGAAGACTTACGAATCGCGAACTCGACAATTCCATATCACAAATGTCAATTGTCATGACCTATGACAACAGAGCAATGCAAATGACGGTTCTGTCAGGAATGGTAATAAAGGGGAAAAGCGGTACTGCAATTGTACCAAAAATGGACGAGTGGAAATATGGCAGATTAAATTGGAATTTCCAGTTCAAATCATTCTCCGAGTTCAAAAACCTACAACGGTCGGAGAAAAGCCGCTTTAGCGGGAAATGAAAAGTAGAAAGGAAAAATTTATGGAATCGACAGATGGGATCGGTCTCTTGTATTTTGACCGGTAAGGGTGATAGACGTGCTGAAGGGTAGCTGACGATCTAATAGGAAAATTTGTATTTTCTTCTTGGTATATGACTGACCCTGATCGAGCGATTGTGGCAGAGGTGATAATTAATCATCAGCGATTTGTGTGAAATGGAAAATATGAGGACTGGAGCATCCTAAGGAAGAATAAGCGATACTCGAGTGCAACGAGCTAAGTAGCGGCGTGGAGAAGAATAGTGGACGAAAGCAGAGTACGATCCTGGTATATTAGTGTCGATTGCAGATTCGAACGGGCCCCAACGAGCGAGCGACCATCATCGTCAGGATAGGAAAATCAGGTTAGATAGTTGTAAGTGAATAATGTATCTAAAATTTTAAAAAAGAACGAAATCATGTGTGTAGATTAAGAGTATGCTACCCCACCCGGTAGAGCGTTCATAGCGTCGTTTGTATAAAAGGAAAATAGTAGTTAATAATAAATCATACGTATTGTAAAAATAGAAACGAAAGTGAAATAACCTTCAGAGTGAAAGGGCGACTAAGTGAAAAGACGCGAAATCAAAAAAAATTCGGGGGTCAGTTATTACTCAAGTCGCGAGCGGTTAAAAGGCTTCATATCGTCTTCCTCTTCTCGCTTCAGGGTGACGGTAGCGAGGCAGTCTTTGGCATAGAAGTGAGTGGCGCCCACCCGCGACCTTTTTTTCTTTTCTTCGCGAGCAAAAGCTGCCCAAAGACTGTCGCCCTTACGTCCCGGTTGGGGAAAAGGGTTTTTTTCGTGTCCGATTAGTATTCGGGTAACAAATTGGCGCCCAACGTGGGGTCCTAACGGTGAATAACGGGGAAATCGGTATACAACGGTGCTCGGAAGATTTTTCGTATACCAAGTCCCAAATTGTGGGAAGGCACGGGTCGAAGAAAAATCGTACCTTTAGGTTTGAAATCGTTGGAAAGTACTAATCGATCGCGAAATTCGGAAATCAGATTTGGAATTGAGTTTACCGTGTATTTTTTTTTTAAATTGAATTGATCGTAGTTACGTTGGGATTACCATTTGTATTGCCATTTATAATTGTACGAGAATATCCATTGCACGCGAAACTTGCAGTTGGATTTATTGCGTGATTTACCTTATATAACTTAATCTACTGGATATTTGGATCGTTATGAATATATAATAATATCTATACTTGAATTCTGATGAATTGATGAGTGGGAGTGATTGTGTTTAGTGACGGATTTTTTTAAGAGTGTGTAGCGTGTGTCGGTTCCAGATATTGCATAGAAGGGCGGATATTCGAGGCAAATTTTGTGAGAGAGCGAATGGTGAGGCTGCTGAGCACGACAGTACAGCGGGGCGAAGCAACGGCAGGTTATTTTTTTAGATAAAGTATTTTCGTTATTAGTACAGTTTCAGGAGGGATTTTCTTTCGGGGGTCTATTTAACTTGCTGAACTTTATCGAGTGTTTTATTGAGTTTTGTTAGGTTTTGGCTCTAAATCGACCTCGCAGCGATTCGGTTGCCTGAATATTAATATTTTCAAATACCTTCTAGCATCTAAGCATAGCAAGAGCGGCTTCACAGCTTACTGAACGTTTTTTTTTTATACATACGGGTATTTCAGAGGCTGGGCAGGGTAATGAAGATCTTGGTAGACCGGTTGAATAGGGACGAGCTCACTTATGAGCTCGCCATCCGTGGTTTTCCGTCGGACACGGTGGAAAACATGCGGAAAACGCTAAGGGCGACCCTGAAAGCGGAGACTGCGTTGGATACCTCATACGTACAGGCCGAGTATCCGTACAGCTACGAGACTGATTATGCGGAATTGGAGGCCAAGGCATTGGAGGTCGAGGAGTTGGTCGCGAGAGTGTCGGGAGAGAGCGCCGCTTCTGATTTCTTAAAAACAAAGGTAAAAATTGAGTTTGCGTTCCGTCGACTGGGGAACATGCAGGCCGTCACCAATGATCAAAAAGACGGCGCGAAGGGACTGCGGAACCGTTTCATTTTGGCAATGGGAACATTTGTGTCCAAAACTGAAGAGGCGAGTGATGACGAAGAGGAACTGATGGATGTCGGTCGTACATCGGTCATCCCAGTGGAGGTTAGAGCTCCGGGTCTGGCAGAGGTGGCGAAATGGGGCTTAAAGTTTAGTGGAGACTCTTCTGGCTCGGTAAACGCGTTCCTCGAGCGTGTCGAGGAGCTACGGCAAGCGAGGGGACTCACCAAACCACAGTTGTTTAGAGCAGCTGTTGATTTATTCGACTCAAGGGCTCTAATATGGTTTCGCGCAAATCGCAACCTGGTGTCGTCTTGGGATGAGCTGGTTACTGAGCTCAAAGCGGAATTTTTGCCCTCTGATTATGAGGATTGTCTATGGGACGAAATTCGAAGACGCACACAAGGCGAAAACGAGTCTGTTGGAGTATATGTGGCAGTTATGGAGCGCCTGTTCAGCCGACTGAGGTCGAATTGCTCAGACGAAGAAAAGCTGCGCACGTTGCGACGAAATATAGCTCCGTTCTACCAGCAGCAATTGTCTCTTACGCAGGTTACATCAATTGCGGATTTGATGAGGATGGGTCGTACCCTAGATGCTACCAGAGCATCGGTAGTGGCATTCGTGCCGCCCACTACGCGGACTAGGCGCTGTCTGGAGCCGGATTTGGCGTACGTGGGAGCGGAAGACAAGGATCGAGTCGCATCTATGTCAAGTGGAACGCGCATCCAATGTTGGAATTGCAAGCGAGACGGACACATGTCAAGGGAATGCCCGGAGCCGCGAAGATGTTTCGGATGCGGCCGCCAAGGGGTAATGCGGTCGGCATGCCCGAACTGCCAGTCGAGAGCTAATACTCGGGAAAATCGGTCACGGCCGAATCCTCCGGTTGCGGGAAACGACCGACGTGCTCGCTAGGCGGTCGAGCGAGCACGGAACAGAGGCCGCGCAAGAAGTACCCCAGCCAGAGGTAGAGTACGCGCTGGTCAGAAGTGTCCAGGATAACCGTCCGCATCTACGGGTGGAGATTGAGGGTATTGCCATGGATGGTCTTCTTGATTCGGGAGCAAGTAGGACAATAGTTGGTGGGAAGTGTTGGACTCACTTAGAAGAAACTGGGGCGACTTTGGGTTGAGAGGGAGTTGGAGAAATTCGACTGGCGAATGGGATGACTTGCGCTGTGGCTGGTGAGGCGCGGTTGAAATTTTCTTTGAATAACCGCGAGTATTGGTTGGAGACATTGATCGTGCCATCGATACCTCATGAGGTAATATTAGGGGTAGATTTCTGGCAGAAGTTCGGTGTGGTATTAGACATGAGGGGTCAGCAGTGGATTTTCGTCGCGACTGCGGAGCTGAATGGCGGGGGCACACTGCGCGGACGGTCGCAATTAACGGATGAAGAAACCAAGGTCTTAACGGATATGTTGGAAGAGCAGTTTAGGTTAATGGGAGACGGTCTGGGCTGCGCGAAATCTGTGGAACACGTAATTAAGACCACGGCATCACCTATAAAGCAAAGGTACTATCCGGTATCTCCGGCAGTGCAGAGGCAAAACAATGAAGAGTTGGACGAAATGCTAAGAAATGGAGTGGTCGAAGCATCGTCGAGTCCCTGGTCATCTCCCATACTGCTCGTTCGTAAGAAAGACGGATCGTATCGATTCTGCGTAGACTTTCACAAATTAAATGCCGTGTCAGAGAATGATGCATACCCGTTTCCATATATTTCACCCACCTTGGAGAAATTGCGTAACGCCAAGTTTTTGTCGACGCTGGATGTCAAGTCAGCGTACTGGCAAGTGCCGATGGCTGAAGGGTCCCGGCAGTACACAGCATTCACCGTGCCCGGTAGAGGATTATTTCATTTTTTGAGAATGCCATTCGGTCTCCATAATTCTGGTGCGACGTAGCAGCGCCTTATCGACACTGTTTTGGGGCTGCAACTGGAACCATTTGTATTTACATACCTGGACGATATAATTATAGTGACAGAAACGTTTAGTCGGCACATGGAGGTCCTTCAGGAGGTTTTTGTTAGGTTAAGAGAAGCAGGCTTACGCGTGTCGCGAGAGAAATGCCAGTTTTGCCGGTCGCAGCTCAAATATTTAGGGTACCTGGTGGACAGGGTGGGACTTAGAGTAGATCCCGAGAAAGTTCAGGCTATCAGAGAGTTTTCGCGGCCCACGACGGTGAAGCAGGTTAGACGACTTCTTGGTATAGTGTCGTGGTACCGAAAATTCATCCCGGGTCACGCGACGATGGTGGCTCCTCTCAGTGACCTGTTGAAGAAGGGCCGTAAATTTGTCTGGTCGGAAGAGTGCGAGCAAGCTTTCTCGTCCTGCAAAGAGAAACTATCAACAGCGCCAGTCTTAGCATGTCCAGACTTTGACCTGCCGTTCAAGGTGCAGACGGACGCATCAGACGTAGGCATCGGAGCGGTGTTGAGTCAGGCGCACCCAACGGGAGAAAAAGTTGTATGCTATCTGAGCAGGGCGCTGTCGAAAATGGAGAGGAAGTACTCTACGACTGAGAAGGAGTGCTTGGGGGTGCTATGGGCTGTTGAAAAGCTTCGACCATACATCGAGGGGACACGTTTCGTGGTCATAACCGACCATCATTCTCTGGTATGGTTGAATAACTATTTATTTATTTATTTATTTATTTATTTATTGATTTAATGTCTATAACAACAGATCAAGTCCAATTACGCAATAGACAATGATAAATAACCTAAAAGATCCAACGGGAAGATTGGCCAGATGGGCAGTAAGGCATCAGCAATTCGATTTTGAGGTTATACACCGAAAGGGAAAAGAGCACCTAGTACCAGACGCATTATCTCGAGCGATCGCCCAAGTAGACTGTGTTTTGTCCTCTCAAGAAGCGGAGCCTTGGTATGCAAAGATGAGGGCGGAAGTAAGCGCGAATCCGGACAAGTTCTCAAATTGGAAGGTCGTGGGGAACGGGTTATGGAAACAATGTCCGAGCAGGCGAGAAGTGGCGGGAGTTGATCAGGGGTGGAAGAGAGTTGTGCCAAAAGCAGAGAGGGGAACCATACTTCATCGGTGCCATGACGACCCGAAAGCAGGACACATGGGGATTGCACGAACGGTGGCGCGTGTAGCGCAAAATTTTTATTGGCCTCGCATGCGGTCGGATATCCGGAGTTATGTGCGAAGGTGTAAAGTGCGCCAGGCGTGTAAAATTGAGCGAAAAGCTCCAGTTGGATTGATGTCTACCAGGGCGGGTGAGGCCAAATCTCCCTGGGAGATGGTGTGCGTAGATCTAATAGGGCCACTGCCTAGGTCAACGCGTGGATACACTTATATTCTGACGGTACTGGACTACGTCACAAAATTTTCCGTTTTACTACCGGTAAGAACAGCGTCGGCAGCGGCGGTTTTCCGTCTGCTTGAGGAAAATGTTCTGTTAGTCTACGGGGTACCAAAAATCCTAGTATGTGACAATGGAGTGCAATTTGCAGGCAAGCAGTTTCAGCAGGCGATAGAGAGGTATGGAACGCGGGTAAACTACACCGCCCTATATCACCCTCAGGCCAATCCGGCGGAGCGTCGGAATCAGGACATCAAGTGCATGTTACGATGTTACGTGTCCGACAACCATCGCTCCTGGGATGTGTACTTGGCAAAAATCGCAAGCGCGCTTCGTACATACAAGCATGAAGTTACAGGGTTCTCCCCGTATTTCCTTAACTTCGGAAGGGAGATGGTCACTGACTGGGAGGAAGGCGAGCCTCCAGGTGGTGAGCAGGCAAATTTTTCGCCAACATCAAACGCAGAGACTCTAGAAGCGATCCGAAAGGAAGTGGTGAGGAGAATGGCCAAGGCGGCCAAGTCTAGTAAAGGGCGGTATGACTTGTGACGTAGGGAAGTGGCGTTTCAGATCGGGGATAAGGTCTGAAAGAAAAATTATGTCTTGTCCGACGCCACTAAAAATTTCGCGGCAAAACTGGCTCCCGCGTTCGTCGGTCCTTACATTATCAGGAAGAAAACGTCGTCATGGACTTTCGATCTGGTTGATATGAAGGGGAGGTCTGCGGGTAACTGGCATTCGAAAGATCTCAAGCCATATATTGCGAACGATGGTGAAACCCGGGGGGCGGTATTAATGAAGTAGCTGTAAAATCTAGGTTTGATCACAGTCTGAAGATTTCCAATAATATAGATAGAAATTGAGTTAGTGCCTCCGCACACGGGTCGACATTCAATCGACTAAACTGCGACTCGAACTCGAAGCGTCATAGGCGTCACACTCGAAGTAGACAATTGCATCCGCACACGGGTCGACATGCAATCGACTCGACTGCGACTCGAACTCGAAACGGGTCGTTTTCTACGCGAAGTTTTGACAAACAAACAATAGTATATATTATTTATTTAGATATTTATTTTACGAAACAAGGCAACATACACAACAAGAAACCATAATATAAATCTAAAATACAATTAATCATTATAAATATAAAATAAAAATTGTCCGTAAAAAATATTTCAATACATCACAAATTTTGTAGCATTTACTCTACATTGTTTTAATTAAATTTAGGCTAATAACGATGGAAGTTAAGCGGGTTCGGATGTGGAATGGGCTTTGGGCCAGTTATTTTTGAATTTTGATTTAGTAATCCCCGAAGAGTAGTGGCTGCTTATAGAAATGAATAATCCACAGCACGTATTAATGGGCTCATTATATGATAAGTAGTGTGATGAATGAATTCATTGAGCAGATTTGCAAATCTGGTGCGTCTTGGTCGGTTATTGAAAGTAATTTTACTAGAGAGATCTTCAATAATATTATATACTTGTATGTTATTAGTATATGTCGCCTTGTCACGTGTAACTTATATTCACCCACTATCGATTACTACAAGTAATAATGATCCGATCTTTATTGAATCCGATATGAAACACTTCCATTAATATTCTGACAAGCATGTCCCAGGGTCCAACTAAATTCAATAGCTATACGCCTCTCTTCCACACTCTAAGTGCAAAATTCCTATCCTCGCAGATGGCACTGCTATATAATCTAAGAATGTCAATACCAATCGAATCATTAGCCATTGGCAGCAACAACTAGTGTTCAATAAAAGCTTCTGCAGTAAGTGGAAATTCATCCTGAAAAATTGCAAGCTTGTTTCTTTGTTAGGAAACTATATTATAAACACTTCGCTGTTGCTTGAATAAATATATTGGTGCTAAAGTGGAATTGTTTTTGCGGGATGATTAAAACTGAAAATTTCCAACTTTTTTTTTGACAAAGTGGTTTCGAAAGTATACACTGATTCTCATCAGACACCAGCGCACACGAACTCGATTGTCTGCGTTTTGCGGAGATGTTAAAATTTGTCACAACTAACGTAAATAAAAATTACTGATTTACAACTGCAAGTGGTCACATCAGTCAAGTAAGCACTGTAAGCTGGAGTCTGATGAGAATCAGTCCATACGATCGAAACCATTTTGTAAAAAAAACATTTTCTATAAAATTTTCAATTTTAATCATCCCGCAAAAACAATTCCACTTTGATTCTGCTTTCGACGGCTTATTCCGCAAAACGATCGAGTTTCCCGTATCAATTATGCTCTGCTTTATCTATGCTGATTTATAGACAAGAAGGGGATCACAAATCAATAACCTTTATGAACATATAGGTGCAACTATTTTGTGGCCAACATAATTAAAATATATGTAGGAAAATTTCATGTATATAACATTACAATATGTAACATTACATTATGCAAACATATAAAAAAATACATACGTGATACGTTATTAGAAACACTAATATTTTTCAAAGAACCAATAATAATAATACATAAAATAAAATAATTAATAATGCATACATTATAAAAAAAACACTTTCATATATTTCGAAACAAAATATCACGCGTCTTGCTCGACTTTTCCCGTTCCAAACACTTCGAGCGAGACGAGTCGCAGTCGAGTCGCAGTCGAGTCGCAGTCGCACCGAGTCCGAGTCGAGCACAAGTCGACCCGTGTGCGGGTCTCCATTCATTTACATTGGAAATCGCAAGGAGTTCGAGTTCGAGTCGCAGTCGAGTCGCAGTCGAGTCGATTGAATGTCGACCCGTGTGCGGACGCTCTTAGGGAAACGGAGTTGAGCGTTTTCTTGTGGTGGTGGAACTAGCGCGTAAATAGGATAGGGTAGTGGTGATGGAGCTCTAGTGTAAGCATCATAGTAGATAGAGGTGGTGGTATTAGTTATATAATAGCTCGTAAGCGCAATAGTTTAGGGATGGCAAGAATAAATATTTGAATTTTATGTCATGAGGAGGAGTGAGATCTGCGAAGGAGATTAGTTTTCAGAGAACTCGTATGGGCAAGGCGAATCAATGAATTACCGGGAAGGGTCATTGAGAAACTAAGGAGTAGGCATGCGGTTAGTGGTTAGAGGCTATTTTATAGAGATAGGGTCGGTACAATACCTGAGTTGCAACTTAAAATTTAGGTTTAGGTTAGTTTGATTGGAAAACGTTACCATTTTGTCTTGGGCAGTGAGCTGGTGGTGACCGTAGTTATATTGGGGGTCCCTCTTGGTACTTGGTCATATTATTTTGTGCTTCCGTTTATTCGGCCGGTTGGTGTGTCGGTATTGTCCCATCTTAGTGGCTGCTTGCGCAGTGTGCTAAAATCGAGAACAAGTAAGATTAGTGTCCTGATGTGGAGGGTGATAATAACCATCACCGAGTTCTAACTACGACACGAAACGTCACATACACAAATACATGCAGGAATTGACAAGTACACAGAGGAGTCTCACATTTGGAGAGTAATATGTTAAAGTGTAAATCGGTAGTTGAGGCAATTTAGAATAGAACGAATCGTCGGGGGATTAAATAAGCCAGACATTCAATAATATCGATATTTCCGTATCAAAGGGGTTCATCGTAAAACGAAACGTCTCGGTGATGAGCAAGATCATTAGGAGACAACGTTATTGACATATAGGCAAGTCTGTTGAGTTTAAGAGAAACGCTTAAGACCCAAATGATGTTTGAATGGATGGTAGTCATATCGTTTTAGTTACTTTGTTTGCACATTGAATGTTGGAGTGATTGTATGACTGATTTTGTAAGCACGAATGAACATTGATCGAAGCAGGGTATATCGTTTTAGTTACTTTGTTTGCACATTGAATATTGGAGTGATTGTATGACTGATTTTGTAAGCACGAATGAACATTGGTCGAAGCAGAGAAATTTACGGTGAAGGAAGATCAAAGGGTGTCATATGTTTGTCTTTCGTTTAGAGTGAAGGAGAAAGTTGCAGAATTCAAGCTGGGCGTAGGTGTTAGACACGCGCGAGCGAACGAGTTTACGGTTGCCACGGAAAGGGACGTTGCGTAGCGCGTATATTCGATAAGGAGGATTGCCGAGAATTCCCGCGTAATTCTCTGAGGCGAGGGGAGTGTCACGGTCGGAACCGACAGGGATCACGCGCGAGCCGAGGGTTTTTAATAAAAATCAAATATACCCTCTACCAATCTTCGAAGGAAAGGATGGTAGAGGGTAGCTCAATATCAAGGAGTAATTCACTGCGTTTCAAAACTAGAGTAGTTGTTAGGGCCATAGCTGCAGGGTAAAATAATAGTTGAACGATTCCTCGATGCAACAGCTACGTATGTAACGAGATCGGAACAGGCCGTCAACCACGGAAACGTAACCAACGACCGCAAGGACCAGAAAAGGAAATTGCGAACAGTATGTGGCAGGCGGACGGAGACGACTTAGTTGATGCCGGCATCGATTCTACTGCGGGAAGCATATACAAATACGACACATAACACGTACTTACTGTGGATTTCTTCGTGGATTCGTCTCGAAGGGCGCATCTGTTGCATTTTAGATTTCACGCTTGTTTGATCGAAATGATGCTTCTTGTGTGTGGTGCGAGGAGCCGCCTCACTGTCGGAACACCAGATTACCTGAAATTGGGGGAGATAAGTCGGTAGTTTTCTAGAACTGACAAAATAAAAGGGAATTGGAAGACTTACGAATCGCGAACTCGACAATTCCATATCACAAATGTCAATTGTCATGACCTATGACAACAGAGCAATGCAAATGACGGTTCTGTCAGGAATGGTAATAAAGGGGAAAAGCGGTACTGCAATTGTACCTAAAATGGACGAGTGGAAATATGGCAGATTGAATTGGAATTTCCAGTTCAAATAATTCTCCGAGTTCAAAAACCTACAACGGTCAGAGAAAAGCCGCTTTAGCGGGAAATTTATGGAATCGACAGATCGGATCGGTCTCTTGGATTTTGACCGGTAAGGGTGATAGACGTGCTGAAGGGGAGCTGACGATCTAATAGGAAAATTTGTATTTTCTTCTTGGTATATGACTGACCCTGATCGAGCGATTGTGGCAGAGGTGATAATTAATCATCAGCGATTTGAAATGGAAAATATGAGGACTGGAGCATCCTAAGGAAGAATAAGCGATACTCGAGTGCAACGAGCTAAGTAGCGGCGTGGAGAAGAATAGTGGACGAAAGCAGAGTACGATCCTGGTATATTAGTGTCGATTGCAGATTCGAACGGGCCCCAACGAGCGAGCGACCATCATCGTCAGGATAGGAAAATCAGGTTAGATAGTTGTAAGTGAATAATGTATCTAAAATTTTAAAAAAAAACGAAATCCTGTGTGTAGATTAGGAGTATGCTACCCCACCCGGTAGAGCGTTCACAGCGTCGTTTGTATAAAAGGAAAATAGTAGTTAATAATAAATCATACGTATTGTAAAAATAGAAACGAAAGTGAAATAACCTTCAGAGTGAAAGGGCGACTAAGTGAAAAGACGCGAAATCAAAAAAACTCTAGCGCACCTGAACCGCTAGAAACACTAATGTTCGAAGAACAGTAGAAGAATCGTGCAGGTTTTGAGTGCATATTCCACCACATGTGCTGCTTATTACGGCGAAACTGTTTCAAATGCCACGTTTTACTTTGGTCTCTAGAATGCATTATAACTCATATGGTAGAAGGTTTCAGATATTACCACTGGCATGGGTTTCAAAGTTTATGAAAGAAAAACACTTGTTAATTATATTCGTTATCAGTTGCTTATTTCACCAAACTTTGAAAGCAGCATCTCATATAACATCAATGAAGAAAGTGCTCAGTGTCTGCAGCACTGTAACTGAAGTTGGTGTTCGGGGCTGCGATCCGAAAAATTTGCAGAACTTAGGGAATTGAAACATCGGTTATTTATTTTCATTGTAAATGTTTCCGGTATGAATACTAACTGTAAGCATTTATTGATACAAAAGTAGCACAACCGACTCGTGCTGGCAACCTTTCGCCAGTATCAAAGTCAAGAATATATCAAATCTGCTTCACGTTGTTTAATTACATTCGAAGTTATAGGAGTATAAAGAAATTTAGGGTTACCTGCAGCGAGTTTTTTCAAATGATCGAAAGCTTAATATTTCCTGTTTATTGTCACTACAATATCATTATTATTTGAAAATTCTACGATAAAACCGCTTAATAAAGATATTACAATAAAACACAAAACCAACAATAGCTGGCAACCCTATAGTGGCTTTTCAACCAAATTTGGTCTGAATAATGTTTATGACAGGTTTCATTAATTGTATGAAATTCGTATATATTTCATGACTGCACTGGAAGTTATAGTGCAAAAAGTTTTATTTTCCTGAGCGAATTTTCAAAACCAAAGACACAAAAATTACCATAGCTGGCAGCACCAATAAAATTTTTCAACCAAATTTCCATCAAACAGAGATTAGAGTTAGGTTTAGCTACTGTGTCAATTTCATGAAAATCTGGTAACTTATTCACATTTCATAGGGCAAAAAGCAGTTTTTTTTCTTTGTAATTTTTCAAGATGGCACCACTGGCACAGACTTGCCCACAATTCAAAATCGCTTCTATCAAATTTGGTCTTACTTAAGTCCAATGCATTCTGTAAATTTTAGCTGTATCTGATTATTGGTTCGTGAGTTTCCGTGAACAGAAGTTTTTGATCCTAAAAATATAGGTTAACTGGGAGAGGGTTACCGTTCTTGTCCGATATCAAATTTATTTAGTTTTATTTTGAACGTGTAGATAAAACATAAGATTTATATACAGATTGGTTTTATTGTAAGAAACGGACATTTTTTTGAATATTCGATGGTTTGAATGTTTTCACTTCCAAATTTTTTTTTTTCAAAATGAAGACACCAAAATTATCATAGCTGGCAGCTCCAACCGAATTTGTCAACCAAACTTCTACCAAACGTGGCTTAAAGTAAGGTCCAGCAATTGTGTGAGTTTCGTCAAAATCAAACGATTCAATCAGAATTTATAGGGCTAAAAACAGTTATCTTTTTTAGTGGTTTTTCAAGATGGCAACACTGGCACAGAATCGCCCGCCTTTCAAAATCACTTCTATCAGACCTGGTCCTATTTAAGGCCAATACATTCTGTGAATTTCAAATAATTCTGCTCATCGGATCGTGAGTTTCCGTGAACAGAAGTTTTTGATGCTAAAAATATAGGTAAATTGGGCAAGGGTTACCAGGCGTGCCCGTTATACCATAACTTTTTTTTTTTTTTGGTTATATAAACAAAGCACAAGATTTACATATGAATGGCTGTTTTTTGAAGAAACGGCATTTTTTCAAGAGAGACGATGATTTGGAGGTTTTCACTTTCAGTGCCTGCCCTAGCTACAGGGTTACCAGCACGCTCATTAAAAGCTACACAAATCTACAACTAATTAATATCAATATGTCCTGAAAATTTCGTAATGATTGAGTAGCTCTGTCAAAAGTTATCGAAATTTAAAAATTTTCAAATTTTCCCGTCCTCTTTTTAGGCACCCAGCGCACACATAGGGTTAAAAAATTCCAAAGCATTATCCGATTCATATGTGAAACACGTTAGAAATTTATTTCGTTAACTTTATTTTTGCGAAAATCATTTGTGCACGAAATAATAGGTATATTAAAAATATCACTTAAATGGCCGCCGGCGCCAAAAGGTTAACAATAACTGACATTTAAAGAGACCTGGACCTATTCTGCATATACACCAATGTATCCTGAAAATTTCAGCTCAATCGGATGGCGCGTTCCCGAGATTATCTCACTGAAATTTTTTGCACATATATATATATATATATATAAAGAAATATGAATTTTTGGCCGAATCGATTTTAATACTAATGTTCTTCGAACATTAGTAAAAAATCGGGGGTCAGTTATTACTCAAGTCGCGAGCGGTTAAAAGGCTTCATATCGTCTTCCTCTTCTCGCTTCAGGGTGACGGTAGCGAGGCAGTCTTTGGCATAGAAGCGAGTGGCGCCCACCCGCGACCTTTTTTTCTTTTCTTCGCGAGCAAAAGCCGCCCAAAGACTGTCGCCCTTACGTCCCGGTTGGGGAAAAGGGTTTTTTTCGTGTCCGATTAGTATTCGGGTAACAGTATGCTCGGCGGAGCCATTCTGCCTGCTGTGCAACGACAAGGGTAAAACAGTAGAAGTGAAGTATGTTCTGGGGCCAGGAACATGCAAAGCTTTCCGTGAAGCGCTCGATGCGCAGAAGAAGTTGTTGCGTAGATGAGGGTTCCAGAGAGGAACCTGTAAAAATGCCGCACTGCGGACAACTTGCTCACGCAGCTAATGCATGAGTTTAGCGCTAAACCGCAATGATCAGCGAACTATATCAAAGCAAAAGGGTTGCAGACACTCGGAAAGTCCAGGTTGATCGGCGATGCGACCCAATAAGGGAATTTCGTAGAAAGATATAAGCATTAGAAGACGCTTTTTGAGACCTTCCTGCAAACTGGTAGTAGCTGGTGACTTCAATGCGAGAGCCTTGAAATGGGGGATGTCGACTCAAAACACAAGACGGAGATTAATTATGGAAATGGCTTCCAGGCTGAGTATGGTCGCGGTGAACAGGGGCTTAGCACCAACTTACCGATAGCCAAGCTTCGGTGAGTCCATTCCCGATATAACTCTTGTCTCGGATTCCCGATATAACTCTTGTCCATGATGGCAAGGGACTAGAGGGTGATGAAGGAGTACACTGGAAGTGACCACAACTATATTACCTTCTGGCTGTCGGAGGAAAGCCCGGCCCCTCAGAACTTTAAACGGAAAATACTCGCGTGGAATATTTTGAAGTTGGATAGCAGGAACCTATTGGAGTCACTAGGCAACAGCTTTACTGACGAAATCAGCGCAAGACAAGCAGGGTTAGCAATGGGCCCTGGAGAAATAGGTATGGGTGTAAATTTGACCATGGAAGAAATTCGGCGAGCATGCAATGCGTCGATGGCACTTCGAAAGTCACAACCAGGCAAACAGAGCGCTTCTTGGTGGACTGAGGAGATAGCGGAACTAAGACGAAGAGCTCTAGCATGCAGCCGTAGGGCACAGCGGTCTATTGAACAACCGAAAGCACTGCTACTTGTCACCACCCACAAAAAGGCAAAAAATAACTAGGAATAGCTATAAAACAGAGGAGAAAGCAAATGTGGCAAACTTTATGGGAAGAAGTGGACCGGGACCCGTGGGGCCAGGGCTACAAAATAGTATCGGGTAGGCTGGGCCGCATGGTTCTTCACCAACCCATAGAGGCGGATGTCCTGAGGAATATTGTAGACTCACTGTTCCCAGCGCACGATGTAAGAGCAGAGAACAACCACACAGTCCACCAGGAAGATATCTCTTTGTTCACTGAAGAAGAACTACGAATCGCGAGTGTCAGAATGAAAAACCGAAAAGCCCCAGGCCCGGACAATATTCCAGTGGAAGTCCTAAAAGTGTTGGAGGAGTGACACCCGTCAACATTACTACGTATGTACAATGACTGTTTACTAGCGGGTGTCTTGCCGTCACCCTGGAAAGTGGCGCGACTTGCCCTTATTTCAAAGAGAAAGGGAGATCTTTACACACCATCAGCGTACAGACCTCTCTGCATGCTGGATCCTGCGGGGAAACTCTTGGAAGGGCTGCTGAAAGCTCAACTTAAGGCAGCTATACGAAGAGCAAGTGACCTCTCGCAAAACCAACATGGATTCCGCAGTCGCCACTCAACAATAAGTGCCATCTTCGAAGTAATAAACGCAGTGGATCGCGCAGAGGCCGCTTGTCATCGGGCTAGACCGATAGTGTTTTTGGTAACGCTGGACGTCCGTAACGCTTTTCACTCAGCGAGATGGACAGACATACTGGATTTTCTTCAGTGACATTTTCAAATAGAGGAATACTTGCTGACAATGGTACGGGATTACTTGAAAGATCGTCATTTGATTTATGAAACGAATCAGGGAACTGTACTCAAAACCATTACAGCTGGGGCAGCACAAGGATCCATTCTCGGGCCAGACCTATGGAATATTGCGTATGATGGTTTCTTGCGCCTGGAAATGCAGGAAGACGTGCTCTTGGTGGACTATGCTGATAATGTAGCCGCTGTCATCACGTCTAGGAATCCTCACCTCGCCCAACTCAAACTCAATCAAGTAATTAGAAGGGTTGAAGCGTGGATGGAAAGCCATGGTCTCCAGCTGGCGATCGCAAAGACTGAAATTATCATGCTGACCAAGAGAAGGCTCTGAAGTACTTGAGACCAGAAAATCGGCTAGGTATCTTGGAGTGATGTTGGACTCAAAGCTGGCTTATGGAGAGCACATCCAAAAAAAATGCGATAGGGCCCTACTGTCTGTCATCTCGCTTGGGAGACTCATGGCAAACGTTCGTGGTCCTAGTTCGAATAAACGTAAGCTTCTTATAACGGTGGCTCATTCAATGCTGCTGTATGGCGCGGAGATCTGGGCCACTGCGTTAAGGTTTGAAAAGTATGGAGCTAAGATGGTGAGCGTCCAGCGTAGGGGAGCGCTGCGAATTGCAAACAGCTACAGAACAGTTTCAGAAAACGCCGTGTGAGTGATAGCAGGAGCAATCCCAACTGATCTATTGGCGAACGAACACAGGGAAGTGTTCCTGAACAGAGCAGAACTGGAAAGATAAATTTAAGTTGCTCCAGCACGAACGCGAACGCTTGAGCTTTGAGAGGAGGGTTGGGCTATGAGCTCGAAGGAAGCATAGACGATTAGGCTAATTCGCCTCTTAAAACCTTGGCTTAATCGCGACCACGGTGAAATAAACTTCTATCTGTGCCAGTTCAATCGTGGAGATGATGCTACAGTCCGAAGACGCCTGGTCAGCTGTGTCAGCATATGTGGAAATGGTATTGCGCTTAAAAAAAAAGGAAGGATGTCTCATAGACTCCTGAAAGCCTGACAGAACGTAAGTAAGCCAATGGGACACCTGTTGGGTAGAAGTAGCAGGGCCGAGTTGAAGTAATCCGAAAGCGGTTCCGGCTCGAACCTCCGTGGTCCGTGGGTGACGTTTTTTAGTGAGTACGAATTTTACATAATCCTGCATCGTTCGGAGGATAACTTTTGAAGGTTTTTGACAATAGGCTCAAATTCCCACAATTTTCGAAATTGTCAGTTAAGCTCTGAATCTGCGATGGTTTCAATTTTAAAACTTTCAACATTGTTAGTTGCTTGACTATTGACTTGACCCGAAATGACCCAGCCCAACTTTGTGTATTGGGCTGTTGGACCAGCTACCAAATACCGTATTTTGCCTTCAATGAATTTCACTATTACGTCTGCACCCAGAAGAAGACCGATATGATCAGGACGATCGAAAAACGGATCTGCAAACTCTAGATTCTTGAGCTGATTCCAGTCCGAAGTAATAATTATGCGAGCTGGTTTCACATTTGTTAGGCGATTTAAAATAAGAGCCTCAAAATCAAAAGTGGTTCGATCTCTTGAACGCATCACAATGCTTATAACTTTTTTTACATTTGTGATGTGAGGATTCCCGATCCCGGACACGTTAATGTTTGTAGCCCTTCTTTTAAGCTTGAGTTATTGTGCGGCTGCTTCTGTTATCAATGAAGTCTGTGACCTTTGGTCCAATAGGGTTCGTAGAGTGATGGGACTAGTCGATACTTTCATGGTAACCAGAGCCGATGCCAAAAGAACCTCCCGCTTTGATGCCAAATTAACACCACTTACATTAACATGTTCTCTCACTGATGTTGATGCTAGGGAACTGAGTACATTGTTGCTTTGCAAATTATCTCGATGCAGAAGTGTATGGTGAGAGTTTTTACATTTCAAACACCTACTTGCTAGGTGGCCCTTCTCTAAACAGTTTAAACATAATTTGTTTTGCTTGACAATGTTGAATTTACCAGCGTGGGACAGTTGTTTGAATTGGGCACAATATCTGAGCCGATGGTGACCTTTACAATGAACACTAGATTTATTTATTTATTAAAGTAATCCATTAACAGGCAGAAAGCCCAATTTAAAATAGAATAGCTAAATACTAAAAAATTGAGAAAATTAAGATAAGAAAAAAAGAAACCAAGGGCAAAAACTCTAGCGCACCTGAACCGCTAGAAAACTAATTTTCGAAGAAATTGTCTTTGAGTGACAAAAAAATGTGGAAAGACGTAATACACTTTTTTGTAGAATCATATCAACCATTCCTTGTTCAAAGCAACAGAACTCAACTATAACACAAATGATGAAAATCTTCAGTGCTGGCAACATTTTCCCAACGAAGCACCTTCACAAGCTCATACTTACCTTCACAAGCTCATACTTAAATCAACTTATCCTTTGAATTTCGTTCCCATCGGAGGATTTCGTCGAAAGCTTTAGCGGTCAACGTTGTTTGAGGCTGCCAAGCAAAAAATGTTCAAAACTCGGAAAATTTAAAAATTAGTTTCTTAGTTTTATTGCAAATGTTTTGCATATGAGTATGTAATTGGAAGCATCTGTTGATGCATTATTTACGAAAATGGCTTAAACTGGTTACCCTGTGTCAGCAGCAAAGCAAAATATAAATTTCGTTTCGATTGAATCACTGCGCTAGAATCTAAACGGGAAAAAAAAAAATTTTAAAACTTTTCAAATTTTTAAAGCGTTAATATTTGTTGTTAGTTTTCATTGCAGGATCGTTCCCATTTCCAAATCTAATGACATAATCGCGCAGTAAACAAATTCCAAAATATTACAAAAATGATCATAGCTGGCAGCCCTTTCATGATTGTTGTACGAAATTCCTATGACACTTGGCTCACAATAAAATCTATTTACTGCATTTACTTCATTTTGATATAATGACTGCACCGAAAGTTAATGGGGAAAAAGTTTTATTTTGCTGAGCAAATTTGCAAGATTTAGGAGACAAAATACACCATAGCTGGCAACTCTATTCTAATTTTTCAGCCAAATTTTCACCAAATGTTACTATAGAATTTCAACCTTTGTAGCGGCGATATGGAAACGCATTCAGTTTTACTGAGATATATTTATTTATGTTCCGACAGCTTTGTGCTGTTTGCCGCTCAAAATTTATTCTTTAAATTCAGTCGGCTAAAAATGTACATTTAAATACAAATTTTTTACAAATAATTCTTAACTTTCTTAATCTCAGAAACCAGTTCTTAACTCACGGAGTGTTGAGTAGGAAAAGACTGGTTTCTAAGATTAAGTCAGTATTTAAAGCAATCTAGTTTTCTAATTTATTACTAAAATATTGGTAGCATTTTATGCTCTGGTTACATGACGTCGCCAGCTGTTACACCCCCCGCCGTGTTGGATCCTCAACACTCTCAACATCGACGTCTAGCTTAGCTAACATTACTGCAGGCCCCACATACAATCCTCCACTGGTTTTTACTGTTGCAGATTGTACAATACCATCTCTTGAACGTCTCGTTTCAACAATCCTCCCTTTAGGGAAGCTTCGAGTTTTATCGTTTTCGTCTATAATGACAACTATATCGCCTACTTCCAATGGCTTGGGCTTTTCAAACCATTTTGATCGCCTGGTAAGGGTAGCGCGATAGCTCAATATCCACTGTTGATAAAATCGTTGCAATGTTTGCTGAGATTTGCGCCACAACAGCTTTGGTACTTTCGCATCGATTGCGATTCCAAGTAGTTTGCCTGGATTTTTACAGGCCAAATATTGCATGATTTGGGGTAATAACTTCATTTCCGGGGCTATCCAATGGCACGTAAGTAAGCGGTCTAGAATTAACTAAGGATTCTATTTCGATAAGAATATTATTCAATACTTGTGGTGATGGTTTATGAAGAGGTCCTATAAGAATTCTCATTCCGGATTTTACTGACCGGATTAGCCTTTCCCATGCTCCACCCATATGAGGTGACAAAGGAGGGTTAAAGTGCCACTTTAAAGATGGACTTGTGGTGACTTCTTCTATCTTGTAAAAGTCGACTTCTTGGTATGCGGCTTTGATCGCTTTCTCAGCTCCTACCAAATTGGTTCCTCTATCGCTGTAGCATTCAAGAGGTTGACCTCTTCTAGCTATAAAGTTCCTAAAAGCCATTAGAAAACAATCGGTGGACATTTCATAAACCATTTCAAGGTGGATCGCTCTTATGGTTAAGCATGTAAAAATCACCACCCAGCGTTTTTCGGGCTTACTGTGTACGGTTACCATAAGCGGACCGAACAAATTGATTCCCGTGTGTGAAAACCGTGCTTGGTTAACAGCATATCGTCCAATTGGTAGTGGAGACATCTCTGGTGGTGCTGGTCTGGCTAAAAGAATTTTGCACCTTTGGCATTGCCGTTCAATTTGTTTCACCAGTACCCGTAATCGTGGTATATGAAACTGTTTTCGCAGCTTATTAACGACAGTTTTCGAGAATTGATGAGTGCATTCTTCATGTACTTTCATGACTAAGAGCATTGTTATACGGTGTGTGTTCGGGAGGATGATTGGATAGTCATTCTCAAATCTGCCTCTGAGTCGAATAATATTATCTTCGTCTAACATTGGTGACAGTTTATACAAACGACTTTGTTTTGGAACGCTTCCGTTCTGGTTTAGCAAGGCAATGTCGGTAGAGTATAATTTCTGAGCTTCGCGAAATTAAAAGGTCTCTGCCTGCTGTAATTCTTCAGATTTTAGAACTCCCCTTTCCTTTGTGAGGTTGGACTTTTTAACCAAACGGATGAATCTGAATAGGTAAGCAGTGGCACGCAATAGTCTGTTCCATTTACTAAACCGAGAAATATCTATTATACCGGTAAGCTCAGAACGCAACCCAATGTATTCAAATGTGGGATCATTTAACTCAAACGGAACTGCTTCGTTTTCTTCTTCACACTTTGGTTTAGGCCAAAATTGTTCATCTTTCAGGAGAAAGTCTGGCCCTCTGTACCAGCGACTTTTAGCGCTTAGTTCAACTACGTCTCGCCACTTTGTTGGTAGATCCGCAACATTTTCATGCGTTGGCAACCAACGCCATTGGTTTGTTTCTTTTATCTCACCAACTCTGCACGCAATCCAAACAGGTAGTTTCTTTTGCGAATGAAGCCATGATAAGACTACTGTTGAATCTGTCCAGAAATATTTCGAATGGATGTGTAAATCAAGTGCCTTTTGAACTGTGTTGTATAATCTGGCACCGATCGTAGCTGCCTGGAGTTCTAGTCTTGGTATTGGAGTATATTTGAGGGGAACAGATTTAACTTTAGCCGTTACAAGCGAAACTTGCCTTTTATTAGGTGCGACAACTCTAATATAAACTGCGGCGGCATACGCCATCTCCCCAGCGTCAACAAATGTGTGAAGGCTTACGTACGTTCATTCGGACCAAGGAACAGTGATATACCGTCTTGGTATACGAAATGATTCAACTGCTTTAAGTTGACAGAGCCACTTTCTCCAAAGCTTATCCAAATCATCTGGGATATTTTCGTCCCATTTTAGTTTTCGTCTCCAAGTTTCCTGTTGTATGGCTTTTAGTCCGGCCACAAAGTGAGCAACTAGACCTAACGGGTCGTGGATTGACATCAACGTAACCAAAATTCCCCGCTTTGTTGGTCTGCGGGTTCCGTTTAAAACATTTTTATTTGCTTTATTAAAACGCAATGAGAACGTAATACAATCTTCGTCAAAGTTCCAGAAAATACCGAGAACTTTTTCAATTCGATCGCAACCGGTAAGATCAAATGATGTGTTACTACTTTCGCTTTGGTTTAGCATATTAAGTAATTTCGGCGAGTTGGATTTGAAATTTCGTATCTCGAAACCACCTTGTAAATGTATATGTTGCATTTCCTGCACAAATTTAATAAGCTCTTCCTCTGTTTCACGTCCATCAAGTACATCATCGACATATGTATTTTCAGTAATACTTTTTACTGTGCTGGCATATTTGCCATTAAATTTTGACGCATTGAGACGCATTATGTATTGCGCTTGGTACGGAGAACATGTTGCTCCAAATGTCATTACTGTCATAGCGTACACTTCTGGATTTCGTGTTTGGTCACAATCACGCCACAAAATTCTTTGAGCCATTTGATCGTCGTATCGCACACGGACCATGTGAAACATTTCTCGAATGTCTCCTGTCACAGCAAACGTGTGGATCCTGAATCTTATCAGTATATCCAACAGAGAGCTTACGAGGTCGGGACCAGCTATCAACATGCTGTTCAGAGAAATGCCATTTACTTTAGCTGCCGCGTCGAAAACCAAGCGAATTTTTCCCGGTTTGTTCACATTTTCTACAAAAAACAAAGGCAGATACCACACTCTCTTATGAGAAGATGCCACTTCTAATGGTGACAGCTTGCGAATAAATCCTTTTTTCACATGTTGCTCGAAGTGGTTTTTGAAAGTCTGCAAGCGCTGTGGATTACCTAGCAATTTTCTTTCTTAGCAAAGAAGACGCTGACGTGCCATTCCATATGAATCCGGTAACTCACATTGATCATATTTCCATAATAGTCCAACTTCGTAGTAGTTATCTTTTCGCACTGTCGATTCTTCCATTATTTTCTTGGCTCTCTTCTCCTCTTCCGTCAAGAGATAATCATTTTTTCTAGACACTCCAATAGCATCCAAGGAATTAAATTGTTTCATCATCTGTTCAAGTCGATCATCTGCGCACTCGCTCACATGCACGTTCACTTGATGGTTGTCGTAAGTATTCTTCGAAGGAAATGTACCGCATAAATCCCAACCGAGACAGGTTTTAGTGGCTACTGGCTCATAGCGGTTACCTTCACTTACATTTCTCGGCACACATAAGTGCCAGTTATCTAAACCGATGATAATCGTAGGTTTGGCATTCTCGTACGATTCGAATTGGACTTGACGGAGATGCTCATACTTCGCGATAAGTTCTTTTCGGTCGATAGTTTGTGTAGGAAGATCGAGAGATGCGATTGCTTGAGCAGTGATTTCAAAAAAGTTATTTGGCTTTTGATGTGGTGCTATACCAAATGTGACAATCCTGGATTTCAATTCTGTATGGCTCTGGCCGTCTGTCCAACGCATACAAAGCGGTTTAAGTTTGCCTTTCAAGCGCAATTGCCTTGCTATTTGCTCCTCCATGAGTGTCACAGAAGATCCATCATCGATAAACGCAAATGTGTCAACTGTGACGTCATTGTGTTTTAGAGTAACTGGAATGATTCTGTATAGAATACTGCTTTGTATTCGTTGCGTAGTAGCTATTACTGACTTGGTACAGTTGCTTGCTTTTAAACCGGTTTCATTCTGTTTATCATTTTCGTGCAAAAGTTGATGATGAAGTTTCTTGCAACCATTTAGATTACATTCTTTCGGTTTTTTGCAAACTGGAGATTTATGCTGAAAAAGGCACAGTCTGCACAATTTTAGTCGAATGACAGTTTGCCACCGATCATTCACATTCATTTCACCAAAAGTTTTGCATTCTGTTCGCGGCATTTTTTCAGCCGAATAGAATCCTGTCTGGTGACATGCTCGGCTTCATTTCTTTCTGTTTTGTGTAAGTTGACACGATCATTGATATTGGGTTTTGATATTTGTGGAACTCGATTCATAATGTTACACGCACATTGGGCGATTACATCTAACCATTTACTAAATTTTTTTAGCTTCGGCTCAGATGAATTAAGCTCACGAGTTTCATGAAGGCCCCAGTCAAGCCTAGTTTGTGGCGGTAGTCTATCCACTAGTTCGCCGAGTAGTCGTATGTCACTCAGATATTCTTTAACGTTTGCGGATTCTAGAGCCGCAAGTAGGTTTCTCACTTGCACAGCGTATATCACTAAAGATTCTAGTTTATCTGCCCTTGGCGGCATTTTCTTGATTTTATCAATTTGTGTTTGGATAATGACTGCTGGTCGTCCAAACAACATTTTCAAGGTATCTATGATTAGCGGAACATTTGATGGATGAGTCAAATAGCATTCTACCATCTTCCGCGCATCTCCCTTTAATGCTTTTTGCAGACGGCATAAGTTTTCGACATTAGAAAACTTGCAAGCACTGGTCGAGTATTCGAAAGTGGATAAAAATGTCGGCCATTGCTCTGGAGAGCCCGTAAATGGTGGTAAATCCCGAGTTATTGTTTGTCGAGCGAGAAAATGTTCGATTTGATGCTCCCCGTCATTATTTGTCGTAATATTACGCGAGATGCCGGCACTTGGTAAACGCGGGGTCGATTGATTTTGATCACACAACACTGATGGATTTGCAATTTTGGCTATATCAACAACATTACCTGTTAGATTGTGAGTCTTTGCTGCCATATAGTCTTCATGCTCGTTTGTCGGATCCTGAGTCATTTGTTGAATTCGGTGCTCCAGCTCTTCTAATTTCGCCAATAGCTCCTTTTCACGAACTGTGTTCTTACTGATTTGGTGTTTCAGGCTGAGAATACAGGTTGAACAAATCCAATCTTTGTTCGCGATGCTGCTATCTACTCCGACGCATTTGAAATGGTACCAACGTCGGCACGTGTCACATGCGACCATGTCGATGGTGTCATTTTCGCAGCAAAGTGGGCAATTTGCTTCTCCTTCATTCAAAATTTCGGATGCCATACTCCTGATTTTGGCATGGTTTTCGTTTGCCATTCTCTGCATCCAAGTATATTTCGAGAGAAAGAATAAATTTTGAGACTATAGAATTTCAAGCTTTGTAGCGGCGATATGGAAACGCATTCAGTTTTACTGAGATATGTTTATTTATGTTCCGACAGCTTTGTGCTGTTTGCCGCTCAAAATTTATTCTTTAAATTCAGTCGGCTAAAAATGTACATTTAAATACAAATTTTTTGCAAATAATTCTTAACTTACTTAATCTCAGAAACCAGTTCTTAACTCACGGATTCTTGAATAGGAAAAGACTGGTTTCTAAGATAAAGTCAGTATTTAAAGCAATCTAGTTTTCTAATTTATTACTAAAATGTTGGTAGCATTTTATGCTCCGGTTACACGACTTCGCCAGCTGTTACAGTTACCTTAAGTAAGATCCAAATATTGTGTGAATTTTGCTTAAATCAGAAGGCTGAATCGAAAGTCATAGGCCAAAAAGCTTTTTTTTCTCAGTGATTTTTCAAGATGGCACCACTGCCACAGGGTTGCCCGCATTTCAAAATTACTTCTATAAGACCTGTTCCTAGTTGATACCAACATGTTCTGTGAATTTCATTATAATCGGATAATCCGGTCGTCAGTTCTCGTGAACAGAACTTTCGAGTGCTGAAAATAGAGTTAATTTAGTGATGGGTTGCTGTTCTTGTGCAAATCGCAATTTTCAAAATTTTCAATTGACATGATGCACAAACGTAAAAATTTATCAACGAATTGAATTTTTTGTCAAAAATCAAAAATTTTTCAGGAGGTTCAATGATTTGAAGGATTTTTTTTCAAGAGTCTGCCGCAGCCACAAGGTTGCCCGCACTACCTTGGAAATCCATGTGTATTAAACTTTAGTCAACATCAATACGCTCTGCGAATTTAACGATGATCCAATGTTTTCGTCATATATATATGTATATATATATATATATATATATATATATATATATATATATATATATATATATATATATATATATATATATATATATATATATATGTATGTATATATATATATATATATATATATATATATATATATATATATATATATATAGATATATATATAAATATATATATATATATATATATATATATATATATATATATATATATATATATATATATATATATATATATATATATATATATATATATATATATATATATATATATATATATATATATATACATATATGAATGTTCGGCGAAACGAGTTTAATACTAATTTTCTTCGAAAATTAGTAAAAAATAAAATAAAATTAACATTAGCAAATATTGTGTTGTGAACAATTCTTTTAAAGGTGGCAATAGAGTGTGGAAGAGGACCAAGTTGGAGGCCATTCTGGGTTCGTAATAGGTGCAAAATAGGAGAATCAAAGTTAGTTTCAATACGGGCAAATGGTACATCAAAGTCAACAGAGGACTTAATTTGCCTCTCATACTGCCGCTCATTAATCAATGATTCAATAGATGAGTACAGATGGCCACGGCAAATTTTGAAAAGAAAACATTCATCAAGGTTAACTTTGCGCTTTGCGAGGAGAGGGATATTAAAGACCGATAAGCGTTCAACAAAAAGCATGTAGCGAAGAATATATTTAAAGAGTAGGGTGCGACTGAACCTCCGTTGAACAGATTCAATGGCATCGGAAAGATATGCAAAAGGAGGACACCAAACTTGAGTACAGTATTCAAGTTTGGGTCAAGGGCAGTTTGCTGGTCTGATACTGGACGCGTTCCTAGGTGGCAAATAGGGGCAGCCCACAGTGGTACGACGGCTTCGGAGGGCTATTAAGTACGAAGTACGGCTTAACTGTGTGGCCGCTGCGATATAAGATGACACCACTGGTACATCTTACTGTGTACATGACTGCGACTAGATGGCCAAAAATTGTTCATACGAATAAGCAGCCGTGGACCAAAACCATGCCATGAATGCTTGATCTCATGATCCTGAGGAACTGCGCATCTGGGCCTCAGGTAATGTTTTCAGCATTATTTGACGGCTACGGTTATCAAGCTCCCCTGCTCACCATTGCTGCGTCGTGGCACTGCCGCCAGCAGAGCAGCGATCCAGATATGGTGTTTCTACATTGGCACAAACTGGCCTACATTACATGGACAAAGATTTCGACTAATGATTTGGAATTGATGCATTTGGGCTGGTGGCTATGGTATTCTGGACTTAGTAACATCGGAGTGACATCCGAGTGCCAACGGCTCCAGGTTAATACCACACCGCCTCCGTCCTGTTAAAACCTTGGCAGGCCTTTGAGTACGTTCGAAGCTACTGCTGTTGAGTTGGCGGGACAGGTTCAGTTGAAATGCACTCCTGATAAGCGCTGATCTGGCTCTGCGCAGGTGGCCTCATAAGGGCGCCTCACAACCTTCGCGTGGCCTCGCTGCTTGCATAAGATAACCACGGGATCATTAAGGCGTTTGTCCATCCTGATCTAGATAGCAGCTCTGTGGGGGGACCCATAAGACATGATAGACAATTAACATAATAGCAATTACGATAAAGTGAACGAAGCAGACGGAAACACACCAGTGACGGAGGAAGTAAATCCTTTTATTGGTAGACCTAAGGTGCAAAGAACACAACCTGTGGGCAAAAAGTCCGCAAGAACAGAACAGGGGCAGTCTGAAACATCTAGCGCCCTGAATTTTACTGTGGCAGTTATTACTTGCGTATCATTTAATTCCTTATTACTTGCGTATCATTTCATTCAAATGAAGTCAGAATGAAATTATTTAAAATTTGTACATAATTTTTTTTCGCAATTGAAAATATTTTTGATTAGGACAAATAGTGACAAATATTTTATTATCAATTGTAAGATTAAATTGCTATAATAGCAATAGTTATATCATACGTAATTTACAAATTGGTGAAATAGAATGTTTACTTATTTTTGTAATACTACTTTTCCGATTTTCATTAAACAATCTCTCACATTCGTCGTTTCTTCTATTCATTTCGCACACTCGAAGCTAAGTAATATCACCATTCGTAAAGCGTTAAACTGATTTGCAAAAAAGTTAAATTGAATTGCGAAAATGTGAAATTGAATTGCAAAAATGTTCAATTGAATTGCAAAAATGTTAAATTGTTTTAAAAAAGTGTTAAATTCAATTGCAAAAGTGTTAAATTGACTTGCAAAAGTGTTAAATTGACTGTCAAAATGATGAATTTGATTTGCAAACTGTAATATATATATAAATATATATATATATATATATATATATATATATATATATATATATATATATATATATATATATATATATATATATATATATATATATATATATATATATATATATATATATATATATATATATATATATATATATATATATATATATATATATATATATATATATATATATATATATATATATATATATAAAGAAATATGAATTTTCGGCTAAGCGAGTTTAATACTAATTTTCTTCCAAAATTAGTTTAAACAATCAAGTTTGAAACAAACAAGGGTAACAAATATCTTAACAGATGTAAAAATACTAAAAAAATTGTGCTTTAAACGGCCAGCAATCCGCGAGGCACTATAAGTAATGTTGCGAACATGGATATCAAATTTAGGTTTACGATCAAAGGTTACTCTCAGATCAGTAAAATGATCCACATAGACAGGAACAGATTTACCTAAGGTCTGTTTCCGTACTTGAATCTATTATAATAGGTCTGTTCGCGTACTACAATTATTGCAATTAATTGCAATGAAGCCGATTTTGTACTCCGTTTTACTGAATACTGAAAATTTCCCCTCTTTCAGTAAAATTCAGTAGGATCTGAGCTACTGAAAAATACTGAAAACTGTCAAACGGTTTTTGGCGTAATGTTATTATGAAAGACGATTATTTTTGTGGCGATAGTTTATCGCCGCTTAGGATGACTTTATAATAACTTTTGTTCTCCCAAAAACGCCAAAAACCAACAACTGACAACTGAACAACTTTGTTTATCAATTTTCAGGAAATGCAATGAGAGCGTTTTCGTACTTTTCCTGAATTTCCCCCACCACATGATTCAGGAACATTCAGTAAAATTCAGTGACTGAAAGTACGCGAACAGACCTAATATATTATAATAGATTCGCAGCAAGTCGTTTCCGTACTTTTGCTGCAAATTAAATCTTGTTGACGTCATCGCTTTCCCTCTTTCAGAAAGTTGTAGAAAAATACAGCCGAACTTAGCTGAGGCATTTTGCTGCAGCTTGTCAAATCGACTACGATGGGCTTGGCGCGAGGCTTTGAAATGTATATATATTCAAATGAGCGCGTGAAGAAAAATCTTTTCGGTGCAATATTCCAATGAACACAGAATATATTTCTCGCACAACGTTTATATTGCTATTACAAAATATCCAATGGTGGATATTTAGTGCATGGTGTGCACTTATTTGTATATGATCGACTCCGGTGGAGGCTAGGTTTTAATAAGGACAAAACTGATTTGTACTTTGAACTTGTTAGTCATTGCAACTGAAAATGAAATGTATTGTTGGCGGGAATATGCTTAGTAATTATTTTGATGTATATTAAAATTATATATTACGATTTATCTATTAATTCCTTAAGTAAAATATTTTTTTCTTTCAATATTTCATTTTTTTCTTTTAAAAGCCTATTTCTATCCTCGGTGGATTTCTCCAACAACTCTAAAACTTTGTTGTTATGTTGCGCCTGCTCTTTTCGCATATCTTCCATGATGTCGATAAGCTTCTTCTTTTCGGGTCGCCTGCGGCGTTCACCACTCCTCACTGCAGTTGGTGTTGGAGTTGCTGGTATAAAAAAAATTATCAATTTCATGCCTAATGTAAACATAAACAAAAACTTACAAGCTTGACAATTTGATGGCCCAGGTTCTGGACTCCCTTCTCGACGTGGCTCCGGAACGGATTCGATTGCCGCGCGAAATTCATCCAGTTTCGCCCCGAGGACGAACTCCGGATTTATTACTGGCCGTTTGCCTAGAATCTCATCCAGCTCTCTAAAGTAAATATAGTTTTAAATAATAAAGTTTTCAGTTGAAATTAGTCTGAACTTCACGGCACTATCGAGCCACAAGCTTCTCTCGCCCATATATTCTGCCGCATCTGTAGGGTCTGTAATGGAAAAAATAATATTATCAAAAATAAAATATACTTTTTCAGCATTGAATACCTTCGTTTTCCCACTCAACGAACGATTCAAAAAAATTATCGTCGGGCGTCATATCAAACACCACATTGCCCCTAGTTTCGTCCTCCATAAAAATAATTTAAATGAAAATTGAAACCATTATTAGATCAAAAAGTCATTATTGATTACAAACCTACCTTATTGTAATATTATTGCTACACCATCTCCGATTTCTCTCCTGTCTTCATTGTTGAATTTGGTTTCCATTTTGCCTAAAAGTAATACACGATGAAATACGAATTTATTTGATTTTTAGGCGACACTATTTTCACTTGTGATTCTTGTGGGCAAAAAACTGCAAGAAATCACAAGTGAAATTTACGAATATTAATTAATACACAAGTATTTTGGAAAAAAAAAAGGTTCAACATGAATTACAAGTAACAGAAGAACTTTTCCAGCAAACAAATTTTACACAACAAGTTATGACGAATTTCACCTTTTTTCAATTTAATTTTGCAAATAAGTACTTACCAACAAGTTATTACTGCAGTCCGCTGAAGTTTTCCAATATTTAACAACTACAATATTTTTCATACAAATATCGCACCCAAGCGTAGCCTGCTTCTAAAATGGTGTCGCAGTACACACGGCTAGTTCCCCACTACTTTCACTAATATCAATTTGCACACAACGTTCACCTTTATTTCGAACACACAATTATCGCACCCAAGCGTGACCTGCTTCCAAAATGGTGTCGCAGTACACAGTGCTAGTTCCCCACTACCTACACGTATCCGTATACATATACGTTATAAAATTGCTAGCATACCGACTTAAGTTTGTGTGAGAGAGTTTCGCGTAACCTGCCACATGGTTTATTAACAGAAACATTTCCGCATACCTCCATACAGGCTACTTTCAGAGTCTCTTACCATTCACATTAGATTCTTCCAAAGTACCTCTAAAGTGAAGCTAGAAATACTTCATGTAGGATCCTTTGCATACTTTGATAATAGGTTGGCTATTGCCATAAACAACTTCATTGCATGGATTACGGCGAGGTCCTCAAAATATTATATTGTTATTCTTCCATTAAGATACATATATAATAGAGTCAAATGTTTTATTGAGAAAAGTGTAGTTACTTGAAAATCTGCATATAGCTGAAGGATATTATACTGAAATGTTTTTTTAAAAAGCATTTTTTCTGAATGTAAGCGAAAAGTATAATAAATTTTGATTCATTGAATCATTGAACACAAGCAGTTTCGAACTGGTGTGGAAAGATGTACATACCAGTATTATTAGTTTGCTGAAATTTTTGGAAAGAGCCCGCATTTAAGGAACAAAATACAAATGTGCATGTAAACAACAAGGCATACATATTGACCGCCAGATATATTGCAAATAGGTTCGACTCCGCACCCAAAAAAGGCCAGAAATATAATAAATGACCCAGAAGAAAATTAAAATTATAAATACCACCACAGGATGGAATAGGCAGCCATGTCCTCGTGGAAAGTTTGTTTCTACATTCTAATATTTTTATCGTTTTCAATTTACATTTACTTAACCGAGTTGCATTATATTCTGGGTATAAGGCTAACTATCAATCTGAAATTTGGTAGTGGCGGCAAAGTGAACGAAAAATTATTGGATAACTTTAAACATTCCAATTTTATATTATATATTATATTGCCCAATTTTATATTATATTTTTTTTTAATAATATATATTAATAACTTGGTTTTCATCTAAATTTATTAAATATTATAGTCAGTTTATAGCACTACCGACTCAACTACATAGTTTCAACAAAAGTGCACAACCACGCTGAACCTGTAAATATTACAAAAATCCTGCAGGTCGTTCGAAAATAACATGCAGACCATAATCAAAATCTGATTCATTATTGTGCAAAACAAAAAGAACATAACAAATATAATTAAAAACAACAAAATACTAATTAAACAAACAATATATTAAAAAAACTATTGAACAAACTTAACAGCGTATGTTTTGGGAAAAAATTATTGCTAAAATTTGTTTAAAAATTACTTAATTATACTTATTTATTAAATATTACAAATCCTAAACAAATCGTTCGAAATATTTTCCCTAACTGCTTTAGCTGATGCTAAAGCTGGAATTTCCTCTGAATCTTACACATGATCGTCAATTATGATATCTTCAAAATTCAAATCACTCTCATTTGCCAAATTGTGTAGAACACAACACGCTCTAACAAAATGGCAAATGTTTTGCATGCCCTTTAGCTTACAATAGTAGAGTTGTCTGAACCTCTGTTTGAGAATTCCAAACGTGTGTTCAATGACAACTCTACATGAACTTAATTTTTTATTGTAAAGTTTTTGAGGCGGTGTCAGGTGTCCATTATCCCGAAATGGTGTTAATACCTCCAAACTTAAGGGTATGCCGAGTCACCCAATATAGAGTAGTCTGAAATTAGGGCAAATTATTATACAAATGATTATTATATTTGAAACCAATCTTACCCTTTACTGCATTTTGTTATTTTGTGTATATATAATGCCGGGTTTCCACCAAAGAGACCAAACAAGAAACACGGACAAAAAAGGTGTTTTGTTCACTAAAACAATTTTCAGAGACAAAAATGCTCGCGAAACTGTTCAGTTTTTACAAAACATTCGTGTTTTTGTTCAGAAAAACATGTTTTGTCCGTGTTTTTTGTTTTGTCTCTTTGGTGGAAACCCGGCATAAGAGTAACGAAAAACTCTGCTGTCGTAAACAGAGCCG
>OX376373.1:127545114-127579487 GCA_947369275.1 Nemotelus nigrinus | reverse complement strand
TATACATCTATATCTATATATATATCGAAATATATATATATATATATATATATATATATATATATATATATATATATATATATATATATATATATATATATACATATATATATATATATATATATATATATATATATATATATATATATATATATATATATATATATATATATATATATATATATATATACATATATATATATATATATATATATATATATATACATATATATATATATATATATATATATATATATATATATATATATATATATATATATGTATATATATATATATATATATATATATATATATATATACATATATATATATATATATATATATATATATATATATATATATACATACATATATATATATATATATGTATCTATATAAATATATATACATATATATATATATATATATATATATATATATATATATATATATATATATATATATATATATATATATATATATATATCTATCTATATATATATATATATATATATATATATATATATATATATATATATATATATATATATATATATATATATATATATATATATATAAAAGTAAATGCATATGACTTTTATAATTTACCTATAATTTTTGGAAGCTTATTTTTGTTTTCGAAATATTGCGCGGTTTTTTGTTTCGCTTGATCGTTCGGCCATTGGATCGTTTGCTCGCAAAGGCAGCTCAAAAACATAGATACGCGCTTGATTATTCTGTGTGCACTCGCTATGCACACATCAAATCTATCAGCCACGTCTCTGAAACTGCAAGCTTCATGGCCAGCAAACCATAAGAATAAAAGTAAATGCTTCGATCCGGATAAACGTTTATCGCACCTCAAATTAAAAAACACGTCACTTTGTTCAAACCGCGTTTTCAAGGATTCAAAAAGCTCGCGGCTTATTCTAAAGTGTGTTTTAAACTCGCACTCCGTATAGAGGGGAACCACCTTTTCGATATAATTCACAATACTAATCCTCTTTTCACGGTGTGCAATTATCCGGAGAATATCCACTGGAGAGTTTGAAGAATTTAAAACAATCTCACTCACAACACTATCAACATCTCTATCAACATCACTATCATCACTCACTATATCATCGAAAACAGCGCGTTTTCTGTTGCGAACATTATTTTCGGCCTTCATTCTAGTGCTCTATCACGAATTTTTACACAAAATGTCCGCAAGAACGTTTTTCGAAATTCAAATCAACGCAGCTGTCACTTTTAGTGTCTTCTTCTTACTTGCAGCAAGTTGCAGCAGCGCATTTCTGTACTTTTCCAAATGTTCCCCCACCACAAAAATAATCAAGCTGTAAAATTCTGTTACTGCTGCACTTTGCTGAAAGTACGGAAAAAGACCTCTAGTAAGTAAGGTCTTCAGTTAGAGTTTTCACGGTTCGTAGAAATTTCATTAAATTAAAGCATCAAATTTTGAACATAATACAAATAAATAATAAAAAAAAAACAATCTCCATCGTCCTCCCGAATAGAGAACGATGGAGATTGGGTAACAACCACAATTTACGAGTTAGTTTACCTCTTCATGGCTCTGGTTAAGCCAAGGCTCAATGAGACCAATTAGCTTAGCCGTCCAGCGTCCTTTAGTACTTAAACTCCAACGTTGCTCCCAAAGTTGGAGAGTAAGCATACGCGCGTGCGTCAGAGCCTCAGCTCTACCCAGCTCTGAGCGAGAGAGGTACCCTTCGCATCTCCCCAGATTTCGGCTCCATATAGCAAGAGGGAATCGGGCGTTACCATCAGCAGCCTCCGTCGCGTCTCACTGGGTCCACCGACGTTGGCCATTAGCCTACTCAGCGAAGTGACGACTACTAGAGCCTTGTCACAAGCCCTGCGGATATGATCCCAATACGTCAGCTTGGTGTCCAGGGTCACTCCCAGATACCTGACCGACTTGCTGGTCTGGACCTCGACGGAGCCAACTGTCATGGGTATGACAGTTGGTATCCTCCGTTTCGTCAGCATAACAATCTCTGTTTTAGAGATTGCCAGCTGGAGACCGTGTTCGGTCATCCACCGATCCACCCTCCTCATGACTTGGTTAAGTCTAAATTGAGCGCATTCGGCAGATCTGGAAGTGATTACCGCCGCGACGTCATCAGCCTAACCTATCAGAACCACATCCGCAGGCATTTCCAGGCGCAGCAGATCATCGTACATGATGTTCCAGAGGTCAGGTCCTAAGATCGACCCCTGTCCCGCACCTGAAGTGACAAGCCTCCTTTTGACTCCTTCGTCAGTGTCGTAGAGCAACCAGCGATCCCTGAGGTAGTCCCGCATCATGGCTAGCAAGTAGTCAGGGATACGGAACATATGCTCAAGGGCCCGCAGGATGTCTGTCCGCCTCGCCGAGTTAAAGGCATTTTGTACGTCTAGCGTTACCAGCAGGACGACCGGTCTGGCTTGACGGCATGCCTCTTCCGCTCTTGCTACAGTCCCAACAACTTCTGAGATGGCATCGATTGTTGAATGCCCTTTTTGGAAGCCACGCTGCCTGGCAGAGAGATCACCAGCAGATCTCACTGCTGACAGCAGCCTTGGCTTGAGAAGCTTCCCCGCAGTGTCCAGCATGCATAAAGGGTGGTATGCTTTTGGATTGCCCAGGTTACCCTTCCCCTTGTCAATAAGTACCAGTCGAGCTACTTTCCACCGCGATGGGAAGACCCTCGCGACTAGACATGAATCATACAAGTCCAATAATAGACGCGGTTTGCTTTCCGCCACGACCGGTGCCCCATCAGGACCCGGAGCCTTCCGGTTCTTCAACCTGGACACTGCACTGTTCAGCTCCTCGTCCGTAAAGGGAGGAACATCCGCCTAGCTAACAATGATGGGACCGTCAGCCCTTGACGGATGCTAAGGGAACAGCGAACCAACGATACGCCCCATGGATATCGCATCCATGAGAGTGCTAGCCCACATGCAGCCAAGTCTACGAGTGACCAATTTGTAGCCATCTTCCCAGGGGTCTGAGTTGACCTCCTCACAAAGAGCCTGCCATTTGGCACGTTTGCTACTCGTGATGGCCTTGGTCAGCTCCCTCTTTGCCGCAATGTGAGCAGCAGATAGTTCAGCTGCTCCCGGCCTATTCCTGGCTCGCTGTGCCCTGCGCCAGCGTGCCAAAGAGATGCGTCTACCAGTATGCATGTTGCCTCCTACGGAAGGGTTTACGTTTGGGCATTGAAGCCGCACACGCGTTGCGAATCCACCCCATGGTTCTGTCAGCAGCAGCCTCTGCTGCTGCACGGGTCACTGGGGTCCCAGATGGTAGAGGCTCCCCTCCCAAGCTCGAAGCGAGCGATGCGGTCATCGCGTCCCTGTGAAATTAAGCGGCATTCCAGCCTAGCCACTTACAAAGAGAGCGGCGGAGTCTTTGCCTGCCCTCAGCGATTTGGAAAGTGATGTAATTATGATCACTCGCAGTGTAATCCTCCATCACCTTCCAATCGCTGAAGAGTGCCACTAGTCTCTCCGATGCCATAGTGACATCGGGAATAGATTCACCAAATCCGGGCCTTCTGAATGTTGGCGTTGAACCCGTATTCAGCACCAACAAACCCAACCTCGATGCCATCTCGACAATGCGCCGCCCGCGGTGTTTTCGGTGGGCATGCCCCACTCCAACGCCCTAGCATTGAAGTCATCCCCTACGATGAGGTTGCCGACGATGCCACGGAGAGAGTCCTCCAGTGAGCTAAGCTTGTCTCCGAATTCCTGCATTGAGTCGTTCGGGGACAAGTAGCAGCTCACAATGGTGACTTCTCCGTATGTCACCTACACGTGACCATTTCCTGAGCCGCGGCCGCCAATACGGGCCCTCTGCCCGTCGGCGATCCACATCACCGCGTACCCCGTAGCATCTGCCAGTCAAGCCGCCGAATGCTTCCCCCAATAAGGCTCGCTGATCAGTACGATCTGAGCCTTATGCTCGCAAACTAGCTGCGTGAGGAGGTCGTCTGCAGCTCTACAGCCCTGTAGGTTGCCTTGAAGGACTCTGATATCCTTCCCTGCTTTTTCTTGGCATCAAGTGCGTCTTTGAAAACTTGACATACATTAATCCCATTAAATGCTCGGCGCTATTTAATCGATCCCATTAAATGCTCGGCGCTATTTGCACCATGCCTCTCAGTGCATAATATACACTGAGCCTGCGCAGAGCAGTCTGCTGCCCGGTGGCCAACCTGTCCACATTTCCAGCAGCTGGCACTCCGGTTCGGGCCCTTGCAGCTACGTCTTGTGTGGTCGTAAACTAGGCACCGGTAGCAGCGTGTAACCTCGGCCCACCTTCGTACTCGGGCGCTAATCATTCCCACCCGGACTCGACCAGACTTGAGAATTTTGGACGCTGGTGCCTCATCCAGCTAAACCACCGCTCTCCTGTGTTCCCATGTGTTAGGGGAGAATAGAGTGGTTTTCACCTCGCCGGCTCCTTCCTCTCCAGCCTCGCGATTGATGGCCGATGTCACCTCCTCGCTGACTGTGAGGCAATCGAGGTCGAGAGGCTCGATTTTGACTCTAGGGGTCACAAGCTTCACGTCCCCCTGGCCATCTACGGCAGCACGGATCGAGTCCTGCAATTTCGTTCGATCGTTCGTCCGCGCAATTTCCAGAAGAGCCCCCCCCCCCTTCTGCGGTTTTCTTTATGCGTCGTTCTTGTGTACCAGTTTCATTTGGGGAAACATTTTGATGGATGGCTCCCAAGAATTCCGCGTAAGTTTTCCCCGAGGCTTGTTTGACGATTACAGCATCAATTTTCTTCAATTTTCTCTTCTTTCCCTTCTTCTTTTTCTTTTCCACCATTTCTTTGTTTTCGCAATTTTGGACCTCCTTTTTCTGCACCTTTTCTGGGCCAGCGGGTGCTACCAGTGGTTTAGCGATGTTCAACTTCTTCTTTTTGTGGGTGACCGTCACCCACCTCCTTAAATCGGATGCTGGCATCTCTTTCCTGACCCGGATATCTTGTGTGTCTTCAGGACTAGACTCGGCCACGCGCTTATTCTGCCGTGGCCAATCCAGTCCCGGGACCCCTACAGGGGTGGCTGCCTCAGCAGTCTGGTCTGCCAACACTCGCTGATACTCCAGTTCTGCCTTATGCCAGTTCGTTCTGCAGGCGAAGATTACTTCAAATGCCTCCTCCAGCTCGAGCACACCGTCCTTAACGTGCTTCGATATGTTTTTCTGCACTTAAGCGGCCTGAAACATTTTTCGAAGGATATGCTGGCACTTCCTCAACATATCCTCCTCAGCCACTTGCTCGCGCTTAATGTACTCCCTCTTGGGAGACACACGTTCTGGTGGGAGTTGTTGCTGTGCCGTTTCCTCCACCACTCCCGTCTCTGCACTTTCACGCGTGTGACTTCTCGGGGCTCCAGAGCACTGCTGCTATGATCAGCATTTTTAACATCTAGCCCATCTGTTGCGCATATGGAGCTGATCGTTCCTTCGCTTCGCGTTTGACTGTTCGGCAGGGGAGGCGTCCTCTGGACCTTCGGCCTCCTCGCAAATGCAAAACGGTCTATGGCGGCGCCTCCTTCGCCCTGCGTCGCCGCTGTCGTCTCCACGTTTGGTTGTCTGTCTGTCTTATTTTGTGTCTGGTCTGTCAATTTTGTTGTTGTTGGCGTCATCAATGCTTATGGGTCCCAACTCAAAGCCGCTATCTCCGCCCGGATGTGCAGTCGCCTTAATGACCTCGTGGTAATCTATGCAAAGCAGGGGGGCCGACGCGAGGGTCGATCACCAGCCTTCATGGGGCTGGATCTCAGAGCCAGGTCAGCGCTAATCGGGAACAATGTCAACCGAACCTGCACCACCAAATCAACGGTGCGGGCTTCGAACGTACTCTGAGACTTGCCAGGTTCTTACGGGACGGAGACGGCATGATATTAACCTGGAGCCGTTCACGCTCGGATTTCACTCCGGCGGTACCGCGCATAAAGCAATTAGGTCCAGAATGCTAAAACCGCCAGCCCGGATGCATATTTTTTAATCGTTGGTCGTGCCTTAAACCCCAGGTCATGCCACAAAAGTCGTTATTGCCATAGCCACAAATTCCAATCGTCAATCAAATCGCAAAAACCATAAGAAAAGCCGAGCCGTACCAGTTTTTGAGCCATTTGGCGTTACCCGGGGTGCACCGCGAGGAGGCGGCCCAACATTACACCCCGGTTTGTAGAAATTTCATTAAATTAAAGCATCAAATTTTGAACATAATACATATAAATAATAAAAAAACCAATCTCCATCGTCCTCCCGAATAGAGAACGATGGAGATTGGATAACAACCACAATTTACGAGTTAGTTAAGATCGAGTTAGATGTTAGTTTTAGATGTTAGATTGTTAAGTTAGCTGTTAGTTTTATCAAAGAAGCTACAACAAGACAACACGAGTCATCACGATGGAGTAAACACTGAACGACACGAACTCAAATGGACACCTACTGAAGGTATCCTAGTCAGACGAACATGAAAACAATCAACAGCAAGTCACTACAAACAAATTGTACGCACAAACAACAACATAACTAACAACAGCGAGATCCCGATCGCAATATTGGCAAAACACAACGATATCTATGAGATATCGCGAATCGAATTGTTCCGACACAAATTAACCGACAAGGCAGAGCAACGTATGAGCCGAGCCGTCAATGTTGACGATACCAGACCTAGGCCAACAATTGACCTACATACGATTGATGCCGAGAACTCAAAGCCACAGGTCGAAAGACGTTAAAAGTTGATGATGGGATATTAATGAATCGACCCGAGATGTGGAGGATAATCGCCATACGCGTATAAAAACCGAGATCCGGAGGACATCAGCATACGCGTCAGGAAACATTCACGCCCAAAAACTTCAACACGCATAGATCCTCGCACGAAAACACGGCGGAGTGAATGCACTGTCGTAGGCAAATATTATCTGATACCGATCAGATAAAAGGTCACCGTGAGGATCGCGAATATGTTTCCTCACTGAACGAGTAGTTTTATATACAAAATAGCTACCTACCTGGAATTTGAAGCCAAAAGTCCTGGAGCACCACCCGAATTTAATGTGCACGACAGCGAAATTAATGAACAACCGAATGTTGACATTCGGAAACGTCAAAAGGGAAAAATGTCAGATGAGGTGTCCCAAATTAGTCTGCCCCAAATTGGATCGCGAGGTAAATTGGAAACCCATCACTCAGGTGAGTGAAATCGAATTCGGGTGAGTGCACCAAACGGAATTTGAAAATCCCGCTGCCGCCAGGAACATTGTCCTGTGAGCGGGATCGATGAAAAAGTGTGTTTTTGGGTGTTAACACGGTGAATGGACGGAGGTCCTTGGCTCAAGGTGCTGGAAGCCAACAAATAGATTTCTTTCTTTCTAGTGTTAAATCGGAATTGTAATTGAGAACATATAACCACCGACGGTAATCTATGGAATTTGGAAGTGGCAGCAATAAAAGCAAAATCATCTTTCATACTTTTCGCGATTGATGTGCGATGAAATCTACGAAGGAAGATACCTGTTTCCGTGGACGAAGTAGCGGTTTTACGAAGTACGAGCCGAACGAGGAGGACGATTGGCGAAGGAAGTTTGTAAGATCGAATTATTACTCTATTGCGAGCATCGATCTACGGAAAGGACCCCATTGAGGGAGAAAACACATCGCGGCGATCCGGAATAGCCAGACCCAGAATCAGCAGGTTAGATAGCAATTAAGATATTACTGTGAATTAAATTTAGTGCAGTTGTACGATTTCGTACAAAACATTATAAATCACAATTGTACATGCATTTGCACATTCACCTACTTTCGGTATAGTGTACTTTGTTTTTACGTTTCTGTATAGGCAGCAAAATTGTCAGCGTGTTTCATCGCGAGTCAATGTTCTGACCTAATTTAAAATCAATAACAGGTGTATGTTGTCATGCGTAAATTAGTTGCTGATCTGCATGTGCATATGCATTTTGTTTACATTAACAATATTGGATTTATATAAAACATTGTTAGTTAGTTAATAAGTATCAGTGATTAAACGAACGTGTAAGTTTCACCGGAGTGTTTCAGTTTCGTACATTTGGTCCTTCGAACCGGATTGCGTAATAGTCCTTAATAAACCGCAGCGCTATACGCTTTTTCCGAGGCATCTGAAAATCCGTTTATTTCACAAGCCATGTTAGACTTACTATACCCGATCCATCTTGGTATTTCTATTCTCTCTAATTCTAGTAGATTGTGTTTCACTCATCTCCATTCATTCAGTATCGTATGTGAAATGGGCTTATCCCATTCAATCTCTTGTAACCAAAGTTGCTGGAACAGTAGCTTGATCTTCACAGTAACTGGGGATAGAAGACCAGTCGGGTCACATACTCTAGCTGCTTCCGATAATATAGACCTTTTAGTCACACTGATAGGATCTGGAAGTATATTCACTCTTATCTTGAGCTGATCAGCTCTCGGATCCCAATGGACACCTAGTGCTTTGTTTGTTTCACCTTCATCGAACTTAATGTTATTAGCAGAATCTCTGAGTTCATCAGGTATCCGCCTCAAAAGTCGTGCATCGTTACTGTTCCATTTTCTCAGATTGAAGCCCCCTCCTTTGAACAAGCGGATGAGTTGGTCACATGTCGTATATGCTTCTTCAATAGAATCAGCTCCTGAAACAATGTCATCCATATACGTGCCTCGTAGAATTACCTTCGCTGCAGCGGGAAATTTAATACCGTCATCGATCGCAAGTTGTCGTAGGGTACGTATAGCAAGAAAAGGAGCGGCAGCTGTTCCGTAAGTGACAGTCGTGAGTTTGTATTCCTTTATTGGTTCTCTTGGTGTATCTTGCAACAGAATTTGCTGTAAATCTTGATCTCTGATATCAACCTTGATCTGCCGATACATTTCCTCCACATCTGCCAGAAAAACTATTTTATACTTCTGCCACCTTAATAGAAGATCCATTAAATTTTGCTGCAAGTTTGGCCCAGTCATCATTACATCGTTTAAGCTTTTCGTTGTATTTCTCTTTACCGATGCATCAAACACAACCCTCAACTTTGTAGTTGTACTATCATGCTTGAAGACTGCATGGTGAGGTAGGTAATGCTTAGGGCTAGCATCTTCAACAGCAGGAACCATATGCCCAAGGCGAATGTACTCATGAATGAAGTCTCTATACATCCTTTCCAATTGACTTTCTGTTTTAAATTTTCTTTCCAGCTGAAATAGCCTAGCCAGGGCCAACTCTCTTGACCCTTGTAGCTCTGTTATTGGCAATGGATCAGCACGCAGTGGTATCCGAACAGTATATCTCCCGTCCTTTGAACGTCTATAATTACTTTTATAGTGCATTTAGCATTCAATATCTTCTGTTGTCATCACTTTCTCGGGCACCACCTCCTCATTTTCCCAAAATTTATTCAACTGCTTATCGATATCAATTTCCGTCACAAAACATTGAACAGTAGCAGACTCAACTTGGTGGTTTAATCCTCCTGACAAGATCCACCCAAATTCCGTATTCTTAGCGATCACTTTACCAAATGGCATTTTCCTAACGTCGTTTAACATTATTTCACCAATGACATCCGCACCCAAAATAACGTCACTTCGCGAGGGTGTGTCAAATCCATCATCAGCTAGCTGCAAGTTTGTTAAACATTTCCTATCCAAGGATGTAATCCTTGCGGATGGCAAGAGCCCAGTTAGTCTTGGTAGTATTAACGCATTTGTTTGTAAGACAAAACTTGAAAGGAATCTAGGCCTTAGCGCCAACGAAGTGTGAGTTTTCACCACTGCGCTGTTCGTATTTCCTACTCCAGTGATTAGCGCGTGAGTTTTCTGCTTTAGTAGCTCCAGGCGTTGTACAGCATCTTCTGATATAAACGTTGCTTCTGATCCTTGATCTATGAGTGCTCTTAGCTCGACAAATCTACCACTTCTATGTTGTGCCTGCACCACTGCTGTAGGTAACAACACTTGTCCCGATGCATTGTTAGACTTGGATCCAAAATGGCACATCACGTCGTTCGTCACTGATTTGTCGCTCTTTGTAACTCTTCCTTTGGATGACTCCCCCTGATACTGCTTGTATTCCTCTTTGTGAAGAAGAGTATGATGTCTTTTCTGACATATTTTGCATTTTGACCAGGATTTACATTTACTTGCAAAGTGACCGGCCACTAAACAGTTATCGCAAAGTTTATGTGCCCTCGTAGCATCCAGTCTCTGCTGAATAGACATTTTCGTAAACTTTTCACATCGATATATTTTGTGCGATTGCTGACATATCGTCGGGTGTACGCCAAAACCATGATTGTGCTTTTTTGGTGATTTTCAGTTTTTCATGTCACTGTACGCGGAATTCTTATACAAACAATTCGCCAAAAGCGGAAATGTAAAATTCCATTTTATGCCTACACAAAGTCAAAATTTCAATTTTATGAATTACCTAAAAACTAAGTATTTGCCAAATGCGTTACACCAAAATCATTAATGTGCAGATTCATTGTTTTAGTGTAACGGAATAGTATTAGAATATTATCTTCCTTAATAAAAAAAAAGGTTTCTTATATTTTAAAACTGATTTATACTATTACGTTAAATTTTCAAATTGATTTTACTCTAAATAGCATTTTAGCACATTCATGGTTTTGGCGTACACCCAACGATTTTGGACACATCAACTGCATCATGTTATAGCACGCCTTTATACTCTTGACTTGCCTTACATCAGTAGGCTTTCCCTTGACTTCTTACGCTTCCAGTATCTGAAACCTGTTTTCAAGGAAAGTTAAAAACTCCTGATCGGTTTGTAATTCTCGTGGAGATTTCAGTGACTGCTCGTAAAGTCGATGTGTCTCCTTGTCCAGTTTTTGAGTGAGCAATAAAATTAACATTGGATCCCAGCGTTTGGTATCTACTCCCAAATTCTCTATAGCCAAAAGACATTCGTTAGTAACATCATGTAATCGCTTGATACTATTTGCGGCTTCTTTACTAACATCCGGTTGAGCTAATAGCGTCATTAGTTGTGCTTGTTATTGAATCTTCTGTCCAATATTTCCCAAGCTGTTTCATAATTTTTTGAAGTTACTTGTAAATGTCTAATAAGCTCATAGGGCTCTCCATTCATATTTATTTTCAAATAATAAAGCTTCTGTGCTTTTCCAATGGATTCATTATTATGTATGACTTCCATAAAAAGATCTCGAAATGCCTTCCATTGCAAATATTCACCTTCAAATTTAGACACTTCTACTTGAAGAAGTTTAATGGTTTTCACTTGTGGCACATTTGCATCACTTGATTTTCCGTTTGCTCCTACCTCCAAGCATTTCTCCTGGAGCTTGATCAGTATTGCATGATATTATTCTTCGGTGTCGTTGAACATATTTTGATCGAAGTAAGGATCGCGATGCTTTCCCATGCCAACAATTTCCATATGGTTTTGCATCAAACGACTCCAGTAATCATCGATCAGTTTAATGGTCTGAGTAAAGAAGGCCATACTCTGCTCTGAATCTAGTCCATCCTCGGATTTGGCGATCATTCGCTTAAAACAGCTCATCAACTCCAATTGTTTCGTAATCAAACGATGCTGCTCGAAAATCAAATTCAATTCGTTTGTTCTTCGTAATGCATCTCGCAACGCATTCTCTAGCTGCTCTCCTACCTCTTCCGTCAGAGTTTCCAAAGTCTCGAAGCATTTATTCGAGAAGTACACATGGGTAGGATTGATTGTACGATATTCTTCAATCGCATCATTTCCATCTACTGCTGCTGACTACAAAGTATTCAGCTGCTGCAGCCTTCCTCTCCATCGAATCCTTTTTAAAACTAATCTGGATATTCTGGATCTTCGCGAAAATTGACTTCTGCGTTTTTACAAAATCCTCCATGACTAATGTTCCGCTTGAAATCGAGAAAAAAATCACGCTTTAAATTATTTTGTAGACACTTGTTCTACATATAAACGCCTAATATTACCTTGTAGACACTGGTTCTACAAAGTTTTCGGGCTGGTCTGGCCTCGTAGACACTGGTTCTACAAGTTGGAAAAAGCAAAAAAAAAAAAAAATTTTTTTTAATTTTTGTATCTTATAGACACTGGTTCTACAAGATACTTACTAGACACTGATTCTAGTAACCGTTTCACAGGTTCAAAGGACCAAAGGAAATCCAACTCATGGGTGAGCTACCAAGGCCACGAGTAACAGCAACACGTCCTTTTACAAACTCAGGCGTAGACTATGCAGGACCGTTTACACTAAGACCAGCTATAGGACGTTCCGTTAAAACTTTCAAAGGTTATATAGCGCTTTTTGGATGCTTGAGCACTAAAGCTATTCATCTGGAAGACGTTAGTAATTTAACTGCCAAAGCCTTTATTGCAGCAGTGAATAGATTCGTCAGCAGAAGGGGAGCCATTGCGAACTTGTATAGTGACAACGCGACGAATTTTGTTAAAGCTAGTAAGTTATTAGCTGAAGCGCTCCAGTCACAAGACTTTCAAATGGAGGGGGCTACTGCGCTGGCATCAGAAAATATTCAGTGGCACTTTATCCCACCTTCATCTCCACATTTTGCAGGCTTGTGGGAAGCCGGCATAAAGACCACAAAAAATCATATGAAACGGATAGTAGGTGAAACTATTTTAACATTCGAAGAGTTAACAACATTAACAGCAATGATTGAAGCCTGTCTAAACTCTCGTCCGCTTTGTCCACTAACAAATGATTTCGAAAGTCTGGAGGTGTTAACGCCTGAGCATTTTCTAATTGGGTCTCCGTTACTGAGTCTACCACAACAAGAACATCTAGAGACGAATCCTAACTTACTTCAAAGATGGGAACTAATTGAACGTATGTACTAGCAGTTTTGGAAGCAGTGGTCATCAGAATATCTATCAAGACTGCAGCAGAGGCCGAAATGGATGAAGGAACGTCAAAATCTCCAGATAGGGTGCTTGGTACTCATAAAGGAAGATAATTTACCTCCAACGAGATGGCTGCTTGGTCGCATAATTGCGGTCCATCCTGGCACCGATGGTCTTATACGCGTAGTGACAGTGAAAACAAAAACATCTGTGATGAAACGTCCGATAAGAAAGTTGTCGCTGTTACTGCTTGAGGAGAACGACAATTTGGTAAGAGGTGAGGTGATTGAGAGCGCAACTTCCAGTAATGACGAATTGGAGGCAAATATACAGCAATCACGGGAAAGTGGAAACATCTCGTCAAGGAAAAAGAAATTCACCAAATCGATCCTGTCAAGTAAACTTCGGTGCAAGTTGGTGTTTTAGCTCTATGTTGCTATTGATGCTGAGTTTTTTACTTGTGTTAGTTTGCGGGAACCACTCACAAAAGGCCTATTCGATAACTCCGTTCAACAGCAAACAAGGAATTTACTTTGAAGACATAGCGGAGGCCAACTTATACAGCAATGAGTGGACGCTAATAGTTCATTACAACTTGACAACGTATTCTGGCCAATTAGATAGAATTGCAACGGCAGTTAGTCAACTGAATTCTATATGCAATACTACGCGTCATAAAACCGAATTTAAAGACCATTGTGAAGCAACAACTACTCAACTGAGGCGACATTTGGATGAAATTGAAGATGCGAGTCAACTGATATATCAGCCGAATGGTCACGCGAGGAACCGGCGGCGAACTCCACTTTTCGGGTTTGTTGGGAGTGTAGCAAATACTCTTTTTGGAATGCTGGACCAAAACGATGCAGAATAATATGAAAAACAAATTTGCAAGCTGAACGAAAATAAAGATCATTTGACCGAGCTGTTGAAAAAACAAACGCCTATTGCGGATTCGACGTTGAACATAATTAAAATAGGACATGATGAGGCTCGCCAGCAATATCTCACTATTAAGCGACATTTGTCTGCCATCCAAGATGAGAATAATCGAGTGCAGGAAGAATTGAAGCTGTATGCCAGTTTTGATTCGGCAGCACTACTCATAAGGTTAAATATAAGCAGTATAAGTCATGTCCAGTAAGCTATTTTATCGGTGCTCAGCCAGGCACATAATGGGAAAATCAGTACGCTGTTGATATCACCGGCACAACTCCGCACACAATTGCAATTGGTTCAGCAACATTTAACTCCAAATTCAAAAATACCTGAAATAGAGTATGAAAGCCAGCCGTTAACGCTATATAAGCTTATGGAACCTCGAGCAAGAATCGTACGGAACAGTTTGATTTGCGAAATAAAGATTCTCCTACTGGAAGCAGAACTATAAAATATACCGCATGGTACCTATACACGTATCTTTATATTCAGCCGTCGAGCTCATATCTTTTGGTTAACAATCATCGGGACATCTAACGCTTTGCAGAACCTGGAATCAGGGACGTCTTCTATGCAAAAGTAACTTGTCATTGTACAACCTGCGAAGTAATGTTAGCAAATGCGAGATTGAACTTCTGACATTAGATGGAGCATTGTCAACTGCCTGCAGCTTCAGAAAAACCATAAAAGAACAACACTGGATAGAAATGCATACTACCAATTCTTGGATTTTTATACTACCGAGAAACATCAGCTTGGTCATAATCTGTGAAAATAGTTTCCAACAAGTAAAAATCAGTGGTTCCGGAATATTTCAACTACAGCCAGGTTGTTTAATTAAACATCCGACAATGTTTCTTACAGCAAGTAGTAAGATTACAGGGAACATTGAAACATCATTTATGGTTGAAGCACGTATGCCAGTCAACCCAAACTCAACGGACCTGGACAAACCGACGAAGCAATTGCTTGTACCTACAGAGGATATTGTCAGCTTAGAACTGAATTCAATACAGTCGCCCGTCAATGATCACAAGAATGAGCTTAGTAGTACGCCTGATTTTAATTACCATGACCTGCATCATTACGTAGTAATATGTATGATTCTGTCAGCCGCTGTTATTGTCACAATCGTTTACTGCATACGCAAGTATAAATTCAAGACTATCAACATAGAAGATCGATTATCGTCGAAAACAGAACCAGATAAAATGCAAATGACAAACGCTTCCGACTTTGTACCAATCCCGACCCCACGACAGCACGAATTTGGATGTTGATCTTGATGCCCGGCAGCATGTACAATTTCGTACAAAACATTATAAATTACAATTGTACATGCATATGCGCATTCACCTACTTTCGGTATAATGTACTTTGTTTTTACGTTTCTGTTTAGGCAGCAAAATTGTCAGCGTGTTTCATCGCTAGTCAATGTTCTGAATTTTAAAATCAATAACAGGTGTATGTTGTCATGCGTAAATTAATTGCTGATCTGCATGTGCATATGCATATTGTTTACATTGACAATATTGGATTTATATAAAACATTGTTAATTAGTTAATAAGTATCAGTGATTAAACGAACGTGTAAGTTTCACCGGAGTTTAGTTTCGTACAGCAGTTTTACAAGCTAGAAGAAATTTTGGAAGACTAACATTGAATGGTAGCACGATAGAAACTAACGTGATCTGAATTTAAGTTATCATTATTACATAAGTCAAATAAAGTGTGTTATCGTAAATTGAGACGGGTTGTAACTATCGGTAGCGATACGGGGTTGCGTATAGGGGACCGTTATCCTCTTCTTGCTTCAGGGCGACGGTAGCGTGGCAGTGATTCAGTTTAGAAGCCTTTTCTTCGCGAGCAAGCCGCCCGAAAACTGCCGCTCTTGTATCTCAGTTAGGGATTAAGGGTTTAAGTGAGCGTTGCTGAGAGAAACGGTGACACATTGGCGCCCAACGTGTAATAACGGTGAAAATGGTACATAACGGTATCCGCGAAAATTTGATGAGCCAAGTCCCAAATTGTGGGAAGGCACTTAATGCGCGTACACATTGATCTTAAAGGCGAATTTAGAAGTATCTTACGCGGGAACGGCGGTATTATCTTCATTTTGAATATTTTTGAATTTTAAATTTTCAAAGTTGGATGGAGCTAGTTCATCATTTATTTATTTTATTTATTTATTTGAATCCATTTCAACAGGCTTCTGCCCAATTACAAAAATAGAAAAATTAAATAAGTCCAAAAGAAGAAAATAGAAAAATTAACAAATAAATGAAAATATAAGAACAACAAATTAAAGCTAATGTACAATTCAACATAGAAGAAATTGCAAACATAGTACTAAAATTAAATAGAAAATCAATCATTAAAAGAAGCTTTAAGAATTATGTCTTTAATTTGGGACTTAAATTGACAGAACGTTAGCGGAAAAGGACCAAGCTGAAGATCATTATGCTTCCTGGGCATACGCAATCGCGGAGAGTTGAAATAAACTTCAAAACGCACGAAGGCAAGAGAAAACATTAATTGAGATCTATCCGATCGATTGACGTTACGTAGACACAGCATATAACCAAGATCGGAGAGCATAGGGCAATGGAGCAGCTTGAAAAGTAAGCACTCGTCGAGAAACACTCGTCGGGACTCTAATGAAGGAATTTGGAATAAGGAAAGACGATCACTATAACAACAGTAAGGGATTTTGAATTTAAATAACAGAGAGCGAGTAAATCTACGCTGAACGTGTTCAACTGCAACACTGAGATATTGATGACGAGGAGACCACACTTGACAACAATACTCTAGGATGCTACGAACAAGTGAAAAAAACAAATGGAAAGAGGAAGCGATGCTAGTAAACGAAGAAGAGCATCTAAGAATGAAACCGGACAGACGAGAGGCCTTGGCAGTTATATATGCAATGTGCAGGTCAAATTTGAGCTTATGATCAAAGTGCACACCAAGGTCCTTGAAATCATTCACAGCCGTAATGGAAGAGCCGTAAAGAGTATAGGAGTAAATTAAGGGTGACATTTTATACGTATAGGACATCTGATGACATTTGGATATGTTCAAAGCAAGTGAATTATTCGAGCACTAGTCGCACAGAGTACAGAGATCGTTTTGGAGTTGGAGGCAGTCGTTGGTAGATTCAACTACTTTGAAAATCTTGAAGTCATCAGCAAACAATAGGCAGGGAGAACGAATAAAGGAAGGGAGATCATTTATAAATACTAGGAATAATAAAGGACCGAGAATGGAGCCCTGAGGAACACCGGAAAGAGGACAGAAGGGGATAGAGGTGGACGATTGCACAGATACAACACAAGAACGACCAGACACATAGGATGAAAACCAAGACAAAAGAGAACCCACCACCCCATAACTTCGAAGCTTTGCAAGTAGAATTCTGTGGTCAACAGAATCAAAAGCTTTTGAGAAGTCGGTATATACGACATCCACTTGTTTCCGTTGGTCTAAGGCAGAAGCAACAAAGTTAGTAAAAGTAATAAGATTAGAGGTGGGAGATCTCCCTTTGAGAAAACCATGCTGTTCCGGAGCAAGGAAGGGATGGAGGAGAGGAAGCAGCCTGTTAGAAACCACTCTTTCGAGAACTTTTCCAAAACAAGGAAGGAGGGAAATCGGACGGTAATTGGAAACACAGCTTGGGTCTCCAGACTTGTGGATGGGGGAAATATATGCAGATTTCCAACTGGAGGGGAAGGAGCCGGAGGAGAGGCTGAGGTTAAATATAATTGACAAGGGAACACATAAGGACGATGATAGTGATTTGGCCAAAAGGTTAGGAATACCATCAGAACCGCAACCAACATTGACATCAAGACAATCTAATAAGGATTCAATTTCAAGAGGATTGGTGTAAATGGAAGATGGAGAGGATGAAGCAACATGGGGAATTTCACAAGGCAAGATATGATTATGTTGGGAAAAGAAGGAAGAAAAATATTTTGCAAAGAGGTCGCAAATTTCACGTGGATTAGATGCCATAGCATTATCGAGAAACATGGAATCGGGGAAACGATGGGAACTTTTGAGGGAACGGACATAAGACCAAAAGGTTTTTTGATGATTAGAGCAGATGGAGGACTCAATGTTGGAAAAGTAATCTCGGATAGCTAGATTTACGACAGTTTTGGCAGAAGATCGTAGCCTCGAAAATTCGATGTAGTCCTCATGAGAGCCTGTTCGTTTAAATCTAGCTCGAGCGACATCCTTAGCTTTCAGGGCCGTCGCCACATCACGACGAAACCAAGGAGCATCATTAGGCTTGCGAGGACGTCTGGAAGGAGTGAAACGGGAGATAAGGTTGGATAGGAAGTTGTGAAATTTTAAGACAAGGTCATTGACAGTGAGGCCGCGAGAGAAGGAGAACCAGTTATCCGAGTTGATTTCAGTTATCATACTAACGAAGTCAGCTTTATGAAAGTTAAAGCACATGGCTCGAGAAGGAGCTCTAATGGGCAGAAGATCAACTTGAAGTGTGACTGAGAGAGGAGGGTGATGTAAGTCAGCTTGGACATAGGGAAAGGAGGCGGTTTGAACACTGATATTATGAGGGAGAATATTAGATAGAACAAAGTCTAGTATTTTGTTATTTACATTGGGAACACAGTTTAATTGGGAAAGTGAACACAAAGATAAAAAGGATGAGGTTATCAAGGAAATATTGCAGGATGAGATTTTGCTAGAAAAGTTATGATTCCATATCAGGTTCGGTAAGTCTAAATCACCACATATTAAAGATAAGGCAGAAGGGAAGCTAATGTTGAGGTAGGTGGATAGCTCATCAAAAAATTTATTATAAACCGCAACTGGGGAATTACAAGGAACATATACTGAAAAAACAATGAGAATTTTTGTGGGAGCAATGGTAACGCGCACAGCAACACATTCAATAGGAGGAGACGGAGAGAAATCCATACAGAGTGTTCCTGGAAGAGACCTGTGCACTGCAACTAATACACCACCGCCATCGTTTTTACCTGATGTAGCTCGATCACGATCACGGCGGAAGACTGTATGAAACGGGAACAGCTCATTATCGTGAATATCTACTGTTAACCAAGTTTCCGATAAACATATTATATGATCAGAAGAAAGAGTAGAGGAGAGATTCAGAGTGCTCAACTTGGTCCTAAGTCCACGAACGTTCTGGTAATATACATGAATTGGATTGATCTCATTAAATTCGAATGTACTGATTCCATTGGTTCTGATTCCTGTTAAGCACACATTGTCAACTAAGGCTAGGGTGTTTACGTTGTGGAGATTTTTGATCCTGTTTGATGAAAATTTTTTCGAGGTCTCCTGGTGAATTCCTTAAACAGTACACCAGATGGCCAGAATTCTTTGTGAAGCAGAACATCCGTACCAGCAGTTACCGTTATTTTGAACGAAGAAATTTCCTGATTCTGCAGGTTGTCTGGTGTTAGCTTCTTGCAAAGTAGCAGAGGCGGTAAGTAGCCAAGTTTGGCAGTGATGTATTCCATGATTGCTTCTGCTGAGGTATTGTATGCGAAACGCGATACAAACACATGCAATGGTGGCGAAGCAACAACTAATCGCGGTAGAGTACGAGCCGGTTGACAATGCTGAGGAAGACCTCCTGATGGTTCACGATGAACTGCAGACGGTGCATTAACCGATAGCAAGGAGTTGGAAGATGAAGCAATTAAAACGGCATCAGCATCTTTAGCGGAAAAATCGCGTTGTGGGACTGGTGAGGCCCACTTACGTTGAGCTGGAGGCTTAGATGACGGATTAGTTTGCGCCTGTGAGCTCGGTGAATTCATTTGACGTAGATCCACTGGTGGTACCGATTCTGCCGAAGTAAGAACAGGCCGAGCTTGACTGTTAGGCTGCAGCAGCTGGGGCTGAGTAGAAAGCAGTTGCTATTGGCTGCGTGTACAAATACCAGCTGGTAGAGGAATTTCAAGAGAAATTGGTGAAGCAGGAGGCGAGAACGTAGTCGCTTCACAGGCAGTCGAAGCGGACGTAGATTTAAGGAGCTTTTCGATCTTCTTGCGGGAATCCTCAAGCTGCTTATTTAAAACGTTAAAAGAGACCTTGAGTGCAGCAAAGTTTCGAAGATTCGCCCTGAGTCTCTCAACGTACGTTGAAATAGAGAACTTCCAGCATTTATCGCAATAGTAGTGGATGCCGGAGTCCGCGCGATTGATGCAGTCGCCCATGGGTGCAGTAAAACCTGCACACTTTGAGTGAAAGGATAGTCCGCAAAACCCGAAGCAAGTTATTAGAGGTGTTTTATCTGCTTTGTCACAGCAAGTACACAGCAAGTATAACAGAGCGACATGTCCAAAAAATATGTATACAATTCAGTAAAACAAATTTCAATATAAGAAAAACCGATACGGCAACTTGGTAGCACTTTTATAAGCAAAAGCACAATCTTGGTAGCACTACGACAGAAGGCTGGCAAGTGTCTCGACTAACTAAGCTTCACGATCTATCAGGTTAGAGAATTTAGCGAAACTTGATTTAAGTCATCACTATGAGCTTAGAAGCACCAAAGCTTTGGAAGCTTGGGATTGAAACGCTGATGGACTTCGGTGGGTGATTTGACTAGTGTTTGAGTAACCGAGCTTATAATTGTCACTGATGAACTTGGATGGATAATTTGAAGCAGATCACCAGATGGCCGGCAAAAAAAGTTCGTCTACCGAGCTTATAAATATCACTATCGTCAGCATAAATTAGAAACGGTAAATTAGCAAAGTTATTTTCAAAAAATCTTAAGAACAAGATTATCAAGAAAGCAACTGAACCGGCACTCCGAAGAAACTGCGTAATGGCGCGAAAAGAGTTTGAAATAACACAAACTATCGATGAAAAGCGCGCAAAGAAAAGATTTTAGGAAGCAATCTCAGCAGAGGTTCAGTAGGTAAAGTTGCAGAGTAAATCTTTAAAAAAAACTCTAGCGCACCTGAACCGCTAGAAACACTAATGTTCGAAGAACAGTAGAAGAATCGTGCAGGTTTTGAGTGCATATTCCACCACATGTGCTGCTTATTACGGCCAAACTGTTTCAAATGCTACGTTTTACTTTGGTCTCTAGAATGCATTATAACTCATATGGTAGAAGGTTTCAGATATAACCACTGGCATGGGTTTCAAAGTTTATGAAAGAAAAACACTTGTTAATTATATTCGTTATCAGTTGCTTATTTCACCAAACTTTGAAAGCAGCATCTCATATAACATCAATGAAGAAAATGCTCAGTGTCTGCAGCACTGTAACTGAAGTTGGTGTTCGGGGCTGCGATCCGAAAAATTGGCAGAACTTAGGGAATTGAAACATCGGTTATTTATTTTCATTGTAAATGTTTCCGGTATGAATACTAACTGTAAGCATTTATTGATACAAAAGTAGCACAACCGACTCGTGCTGGCAACCTTTCGCCAGTATCAAAGTCAAGAAAATATCAAATCTGCTTCACGTTGTTTAATTACATTCGAAGTTATAGGAGTATAAAGAAATTTAGGGTTACCTGCAGCGAGTTTTTTCAAATGATCGAAAGCTTAATATTTGCTGTTTATTGTCACTACAATATCATTATTATTTGAAAATTCTACGATAAAACCGCTTAATAAAGATATTACAATAAAACACAAAACCAACAATAGCTGGCAACCCTATAGTGGCTTTTCAACCAAATTTGGTCTGAATAATGTTTATGACAGGTTTCATTAATTGTATGAAATTCGTATTGATTTCATGACTGCACTGGAAGTTATAGTGCAAAAAGTTTTATTTTCCTGAGCGAATTTTCAAAACCAAAGACACAAAAATTACCATAGCTGGCAGCACCAATAACATTTTTCAACCAAATTTCCATCAAACAGAGATTAGAGTTAGGTGTGTCTACTGTGTCAATTTCATGAAAATCTGGTAACTTATTCACATTTCATAGGGCAAAAAGCAGTTTTTTTTCTTTGTAATTTTTCAAGATGGCACCACTGGCACAGACTTGCCCACAATTCAAAATCGCTTCTATCAAATCTGGTCTTACTTAAGTCCAGTGCATTCTGTAAATTTTAGCTGTATCTGATTATTGGTTCGTGAGTTTCCGTGAACAGAAGTTTTTGATGCTAAAAATATAGGTTAACTGGGAGAGGGTTACCGTTCTTGTCCGACATGAAATTTATTTAGTTTTATTTTGAACGTGTAGATAAAACATAAGATTTATATACAGATTGGTTTTATTGTAAGAAACGGACATTTTTTTGAATATTCGATGGTTTGAATGTTTTCACTTCCAATTTTTTTTTTTTCAAAATGAAGACACCAAAATTATCATAGCTGGCAGCTCCAACCGAATTTTTCAACCAAACTTCTACCAAACGTGGCTTAAAGTAAGGTCCAGCAATTGTGTGAGTTTCGTCAAAATCGAACGATTCAATCAGAATTTATAGGGCTAAAAACAGTTATCTTTTTTAGTGGTTTTTCAAGATGGCAACACTGGCACAGAATCGCCCGCATTTCAAAATCACTTCTATCAGACCTGGTCCTATTTAAGGCCAATACATTCTGTGAATTTCAAATAATTCTGCTCATCGGATCGTGAGTTTCCGTGAACAGAAGTTTTTGATGCTAAAAATATAGGTAAATTGGGCAAGGGTTACCAGGCGTGCCCGTTATACCATAACTTTTTTTTTTTTTTGGTTATATAAACAAAGCACAAGATTTACATATGAATGGCTGTTTTTTGAAGAAACGGCATTTTTTCAAGAGAGACGATGATTTGGAGGTTTTCACTTTCAGTGCCTGCCCTAGCTACAGGGTTGCTAGCACGCTCATTAAAAGCTACACAAATCTACAACTAAATAATATCAATATGTCCTGAAAATTTCGTAATGATTGAGTAGCTCTGTCAAAAGTTATCGAAATTTAAAAATTTTCAAATTTTCCCGTCTTCTTTTTAGGCACCCAGCGCACACATAGGGTTAAAAAATTCCAAAGCATTATCCGATTCATATGTAAAACACGTTAGAAATTTATTTCGTTAACTTTATTTTTGCGAAAATCATTTGTGCACGAAATAATAGGTATATTAAAAATATCACTTAAATGGCCGCCGGCGCCAAAAGGTTAACAATAACTGACATTTAAAGAGACCTGGACCTATTCTGCATATACACCAATATATCCTGAAAATTTCAGCTCAATCGGATGGCGCGTTCCCGAGATTATCTCACTGAAATTTTTTGTACATATATATATATATATATAAAGAAATATGAATTTTTGGCCGAATCGATTTTAATACTAATGTTCTTCGAACATTAGTAAAAATTAGATAATGTGAAAAGCACTGAACTGGCACTTGAAAAAATTACGTAATGAAGCGATAAGTTTTATTAAAAACACAGTCAATGCAAAGAGCGAAGAAAAAACTGATGTAATTATTTAAATAGAGCGAAAAGAAAAGCGGAGCGAAGGTACACGATGTGACACTTGTCAAAAATCTATATATCACATCATATCTCTATATATATTTTATTGATATCAAATTATGAACAGAAATTTGAATTTAAGATTTAGTGTGTGTGAAAGTGTGAATGAGCAAGAATTCTGATTGTGCAATAGCAATAGTGAATTTTGCAGTTTTTGCGTACGAGAAGTGTGAAAGTGTGAAAGTGTGTTATATAAGAGTTTCAGGTGAAACCACAAAGAAGCCGAGGTATATAGTAGCGTTAATAACGGTGCTAACGGAACGCATGAAAAAGAGTTCTTTCCTTTGTTTGTCCTGATCGGGAGGATTCAGTATATTGAAGAAAACGTTGTTTAAAGTGATAATCGTGGGGATTGTTACTCTAAAATATATATTTTGCGAAGCATTTATCATTTCTTTTGATCGATTTAGGTGGAATTTATTATGAATTATTATCTTAATTAGGTGCTCTTATGTTTCAATTTTTGGGGGATAATGTGTTAGAGTGAAGGAGAACTGCAAATTCAGGGTAAAACAGATTGAAGCATTAAATTTTAGTGCGTGAACGTCGATGAGTGAGTGAGAAAATATTAGTTGATAAGAGTTCTGGTCCAAACCCTGAAGGAAAAGGATATAAACTGAAGGTTGTGATTTTGGTGAGGGCATTTTGCAGTCCTGTTTCGCGGTTTCTAGTTATATTTTGGTTGATCAAAAATCCGATTCGGTTGTTCAGCCTTCTGTATATATTCGTAGGAAAAGAATAAATTAAGATTTTAGTGGACCGTTTAAGTAAGATCGAGCTCACGTATGAGCCCGTCAGACACGGTGGAAAATATGAGAAAAACCCTAAGGGCTACACTGAAGGTGAAGTCAGCTCTGGATACGTCTTATGTAGAAGCGCCATATCCATTCGATTTTGAAACCGATTTTTCTGAATTGACAGCGAAAGCATCGGAAGTTGAAGAGTTAATCTCAAAGGTGTCAGAAGATAAAACTTCGTCGGACTATCTTAAGGTAAGTGTCAAGATAGAATTTAGGTTCCGCCGACTAAGTAATATGCAGGCATCCACACCCAAACAACTGGAATGTGCATGAAAGATTCGTTATCGACTCGTTATAGCCATGGGTAGTTGAGTGGACAAAACCGAGGGAGATAGTGAAGCCGAGGTGGAGTTTGAGGAGGATACCCGGCGATGGTTGCACCGCAGGAGGTGAATGCATCATCACTGGTGAAGCTGGCAAAATGGGAGCTTAAGTTCAGTTCTGTAAACGCTTTCCTTGAGTGGGTTGAGGAGTTACGGCAGGCGAGAGGTCTCACGAAGTGACAGCTCTTCAGGGTAGCCGTAGACCTATTTGATTCGCGAGCGCTGATTTGGTTAAGAGCCAACTGCGGGTTAGTGGCGTGCTGGGATGAGCTTGTGGAAGAGCTTAGTGCGAAGTTCTTGCCGACGGACTACGAGGACCGCCTTCGTGATGAAATTCGAAAACGTAATCAAAGCGAGAGCGAATCGATGGAGGTGTATGTGGCAGTGAAAGAGCGCTTTCTTTCTCGTTCGGAAGAAAGCTGCGCGGAGGAGGAGAAATTGAAGACTGAATAAATTGAAGAGAAATTGAACCTTTCTATCAGCAACAGTTGAGCTTGACGCCGATATCATCGATAGCGGAACTGGTGAAGATGGGGCGAACGCTGAATGCCACAAGGGCATTGGTAGTGGCTTTCATTCCACCCAATACTCGGCCGAGATGATGCTTAGAACCAGACTTGGCTTACATGAGCGCTGAACCTACAATACTCGGCCGAGACGATGCTTAGAACCAGACTGGCTTACATGATCGCTGAACTTACAGAGCAGGTAGCCGCGCTGGCCGGACGGAGCCGCGTACAGTGCTGGACCTGAAGGAGGGAAGGCCACGTGTCGAGAGAATGCACAGAGCCTCGGCATTGTTTCGGCGCGGTCATCAAGGGATTTTGCGAGCGGCGTGTCCAAAGTGTCGAGCTAGTGCAGTGGAGCCGGAGGTTCATGCGCGACTGGAATTGCAAGCTCCAGGACACGCTCGCCGTGCTCACTAGACGAATGAACGAGCACTAGAGGGAGGTTGCAACGAGTTGGAAAGTCGCTGATCGTGGACTACGCGTTAGCTAGCAGTGGTCAGGATAAACGCCCTCACTTGCGGGTGGAAATAGCGGGCATTGTCAAGGAGGGTCTGTTAGATTCAGGCGCGAGTCATACGATTCTGGTAGAAAGAGGATGGTCTCTTTTAGTCAGCAGAGGAGTGATACTGAACCAGGGTTAAATTGAAGAGGTGAACGGTGAACGGTGTAGCATGTCTGGACTTCGCGCTGAATGGTCTTAAGAGGGCACTGGAGGTGCTGGTCATCTTGGCAACTCCTCAGGAGGTTATATTGAGAGTAGATTTTTGGCAAAGCTTCGAAGTAGTACTGGACATGAAAAATCGGCAGTGGGCCTTCATTGCTGTGGTAGAGACGGTGTCGGGGAAGGTGCTGCGTGGTCAATCTCACCTTTTCCGAAGAGGAGGCACCAAACCTAATAGCAATGTTCAGCGAGCAATTTCGTCTGATGGGTGATGGGCTTGGTTGCGCGAAGTTTGTGAAGCATATGATCAAGACGACGGCGGCTCCATTTAAGCAACGATATTATCCAGTCTCATCTGCGGTACAGCGCCAAATCAATCAAGAGCTGGATAAGATGCTAAAGTTAGGGTTAGTCGAGCCGTCGTCAAGTCCTTGGTCTTCGATAATTCTTTAAGTCCGAAAGAAAGACGGGTCCTATCGTTTCTGTGTGGACTTTAGAAAGGTGAATGCAGTATCCGAGAAAGATGCCTATCCCCTGCCGTATATCTCCACAAAGCTGGAAAAACTGCGGAACGTGAAGTACTTGTCGACGCTGGACGTGAAGTCTGCATATTGGCAAGTACCAATGGCAGAGGATTCACGTCAATATACTGCATTCACTGTACCAGGAAGAGGCCTGTTTCATTTCTTACGAATGCCTTTCGGACTTCATAATTCTGGGGCTACGTGGCAACGCTTAATAGATGCAGTGTTGGGACCCGCTCTCGAGCCGTTCATATTTACATACTAAGATGATATTATTGTGATTACAGACACTTTTCATCGACATTTGGAGATATTGCGAGAGTTTTTACACGTCTGAGAGAAGCAGGCTTACGCGTGTCAAGAGAAAAGTGCCATTTCTGCAGGGCACCATTGAAGTATTTGGGGTATGTGGAAGACGAGGAAGGGCTGCATGTCGATCCTGAGAAAGTGAAGGCCATAAGTGAGTATCCCCTGCCGAGAACAGTGAAGAAAATGAGACAGCTATTGGGGATGGTATCATGGTACCGTCGGTTTATCCCGGATCAAGCGACTATGGTGGTTCCACTAAACGATCTTTTAAAAAAAGGTCGTAAGTTCAACTGGTCCAGTGATAGTGAACGGGCTTTTAATGCCTGTAAACATAAATTGTCCACCGCACCGGTTTTGTCGTGTCCAGACTTCGACCTCCCTCTCAAAGTGTAGACCGACGCGTCAAATGTGAGTATTGAAGAGGTGTTAAGCCAGGCGCACACCACAGATGAAAAGGTGGTTTGTTATTTGAGCAGGGCACTATCGGCACAGGAGAGAAAGTACTCGACGACTAAACGGGAGTGTTTGGCAGTGCTTTTGGGCTGTCGAAAAATTCCGTCCATACGTCGAGGGAACACGGTTCGTAAAAATAACGCTGGTTTGGCTGAACAAGCTTAAGGACCCAACCGGCAGATAAGCGAGATGGGCGGTGCGTCTTCAGCAATTTGAGTTTGAAGTAGTGCATAGGGAAGGGAAAGAGCATTTAGTTGCTGACGCACTTTCGCGGGCAATCGTAGGATAGACAGCATATCGACTGTTGTGTACGATTACTGATTGAATTGTCACACTGACAAATATCAAAATCGCGCCTACCTATCGACAACCGCAACGTCTACTCTAAGCGGACAACACGCACACAAGCTAATTAAGTTTTATTTTTTGAATTCAAAAAACCGGTCCATACACCGATCGATTCAGTCAAATGTATCATATATATATATAGGGGAATCGAATACTGAATAAAGTACAGTTTGTTTCGGAACGTTAACTGATCGGCGACCAATCAGGCTGTTTTGAGCAAAAGGTATAAGTCTTTCATTTCATTTATTCTTTTATTTTAGCACGTTCTAGCACTTGCTGCGCGGCCACCAAATTCGCCACGCAAGTGCTACAAACTACTTGGAGAACTGCTTGGATAGAAAGAAGAATATTTCTTTCTTTTATTTCATATAATTCGCTCGGCCAGAGAAAGAAGAATATTTCTTTCTATTATTTTGGTACGAAATTTGGAAATTTGAAATTGGAAGTAAGGACTATAAGGACCACCTTATGGCGATCCTGCCTCCTTCAAAAAAATACAACCAAACGAAGGCGAACAACAACAAACTTACCACGCAACGTCCTCAAGGACATTTACGAAGACGGACTTACCGAAGGAGAGCGGACCACAACCGAGAATTCATCCGGCCATCATAGAGGCCCGTAAACTGGAAGCGGCGAAAACAACAATACCGAAAATCAACACGAAGAAGAAAATACGATGCGGCAGACAAGTGAGCTTACGAAGACAAATCGCGGCGCTGAAACGCATTGCTACAGATGAGGAAAATCCTCCGCCATGCCCAACACAACAAAAAATGTACGAGAAAGTAGAAGAATTAAGATTACTCTTGAAAAAAAAAACATAACACATTAGATCAAGCATGAATTTAATAAATAAAACATTTTTTTGAATATCTCAAAACAAAAATCTTTATAATTCAAAAACTTTTGGTGAGACAGTAGTAAATGTAAAAAAAGGGCAAAAAAAAGGTTATAAAAATTCTCTCTATTTTGACAAGTTCTACTTTGGTCTATTGAGCGTCACAAACGACACCTATTGTCTGGTAGTGGAACGAAAAATTCAAATTTAAATTTACAAATGTTAGGGAGATTTCATATGGTCTATGATAACTCAATAAAAATGGAACAAAACATTAATATACTTTCACAAATAGTAGTCAATCTAAAAAAACCCGAACAGAACTTATAAGAGAGAATACATTCAAGAAAAATTAGAATCGTTAGAAGAAATTCAGGAAGAAGCACTTAAAGAAGAAAGAAGTCAGGAGTTTTGAGAAATATTGCCGCGGATATACCAAGAATCAAAGGAGCTATTACTAGGAAAATTAAAAGAGTCAATAGACAACAAAATAAGTAACTTTAATATTGAGCAAGCTTCAAAAGCAATACCAGTTTTTAATGGAAACCCCAAAGAACTGAAAGCATTCTTAACAATAATAAATTTACTCAATCAAAATCTTAACGAAGACGGCAAAAACAATCTATTAAACTTTACTAAGAATGTGAAATTAGGAACAGTGGTCAAAACGCAACTCATAACATTAGGCATAAAAAACTATGAAGAATTAGAAAATAGCCTCAAAAATAGATATAAAAGCAAAAAAACTCTAGCGCACCTGAACCGCTAGAAACACTTATGTTCGAAGAACAGTAGAAGAATCGTGCAGGTTTTGAGTGCATATTCCACCACATGTGCTGCATATTACGGCCAAACTGTTTCAAATGCCACGTTTTACTTTGGTCTGAAGAATGCATTATAACTCATATGGTTGAAGTTTTCATATATTACGACTGGCATGAATTTCAATGTTTATGAGAGCGAAACACGGGTTAATTATATTCGTTATCAGTTGCTTGTTTCACAAAATTTTGAAAGCAGCATCTCATATAACATTAATGAAGAAAATGCTCAGTGCCTGCAGCACTGTAACTGAAGTTGGTGTTTGGGGCTGCGATCCGAAAAATTTGCAGAACTTTGGGAATTGAAACATCGGTTATTTATTTTCATTGTAAATGTTTCCGGCATGAATACTAATTGTTAGCATTTATTGATACAAAAGTAGCACAACCAACTCGTGCTGGCAACCTTTCACCAGTATCAAAGCCAAGAATATATCACATCTGCTTCACGTTGTTATACCACATTCGATGTTATAGGAGTATAAAAAAATTTAGGGTTACCTGCAGCGAGTTTTTTCAAATAATCGAAAGCTTAATATTTGCTGTTTATTGTCACTACAATATCATTACCAATTGAAAATTCTACGATAAAACCGCTTAACAAAGATATTGCAAACAAACACAAATCCAACAATAGCTGCCAACCCTATCGTGGCTTTTCAACCAAATTTGGCCTGAATAATGTTTATGATAGATTCTATTGATTGTATGAAATTCGTATTGATTCCATGACTGCACTGGAAGTTATAGGGCAAAAAGTTTTATTTTTCTGAGCGAATTTTCAACACCAAAGATACAAAAATTACCAAAGCTGGCAGCACTAATCGAATTTTTCAACCAAGTAAGAGCCAGTAAGAGTAGTTCAAGTAAGAGCCAGCTACTGTGTGAATTTGGTCAAAATCGAACGATTCAATCAGAATTCATAGGGCTAAAAGCAGTTATCTTTTTTAGTGATTTTTCAAGACGGCACCACTGGCACAGAATCGACCGCATTTAAAAATCACTTCTATCAGACCTGGTCCTATTTAAGACCAATACATTCTGCAAATTTCAATTAACTCTGCTTATCGGATCGTGAGTTTCCGTGAACAGAAATTTTTGATGCTAAAAATATAGGTAAATTGGGCAAGGGTTACCAGGCGTGCCCGTTATACCATATCAAATTTTATTTTTTGTCTATGTAAACAAAGCACAAAATTTACATATGAGTGGCTTTTTTTGAAGAAAGTGCATTTTTTCAAGAGAAACGATGATTTGGAGGTTTTCATTTTCTGTGCCTGCCCTAGCTACAGTGTTGCCAGCACGCTCATTTAAACCTACACAAATCTACAACTAAATAATATCAATATGTTCTGAAAATTTCGTAATGATTGAATAGCTCTGTCAAAAGTTATCGCAGTTTAAAAATATTCGAATTTTCCCTTTCTTTTTTTAGGCACCCAGCGCACACATGGGGTTAAAAAATTCCAAAACATTATCTGATTCACATGTAAAACACGTTAGAAATTTATTTTGTCAACTTTATTTTTGTACAAATTATTTGTGTACGGAATAATAGGTATATTAAAAATATCACTAAAATGGCCGCCGGCGCCAAAGGTTTAAAAATTATTACCTTTTTGTGAGACCTGGAACTATTCTGCATATACACCAGTGTGTTCTGAAATATTCAGTTCAATCGGATGGCGCGTTCCTGAGATTTTTTCACTGAAATTTTTTGATGATATATATATATATATATATATATATATATATATATATATATATATATATATATATATATATATATATATATATATATATACACGAATTTTTTGCCAAAGTGATTTTAATACTAATGCTCTTCTTCGAACATTAGTAAAAAAGTCCACAACACATTCATCCCAATTAGCACAATTAACTCAACGCGGAACAGTTGAAAAATTTGGTGAAAAACTATCCGAGTTTATTAACGAATTAAGTGAGATTCAAATTAGTAGCTTGGGTCAGAAGCCGTCTCAAGCAGAAAAAAGTGCAATACAGAAATCAAATGACTCATACGCACTTACTATTTTCAAGAATGGGTTAAGCGAAACCCTCAAACCTACTATTTTTGCTGCACCGCCAAAAACGTTCGTAGAAGCGATTCAGATAGCAACTGAATTCGAATCAAGAAATAGTGTTACAGATAACATTATGTATGTAAATCGAAGAAATAATATAAGTCAGCAGTTGAATTATAATAATAGAAATAAACCAAACAATTATAACACATATAGAAATAATAATTATAGCCGAAACCATATTAATAATAACAGAAATAACAACAGAAATAACAGAAGTAGCTTCAACACAAGAATTAATGTAACAAACTAAAACAACAATTACAAAAACAACTTTAGAAATAGTTACAACCCCAGATATGAGGAAGTAAACCATAGAAATAATCACAACAGATATCATGAAGTAAATAGAAATACATATCAGAATCCTAACACAAATAATAGGAACAACAGAGGAACAAACAGAAACTATGAAGGTAACAGACAAAACAGAATAAATATAGTACAGGGAAACTCAATAGTCCCGGAGGCCAGCAGCAACGAAGAATAAAAGTTGACCCCGGGATATAGAACAAAAAAATATACCTACTAAATACACAATTAAAAAATTACGCTACGTTATATTGTGAGAAATGAAGGAAAAATTTGAAGCTATTGATAGATACAGGAGCTGATATATCAATATGCAAAATAAGTGCAATTTTAGAGGGTGAAAAAATAGAAGAAAATAAACGATGCAAATTCTCTGGCATAACAAACCAGGAGATATATTCATTAGGCACCGCTAATTTAGACTTGAAAATTGGTGAAAAACACATGCATTACCCTTTCCAAATAGTAGAACCTGATTTTCCCATCCTTACAGACGGAATACTAGGAAGAGACTTCTTTGTACAAAAACTGACAAAAATTGATTACGAAACATATACGATAACGATTAATATCGACGTTGAAGAGTATACTATGCCGATCAGTACAAATTGCGAAATACATAAGTTAACGATACCCGCACGGTGTGAATATAATTGCCCATTCAATTTAACCATCGAAGAAGACAGATATACAATAATACCAGCAGAAGGCATCAAACATATAGAGCTACTAAACGCAAACGAAGAAGACATGGTAATTCAAAAATTTAAAGTAGAAACAGAACCATTAACTAAATACAAAATAAATAAACATAGTGTTTCAGTAAATAAAAAAAACAAAGGAAAGCAAAGATTTCAAGAATTATTAACATACATGAACTTAAAACACTTGAACTCAAAAGACCAAGAATAAATATTAGAAATTATCCAATATTATCAGCATATTTTTCACCTAGAACACGATACTCTTACTGCAAATAACTTTTACAAACAAGATATACAAGTCACGGATAATATAACTTAAAGAACTAAAGACTGCCTCATACACATATTGATGAAATAAATCGACAAGTAAACCAATTGCTAGATGATAACATTATCGACAACTCTACTAGTCCATATAACTCACCACCACTTTCAACACCAAAGAAAAGTGAGTCAGGATCAACAAAATTGAGACTAGTTGTAGATTTTAGAGCACTCAACAACAAAATTGTAAATGAAAAGTTTCCACTCACAAGGCTAGAAGATGTTTTAGACAGGCTAGGAAGAGCGAAATACTTCTCCATCCTGAACATGACAACCTTTTTTCACCAAATCGAGCTGACAGAGGAATCAAGACCAACAGCCTTTTCAACAAATAAAGGGCATTATCAGTTCAAACGATTACCTTTCGGTCTAACAATTTCATCAAACAGCTTCCAACGCATGCTAACAGTTGCCCTAAGTGGATTAGACTCAGCAGCATTCTTATATGTCGATTATATAATCGTCTTTGGTTGCAGCCACGCACATCACAATACCAATTTAATGAAAATATTTGATAGGCTAGAAAAGTACAACCTAAAACTGAACCCGGAGAAATGCAATTTTTTGAGAAGTGAAGTAGTGTACTTGGGACATTTAATAACAAAAGACGGAGTCCGAACAGACCCTGCAAAATTCAAAACAATTAAAAACTACCCGATACCTACAAATGCAGACGAAGTACGAAGATTCGTCGCATTTGCTAATTATTATCGACGATTTATACCAGACTTCGCCAAAATACCAAAATGCTTAAACGATTGTTAAAAAAGAATACGAAATTCTTATGGACGGAAAATGTCAATCAACATTTGAAAACTGAAGAATAAACTGATGAATGCACCAATATTACAGTACCCAGACTTTAATAAACCATTTATCGTCACAACTGATGCATCAGACTATGCATTAGGTGCAGTACTCTCACAAGGCGAAATAGGACATGACTAATCCATTTCTTACGCAAGTAGAACACTAGTGAAACATGAATTACAAACCGATAATCGAAAAGGAACTATTGGCTATACATTGGGTGATAAATTTTTTTAGACCCTATTTATTTGGAAATAAATTTACAGTCGTTACAGACCACATGCCACTTATATCACTATTCGCACATAGAAACCCATCATCAAAGATGACTCGCATAAAACTAGATTTATGCGATTACAATTTCGATACAATATATCGTAAGGGTAAAATGAACGTTAATGCGGATGCATTATCACGCACCAAATTAAATTCAGATACGTTTAAAAGATATGATACCAAAGCAAAGAAATACTACCACCGAAGAAAAGAAAGTATTACCCCTTACAAGAAACATGGTAAAAAAATTTGGAAAACACAAAAAAAGCGCAAACAAGAAGAACACTCAAACCAATACATAACCTAGTGGCCAACGAAATCTATGTATGGAACAGCGATTCCACAGCTGCTATAAAAAATTTAACGAAATTAAAACTCGAAATAGAAAAAATCCCAAAAATTATATTTGAAAACAAGCAGATCCTAGTTAGATGCAGCGATAATCCATCGGAATTAGTTTCGAGGTTGGAGAAACTGACATCACAAGCAACTAGAAGAAATATAACGAAAATATACATAGAAGAAAAAGATGAAATATATAACATGATATATAAGGAAGAATTTAAAAACAAATTTAATCAACTACAGAAGAATATTCTAACCAACAATAAAGAACCCCTAAAAATAATAATAAACAAACCACCAAAACGAATAACCGATAAAACAATACAATTTAAACTTATAAATAACTACCATAAAACACAGATCGGAGGACACTTAGATGTCCGAAAAACATTACTAAAACTAAAATAACAATATGTATGGAAAAATATGAATAATATGATAAAGACATTTATTAAAATCTGTGAAACTTGTGCGATAAATACACAAACACAGCACATAAAAGCAAAAAACTCTAGCGCACCTGAACCGCTAGAAAACTAATTTTCGAAGAAA
>OX376373.1:127463696-127544914 GCA_947369275.1 Nemotelus nigrinus | reverse complement strand
AATGCATCATCCCCGGTGAAACTGGCAAAATGGGAGCTTAAGTTCAGTTCTGTAAACGCTTTCCTTGAGTGGGTTGAGGAGTAACGGTAGGCGAGAGGTCTCACGAAGTGACAGCTCTTCAGGGTAGCCGTAGACCTATTTGACTCACGAGCGCTGATTTGGTTAAGAGCCAACCGCGGGTTAGTGGCGTGCTGGGATGAGCTCGTGGAAGAGCTTACTGCGAAGTTCTTGCCGACGGACTACGAGGACCGCCTTCGTGATGAAATTCGAAAACGTACTCAAGGCGAGAACGAATCAATGGAGGTGTATGTGGCAGTGAAGGAGCGCCTTTTCTCTCGTTCGAAAGAAAGCTGCGCGGAGGAGAAGAAATTGAAGAATTTGCGCAGAAACATCTCACCTTTCTATCAGCAACAGTTGAGCTAGACGCCGATATCATCGATAGCGGAACTAGTGAAGATGGGGCGAACGCTGGATGCCACAAGGGCATTGGTAGCGGCTTTAATACCACCCAATACTCGGCCGAGACGATGCTTAGAACCAGACTTGGCTTACATGAGCGCTGAACCTACAGAGCAGGTAGCCACGCTGGCCGGACGGAGCCGCGTACAGTGCTAGAACTGAAGGAGGGAAGGCCACGTGTCGAGAGATTGCACAGAGCCTCGGCATTGTTTCGGCTGCGGTCGTCAAGGGATTTTGCGAGCGGCGTGTCCAAAGTGTCGAGCTAGGTCAGTGGAGCTGGAGGTTCATGCACGACCGGAACTGCATGCTCCGGGAAACGGTCGCCGTGCTCACTAGGCGAATGAGCGAGCACTAGAGGGAGGTCGCAACGAGTTAGAAAGCCGCTGATCGTGGACTACGCATTAGCTAGCAGTGGTCAGGACAGTCGCCCTCACTTGCGGGTGCAGATAGCGGGCATTGTCATGGAGGGTCTGTTCGATTCGGGCGCGAGTCGTACGATTATGGAAGAAAGAGGATGGTCTCGTTTAGTCAGCAGAGAAGTGATGCTGAACCAGGGCGAAATTGAAGAGGTGCGGCTTGCAAACGGCGAGATGTGCAAGGTGAACGGTGTAGCACGTCTGGACTTCGCGCTGAATGGTCTAAAGAGGGCACTGGAGGTGCTGGTCGTCTTGGCAACTCCTCAGGAGGTTATATTGGGAGTAGATACTTTGCAAGGCTTTGGAGTAGTACTGGACATGAAGCGTCGGCAGTGGGTATCCGTTGCTGTGGTAGAGACGGTGTCGGGGAAGGTGCTGCGTGGTCAATCTCACCTATCCGAAGAGGAGGCACCAAACCTAATAGCAATGTTCAGCGAGCAATTTCGTCTGATGGGCGATGGGCTGGGTTGCGCGAAGTCTGTGAAGCATGTGATCAAAACGACGGCGGCTCCAATTAAGCAACGATATTATCCAGTTTCGCCCGCGGTACAGCGCCAAATCAATCAAGAGCTGGATGAGATGCTATAGTTAGTGGTAGTCGAGCCGTCGTCGAATCCTTGGTCTTCGCCAGTTCTTTAAGTCCGAAAGAAAGACGGGTCCTATCGTTTCTGTGTGGACTTTAGAAAGGTGAATGCAGTATCCGAGAAAGATGCCTATCCCCTGCCGTATATCTCCACGACGCTGGAAAAACTGCGGAACGCGAAGTATTTGTCGACGCTGGACGTGAAGTCAAGTACCAATGGCAGAGAACGTGAAGTCAAGTACCAATGGCAGAGGACTCACGTCAATATACTGCATTCACTGTACCAAGAAGAGGCCTGTTTCATTTTTTACGAATGCCTTTCGGACTCCATATTTCTGGGGCTACGTGGCAACGCTTAATAGATGCAGTGTTGGGACCCGCTCACGTCACAGGGGAAAAGGTGGTATGTTATTTGAGCAGGGCACAAGTACTCGACGATTGACCGGGAGTGTTTGGCAGTGCTTTGGGCCATACGTCAAGGGAACACGGTTCGTAGTATAAACGCTGGTTTGGCTGAACAAGCTTAAAGACCCAGCCGGCAGATTAGCGAGATGGGCGGTGCGTCTTCAACAATTGGAGTTTGAAGTAGTTCATAGGAAAGGGAAAGATCATTAAGTTGCTTACGCATTTTCACGGGCAATTGTAGAGTTAGACAGCATATCGACTCCTCAAATGTCGGATAAGTTGTTTGCGAAAATGATAGGAAACGTTCGGGATGACCCGTGTAAGTATTCGAATTGGAAAATCGTGAGTGACACGCTATGGAAACAAACCTCCAGTAATAAGCGAAGAGGGGAGACGGGTGCCGCCTGGAAGCGTGTAGTGCCGAAAACAGAGAGGGGTGAAATTCAAGATCGATGTCACGACGAAGCAAAAGCAGGGAATAGGGGAGCCGCTCCGACGTTAGCGCGTGATTGACAAAACCACCACTGACCTGGAATGCGGTCTGACATTAAAAAATACGTCAGATGGTGTAGAGTGTGCCAGGCATGTACAGTAGAGCTAAAGGCACCGGTGGGTCTAATGTCGTCTAGAGACAATAGGAGATGGTATGTATAGACCTGGTGGCACCATTACCTAGGTCGACGCGGGGCCATAGCAACATCTTGACGGTGGTGGACTATGTCACCAAGTTCTCAGTGATACTTCCAGTACGAACCGCGACTGCGTCAACGGTTTTCCGTTTATTGGAAGAAAATGTTTTCTTGGTCTTTGGCGTACCGAGAGTACTAGTTTGCGACAATGGAGTGCAGTTTAGGGGTAAACAATTCAGCAAAGTAGTGGAAGAATACGGTGTACAAGTGAGTTACACTGCTTTGTACCATCATGAAGCTAACCCGGCAGAACGGCGAAATCAAGACATCAAGTGCATGTTGAGATGTTACACTGCAGTCAATCATCGCTCTTGGGACCAAAACATGGCTAAGATTGCGTGCGCATTACGTACGTATAAGCACGAGGTTACTGGTTTTTATCCCTACTTCCTGAATTTCGGTAGGGAGATGGTTACCTATCGAGAAAGAGGTGAACCCCCGTCTGGCGCGCGGAGGGACTTATCGCCGATGACGAGAGCCCGGGCACCAGAAGGAATACTAGTAGACGTGGTAAAGAGGATGAAGAAGGAGACTACTGCTAATTAAGGTCGCTATGATCTCCGTCGACGAGCAGAAGTCTTCTAAGTAGGAGATTGCGTGTGAAGGAGAAACTATGTTCAATCCGACGCGAGCAAATACTTCTCCGCTAAACTAGCCTCCGCGTTCGTAGGACCTTTGACGGTTGCGAAACAGACGTCAACTTGGACGTATGAATTACTAGACGAAAAGGGAAAGTGCGCAGGTACATGGCATGCCAAAGACCTAAAGCGGTATGAGCCGTGATTAAGACATGAATGGATTCGTATTTATGTTCATAGGTATCATTAGCTGGAGCTAAAATCTGTTAGGTCTAGCTAAGGTATTAATGAGTGCTGCAGGGAATAAACTATTGTAGTGAGCAGAATTAACTATTATTAAGTCATTTTGGTGGTGGGTTAATAAAAGAGTTGTGAAAATATACGGTGAAGGGTTAGTTATAAGTAAGCCTGGTATTAGTTTTACATTTAGTCATATATTTTAGAGTTAGTTTATAAGTATTTATGAGTGATTAAGTTTATTTGAATATGAAAGAAATACCGATAGCCTGGTGGTGGTGAATGTTTCCTCCTTGTATTTTATTTTTGCTTCCTTCCATGTTACTTTCGTAATTTTTGTTTTGTTATTTGTTTTTCCTTCCCCTTCTGCGTACGTTATGGTGAATGATCTTTGTATGGTACTGTAGCGTATCCTAAAAATGAGTTCAAAGTGCATTAAAATTGTAGATTATCAGGGTAAAAGTACCGACACCAGGCAAATCTAGAACATTCAACATATGAACATAAAGGGAAAATGATGGTTAGAGGAATAGAGCCGTGAATGTAAAGAGTGTGCTTGCGTGAAGAGAAGGGAATGAGTGTTGTGTGGTATTGCGTCAAGAAATTCAGAATTCAAGTACTGAGCAAGGTGGACGGACATTTGAGTCGGTTTTCGGTTATCGGATGCCAAATGAGAGTTTTCAATCGCGGTGAATCGAACAGAATTGGTCTAAAATTTCTGAATTTCTGAAATTCTCTGAAGCGAGGGAGGTGTCACGTTTTGTAGAAATTTCATTAAATTAAAGCATCAAATTTTGAACATAATACATATAAATAATAAAAACTCTAGCGCACCTGAACCGCTAGAAACACTTATGTTCGAAGAACAGTAGAAGAATCGTACAGGTTTTGAGTGCATATTCCACCACATGCGCTGCTTATTACGGCCAAATTGTTTCAAATGCCACGTTTTACTTTTGTCTCAAGAATGCATTATAACTCATATGGTAGAAGGTTTCAGATATTACCACTGGCATGGGTTTCAACGTTTATGAGAGCAAAACACGGGTTAATTATATTCGTTATCAGTTGCTTATATCACAAAATTTTGAAAGCAGCATCTCAAATAATATCAATTAAGAAAAGGCTCAGTTTCTGCAGCACTGTAACTGAAGTTGGAGTTTGGGGCTGCGATCCGAAAAATTTGCAGAACTTTGGGAATTGAAACATTGGTTTCATTGTAAATGTTTCCGGTATGAATACTAACTGTAAGCATTTATTGATACAAAAGTAGCACAACCGACTCGTGCTGGCAACCTTTCGCCAGTATCAAAGCCAAGAATATATAACATCTGCTTCACGTTGTTATATAACATTTGAAGCTATAGGAGTATAAAGAAATTTAGGGTTACCTGCAGCGAGTTTTTTCAAATAATCGAAAGCTTAATATTTGCTGTTTATTGTCACTACAATATCATAACCAATTGAAAATTCTACGATAAAACCGCTTAATAAAGATATTGCAAACAAACACAAAACCAACAATAGCTGGCAACCCTATCATGACTTTTCAACCAAATTTGGCTTAAATAATGTTTGTAATAGGTTCCAGTAGTTGTATGAAATTCGTATTGATTTCATGACTGCACTGGAAGTTATAAGGCAAAAAGTTTTATTTTCCTGAGAGAATTTTCAAAACTAAAGACACAAAAATTACCATAGCTGGCAGCACCAATCGAATTTTTCAACCAAATTTCTATCAAACAGAACTTAGAGTAGGGTGCAGCTACTGTGTCAATTTCACGAAAATCTGGTAACTTATTCACATTTCATAGGGCAAAAAGCATTTTTTTTTTCTTTGTAATTTTTCACGATGGCACCACTGGAACAGAGTTGCCTACAATTCAAAATCGCTTCTACCAGACCTAGCCCTACTTAAGTCCAATGCATTCTGTTAATTTCAAGTCTATCTGATTATTGATTCGTGAGTTCCCGTGAACAGAAGTTTTTGAAGCTAAAATTATAGGTTAACTGAGAAAGGGTTACCGTTCTTGTCCGACATGAAATTTCCAAAGTTTTACTTTGACTGTGTAGATTGAGCATAAGATTTGTATACACATTGGTTTTATTGGAGAAACGGACATTTTTTAGGATATTCGATGGTTTGAATGTTTTCACTTCCAAATTTTTATTTTTTCAAATTTAAGACACCAAAATTATCATAGCTGGCAGCTCCAACCGAATTTTTCAACCAAATTTCTATCAAACGTGGTTTGAAGTAAGATGCAGCTACGGTGCGAATTTCGTCAAAATCGAACGATTCAGTCAGAACTTATAGGGCTAAAAGCAGTTATCTTTTTTAGTGATTTTTCAAGATGGCACCACTGGCACAGAATCACCCGCATTTCAAAATCACTTCTATCAGATCTGGTCCTATTAAAGGCCAATACATTCTGCAAATGTCAATAAATTCTGTTCATTGGATCGTGAGTTTCCGTGAACAGAAGTTTTTGATGCTAAAAACATAGGTAATTTGGGCAAGGGTTACCAGGCGTGCCCGTTATACCATACCAATTTTTTTTTGTTTATGTAAACAAAGCACAAAATTTACATATGAGTGACTTTTTTTTTAAAGAAACGACATTTTTTCAAGAGAGACGATGATTTGGAGTTTTTCACTTTCAGTGCCTGCCCTTGCTACAGGGTTGCCAGCACGCTAATTAAAACGTTCATTTATCTTTAACTAAATAAAACAAACATGTCCTGAAAATTTCGTAATGATTGAATAGCTTTGTCAAAAGTTATCGCAATTTAAAAATTTTCAAAGTTTCCTGTTCTCTTTTTAGGCACCCAGCGCACACATGGGGTTAAAAAATTCCAAAACGTTATCCGATTCATATGTAAAACTTGTTCGAAATTTATGTCGTTAACTTTATTTTTGCAAAACTTATTTTTGTACGGAATAATAGGAATATTAAAAAAATTACTAAAATGGCCGCCGACGCCAAAGGGTTAAAGATTATTAACTTTTTGTGAGACCTTGCACTATTCTGCATGTACACCAATGTGTCCTGAAAATTTCAGCTCAATCAGATGGCGCGTTCCTGAGATTTTTTCACTGAAATTTTTTGATGATATATATATATATATATATATATATATATATATATATATATATATATATATATATATATATATATATATATATATATATATATATATATATATATATATATATATATATATATATATATATATATATATATATATATATATATATATATATATATATATATATATATATATATATATATATATATATATATATATATATATATATATATATATATATATATATATATATATATATATATATATATATATATATATATATATATATATATAGATATATATATAGATAGAAATATGAATTTTTGGCCAAAGTGATTTTAATACTAATGTTCTTCTTCGAACATTAGTAAAAAACAATCTGCATCGTCCTCCCGAATAGAGAACGATGGAGATGGGATAACAGCCACAATTAACGAGTTAGTTAAGATCGAGTTAGATGTTAGATAGTTAAGTTAGCTGTTAAATTTACCAAAGAAGCTACAACAAGACAACACGAGTCATCGCGATAGAGTAAACACTGAACGACACGAACTCAAATGGACACCTATTGAAGGTATCTCAGTCAAATGAACATGAAAACAATCAACACCAAGTCACTACAAACAAATTGTACGCACAAACAACACCATAACTATCAACAACGAGATTCCGAACGCGGTATTGGCAAAAGACAGCGATATCTATGATATAGCGCGAATCAAATTGTTCCGACACAAATTAACTGACAAGGCAGAGCAACGTTTGGGCCGATCCGTCAATGTCGACGACACCAGACCTAGGCCAACAATTGACCTACATACGATTGATGCCGAGTGGATGCCCGCATGGCTAACTCCCAAACTCAAAGCCACTGGTCGAAAGACGTTAAAAGTTGATGATGGGATATTAATGAATCGACCCGAGATGTGGAGGATAATCGCCATACGCGTATAAAAACCGAGATCCGGAGGACATCAGCATACGCGTCAGGAAACATTCACACCCAAAAACTTCAACACGCACAGATCCTCGCACGAAAACACGGCGGAGTGAATGCACTGTCGTAGGCAAATATTATCTGATACCGATCAGATAAAAGGTCACCGTGAGGATCGCGAATATGTTTCCTCACTGAACGAGTAGTTTTATATACAAAATAGCTACCTACCTGGAATTTGAAGCCAAAAGTCCTGGAGCACCACCCGAATTTAATGTGCACGACAGCGAAATTAATGAACAACCGAATGTTGACATTCGGAAACGTCAAAAGGGAAAAATGTCAGATGAGGTTTCCCAAATTAGTCTGCCCCAAATTGGATCGCGAGATAAATTGGAAACCCATCACTTAGATGAGTGAAATCGAATTCGGGTGAGTGCACCAAACGGAATTTGAAAATCCCGCTGCCGCCAGGAACATTGTCCTGTGAGCGGGATCGATGAAAAAGTGTATTTTTGGGTGTTAACACGGTGAATGCAAAATGATCCTTGGCTGTAGGTGCTGGAAGCCAACAAATAGATTTCTTTCTTTCTAGTGTTAAATCGGAATTGTACTTGAGAACATATAACCACCGACGGTAATCTATGGAATTTGGAAGTGGCAGCAATAAAAGCAAAATCATCTTTCATACTTTTCGCGATTGATGTGCGATGAAATCTACGAAGGAAGATACCTGTTTCCGTGGACGAGGTAGCGGTTTTGCGAAGTACGAGCCGAACGAGGAGGACGATTGGCGAAGGAAGTTTGTAAGATCGAATTTTTACTCTATTGCGAGCATCGATTTACGGAAAGGACCCCATTGAGGGAGAAGACACATCGCGGCGATCCGGAATAGCCAGACCCAGAATCAGCAGGTTAGATAGCAATTAAGATATTACTGTGAATTAAATTTAGTGCAGTTTTACAAGCAAGAAGAAATTTTGGAAGACTACCATTGAATGGGAGCACGATAGAAACTAACATGATCTGAATTTAAGTTATCATTATTACATAAGTCAAATAAAGTGTGTTATCGTAAATTGAGATGGGTTGTAACTATCGGTAGCGATACGAGATTGCGTAAAGGGGACCGTCATCCTCTTCTTGCTTCAGGGCGACGGTAGCGTGGCAGTGATTCGGTTTAGAAGCCTTTTCTTCGCGAGCAAGCCGCCCGAAAACTGCCGCCCTTGTATCTCAGTTAGGGATTAATGGTTTAAGTGAGTGTTGCTGAGAGAAACGGTGACATATTGGCACCCAACGTGTAATAAAGGTGAAAACGGTACATAACGGTACCCGCGAAAATTTGATGAGCCAAGTCCCAAATTGTGGGAAGGCACTTGTTACCCACCCGACCTTTCGGGAGGGTCCGACCGTCGGACAGGTCCACTTGGGTCCCGGTTGCACTCAATCGGAGATTGGGCGTGGGCGCCACTCACTCACCCAGTAAAGGGACCTTGAGCCGTGGAGTGAGGTTCGGCTCTCCGAGGTCAAAGGGGGCCTCTATTAACCCTTTAAGGTTACTCGTCGCGGAGACCAATTTCCCGAACTACCAATCGCTATTAACTTCCGTTCTGAATAATGAGTTGTTTCTAGTTAGACAACTACAACGGTCGCTATATACGGGTATGATTGCTTTATGCCGCCTACTAATTCCCTTCACTACTTTAATTTCTGCGCAGACCACTACTCAACTGCCATTTAACCATTTAAAAAAAACGGCAACCATACCGATATATATATATATATTACTACACATATATTCTCAAAAATGTCTGTTCGACGCCTCCGCCCTACTAAACTCACCGCGAATCATGAATTTGTTACCCGCACGACTATTCGACTGGCAACGACCTTCAATTAAAGCAGAAGCCTAATATACCTATGTATGCCCGACAACGTCCACTCTCCTACTTCACTCTAGTAACTTCCCAGTGAATCATGAATTCATTACTCGAGCCACTAAACAAATACCGTCTATGCTCAGTTGAAGCCGAAACCGAATTGATATATCTACATATATGTATGCACAACACCGTCCACTATCTCAGTTTTCAATGCGCATTAATACTGCCCATGCGGAGCGCTTCACCCCGATTCCTCACTATCATTGCATTAGTCGAACCTAAACGACAACGGCGCACGCGTGCCCGAGCAGGCTTCTATCGAATCAAAAGTTTCTCACCATTACAAATGAATTCAAATATTTTATTTACCCGATCAAGCTTCAGTTTTAAAACATACTATTCACTTACGCGCGGACTTAATTAACACCACCACTCAATCCTGACAATAGATTTTATAAAAGAGTTAACATTAAACACTAATCTTCTTACTAATTGAAAGTAAGCAGAGGAATAAAATAATCGCTTTCTAATCTTTATCACGTACAACTCGCTAGGTATGTTGGCTCAAGAACAAAAGAAATTCCACTGACCTTCGAAAAAAACGTAGACTCCGCACCACCAGACTCAGAACGCTTAACTTCGCTTCAGATTCTTGTCATACACTGCACGCTCCTCATCATTGTCCGGCTCGGGCTTCGAACCCCAGACCCCCTGGCTGGCAGTCCGTTGCGCTATCCTCTGCGCTACGAAGCCGGTAGTACACCACGTTATGATTCGGGCCGTAAAGTCGCTCCAACGGGTCACGCCACGTGCGTCACTTTCTGCCGGCGATTTGTCTGTCTAGTCCGTCCGTCGGAATTATATAAATCGATTCGGTTCAAAGAATGGCTCCCTTTTCCGAAATTTTCACGTCTGCACGCTGCGATTATAAAATGATCCTCGATTCACTTTTCTGCGTTTTACACCTTTTTCAGAATGTTCACGTCTGCACCTGCGATTATAAAAATGATCCACGTTTTAAATTTTCAGCGTTTTGCAACTTTGCTAAAATTTGCACGTCTGCACGCTATGCCGCCAAAAGTTAAAAAGCACAACCAGTAGCCAAGAAAATCGTTCGTACTCGTATGGTTCTACGCACCTGCGATTATAAAAATGATCCACGTTTTAATTTTTCAGCGTTTTGCAACTTTGCTAAAATTTGCACGTCTGCACGCTATGCCGCCAAAAGTTAAAAAGCACAACCAGTAGCCAAGAAAATCGTTCGTACTCGTATGGTTCTACGCACCTGCGATTATAAAAATGATCCACGTTTTAATTTTTCAGCGTTTTGCAACTTTGCTAAAATTTGCACGTCTGCACGCTATGCCGCCAAAAGTTAAAAAGACCTCACTAGCAGTGGTTGCGCCAGCATCAAGCTTCTGGCCACCGGTTTTTCGCCAGCCTCCGTTGCTTGAGGTCGAAGAACGCTTTGTGCGTGTAACCAGGTTTCGAACCTTTCCACCACGTATTGTACAAGTTAACCGCCGGGATTCTGGTGTAGTGGAGACTTTGTGGGGCGTTGTTGATTGTTCCCCATTTTGACGTTTTGCGCGATGATAGTAGATTGTTTGTTGACATCGCCCTGAGCAATCGTACAGCTTGTGTTGAACTGAGCCGCTTTTCCGTTTTTCCGGCATTTTCCGGGTCAGGCCGAGGTAGTCTGGACACTCCATCGTCCAGCGGAGGGGCGCACGGCCCTGAGTCATCCCGCGGGGAAGCGGTTTCGGCTAGGTTGATCTTCCACAGTTTCGGATCAGGTAGGTGCCCCATCTGATGTTACTGCGAAGTTCTGGTGCTTGGTGGTCCCTTTCCTGTCTTTTCAGAGTGCTGCCGGGCGTGCCTCCTTGACCGCCGAGTGGACATTTCGACTCGTAGAGCCTTGGACATCTTCGCGGATCAATCGTGATTCTTGGGCCAGGTGCACCCCATTCCGGTGAGTTTCATGCTTTTTGCGGATGCAGTCTGGTGGTCGGGCGTTATTGGGATCGCGCATCGGCGTTTTCGTATATCGTTCGGTATCATGCAGTCTGTCTTACATCTAATCTTACATCTACGTCGTCAGTGGCCTACCAGTATATGACAATGGTCGGTCACTGCGACGGCTACTAGCCCTACGTGGTGGTGATCATTACATTCTGTAACCTGTAAGACTGAGTGGTGGTTTTCGCGAACTTAAACGAGAGCTAGATGGGAGCAGCCTTTTTCACGGGAAAAGGGTTGCTTCCTTATTTTTTTTTTTCTTTTGAAACGATTCGGGTTATGTCTTACGTCGCACCTACCCTCGCGTGATCTCTGCCGGGCGTTGTTAGACGATTGACGCGTACTTGTTACCCCGTAACAGCTCCCCCCTTACCAGAAAAGGATTTCCCGGAAATCCGTTCACGCATACCGACCCCGCGTTTACTTCCTCTCGCTATGATCTTCCGCGTTTTGAGACTGCGCCCCCGTACTACTAGCCATCACTAAATTTGCACTTGTTTCTGTGGTCGAGAGCGATTGCTAACCCCGCCTACAGTCCTAATTTCGAGCTAGCCCCAGCATACGTGCTTCTCGACCTAAATCCAATGCAACAATACTCTAAGTATAATTCGTGTTTCGTGCCTGTAATTCTACTCCCAGATTCAAATCTGATCATAATCCAATTCTCGCGCCCCTATTTCTCACTTCTAGCTTTAAGTGGGACTATTCGAATTATTTTTAGTCTATTTTGAGTACCTAACTAATTCTAACTTTAAGTCTATGCCCAATCCTAATACCAATCCTAGTTTTACTACCAATTCTGATACCAATACCAATTCTAACCTCAATTGTAATCCCAATTTCAATACCAATTCTCCTACCCATTCTAATCCTATCTCTAATGCCAATGTTAATCCCAAGGTTAATCCCGATTCTACTACCAATTATAATACCTATTCTAATTCTAACTCTAATACCAATTCTAATACCAATTTTTATCCCGATTCTACTGCCAATTATAATACCCATTCTAATCCTAACTCTAATACCAATGCTAATCCCAATTTTATTACTAATTCTAATCCCAATTGTAATCCCAATTTCAATGCCGATTTCCCTACCAGTTCTACTCCCCGTTGTACTTCTAACTCTAATACCCATTTCTAATACCAATTTTATTACTAATTCTAATCCCAATTGTAATCCCGATTTCAATACCGATTTCCCTACCAATTCTAATACCCATCCTAGACATCTCCGGACCTTCTATCTCCTCACATGCGTTCGGCCTCTTTCCATTAGACTTCCCTTTTACCATCACTACCCTTGACCACCTGCTGAGACTAATAGAATTCCTCCAATTTATATTTTAGCTTCACTATCGAAATCGTCCGAGGAGGGAGGGTGGCAGAATAATCTTCGCCCATTGGACCAGTCGAGTAGTCCTAGGCCCCATATTGCCCTACTAGCGTCCAGGAGGGGGTAGGCAGCGCTAACCAGAAAAGAGAAGTAAGAAGAACATCCGGAAGGCCCAACCGAAACAAGAAAAGGTGTCGAACCTGGCAAACGGGCTTGTTCGGAATGACATAATAATACACTAAGGAATAATGACGAATGAGTTATAAGAATGTAGTACGTTTCTGCACGCCATGTAATAAGCTTAAATTCTAGACTTAGGATTAATACGATAGATTGTTTTCCGAAAAACTGATGTTAGCCTAAAATATAAATATATAATATAATACTATGAACATAAAAATATTTTTCTGTGTAGATTCGGTTTCAGGATTTTCTCTCGTACCGGGTCATCCGATGACGGCCTATTCTATGTAAGGTTTTAAATCTTTCGCGTGCCATACGCCTGCTTCCTGCCCTTCTCGGTTTAGCAAGCGATAGGTCCATCCAGACAGCCGTTTGTCAACCCAGAAGGGTTCGATATATTCTGGGGCCAGTTTGGCGGAATAGTATTTCGCCGCATCCGAAATTGCGTAATTTCTTCGCCATACGGGGTCGCCTGCCTCATACGTTGTATCTCGTTTCCGAAGGTTATAATGATTTGTACTCCTCCGTGCCGCTTGTTGCATTCTCTCCCAGACTTCTTGCCGTATCCTTGTGAGTTCTGCGGCTCGGACTCTAGGTTCTAATTCCTCCTGGTTCCCCTCAGGACGCTCCTTGTCCTCATGGAACATTACCATCTCCCGGCCAAAGTTGAAGAAATAAGGGGTAATTCGGGTCACTTCGTGCTTGTAGGTCCGCAATGCGCACAAGATCTTAGCCAGACTCTTATCCCAATCCCGGTGGTTGTCGGCCACGTATGATCGCAGCATCCTCTTTATGTCTTGATTTCTTCTCTCCGCCGGGTTCGCCTGCGGATGATATAGAGCGGTATATTTGATTTCAGTCCCATATTCCCCTGCCAATCGCTGAAGAAGGCTTCCCTTGAACTGAACTCCGTTGTCACATACAATCCACCTTGGGGCTCCAAACAACAGGAACACTTGCTCCTCGAGTATACGACACACAGCCGCTGCTGTCGCTTGCCGCAAAGGAAAGAGTAGCGTGAATTTGCTGACATAATCCAAGACAGTGAGAATAGTTGTGTACCCTTGATTAGATCTCGGTAGAGGCCCTACCAGATCGATGCATAACATTTCCCAAGGCTGACGCGGCTCTTTGCTCCGAGAGACCATACACCCCGCTGGAGCTTTTCTTTCCAATTTGTTCGCTTGGCATATTTTGCACCTTCTGACGTAGCTGGCCACGTCCGCGGACATCTTGGGCCAGTAGTATTTGGTTGCGACCCGGTCAAGGGTCCGACTTACTCCCATGTGCCCTGCTGCTGGATGATCGTGGCACCGATGCAGCAATATTTTCCGCTCCTCTTTCGGAATCACCCTTTTCCAAGCTTCATTTCCCTCCAACTCCGGATAGCGTCCGGGCAGATGCTTCCACAGGGTGCCGTCCGTTACCTGCCAATCTGCGTAGCGCTCGGGTGCCTTCAGCACATTCCGCTTCATGGTCTCGTACCACCTGTCTACTTCGGAAGTTATTGCTGCAACCTCACCTGCTGGCAGCATTCGAGACAGAGCATCAGGCACCAAATGCTCCTTCCCCTTTCGATGAAGAATCTCGAACGGATACTGTTGTAAACGTACGGCCCATCTTGCTAAGCGTCCGGTTGGGTCTTTCAAATTACTCAACCACACGAGAGAATAGTGGTCGGTAATCACCGAGAATCTCGCTCCTTCCACATATGGTCTGAGTTTCTCTACTGCCCATAAGACCGCTAGACACTCCTTCTCGGTGGTTGAGTATTTCCGTTCTGCTTTCGTTAGTGACCGACTTAAATAACAAATTACCTTCTCGCCATCTTCGTGCTTTTGCGACAGTACTGCTCCTAGCCCCAGGTCTGAGGCATCTGTTTGAATGGAGAAGGGCAGATTATAGTCCGGACAGGTGAGGATCGGAGCCGTGGATAGTTTTACTTTGGCCTGGGTGAAGGCTGCTTCACATTCCTCGGTCCACTGGAATCTCTGGTGTTTCTTTAAGAGGTTCGTCAGAGGGGCCATCATCGTGGCAAAATTGGGTATGAACCTCCTGTACCAGGAGACCATCCCCAGGAACTGTCGCACTCCCTTCACGTTTGTAGGTGGTGGGATTTCCATCATGCTCTTCACCTTATCCGGATCTACTTTCAGACCCTTCTCATTCACGACATACCCCAGATACTTCAGTTGTGGACGGCAAAATTCACATTTCTCCCTTGACGCTCTTAAACCCGCCTGTCTCAATCGCTGGAAGACTTCCCGCAGAACTTCCAGATGTTTACCGAAGTCTTGTGTCACCACTATGACGTCGTCCAAGTAGGTGAAGACGTACGGTTCCATGTCCGGACCCAAAACCTGGTCGATAAGCCTTTGCCACGTCGCGGGGGCATTTTGCAGGCCGAATGGCATACGGCGGAACTGAAACAGTCCCCTATGTGGCACGGTGAACGCAGTGTATTTCTTGGACGCCTCCGCCATGGGCACTTGCCAATAGGCAGATTTAACGTCCAACGAAGACAGGTATTTTGCTTCTCTCAATTTATCCAGAGTCGCGAAACGTAAGGGATGGGATACGCATCGTGTTCCGTGACGCTGTTCAGTTTGCGATAATCCACGCAGAAGCGATAAGTCCCGTCCTTCTTCTTCACCAGAAGTATTGGTGAAGCCCAAGGGCTTGCCGACGGCTCCACTATCCCCTGCGCGAGCATGTCATTTAATTCCGCATCCACATGTTTTTGTACTGCCGGGGACACCGGATAGTAGCGTTGTTTTATGGGCGCTGCGTTGGTCCGGATAACATGCTCGACGCGGTTGGTGCAGCCAATTCCTTCCCCCATAAGCCGAAACTCCTCTTCAAGTAGCTGACTCAGCGCTTCTTCCTCCTCGCGGGTTAACCGATTCCGTGATTGAAGTTGTTCACCCGTTTCCCCCTGCAGAGCACTCACGAACTCCCATTTTTCCTCGCTCAACCGCATTACAACCCCGAATTGCCGAACAAAGTCTACCCCGAGAATCAACGTCTGCGGCAGCGACGGGACCACCAATACTCTCAGCCATTCCAACTTCCCCTTTAACCTAAACGGAACGACTGCCGTACCCCGAATTTGACATCCCTCATCATTCGCCAGGCGGATAACCCTCTGATTGGTCCCCAGGAGCTCCACTCCTAACTGCTCCAGCTCTATCCACCCTTCTCCCCCCACTACGGTATTCGAGGCCCCAGAGTCCAGAAGGCCCAAGAACTTTCGACCTAGAATATCCACTTCGAGGTGTGGTCGATTGTCCCCCTGTCTTCTGTCCAATAGGTAATTGAGTTGTGCGGCCCTTCCTTGTTCCGATTTAGTGTCCAGGTGGCCGTCTACTGAACACAGCGCTCGTTTCCCGACGACTGCGTGAGTCGCCCGTCACCTTCGGTGGTCGCGTTGGAAGGCCTCTCGCGATGATGCCCAGTATTGGGGTTTCTCGCAGGTCGTTGTCGATTCGGCGAATTCCGGCAATTCGGACACGTCATTTTCCTGGCCCCTATTCGCCCACAGCCGAAACATCTCTGGGGTTCTCTACATTCCCTGGAGGTATGCCCTGCCCCTTTACAATTCCAGCACTGTATTGGGTTTCTTGCGATCGATGCTATTGGCCCTCCTTCAGAGCACCCGACATAGGCCAGATCCGGCTCTAAGAGGCGTTGCTGTTTCCGGGTTGGAGGAGGTAGATATGCCTCCACTGATGCCCTGGTTGCCTCCAATGAACGGCCTACCCGTATCAGCTCTGCGATGCTTCGAACAGGAGTCAGAGCCAACTGCGTCTGGTAAAAGGGGGCTATGTTCTTTCGCAAAATGCGTAATTTTTCCTCCTCAGTACACGGGACGGCCCACCTCCTGAACAAACCTTCCATGGCCGAAACGTAAACACCCATGGACTCCTCCGGCCCCTGAGTGCGCCTCCCAATTTCTGCGAGCAAACGGTCGTCGTAATCGGGTGGCAAGAATTCGGCCCGCATCTCCGCCACCAGTTCTTGCCACGAGTGGACCCGAGAGCGGTTGGCACGATACCAAACTAATGCTTTGCCGTCGAAAATCTCGACCGCCGACCGAAACAGCTGCCCAGTTGAGACGCCCCTCGCCTCCCGAAGCTCTTCAACTCACTCGAGGAACGCACTCAGCGATCCAGAGTCCCCGTTGAATCGCAAACCCCATTTCGATACCTCCTGCCCCTTGTTGACCACTGGGGTCATCCGCGGAGTTGAGAAGAAAGGGTTCGGTGGGTCGCCAGCCTCTTGTTCTGGTGCAATGTTCCGATTCTCCCTTGGTGCTTCCCCGCCGTCCCCATCTGAATCGGTATCAGCCTCTCTATCCTCGGCTTCGTCCTCCGCCTTCACAAGCAGTTCCCCCATGGCCATTATTAGACGAGTCCTCAATTTTTGGGCAACTTCACTCGTCTCATCTCCGTCTCGCTGAGCGTTTCATAGTCGCCGCATCCCGAAATCTACTTTCGTCTTTATCTTCAAGAATTCTGACGATTGCGAGGTTCCCTGGAATGCCACTATCAAGGCTTGGATCTCCCCTAGTTTTTCCTGTACCGCCTCCAGATCCTGTTCCATGGTATATGGATAGTCTTTTATGGAAATTAACGACGTGTCCATAGAAGCCTCCGCCTTCATGGCTATGCGGAGCGTCTTCCTCATCGCCTCTACGGTGCCGGTTGGCTGTCCTCGAATTTCCAACTCATAGACTAGCTCCTCCTTGCTCAGTCTATCAATCAGGATTCCTGTCTTCGGTGCCATCTTGCATCCGTTGTATCCTATAACACTCGGCTTATTATAACTTAAAACTAAAATGAAACACACTAATTCTAGTTGGTTTTGTTTGTGTTTGTAGGTTCTTACACTTTAGAAATACAAATTCAGAATATATAAATTTCATTCACTTCCGCTACTTGAGGGTCTCACCTGCCGTCCTTTGAGCGTCCTCACCTGCTCCTGGTGGTCTTCAATGGTACCTGAAACTAAAAGACACAATCTACTGCGTTACAGCTCCGCGGCTCCCAGGGTCCTTCAGAATCCGGATTTTGGTTCTGCGCTAAAAAATTTTCAATTTCACACTGACACTACGCGCGGGTTCGACTTGCTTTTATCTTCGCGACTTATACTTTAAGGCCCCACGTTGGGCGCCAATTTGTTACCCACCCGACCTTTCGGGAGGGTCCGACCGTCGGACAGGTCCACTTGGGTCCCGGTTGCACTCAATCGGAGATTGGGCGTGGGCGCCACTCACTCACCCAGTAAAGGGACCTTGAGCCGTGGAGTGAGGTTTGGCTCTCCGAGGTCAAAGGGGGCCTCTATTAACCCAGTAAGGTTACTCGGCGCGGAGACCAATTTCCCGAACTACCAATCGCTATTAACTTCCGTTCTGAATAATGAGTTGTTTCTAGTTAGACAACTACAACGGTCGCTATATACGGGTATGATTGCTTTATGCCGCCTACTAATTCCCTTCACTACTTTAATTTCTGCGCAGACCACTACTCAACTGCCATTTACCCATTTAAAAAAAACGGCAACCATACCGATATATATATATATATTACTACACATATATTCTCAAAAATGTCTGTTCGACGCCTCCGCCCTACTAAACTCACCGCGAATCATGAATTTGTTACCCGCACGACTATTCGACTGGCAACGACCTTCAATTAAAGCAGAAGCCTAATATACCTATGTATGCCCGACAACGTCCACTCTCCTACTTCACTCTAGTAACTTCCCAGTGAATCATGAATTCATTACTCGAGCCACTAAACAAATACCGTCTATGCTCAGTTGAAGCCGAAACTGAATTGATATATCTACATATATGTATGCACAACACCGTCCACTATCTCAGTTTTCAATGCGCATTAATACTGCCCATGCGGAGCGCTTCACCCCGATTCCTCACTATCATTGCATTAGTCGAACCTAAACGACAACGGCGCACGCGTGCCCGAGCAGGCTTCTATCGAATCAAAAGTTTCTCACCATTACAAATGAATTCAAATATTTTATTTACCCGATCAAGCTTCAGTTTTAAAACATACTATTCACTTACGCGCGGACTTAATTAACACCACCACTCAATCCTGACAATAGATTTTATAAAAGAGTTAACCTTAAACACTAATCTTCTTACTATAGCTAATTGAAAGTAAGCAGAGGAATAAAATAATCGCTTTCTAATCTTTATCACGTACAACTCGCTAGGTATGTTGGCTCAAGAACAAAAGAAATTCCACTGACCTTCGAAAAAAACGTAGACTCCGCACCACCAGACTCAGAACGCTTAACTTCGCTTCAGATTCTTGTCATACACTGCACGCTCCTCATCATTGTCCGGCTCGGGCTTCGAACCCCAGACCCCCTGGCTGGCAGTCCGTTGCGCTATGCTCTGCGCTACGAAGCCGGTAGTACACCACGTTATGATTCGGGCCGTAAAGTCGCTCCAACGGGTCACGCCACGTGCGTCACTTTCTGCCGGCGATTTGTCTGTCTAGTCCGTCCGTCGGAATTATATAAATCGATTCGGTTCAAAGAATGGCTCCCTTTTCCGAAATTTTCACGTCTGCACGCTGCGATTATAAAATGATCCTCGATTCACTTTTCTGCGTTTTACACCTTTTTCAGAATGTTCACGTCTGCACCTGCGATTATAAAAATGATCCACGTTTTAATTTTTCAGCGTTTTGCAACTTTGCTAAAATTTGCACGTCTGCACGCTATGCCGCCAAAAGTTAAAAAGCACAACCAGTAGCCAAGAAAATCGTTCGTACTCGTATGGTTCTACGCACCTGCGATTATAAAAATGATCCACGTTTTAATTTTTCAGCGTTTTGCAACTTTGCTAAAACTTGCACGTCTGCACGCTATGCCGCCAAAAGTTAAAAAGCACAACCAGTAGCCAAGAAAATCGTTCGTACTCGTATGGTTCTACGCACCTGCGATTATAAAAATGATCCACGTTTTAATTTTTCAGCGTTTTGCAACTTTGCTAAAATTTGCACGTCTGCACGCTATGCCGCCAAAAGTTAAAAAGACCTCACTAGCAGTGGTTGCGCCAGCATCAAGCTTCTGGCCACCGGTTTTTCGCCAGCCTCCGTTGCTTGAGGTCGAAGAACGCTTTGTGCGTGTAACCAGGTTTCGAACCTTTCCACCACGTATTGTACAAGTTAACCGCCGGGATTCTGGTGTAGTGGAGACTTTGTGGGGCGTTGTTGATTGTTCCCCATTTTGACGTTTTGCGCGATGATAGTAGATTGTTTGTTGACATCGCCCTGAGCAATCGTACAGCTTGTGTTGAACTGAGCCGCTTTTCCGTTTTTCCGGCATTTTCCGGGTCAGGCCGAGGTAGTCTGGACACTCCATCGTCCAGCGGAGGGGCGCACGGCCCTGAGTCATCCCGCGGGGAAGCGGTTTCGGCTAGGTTGATCTTCCACAGCTTCGGATCAGGTAGGTGCCCCATCTGATGTTACTGCGAAGTTCTGGTGCTTGGTGGTCCCTTTCCTGTCTTTTCAGGGTGCTGCCGGGCGTGCCTCCTTGACCGCTGAGTGGACATTTCGACTCGTAGAGCCTTGGACATCTTCGCGGATCAATCGTGATTCTTGGGCCAGGTGCACCCCATTCCGGTGAGTTTCATGCTTTCTGCGGATGCAGTCTGGTGGTCGGGCGTTATTGGGATCGCGCATCGGCGTTTTCGTATATCGTTCGGTATCATGCAGTCTGTCTTACATCTAATCTTACATCTACGTCGTCAGTGGCCTACCAGTATATGACAATGGTCGGTCACTGCGACGGCTACTAGCCCTACGTGGTGGTGATCATTACATTCTGTAACCTGTAAGACTGAGTGGTGGTTTTCGCGAACTTAAACGAGAGCTAGATGGGAGCAGCCTTTTTCACGGGAAAAGGGTTGCTTCCTTCTTTTTTTTTTTTTCTTTTGAAACGATTCGGGTTATGTCTTACGTCGCACCTACCCTCGCGTGATCTCTGCCGGGCGTTGTTAGACGATTGACGCGTACTTGTTACCCCGTAACACACTTAATGCGCGAACGTATTCATCTTAAAGGCGAATTTAAAAGTATCTTACGCGGGAATGGCAGTATTATCTTCATTTTGAATATTTTTGAATTTTAAATTTTCAAAGTTGGATGGAGCTAGTTCATCATATCTCTATATATATTTTTATTGATTAAGTATATTGAAGAAAATGTTGTTTAAAGTGATAATTGTGCGGATTGTTACTCTAAAATATATATTTTGCGAAGCATTTATCATTTCTTTTGATCGATTATAGGTGGAATTTTTGATGAATTATTATCTTAATGAAGTGCTCTTATGTTTCAATTTTTGGGGGATAATGTGTTAGAGTGAAGGAAAACTGCAAATTCAGCGTAAAACAGATTGAAGAATTAAATTTTAGTGCGTGAACGTCGATGAGTGAGTGAGAAAATATTAGTTGATAAGAGTTCTGGTCCAAACCCTGAAGGGAAAGGATATAACCTGAAGGTTGTGATTTTGGTGAGGGCATTTTGCAGTCCTGTTTCGCGGTTTCTAGTTATATTTTGGTTGATCAAAAATCCGATTCGGTTGTTCAGCCTTCTGTTTATATTCGTAGGAAAAGAATAAAATGAAGATTTTAGTGGACCGTTTAAGTAAGATCGAGCTCACGTATGAGCCCGCCATCCGTGGTTTTCCGTCAGACACGGTGGAAAATATGAGAAAAACCCTAAGGGCTACACTGAAGGTGAAGTCAGCTCTGGATACGTCTTATGTAGAAGCGCCATATCCATTCGATTTTTATACCGATTTTTCTGAATTGACAGCGAAAGCATCGGAAGTTGAAGAGTTAATCTCAAAGGTGTCAGAAGATAAAACTTCGTCGGACTATCTTAAGGTTAGGGTCAAGATCGAATTCGGGTTCCGCCGACTAAGTAATATGCAGGCATCCACACCCAAACAGCTGGAATGTGCATGAAAGATTCGTCATCGACTCGTTATAGCCATGGGTAACTTAGTGGACAAAACCGAGGGGGATAGTGAAGCCGAGGTGGAGTTTGAGGATGATACCCGGCAATGGTTGCACCGCAGGAGGTGAACGCATCATCCCTAGTGAAACTGGCAAATTGGGAGCTTAAGTTCAGTTCTGTAAACGCTTTCCTTGAGTGGGTTGAGTAGTTACGGTAGGCGAGAGGTCTCACGAAGTGACAACTCTTCAGGGTAGCCGTAGACCTATTTGACTCACGAGCGCTGATTTGGTTAAGAGCCAACCGCGGGTTAGTGGCGTGCTGGGATGAGCTCGTGGAAGAGCTTAGTGCGAAGTTCTTGCCGACGGACTACGAGGACCGCTTTCGTGATGAAATTCGAAAACGTAATCAAGGCGAGAGCGAATCGATGGAGGTGTATGTGGCAGTGAAAGAGCGCCTTTTTTCTCGTTCGGAAGAAAGCTGCGCGGAGGAGGAGACTTTGAAGAAATTGCAGAGAAATTGAACCTTTCTATCAGCAACAGTTGAGCTTGACGCCGATATCATCGATAGCGGAACTAGTGAAGATGGGGCGAACGCTGGATGCCACAAGGGCATTGGAAGCGGCTTTAATACCACCCAATACTCGGCCGAGACGATGCTTAGAACCAGACTTGGCTTACATGAGCGCTGAACTTACAGAGCAGGTAGCCACGCTGGCCGGACGGAGCCGCGTACAGTGCTGGAACTGAAGGAGGGAAGGCCACGTGTCGAGAGAATGCACAGAGCCTCGGCATTGTTTCGGCTGTGGTCGTCAAGGGATTTTGCGAGCGGCGTGTCCAAAGTGTCGAGCTAGGTCAGTGGAGCTGGAAGTTCATGGGCGACCGGAACTGCATGCTCCGGGAAACGGTCGCCGTGCTCGCTAGGCGAATGAGCGAGCACTTGAGGGAGGTCGCAACGAGTTAGGAAGCCGCTGATCGTGGACTACGCGTTAGCTAGCAGTGGTCAGGACAGTCGCCCTCACTTGCGGGTGCAGATAGCGGGCATTTTCATGGAGGGTCTGTTAGGTTCGGGCGCTAGTCGTACGATTCTGGGAGAAAGAGGATGGTCTCGAGAAGTGATGCTGAGCCAGGGCGAAATTGAAGAGGTGCGGCTTGCAAACGGCGAGATGTGCAAGGTGAACGGTGTAGCACGTCTGGACTTCGCGCTGAATCGTCTAAAGAGGGCACTGGAGGTGCTGGTCATCTTGGCAATCCCTCAGGAGGTTATATTGGGAGTAGATACTTTGCAAGGCTTCGGAGTAGTACTGGACATGATGCGTCGGCAGTGGGCATCCGTTGCTGTGGTAGAGACGGTTTCGGGGAAGGTGCTGCGTGGTCAATCTCACCTATCCAAAGAGGAGGCACCAAACCTAATAGCAATGTTCAGCGAGCAATTTCGTCTGATGGGCGATGGGCTGGGTTGCGCGAAGTCTGTGAAGCATGTGATCAAAACGACGGCGGCTCCAATTAAGCAACAATATTATCCAGTTTCGCCCGTGGTACAGTGCCAAATCAAATAAGAGCTGGATGAGATGCTAAAGTTGGTGGTAGTCGAGCCATCGTCGTATCCTTGGTCTTCGCTAGTTCTTTTAATCCGAAAGAAAGACGGGTCCTATCGTTTCTATGTGGACTTTAGAAAGGTGAATGCAGTATCCGAGAAAGATGCCTATCCCCTGCCGTATATCTCCACGACGCTGGAAAAACTGCGAAACGCGAAGTATTTGTCGACGCTGGACGTGAATTCAAGTACCAATGGCAGAGAACGTGAAGTAAAGTACCAATGGCAAGTACCAATGGCAGAGGACTCACGTCAATATACTGCATTCACTGTACCAAGAAGAGGCCTGTTTCATTTTTTACGAATGCCTTTCGGACTCCATAATTCTGGGGCTACGTGGCAACGCTTAATAGATGCAGTGTTGGAACCCGCTCACGAGCCGTTCGTATTTACATACTTAGATCGTATTATTGTGGTTACAGACACTTTTGATCGACGTTTGGAGATATTGCGAGAGTTTTTTACACGTCTGAGAGAAGCAGGCTTACGCGTGTCAAGAGAAAAGTGCCATTTCTGCAGGGCACCATTGAAGTATTTGGGTTATGTGATAGACGAGGAAGGGCTGCATGTCGATCCTGATAAAGTGAAGGCCATAAGTGAGTATCCCCGGCCGGGATCAGGGAAGCAAGTCAGACAGCTATTGGGGATGGTATCATGGTACCGTCGGTTTATCCCGGATCATGCGACTAAAATGGCTCCACTAAACGATCTTTTAAAAAAAAGTCGTAAGTTCAACTGGTCATGTGATAGTGAACGGGCTTTTAATGCCTGCAAACATAAGTTGTCCACCGCACCGGTTTTGTCGTGTCCAGACTTCGACTTCCCTTTCAAAGTGCAGACCGACGCGTCAAATGTGGGTATAGGAGAGGTGTTAAGCCAGGCGCACGTCACAGTGGAAAAGGTGGTATGTTATTTGAGCAGGGCACAAGTACTCGACGACTGACCGGGAGTGTTTGGCAGTGCTTTGGGCTGTCGAAAAATTCCGTCCATACGAGTATTAACGCTGGTTTGGCTGAACAAGCTTAAAGACCCAGCCGGCAGATTAGCGAGATGGGCGGTGCGTCTTCAACAATTGGAGTTTGAAGTAGTTCATAGGAAAGGGAAAGATCATTAAGTTGCTTACGCATTTTCACGGGCAATTGTAGAGTTAGACAGCATATCGACTCCTCAAATGTGGGATAAATTGTTTGCGAAAATGATAGGAAACGTTCGGGATGACCCGTGTAAGTATTCGAATTGGAAAATCGTGAGTGACACGCTATGGAAACAAATCTCCAGTAACGAGTGAAGAGGGGAGATGGGTGCCGCCTGGAAGCGTGTAGTGCCGAAAACAGAAAGGGGTGAAATTCAAGATCGGTGTCACGACGAAGCAAAAGCGGGGAATAGGGGAGCCGCTCCGACGTTAGCGCGTGATTGAAAAAACCACCACTGACCTGGAATGCGGTCTGACATTAAAAAATACGTCAGATGGTGTAAAGTGTGCCAGGCATGTAAAGTAGAGCTAAAGGCACCGGTGGGTCTAATATCGTCTAGAGACAATAGGAGATGGTATGTATAGACCTGGTGGGACCATTACCCAGGTCGACGCGGGGCCATAGCAACATCTTGACGGTGGTGGACTATGTCACCAAGTTCTCAGTGATACTTCCAGTACGAATCGCGACGGCGTCAACGGTTTTCCGTTTATTGGAAGAAAATGTTTTCTTGGTCTTTGGCGTACCGAGAGTACTAGTTTGCGACAATGGAGTGCAGTTTAGGGGTAAACAATTCAGCAAAGTAGTGGAAGAATACGGTGTACAAGTTAGTTACACTGCTTTGTACCATCATGAAGCTAACCCGGCAGAACGGCGAAATCAAGACATCAAGTGCATGTTGAGATGTTACGCTGCAGTCAATCATCGCTCTTGGGACCAAAACATGGCTATGATTGCGTGCGCATTACGTACGTATAAGCACGAGGTTACTGGTTTTTATCCCTACTTCCTGAATTTCGGTAGGGAGATGGTTACCTATCGAGAAAGAGGTGAACCCCCGTCTGGCGCGCGGAGGGACTTATCGCCGATGACGAGAGCCCGGGCACCAGAAGGAATACTAGTAGTAAAGAGGATGAAGAAGGAGACTACTGCTAATAAAGGTCGCTATGATCTCCGTCGACGAGCAGAAGTCTTCTTAGTAGGAGATTGCGTATGAAGGAGAAACTATGTTCAATCCGACGCGAGCAAATACTTCTCCGCTAAACTAGCCCCCGCGTTCGTAGGACCTTTGACGGTTGCAAAGCAGACGTCAACTTGGACGTATGAATTACTAGACGAAAAGGGAAAGTGCGCAAGTACATGGCATGCCAAAGACCTAAAGCGGTATGAGCCGTGATTAAGACATGGATGGATTCGTATTTATGTTCATAGGTATCATTAGCTGGAGCTAAAATCTGTTAGGTCTAGCTAAGGTATTAATGAGTGCTGCAGGGAATAAACTATTGTAGTGAGCAGAATTAACTATTATTAAGTCATTTTGGTGGTGGGTTAATAAAAGGGTTGTGAAAATATACGGTGAAGGGTTAGTTATAAGTAAGCCTGGTATTAGTTTTACATTTAGTCATATATTTTAGAGTTAGTTTATAAGTATTTATGAGTGATTAAGTTTGATTTGAAAATGAAAGAAATACCGATAGCCTGGTGGTGGTGAATGTTTCCTCCTTGTATTTTATTTTTGCTTTCTTCCATGTTACTTTCGTAATTTTTGTTTTGTTATTTGTTTTTCCTTCCCCTTCTGCGTACGTTATAGTGAATGACCTTTGTATGGTGCAGTTGCGTATCCTAAAAACGAGTTCAAAGTGCATGAAAATTGTAGATTATTAGGGTAAAAGTACCGACACCAGGCAAATCTAGAACATGCAACATATGAACATGCAGGGAAAATGATGGTTAGAGGAATAGAGCCGTGAATGTAAAGAGTGTGCTTGCGTGACGAGAAGGGAATGAGTGTTGTGTGATATTGCGTCAAGAAATTCAGAATTCAAGTACTGAGCGAAGTGGACGGACATTTGAGTCGGTTTTCGGTTATCGGATGCCAAATGAGAGTTTTAAATCACGGTGAATCGAACAGAGTTGGTCTATAATTTCTGAATTTCTGAAATTCTCTGAAGCGAGGGAGGTGTCACGTTTTGTAGAAATTTCATTAAATTAAAGCATCAAATTTTGAACATAATACATATAAATAATAAAAAAAACAATCTGCATCGTCCTCCCGAATAGAGAACGATGGAGATGGGATATTAGCCACAATTTACGAGTAAGTTAAGATCGAGTTAGATGTTAGATAGTTAAGTTAGCTGTTAAATTTATCAAAGAAGCTACAACAAGACAACACGAGTCATCGCGATAGAGTAAACACTGAACGACACGAACTCAAATGGACACCTATTGAAGGTATCTCAGTCAAATGAACATGAAAACAATCAACACCAAGTCACTACAAACAAATTGTACGCACAAACAACACCATAACTATCAACAACGAGATCCCGATCGCGGTATTGGCAAAAGACAGCGATATCTATGATATAGCGCGAATCAAATTGTTCCGACACAAATTAACTGACAAGGCAGAGCAACGTTTGGGTCGATCCGTCAATGTCGACGACACCAACAATTCACCAATCGTATGTAGGCCAACAATTGACCTACATACGATTGATGCCGAGTGGATGCCCGCATGGCTAACTCCCGAACTCAAAGCCACTGGTCGAAAGACGTTTAAAGTAAATGATGGGATATTAATGGAATCGACCCGAGATGTGGAGGATAATCGCCATACGCGTATGAAAACCGAGATCCAGAGGACATCAGCATACGCGTCAGGAAACACTCACACCCGCAAACTTCAGCACGCAGAGATCCTCGCATGAAAACACGGTGGAGTGTATGAATCTACAAATTTTGAAAGACTACCATTGAATGGCAGCACGATAGAAACTAACGTGATCTAAATTTAAGTTATCATTATTACATTAGTGAAATAAAGTGTGTTATCGTAAATTGAGACGGGTTAAAACTATCGGTAGCAATACGGGGTTGCGCATAGGGGTCTGTCATCCTCTTCTCGCTTCAGGGCGACGGTAGCGTGGCAGTGATTTGGTTTAGAAGCGAGTAGCGCCAACCCGCGACCTTTTCTTCGCGAGCATGCCGCGCGAAAACTGCCGGCCTTGTATCTCAGTTAGGGATAAAGGGTTTAAGTGAACGTTGCTGAGAGTAACCGTGACAAGTTACACCAATCAGTAAGAGAGTTCAGATCATCCTGAAGAAGTAGATGATCATCTGATCCATTGATTACCCGAAATAATTTTAAGTCATCTGCATAGAGCAAACAAGATGACGATAGAACAATAGAAAGATCATCGATGAACAGGTTGAATAATAACGGACCTAATATAGAACCTTTAGGTTCACCAGAAGAGGGCGAAAATGGTAAGGACAAAACGCCAGAAAGGGAGACAAGACAACTGCGACTAGTCAAGAACGAAAATATCGAAGAAAGTCAAGGTTCGCAGATGCCATAGCGGTTTAATTTGAGTGGCAGAAGATCGAAATTGACAGAGTCAAATGCCTTAGAGAAATCTGTATATATAGCATCAACTTGAAAGTTCCGATCTAACGCTGAGGACACGGCATGAGTAAATTCAAAGAGACTCGTAGATGTGGACCAACTTTAAATAAAACCATGCTGCTGAATGCGAAAGTATACTTTAGAGAGTCATAAATTTTGTTAAACACAAAACGTTCAAAGATTTTACAGAAACAGGGAAGGATAGAAATATGACGATAATTTGAGACAACATTGCGTTCACCAGATTTGAAGATAAAGAAAATGCTTGCCAGCTTCCAAGTGGAAGAAAATTTACCAAAACAAAGGCTTAAATTGAATAAAATAGATAGGAGGACACATAAGAGAACATATAAACGATTCAACTTCAAAAGGATTAGTCGAGAGTGAAGAGAGACAAGAAGGGAGATTAAAAGAGACGCTATAAGAAGAGGGAATCATTGAATCAGAATATAAAGAAGAAAAAAACATTGCGAAGAGATCACAAACATTTTGAGGAAGAGCAGCAGTAATATTATTAAATAAAAGAGAGATGAGGATTTCAAGGAGCGAAGGAATGACCAGAACTTTCTAGGGTCATTCGAAAGCAAAGAAGATTCAATATGCGGTAAATGGTTGCGCATGGCAAGCTTTATTTGATTCTTAGCAGCAGCACGAAGATGAGAAAAATCAGCGTAGTCCTGTTGGCAAGTATGAGATCAAGGATCTAATTGTTTACATAAGGGACATAGTTAAATTGAATAAGTGAACAAGATGAAAGGAAAGATGAGAGAGCAATGGAAATATTATTGTGAGAAACAATACGGGAAAAACCAGAGTACCATTGGACGGATGGAATATTCAAGTCACCAGAGATGATGACAGACGAAGAAGGAAAATTTATGTTAAGATTGGATGAAAAGTATAAATCAACGTTCAAAATGGACAGTGTGTGCCCATCAAACCTCACTTCGGTCCTGTCTGGACTTAAACTTAACGAATCATGCAGTCAGCTGAGATGTAGTGTATGGAAAAATGTATTCCAACAGAAATCTAGGAAATTCAGACAAGTTCATAGTTGTCTGAACAGTAATGTTAAAGAAGAATTAACCGCGATTTTCACGAAGAAGTGAAAAACGTGGAAATGAAAAATGAACTGAAAAAAAAACACATGCATGCACCTCATATAGATCATATAATTTGTTCATGAACCACGCATCTTCAACGTGTAAGTGCAGTCAGAATACATATATTGCGCGAGTAACAAAAAAATACTCTAGCGCACCTGAACCGCTAGGAAACTAATTTTCGAAAAAATTGTCTTTGAGTGACAAAAAAGTGTGCAAAGACGTAATACACTGTTTTTTAGAATCATATCAACCATTCCTTATCCAAAGCAACAAAACTCAACTATAGCACAAATAATGAAAATGCTCAGTGCTGACAACACTTTCCCAATGAAGCAGCAATAAGTGTACCTTCATAAGCTCATACTTAAATCAACTTATCCTTTGTATTTCGTTCTCATTGGAGGATTTCATCGAAAGTTTTAGCGGTTAAACGTTATTTGAAAAATGCTCAAAACTCGGAAAATTAAAAAAATTGGTTTCTTAGTTTTATTGCAAATGTTTTGCATATGAGTATTGAATTTGAAGCATCTGTTGATGCAATAGCTACGAAAATTGCTAAAGCTAGTTACCCTGTGTCAGTAGCAAAGCAAAATATATACCAAATCTGCTTCACGTTAAACTAAACCCAACCAATAAATTTCGTTTCGATTGAATCACTGTGCTAGAAGTTATACGGGTGAAAAGAATTCTTAGGGTAACCACCCTCAAAACTTTTCAAATTTTTAAAGCGTTAATATTGGTTGTAAATTTTCATTGCAGGATCATTCCCATTTGCAAATCTAATGAAATAATCGCGCAGTAAAGAAATTCCAAAAAATTACAAAAATGGTCATAGCTGGCAGCCCTTCCACGATTTTTGTACGAAATTCCTATGACATTTGGTTAACATCTAAATCTATTTACTGCATAAACTTCATTTTGATATCATGACTGCACTGGAAGTTATAGGGAAGAAAGCTTCATTTTGCTGAGCAAATTTGCAAGATTTAGGAGACAAAAATCACTATAGCTGGCAACTTTATTCTAATTTTTCAGCCAAATTTTCACCAAATGTTATCTTAAATAAGATCCAAATATTGTGTGAATTTTGTTTAAATCTGATAACTGAATCGGAAGTTATAGGCCAAAAAGCTATTTTTTTTCTCAGTGATTTTTCAAGATGGCACCACTACCACAGGGTTGCCCGCATTTAAAAATCGCTTCTATCAGACTTGGTCCTAATTAATATCAATACGTTTTGTCTTGTTAATATCAATACGTCTTATCTTGATCGGATAAGCCAGTCGTCAGTTCTCGTGAACAGAACTTTCGAGTGCTGAAAATAGAGGTAATTTAGTGATGGGTTGCCGTTCTTGTGCAAATCGGAATTTTAAAAATTTTAAATTGAAATGATGCACAAAAACGAGTCAAAATTTATCAATGGTTTGAATTTTTTGTCAAAAATCAAAAAATTTTCAGGAGGTTCAATGATTTGAAAGATTTTTTTTCAAGAGCCTGCCACAGCTACAGGGTTACCCGCACTTCCTTGGAAATCCATATGTATTAAACTTTAGTCAACATCAATACGCTCTGCAAATTTTACGATGATCCAATGTTTTTGTCAGAAGTAATGACAAATCAAAATTTGAAAAAAAATCCTTGCCTACTTTTAGGCATGCTGCTCCACACACGGCTCAAAATTTCCAAATCTTTACCATAAACAAGCTAAGAACATAATAAGTTTTCATTCCAATGCTTTTTCTGAACAAAACTTCACGCTGCTGGGAAATGTAGGAATACCTCAAAATTAACTAAAACGCTCGCCGCCGCCTAAAGGTTTACAATATCTGAATTTTTGCAAATTGTGGACCTACCTTCGATACATCTAACGTTCTCCGAAAGTTTCAGTTTAATCGGATTGGCCACTCCAGAGATTATCTCCCTTAATCATGTTGATGATATATATATATATATATATATATATATATATATATATATATATATATATATATATATATATATATATATATATATATATATATATATATATATATATATATATATATATATATATATATATATATATATATATATATATATGTATATATATATATATATATATATATATATATATATATATATATATATATATATATGTATATATATATATAAATATATATATATATATATATATATATATATATATATAGATATATATATATATATATATATATATATATATATATATATATATATATATATATATATATATATATATATATATATATATATGAATTTTCGGCGAAACGAGTTTAATACTACTTTTCTTCGAAAATTAGTAAAAACACTTATCGAATGCTATTAATCGTCTTATTTATTTTTCGTAATGCTTTAACTTAAATACGTTTCGTTTTCATCTAGATACTAAAATGCTGATTTGGTTCGAATTTCGTGTGACCGAAATCGATTCGAATTCCGCGTGACCGGACTTCAGACAGACAGTTGCATTCGTAGACAATAAAGTTTCCAAAGACATATGATCTTTGGAATGCGAAAGTCTGGTATTTTTTGATGTCTCGGATGCAATGCTATTGTCCGGTCACGCGTTTCCGATACAAATTGTTGCTTATTAGCAAGAAATTCGCTATTGCTAAGATTAATTCTATATTTGTTTTATTTTCTGTATTGGAAACTTCGAATGATGTGCGAAGTTTGTATGTACGTACATAGAAGTATGTACGTACGTTTTGCTGTCATGGAAACTTCGCATGATATGCAAAGTTTGTATGTACGTATTGATTATATTATTGAACTCGAACATAATCTGCCCCTCGTTGAACACTCCTGTTCAACTTTCGTATACTTCAAAGTTAGCTACATAGTGCGCTTGAACTGGTGGCGTCAGAGACCCTATTGGTGGTTGATTGCTGTTGATGGTGGATGTATTCCCCTTGCATGGTTGTAGTTTCTGGCACGACCCGGATTGCCACAGGAGGATGACAACGCAGAATTCGGCTTAATGTTACCCCAAAATAGCTAACTGTAATATGGTGGAATGTCGGAGCTTCAACTTCGTTTGGCAGTTCTATGTTCGTGGGCAGGGGATTTTTGAAAATTCTCAACTTCAGCTGTATTTGCCGAGTACGAGTAGTTCATCTTTATCGGACGGCTGTGTTGGAGGAAGATTAACTGTGAAGTTGATTCCTATCTTAGAATATGAGAGTCAATCGTGGCTAATATGTTCGTGATGACTGGAAATGGATAGTGTATCGTGTTTTATGACACACTTGGGACGATTCGTAGCAGCCTAGACCCTTGGATGATGGCCGATGAAGATCTTCCTTCGCAGACGGCATGAAATGTTATGGGTTGTTTAGTTGCAAAGATCCAGTCGTTCTTGTTGGAAAGCTGCTGCCAGTATTCATTAGTATCAATGTTTTTTACCTTGCATTCCGCTGCACTTGAAAGGTGGTTGAATACGTTCAGCTCGCATTTACTGGTGTCAGAGCCTTTATGATAAATAGGTCGTAGCTGCTCACAAAGATAAGTTGTTTTTGGTAGGACCCGGCAATTACTTAGTTCTTGAGTATTCATCACCTAGTAGTTGTCACGATGTAGATTGAAAGCAAAGACGGATGACGATGTCTGTACTGCTATCAAGGTATCGTTTGCTAAAACTGGAATCGGTATCCACTTGAAGACATCGAATACGTCAGAAGAAACCAGTGGTATCTTTAGCTGGAAGAGAACGTTATTATTCTGAATCCAGCTCTGCGTTGTCACCAACCGGTAGATTGCTGAAGAGTCTGCTGGATCTACGGGTATATGGTATGATGGTGGGAGCTTGCTCTTAATTAGATGAAGTTCTTGTGCTAATCGATCACGAGTCAGTAGCTTAGGATTGATTTTCTGGTGGTGTGCATCAATCAGAGCTTCTGCAAGGGCGCCTTGAATTTGGTTGATGTTTGCCATTATCATCATTACTTCAATGGCTATGAACTGGAAGTCATCAATTACTCCTTTAGTTACGCTGTTCTTAAGTTGATCAATCTGTAATTCCAGACTCTGAAACCTTTTTTGAGCTGCTGTTTGGTCTCGTTTCATTATATTCATCGTAGCATCAATAATTAATGTCTGGTTTTTCAACATGTCTACCAAATAATCTTCGTTCCTCTTTACAGCATTTTTGGTTTTTGTCATGTCCCTTGCATATTCTTCATCAAAAATACCGAACAGCGAACTGGCAACATATCCGATGATATTAAGAGCTCCTCGTTTAACTCGATGCGATTGTAGAAGGCTATTCTCTTTGGAGATTTCTGTTGACATTTGATCGAATTGAGAAATTATCGAACGACATGATGTGTGGTTATCTTTATCGACAATGATTATTCGGCATAAAACTTCCAGCATTTGAATTCCCTTTCTCAATATCTGGCATTCTTCCTAGTAGGGTTGAAGTTCGTAATATATAATGAGCTCCCCTTCATGTGATACCAAGTTCATTACTCCGATGTTGTCAAAATGTATGCCTGGAGAATTTGCGAAGTTTTCTACGTCGACAGGTTGTTCGAGTGGAGCTGTTGTTGTCACAGGCAGGGTTAGGCATGCAATGAGCAAGGTGACTATTGCAGAGCCCAGCGTTACTTTCGCCTTCTTTTTTGGTGTCGAGTCGTTTGCTTCTCTGGTTTGTTTGTGATGGTTTTGTGACCTGTGAGCTTCTTTAGTAGTGGTTTGTGCAGGAGCTGGGTTGTTGACTGCTTCCAAGTCATTTTCTACAAGGGTTGAAGAATTCTCAACGTCCTCGACAGGGAGTGGTGCTAAGCGGTGAATTGCTCTTTTCAGAAGTCCTTCCGCTGTTCGTACCTCCACAACACGAACCTTCCCATCGTTACCTTGATAAACTTGTTTGACTCGTCTAAGAGGCCATTTTAGAGCAGGAACATTATCTTCTTTCAGAAGTACCATTGTGCCCGGTTTCACATTGTGTGACTGGTGTTTCCATTGTGCTCTCGGCTGTAGTTGCTGAAGATATTCTGTCCGCCATCGCTGCCAGAATTCTTCCTTCAACTTGATGATTTCGTGCCATCTATCACTTAAGAGTGATTTTCGTGTCTTGGTAGTTGGATCGATTGCAGCAGTTATGAGTTCGCCGATCAAGAAGTGTCCGGGGGTTAGTACCGTCAGATCGTTGGGATTCGTAGACATTGGCACCATGGGTCCAGAATTCAATATCGCCTCTATTTGTATCAGTACTGTTTCTAGTTGCTCATAGGTTAGAGATGCAGACCCAACCGTCTTCCGTAGAATGCTTTTTGCACTTTTGACTGCCGCTTCCCAAAGCCCACCGAAATGTGGTGCTCTGGATGGTATGAAATGAAATTGGACACCTTGCTTGCACAGCTGGTTCCAATAGCCTTTTTTGAATCTTCAGAATATATAATCTACTGTAACTCTTCAATCTGATTTTTGGCACCGACGAAATTTGTTGCATTGTCACAGTAGAGGTTTTTCACACTGACTCTTCGTCCCATAAAACGTTTCAAAGCACAGAGAAAGGCTTCGGTTGTGAGGTCACTGACGAGTTCCATGTGCACGGCTTTCGTCACGAAGCACACAAAACGATTTAGGCCTTTTGAGGACGTTTCCCTCGTGTCTTATAATGAATCCAGACCGGACCACAAAAGTCAACGCCTGCATTAACAAGTGGTCTTGATGGTTCAATTCTATCTGTCGGTAGATTTCCCATTATTTGTTGTAATAACTTTGGCTTTGCACGTGTGCAGGTAACGCATCGTTTTATCACTCTTCGGGCAATAGCTTTGCCCTTAATAGGCCAAAAACGCTGCCTAGTCTTGGCTGGCAACGCTAATTGTCCAACGTGCAGATTTTCATTGTGGATGGTGGTCATCAGTAGCTTTGTAAGAGGATGATCACACGGCAAAACCATTGGATACTTAGTGTCATAAGGCAGATCAGCTGCTGCTAAGCGACCTCCTACTCGTAAGATTCCTTCCTTATCCAAGAATGGTGTATAGTCTACCAGGCGACTGTTCTTATCAACTTTGTTGTGTTTCGTCAAATACTGAATTTCTTCGTCAAGTCTTGAATGTTTTTGCATATTCCGAATTATGACTCGAATCGCGTTATCCTGTTGCATCGTTGATTGAGCTGGTGGCCCATTACGTTGATGCTTGAATTTTAGCATATAAGCTACTATCCTCTGTAAGCGACGGAAGGAGTTATGATGATCGATGGTGTCCATTATGTTGTCTTCTCTTAAGTTCCCTTCTACCTCTGTTATGGCTAATGCACTTCGTTTCCTTTCCAATTCGCAATATCCACTTGGAGTGAATTTAGGAGGCCATTGTGTGTGTGATCCATGAAGAAATAGAGGGCCATAGAACCAGAGGTGATTGTTTACCAGGCGGATGGGAGTGGTTCCTCTAGACAGCGCGTCTGCAGGGTTTTCCGTTGATCTTACGTGCCGCCACTGCTCTGGTAGAGTTCTTTGGAGAATCGAAGATATACAATTAGCAACGAAGATTATGTAAGAGCATAATTGTGAGCTTGTCCATGACAAAATAATCTGTGAATCCGTCCAGAATATTATTTTCTTGTCACTGAGGTTTAGCTCTGTCGTGACCTTCTGGGTCGAATCTGCTGCAAGTTTCGCTGCGCACAACTCAAGACGTGGGATGGTTTGCATTTTCATGGGTGCTATGTGGGACTTAGCACACAAAAGACGGACCACAACCGTTCCGAATTTGTCTTCTGACCTTACGTACATATTCGTTTTCAGAAGCATCCGAAAATACGTGAAACTGAATATCCATCGGTACTTTGTCAGCAAAGACCTGCCTTGGAATGTGTATATCGTTAAGTGCCTCTAGATCTTTTCTGAATTCAAGCCATTTGTTGTGAAGTGTGGGAGGAACAGGTGCGTCCCATTCCAAATTTTGTTTGACTAATTGTTGTACAATGATCTTCGCTGTGACCACAATGGGTCCTAGTAGTCCCAGTGGATTAAATAATCTAGCTAGCTCGGAAGCAATGTTTCTTCTAGTCACTTTTTCCACAGGGACTCCTTGGACCTTTATGCGAAATATATCACCTTTTGGCTGCCATGCTAGTCCCAATATTTTTGCCGCTTCATCGTCGGCACTCGACAAATCTAGCTCTTTTTCTCTATCGTCGAGTGGAATTCTTTCCAGAAGACTAGGGTGATTTGAACTTCATTTCATTAATTTAAATCCTGCCTCGTTAAGTAGCGTGGTGACTTGATTTTGCATCTCAAGGGCTTCTACAACAGTGTTCGCACCCGCTAGTGCATTGTCGACATAAACATTTTTGTGCATCACCTTGGCTCCTAGAGGGTAGCAAGACACTCTTCCCAATGCTAACTGTTGTAGACATCTCATGGCAAGATAAAAAGCTGATGCTGAGCTGACGTATCTCCTTACGTAACAGTCAACAGCTCGAAGATTTTGATTGGCTCATTTGGATTGTTGCGCCAGAGTATCAAATGAAAGGCTCGATGATCTTCATGAATCCAAATCTGTCTGTACATTTTTTGGATATCGACGGAGAACACAAATTTGGGTAGCCTGAACCTTAGTAGGATGATCCACATTTCGTCTTGTATACTTGATCCCGAATGAAGTATATCATTAAGTGATAATTGGGTAGTCGTCTTAGCTTATGCATCAAAACTTGTGTTGGCTGCTGCGAAATTAAAGTTGGTAGGACATATGCTTCAAGCCTCTCTGAAAACGAGCTTCGCGACTTTATATATAGGATTGTCCTTTTCCAAGCATTTTGACGAACGTTGTCAATGCCTTGTATTTGCATTGACACAATTTCCGAACAATTCGTTCAGTCACTACATTTATTTTGGAGCCAGAATCGAGTACAACTCTGCAAGTATTTTTTTTCCATTCTCTGCTGACAATTGGATAAGAGCTGTTCCTAGCAACAAGTATGCCACGATGAGTTAGTCGCGTTGTTGTCGTTAGTGACGCCGGAGACTTCTTCTCACTCATTGTCTTTGTTGTGTTCGATGATCCTGTTAAGACACCCAGTTCCTTCGTCTTAGCTTCCGAGTGGTATTCTTTGAAATGCAACAAGGTGTTGTGCTTTTTGTTGCACTTGGTACATCCTCTAGATGTGCAGGATGACGCAAAATGACCTGACTTTAAGCAGTTTAAACATATATTGGTTTTCTTTCCTGTTTTTAATCGATCACCAACTGATAATTTCAAGAACTCTTTGCAGTTGAAAATGGGATGCGATCCCTGAGACTGAACACAAGAAACTATGGTGGATGCTAATGCTCGAGTGTAGCTTTTACTTTGGTTTTCTGATTTTCCTTTCGAATTCAAATTTTCCAGGGATAGAAACCGTGTCTCCAAAAAACTCAGTAACTGTAGCAAAGTTGGGGGTTCTCTAGGATTTTCTAATGATTGCTCAAACAATGTGTGGGATGCTTTGTCCAATTTCTTCACGAGCAGATGAATCAAAATAGGATGGTTGAGATACCGAGATTTGTAATTCCGAGTAAACACTCCTTCGTTACATCATGTAAATTCTTGATTGTTGTAGCTGATGGTTTTCCGCCGCGTGATTTGGCTGTGATAGTAATTTGTTTACTAGAATTGCTATCAGCAGTCGTTTATTGTTGTAACGGTCTTCCAACGTCTTCCATGCGGCGGCGTAGTTTTCACTGGACGTTAGCAAACCTCGAATCAGCTTTTCTGCCTCCCCAATAACATTGGCTTTAAGATACCATAGTTTTTGACACTCAGACATTGGCTGATCGGGCACTATCTGCCGAAAAAGGTCTCAAAATGGGGTCCATTTCTCATAGTCGCCATCAAACTTAGGAAGTGTTATTGTCGGAAGTTTTACTTCTGCATTATTTAGCGACGTTGACTGTATGTTACCATTTAACTCTATGAGTGTCTCTTGAACCTGGTCTTCTAGAATCTGAAATCTTGCGCTGTCGTAGCTGTATTGACATGGATCATTGGTTGATTCATAAATTTTTAGGTTCACATTCTCTATCTGCATCCACATCCTCTTTACAGTATCCGACTTAATTGATATGTACGCGGCTGTCAGATTTTCGAAAGATAATCGTAATAGCAATCTGTTTATTGCCTCAAATTGTACGTGCTAGCGACGAATCAAAGTATGGATCTTGCCTGATTCATCAACCTTGACTTTTTCCATTTGTTCCTCTCCAATCGGAACTTCAGACAACGTTGCCTTGCTTGACGTGCTTCATGACGATACACCACCATAAATTCGGATTAGTTTCGTGAAGTGCGCTTTGTATTTTTTATAAAATTCTGAAATAGACTCGTACACCTTCTTGGCAAAGTATCGATGGTCTTTCAATTCCTCCATCTCTCATACATCTCACTACATCTCTCTCTATAAAAGACTTCCAGGCTGCTTCTAATCTTCTAAGCCTTTCTTCGAAGTACGCTAAATTCTTCCTGTCTTCAGAGTCTTTTTTGTAGTTGCTTATTATTTGTTGGAGATTTGCTGTTAGCACCTCTTGAGCCTCCATTGCCTCCAACGCAGCTGACGATCCTGGTTCCACCATTTTGACAAGTGTATTGGTGAACTTCCTAATGCTCAAGCTTTATGTTATGAGCTTCGTAGAATAGGAATTACACGTCCCTTATGCTGCTTTCTATCACCCAACAATGAGTTTCGTAGTATAGAAAACCAATCTTCCTACCGCTCTAGCCATGCCCAGAGCTTCGTTGAATAGGAGATTCTATTGCTTACCGCTCAAGTTTTCTACTTAGAGCTTCGTAGTATAGGAATGTATCCAAATGTTTTATTTTGCTTCTACCGCTCAAAACTTACAATCTGAGCTTCGTTGTATAGAAGGCTTTACGTATTCTTCCCTACTGCTCAAGATTTCTTCTTAGAGCTTCGTTGTATAGGGGTCACCAAATGTTTTTATCAAAAACCAAGATAATTAGGTTTCTGGTACTGTAACCACGGTGCTTGTACCAGCGATTGGTTGCCGACGAGTAATTACGATGCAATGTACCGCAATTACTTCGAGACGTTAATAAAAACACTTATCGAATGCTATTAATCGTCTTATTTATTTTTCGTAATGCTCTAACTTAAATACGTTTTCATCAAGATACTAAAATGCTGATTTGGTTCGAATTTCGTGTGATCGAAATCGATTCGAATTCCGCGTGACCGGACATCAGACAGACAGTTGCATTCGTAGACAATAAAGTTTCCAAAGACATATGATCTTTGGAATGCGGAAAGTATGGTATTTTTTGATGTCTCGAATGCAATGCTATTGTCCGGTCACGCGTTTCCAATACAAATTGTTGCTTATTAGCAAAAAATTCGCTATTGCTAAGATTAATTCTATATTTGTTTTATTTTCTGTATTGGAAACTTTGCATGATGTGCGAAGTTTGTATGTACGTACATAGAAGTATGTACGTACGTTTCGCTGTCATGGAAACTTCGCATGATATGCAAAGTTTGTATGTACGTACGTTTAACAATTTATAATAGATTTATTGATTATATAATAATAGATTTATAATAATTGATTTATTGATTATATTTATTTATTGATTATTTTATATATATATATATATATATATATATATATATATATATATATATATATATATATATATATATATATATATATATATATACACAATATATATATATATATATATATATATATATATATATATATATATATATATATATATATATATATATATATATATATATATATATATATATATATATATATGTATATATATATATATATATATATATATATATATATATATATATATATATATATAAATATATATATATATATATATATAAAGAAATATGAATTTTCGGTGAAACGAGTTTAATACTAATGTTCTTCGAACATTAGTAAAAACGGTATATAGACCGGGCTATAGCCAAAGACCATATCAGTTCCAAATTGTGGAAAATGCTTGGAAAATTTTATCGGCATTGAACGGGTGATACCATAGTCAAAGAGCATATTCGTTCCAAATTGTGGAAAATGCTTAGAAAAGTTGATCGGTACTGTTCATGTGCGAGGCATAACAGTACATTGAACGGTTTATAGTCAAACAACATATCAGTTCCAAATTGTGGAAAATTCTTAGAAAAGTTGATCGTTGCTGTCCATGTGCGAGGCATAACAGTACATTGAACGGTTTATAGTCAAACAACATATCAGTTCTAAATTATGGAAAATTCTTAGAAAATTTGTTCAGAACTGTCCATTTGCGAGGAACAGTTTATAGTCAAACAGCATATCAGAAAATGGTAGAAAATGGCTGACGCTCGTACTTTAATTTTGCAACAGCTAATCGCATTTGATCAGTTGAGCAAATGGCAGGTTAATTTTCATAAAGATTCGAAGGCTCGAAAAACTGTCATTTACTATGAAAATTTGGTGGAAAGGGTTCGGTCACTTCGTGAACGTTTGAACAAAGTCCATGAACGGATTCTTGATCAAGTGGGTGAAAAACTAATGGAGTTACCATATTTTACTGAAGATTACGACAAATTCGAAACCCTTCACTTGAATTTTCAATCAGAATTAGAAGATACTTTGAGAGGGGCACAAAGGATCGAGGACAAAACAACGGCTAAGCAACAAGCTGAAACAAGGTCAGACGAGCTAGAATTAAGGCTCCCACGTATCAATTTGGCCAAATTCATGGGAAATTACGAAGAATGGGTAGTAGTAAGGAAGCCACCACACCATGTTATAAGCATAGGGTGCGGTAGAGACAGCAAGGAAGCCACCACACCATGTTATAAGCATAGGGTGCGGTAGAGACAGCATGCTTAGGTGACACCAGAGTAGTTCCACCTCCCTAGATAGCCACCAGAAGAGCTTACGTGTTAAGGTATAGGACGAACTTTTATATTCCGGGGGGCGAGGCCGTTGAAAAGGGCTTTAGGTGCCACCACGATCTTGCCTGGAGGCGGGGAAGAAGTGCTGATGAGGAGTTGAGCGATGTGTGTTGGGTGATGTGCAAGAGGGAGAGAAGCAGATGGAGAGAAGCTTTGTGCGAGAGAATGGGCGTAGGTTGCGAGGAGTTGAAGAAGCTTTGTGCGAGAGAATGGGCGTTGGGTGCGAGGCTGTGAGGAAGCTTGAGGAGATGAAGAAGCTTTTTGTGAGAGAATGGGCGTTGGGTGCGAGGAGTTGTGTGTGTGTTCCGCGCTTTGCATTGCCTTGAGTCGTGTTGGAGGGGCTATTTTCCGTCTTTATTCTCTTTGTAAGCTTGACCTGCGCTCTGTTTACAAACGATCAGACCATGTGTTTGGTTTAACAGCAAACTCGATAGACCGTGTTCTTTTAGTGTACATAATTTTACTTTTATCGATCCGAATGAACCAGTTCCAGAGATGTAAAATGCACATTTCTTGGTGATTAAGCATATGGCGATCAGCATGCATTACATACGTATATCGGGTTGCAAATTGAGTTGAATGAAATGTGTTTAACATGATGTGCCTGTGGCTAGTGATTTTTATTGGCCACCGCAGCCGCCAAATTCCACAAGCCTGTAAAATAGACAAATAACTAGCCTGAAAGGCTTTAAACAAAAATTCATATTAAACCATCAGCCTACACGACCTCAAGACAAATAAAAACACATTTTAAAAGATGTACTTTTTATTTTATTTGTTAAATTCATTTATTTTTTATTACAAATTTTATCATTAAAAATCCGCCTCTGGTCTCATCCTTGCCGCTGAAAACGAGATGCTGTCCTTCGATATTGTTGAGTTCGTCCACCTGACGCTGTGTCTTTATCTTATCGGAAAATCTTGGTGGTAGGAACACATGCTCGCCGTTCAGTAGTCGTACAATTACCCGCAGTCCGAATTTTGTTTTAATGAGGGAAAATGTGCGGATCGGGTATTCCCTTCCGATCTCGAGCTCTGTGGTCGGCGTATGGACACTATCTCGAGCCTCTGCAACGTCACACAGTACCTTAAAAGCACTCTGAAAAAGATGGGTACTATTTATTACTTGAAAAAGCTAATAAAAATTTGTTCAATAAAGAACTTACCATTTTTCTACTGTTTTCAAACTGATGCAAAATATGCCAATCGGCTCGGTATTTATACTAGTTTCCAACACTACAGAATAGAAAAAGCAAAACTTCACAGACTTTTTACTCACATCTAATGCCGGGTTTCCACCAAAGAGACAAAACAAAAAACACGGACAAAACATGTTTTTCTGAACAAAAACACGAATGTTTTGTAAAAACTGAACAGTTTCGCGAGCATTTTTGTCTCTGAAAACTGTTTTAGTAAACAAAACACCTTTTTTGTCTGTGTTTCTTGTTTTGTCTCTTTGGTGGAAACCCGGCATTAGATACCTGATCTTATCATGTTTTTAAAATGCAATTAATATGGATTCTACATGCAATGTAATCGACATGAGTTTTGCAGGCAGATCAGACACCTCAAAACACAAATCGCAAAGTTTTATAGACTCTTTACGCATCTGTAAGCTGTCTTAGCATGCCACGTTTTTAAAATGTAATTAATAAGACCCCTCAAAACAAAAATAGCTAAGTTTCATAGACTCTTTACGCATCTGTAAGCTGTCTTAGCATGTCACATTTTTAAAATGTAATTAAAAAGACACCTCAAAACAAAAATAGCAAAGTTTCATAGAATCTTTGCGCATCTGTAAGCTGTCTTAGCATGTCACGTTTTAAAAATGTAATTAATAAAGAATTTGCACACAATGTAACCGATATGAATCTTGCAGGTGGAGCAGACATCTCAAAACAAAATTAGCAAAACTTCATAGACTCTTTACGCATCTGTAAGATGTCTTAGCATGTCACGCTTTGAAATTGTAATTGATAAAGAATATGCATACAATGTAGTTGATATGAATTTTGTATACAAACCAGACACAACAAAGCCTTTTTCAAAGCCTTCTAGTAGTGTGCTAGAACCTACATGTTTGAATATGAATGAAGAACCTGTCATTTTTCACTATCTTGATAGCTATCCATTATAAAGGATTATTGATCACGTTACTTTGAAATTTTTCATGTAAGGATAATTGTATGCACCTGGAATGTGATTGCTTTCTATTTACTGGTTACAGAAGTATAGATTGTATTCTCTTAGCTATACTTCGATGGTATGTGTGAAATCAAAACTATATAAAAACCGTATCTTTGACGGTTAATATTCACACTTCGACTTTAAAGTATTAGCTGTGAAGAAATATTCTTCGGGAATTAGTCGTGAGTGAGACAGCAACTTCAGGGTGTGTTTGTAGCAGACTTGTGGAAACTGCTCTAAGCTCAGGGTAAGTTTGTAGCAGGCTTGTGGACACCACTTTAGACCCAGTGAAAACTAATACGACTTTTATTTGCAGATACTGAAGACTCTTGTTGCAGTTGCGGTTTTGAAGCGGACGTCCCAGTCCTTAGCATTTTTTTCGTAGCATTTTTTCTACTAATTGTACTTGCTACTAGTTTATCACATCGTTTAATAAAACTGTCAGGTTGTAGCGTTTTTATTAAATATCTTGAAAGTGCCTTGAATTTAGGCCACAACTTTTTTATGTAGGGCTTGACACTTATGTTGTGCGAGTTAAAAGCCAAAAAGTTGATTTTTACAGAGCCTGAGAAATATGCTCTGATGACCCTGTTGGTAAGGTTTTCATCTTTATTCAAAGTCGATTTCTCAAATCATGTACTCAGGCAGACTCTAGAGTATATGAATATAGGCGATGAGAGCTCATCGGTAACAGGGTGTAATGACACGATACATATGGACGGGGAGTTAGTTTTAAGTCATAGCAATATAAATACGATAGCAGGTCACAATAGTTCTAACCAAATTTTGCAAGAAAGTAGTCCTCTAGATTTAACAGTTCAAAAAGGTGGTGGTTCAAAAGCCACTTATGAATTAATATCAAAACAAAGTACATTTTTTAAAAAAATTCAATGTGGAAGATATTAAAATTAATTTCCGTTTACAAGATTTCAATACTCGTGCTGAAAATTTTATTGGTCATCTGGAAAAAGTGTTTGACGATGTTGTTAAGGATTTAACAACAAATTCGATCAAAGGAAGCAGAATCAGCTTCACAATAGAGCTACCGAACTCTCCCCACATAAAACCTATATGGTCAAGTTTAAGGTCTGTAAACGAAAACAGCGGGAAGTATATTCTGGGTCTAACTTCTAACGTGAATCAATCCAACAGTAATTTTCTAGCAGACGATGTCATGCAGATAAATGCAAACATTGTTAACTTCCCTTTTGCAGGGGGTAGACTTAATCATAAATATTCTGACGAAGCCGTGCTTTTAAGCAGAAAAACAAAAAGTGTTGTGGATGTAGGTTTAGAAAATGATGTCAGCTGTCTGCCCCGAAGTTAATGTTATGCAATGTAAATAGCTTCGTTAAAATTTAGCGCACAATCTCATTTAGATGTTATAAGTAGACTGCCCAGATTAACTATGAAATTATGTAAAGATGCTAAAGTAACTATTTGTAAAGATGGTTGCATTTTGTCTGATCTTTACAAGTTTCAGAATCTTCTAAAGGATTATCAAATAATTGTCTTTGATAACATTAGGGATTCCAACTCTATTCTCTTCAAGGTTGACTCCTCACCTTCTTTAGTAAAAAGATTTATTTGTATTATTCACATAGATTGAAACATGTTTACGTGATCAAATCGCTGACAGGTTTTTTCGACAAACGCTATGCATGTTCTTTTTGTAATAAATTATTCATGAATAAATTTCATAGGTGTGAAATGAAGTGTCCGTATTGCCATTCGAGTCCGCCGTGTAATTTTGTTGAAAAACTTACTCATTGTGAAAGTTGTAATCATGACTTCAGAGGGGGTGATTGTTTTAATAACCACCTCTTTTAGAGATTTGTTTCGATCGCTTATACATGATCGGACCAGCATATCAAGGGTCGAAAGGTTACACTATCTGAGATGTAGCTTAGGGGGTGAAGCTTAAAGCCTACTTTGACATCTTCCAGCCACAGACGCAAATTACGACATAGCATGGAATCTATTGAACAAGCGGTACGATAATCAACGATTGTTATTAAGTTCTCAGTTTAAAACGTTGTTTAGCATTAACAATGCAGCTGAATCATCTTCTGCACTGAAGATATAATAAGATCGGACAGTTAAATGCGTCCAATCCATTGAAAATTTGAGAGTGGGTGACTTGTGGCAATCATTTGTTATCTATATGACAACGCAACGACTACCGCAAGAGACAAGGCAGCTTTGGGAACAAAGTCAGACTTCAAACGCAGAAATAGCATCTTTTGAGCAACTTTGAAATTTTATTCACCAAGGTTTTCGTGCTTTAGAAGCCTCGGGAGTCGATAAATCTAAGCAATCTCATAGTCGTACTCAAACTCATAACATCCATTCAGTTCAAACACAATCTTCAGCATCTTGTGTTCATTATAAAGGTCACCATCGGCTCATATATTGTGCCTAATTCAAACAACTGTCCCACGCTGGTAAATTTGACATTGTCAAGCACAACAAATTATGTTAAAACTGTTAAGAGAAGGGCCACCTAACAAGTAACTGCCCAAGCACTTCTAGGTGTTTGAAATGCAAAAAAAAACTCACCATACACTTCTGCATCGAGATATTTTGCAAAACAACAATGTACCCAGTCCCCTAGCATCAACATCAGTGAGAGAACATGTTAATGTAAGTGCTGTTAATTTGACATCAAAGCGGGAGGTTCTTTTGGCAACGGCTTTGGTTACCATGGAAGCATCGACTGGTCCCACACATTACGAGCGCTATTGGACCAAAAGTCACAGACGTCATTGATAACAGAAGCAGCCGCACAACAACTCAGGCTTAAAAAAAGAGCTACAAACATTAACGTGTCCGACCTACAAACAGAGCTACAAACATTAACATCACAAATGTAAAGGGAGTTATAAACGTTGTGATGCGTACAATAGATCGAACCGCTTTAGATTTTGGGCCTCTTATTTTAGATCGCCTAGCAAATGTGTTACCAGCTTGCACAATAATTACTTCCGATTGGAATCAGCTCAAGAAATAACAGTTAGCAGATCCGTTTTTTGATCGTCCTGGTCATATCGATCTTCTTCTGGGTGCAGACGTAATAGTGAAATTCATCGAAGGCGAAATACGGTATTTAGCAGCTGGCGCAATAGTCCAATTCACAAAGTTGGGCTGGGTTATTTTGGGTCAAGTCAATAGTCAAGCAATTGACAATGTTCAAAGTTTTATAATCGAAACCATCGTAGATTCAGAGCTAAACTCGCAACTTCAAAAATTGTGCGAATTTGAAGAAACTCAGTCAGATCAAATGCAATCACCTGAGGCAGAATTCTGTGAATCTTACTTCGTAGATACAACAACTCGAGACACCACGGGAAGATTTACTTTTAGATTACCATTCAAGGGTCAAGAAAATAGAAATTTATTGGGATGTTCGAGCATGATCGCTTTCTCTAGCTTAACGTCACTAGAAAAGCGGTTCCAAAAAGCTGATTAATTGAGAAAAAAATACAGCAAGTGTATTCAAGAATACTTGGATATGAATCATATCCAGCCTGTAGACCACAATGAAGAACATTTATAAATTGCGGATCAACGTCAGTGCGTTGCCTATTATTTGCCACATCATACGATCTGGAAAGAAAGCAGCACGACAAGCTGCCGAGTTGCATTCGATGCTTCCAGAAAGACCAGCTCTGGTATCTCACTAAACGACACTTTATGGTCGGGTCCCGCTATCCAAACAGATTTGATGGCAATATTGATGAGATGGAGAAGGCATAGATTTTCATTCGTGGCTGATATAGCAAAGATGTACCGACAGATTCAGGTCCATCGCGACCACGTACAATATCATCCATGGTGATAAAAGACTACAAGCTCAACACAGTAACTTTTGAGATTACTTGCGCTTTATTTTTGTCAATACGTCCGTTAAGAAAACTAGCAGAAGACGAACAAAAAAGTTTCCCAAATACATTTCAGTTCATCATGAAAGAATTTAATGAAGATTATCTATTATCTGGTGGAGAAGGCATACACGAAACTATCAATAGACGAAACAAAATAATGGAATTATTACGTTCCGGGGGACTCCCACTTCGAAAATTGATTGTCAATGACATAAGAATTTTGGAAGGACTACTAGCAATCGATATTGATATGGAAACTTTGCTCAATCTTAACTTAAACCAAAATTACATATCATTGGGAATCATGTGGCATCCGCTCTCTGATCAGTTCAGTTATCGAATCCAATTTAACGAAACTTTAACACTTTTCATGCGGAAAACGGAAATCACAGTCCTCAGTCCGCCAATCGTTGTATGCGGGTGACTCTGGTCTCAATTGACAAAATACCGTCCGCTGCAGCGGGATAAGGCGATCACAGTCCTATTTGGATGCCTCACTTGCCAAATCGATTAACTCCATTTTCTGAATTTCATTAAATTTTTACTATCAAAGCACTTAAGAAGCTCCTAACTGTATATATTCAAAATAAATTTCTCTAATAATAAGTATTTAGTGGTGTTAATACCTATTATTAGAGAAATTTGTTTTGAATATATACAGTTAGGAGCTTCTTAAGTGCTTTGATAGTACAATTTAATGAAATCAGAAAATGGAGTTAATCGATTTGGCAAGTGAGGCATCCATTTATTATCTTGGTAAATTTATATTTTACAACGCCATCTCTTGATTTTATGAAAAAAAAAAAAAATTTTTGTTAATATTTTTATAATATATTTTCTGACTTTCGATTGCATTTATTTGTTGTTCAAAACTTTTAAACCTCGAAATATATATTTTTTTTTATATATATATTTGGTTGTGAATCTCACATCTGTTTTTGCAAAATAACACGTTTTTGTCAAGACCGAAACACGTGCAAATAAATGCATCTCGATACTGTCTAGAAACCAGATGTTTTTTTATTTAGAGTCCTTTGAACGATTCTTTGTTTACTTATTGAATCAAATTAGTTTTGCTTTGGAAGCCGTCATGCGTGGACTTGATATTTGTTTTGGTCTTTTTTTCGCGAATTTTAAAAATTTCAATAGCTTTATTTTTAAAAATTAAAGCAACAATTTTATAGTCCTACGAAAATGACTTTGAACGACAATAATTTGGATCGTTACGTCGATGAAATACTCGCAAATAGTGATGCAGATTACTCAATCGAAGGCATGTGATGATTCGGACAATGAATATTTTAGTGACAATGACATTCCAATTCGAAGAAATCATCCTAGAGCAAACCGTATAAGTAGTGATACAGACAATGATTTAGATTTTGAGTGATCGGAAACAGATAATATCCCTGTTGTAGAACAATTTGAAGGAGATTCAGGAGTAAAAGTTTCGCCTGTTGATATTACAAAAATTATAGACTGTGTGAAATTATATATTGGGGATGATTTATTTGCCTATTTTGTAAATGAATCAAATAAATATCATGACCAAAATCAAGATAAATTTAAAAACAGTGCAAAAACAAAAAAGTGGAAAAATATAGATGTAACTGAAATGAAAAAATGTATCGGACTTATTTTGATGATGGGAAGAGTACAGAAAGATACCCGAGATGACTACTGGACAACAGATATCGGCTATGCTACCCCGATTTTTCCCCAAACGATGAGCAGAGACAGATTTCGTCAAATATGGCAAACTTGGCATTTCTCTTACAACGAAAATATAGCCAGCAATGACAAATTGGCTAAAATTAAGCCGGATTATTTTTCGCCAAAAATTTTAAATATCTACAAACCGGCATGAGAGCTTTCACTCGATGAATGCATTGTTCCATGGAGAAGAAGGCTGTCTTTCAGAACAAATAATCCTGGAAAAATTATAAAATACGTGATTCTCGTCAGAATGGTCTGTGAGGCTACTACAGGATACATATGCAATATGGTTATTTACACTGTAGATGGCTGGCCTCTTAGACAAACAATTGAAAATGCTTGCCAACCACATTATAACTTGTGGCACCATGTTTACATGGATAATTTTTATAACAGTGTATCTATCACAGAAACGCTTTTACAACATAAAATTAGAATTTGCGGAACAATCCGTGTGAATCCGTGCTTGCGGACTTGAAAAATTGTAGATTGAGAGAAAACGAGATGAAATTTCTCAGACATAAAACTGGAACGGTGATCCAAATATGGAAATCAAAGAGAAATGTCCAAATGATCTCAAATATACATTCGGCGGAATTTGTTGATATAGGAAAGCTCTATTGGGCAACTAAAATGCCAATAATAAAACCTATTTGTGTTGTAGAATATAATAAATTTATGAAATGGGTTGATCGCGCAGATCAATATTTATCGTATTACAATATTTTGCGAAATACCGTAAAATGGACTAAATGCATAGTAATGCTTTTACTCAACTGTGCATTGTTTAACGCGTTCAGAATATATTTTGCAAATCCACAGAATAAAGTACACTACAAGAGGTTTATTTATTTTGTCGGCAGATATTGGGCATTGGAAGAACCGAACATACAAAGCCACCCTTCGACATCTGCTACTGCGAATCAAATTTCAACGGGATTGCAGCAATCCTCTGGATCTACCCAAAGACAAACACATGTTTGCGATCATCATTTTAAAAATTAGTGTTTATTATAAAATTATCAAGTGTATGTGGGAAGTTACTTCATAAATACATCGGTATAATCAATGTGTTATTTCTATTTATTTCTATTTTAATTATTTGATAGATTTGGAATGATAAAATGTGTTTTTTACGATCGCGTTTAATTCGTTACACGAGCGGTATATACCCGCGTCACTAGTCAACAATGACTCAACCGCCCCCGCATGAAATGTGTTAAGAAGTTATGCAAAACGACAGGTACTTTCGGATATATGCAGGCTATATGACCCACTCGGCTGGTTAGCACCCATCATCATCAATGCAAACATATTGATGCAAACAATTTGGATGCAAAGACTTCATTGGGATGAACAGCTATCAAGCGACATCAATAAAACTTGGGAGGAGTTTAGGACTACATTATTGGAACCTAAGATTTTGCGTATACCTCAATGGATCAACTACATTTCAAACTCGAAATTAGAACTCCATGGTTTAAGCAATGTCTCTTTGAAGGAATACCCAGCTTCTTTCAATCTAGTCGTTAAAAATGATATTAAAAGCTATTCGCATTTAATAGCTGCAAAAACAAAGGTTGCTCCGATAAGGCCGGTTTCAATACCGCGCTTAGAGCTATGTGGTGCATTACTACTTGCGAAATTGATTGCACACACAAAAACGGCTCTAGATCTACCTGATGTTAGTACCTGACTTTGGCCCGATTCGGAAATAGTACTAGCTTGGTTGGGAGGGCATCCCGCAAGGTGGAAAGTATTCGTCGCAAATCGAGCCACCAAAATTTTTAACCATATAGGAAACACACCATGGCGTCATGTCCCATCTAAACAAAATCCTGCAGATTTAGCATCTCGAGGCATCAAAGTAGCAGGTATTTTCGAAAATATGCTATGGTGGCACGGTCCTAGTTGGTTAATCCAAGACCCAGATACTTGGCCCAATGCTCACAATCTGCCACTCGACACTAAAATAGAACTTAGACAATCAGCAGTAGTAAATATTATTAATTTGGACAATTCGCAGATGAAATCTATTATAAACACATATTCAACATTGAATAAATTACGGGTTACAGCTTACTGTTGTCGTTTTCTTGCACTCTCTTCAAAACGAAGTGAATATTGAGGATATTTGACACTGGGAAAACTTCAGCAAGCGCTGAACGTATGAGTAAAGCATACTCAACAGAAAGAATTCAAGAAAGATAAAGTTCAATTGAATATAGCTGGAAAATTGATCAGCAAGAGCAAACTGCTGAAATCAAATCCATTCTTAGATGGCAATGGAATTTTACGAGTTGTTGGTCGTCTCTCCGAAGCAAACGTAACATATATCGCCAAGTATCTTATTATCTTTCCCAAAAGTGGCAAATTAGTCAAATTACTAACACAACGAACACACAATGACACCTTACATGGTTAGACTCAATTGATGCTGAATACGCTGAGAAAACGAATCTGGATCATTGATGCCTGGAAGTCTAGCAAGCACGAGTTTAATAAGCGTGTGAAATGCTTTAAGGCAAAACCAAGGCTATCTTCGCAGCTGATTGGCAGTCTCTCAATGCCCAGAGTAGCCACTTCAAGACCATTCACGCACACAGAAATTGATAATTGTGAACCTACTGAATATCGAGATAGACGCGAAAAACGCGCAAAAAGGAGACATCTCAATCTTCATTTGCGTAGCAGTGAAGCAATCCATATCGAGTTTGTCATCTTTGATCTTTGTTTGATCTTTCAACTGCAACCTTTTTGGCAGCATTGAAAAGGTTTACCGCACGGCGAGGACTCTGCAGTCATATATATAGCGACTGCGGAGCCAACTTTATTGGAGCAGATGCTGAATTAAGGCGAATTACTAAACATTACAGTCAATATGCAGTAGAAACTTTAGCGAACGAGAACATTGTGTGGCATTTTAACCCTCCAGCAACCCCTCATTTCGGCGGTCTTTGGCCGGCAGGTGTGAGGTCAATTAAACAACACCTGCGTAGAATCCTCGGAAATGCAGCCCTCACATATGAAGAAATGTCAACGTTTCTATCACGAATTGAAGCCTGCCCTAACTCACGACCTCTGTGCCATCTATCTGATGATCCGATGGACACTGAAGTGCTCACTCCCGCACATTTTCTCATCGGTGGACCACTGCTCGCACCACCAGAACAAAATTTGTTGGACCTCAAACTGAATTATTTAGATCTTTGGCAGCTAGTACAACGATTAGGACAAAATTATTGGACCAAATGGCAAACTGAATACCTGAATCGATTATGGCTTAGTGAAAAAACTAACCCGCGCGTTGGAGATATTTGCCTCCTAAAGGACGAGAAGGTTGTGCCATATAAGTGGCCGCTCGCACGAATTATCGAACTACATCCCAGTAAAGATTCACTGCCACGGGTAGTATCGGTAATGGCAAACGGCAAAATATACACAAGACCTATAACAAAAATTGCTCTATTACCCATATCACAATTAAACAATTTTAAATTTCATGAACTTAAATTCAAAATATTAAGCAAATAACATAAAAAAATAATAACATGAATTTTGAGTTCCTAACGATAGATGGTTTTGATTAAATTAAACTATATAACAGAATAATCTTTAATGATGTAAAAAACAATATAATAGAATAATCTTTAATAATAATGAACTAGAACGTAACCAAGCAACAGAAGTATGCACTGCTATATCAACCCACATCCTCTGTCCTTTAAAACATCCAATTCCTTCCTGTATTTCGTGTTTGAGGTGGCGAGTCCAGCCGCCACATATAAAAAAACCCTTTGTTGCTGGAGGCTATGTACCTGTACGGAGGAAATGCCACAGGTAACATTAACCTCTCCTTCCTTTGAAGTGATTGCGTGCACAAGACTGGACAACTTCAAGAAGCCTATAATGGGTAACTTAATACAAATGTGAAACTTACCCACCATCTATTTACAGGATTCTGATCCTGTCAGACCAGCGGGGGGAAGTATGTTTGTTAGGAAGCTGAAAAGTATAAATCAACGTTCGAAATGGACAGTGTGTGTACATCAAACCTCACTTGGGTCCTGTCTGGACTTCAACTTAACGCATCATGTAGTCAGCTGAGATGTTGTGCATTAACAATGTATTTCAATAGAAATTTATGAAATTCAGACAACTTCATATTATTCTGAGTAGTAATTTTAAAGTAGAATTTTCCGCAATTCTCACGAGGAATTGAAAAACGTGGAATTTAAGCTCAGTGAATTAGTCTGGTAGTGTAACTCGCTATAGAAATAAGTGAACTTTAAATGTTCGATCTTGCGTTCGGTAGTTAATTGAAATTTAACGGTTAAGTAAAATAATCTACAGGAATGAAAATAAATGCAAAATCGACATAGTGCCTCTAGTTCAAAGTTTGAAATAAGTTTATTTGCAAAACAGCTTTTTAGCTTACTACCAAATACCTCGGGTATTTTTTGCTCCCACTTGAAGTCTTTGAACTTAGCATTGTGCTTCGCGGAACAATTTGTTTTATATTGATCGCCAAAGATAACGTGCACATCGAAATCGATATATCCCTGTCAAAAATAACTCTAAGGGTTGAAAGCCCGCGGCGACAGCCACAGCTGCCGCTGCAAGCCAGATCCCGAGCAGCCAGTATCTCCATGGATCTCTGAGCGATACACCACGCACCGATTCTTACCAGCCGTTATAAGCTGTGCACCTGTGTCACAGCACACACAGCCAGCACCCAACATTCACTGGCCTGATACCGCAGCTGATACAAGTATGGCTACAAATCGGCTGCGCTCAGGCCAGTGAACCCGATGCTATGCAATGCAACATGCGTCAATCAAATGCATCTACAGAGCCTATTTAGCGAGCAGCATTGCTTTCGCAATATTTATTGGTGTGTGAGCGTAATGGCAGCGAGGCTGTTCCGTAACAATCGTGAGAACGACGCAGACCCTGAGATCTCATTCCGCCAGGCAAAAGTTAAGAAACCAAATAGAAAAAGAAAGAAAAAGGAAAGAGAGAGAAAAAAAGTCTAGCGCATCAGAACCGCTAGAAAACTAATTTTCGAAGAAATTGTCTTTGAGTGACAGAAAAAATGTGGAAAGACTAAATACACTTTTTTGTAGAATCATATCAACCATTCCTTATCCCAAGCAACAAAACTCAACTATAACACAAATGATGAAAATGTTCAGTGCTGGCAACACTTTTCCAACGAAGCAGCAATAAGTTTACTTTAAGAAGCTCACACTTAAATCAACTTATCCTTTTAATTTCGCTCTCATCGGAGAATTTTATCGAAAGTTTTAGCGGTTAAACGTTGTTTGAGGCTGCCATCCGAAAAAATTTCAAAACTCGGAAAATTAAAAATTGGTTTCTTATTTTCATTGCAAATGCTTTGCATAGTAGTATGTAATTTCCAGCATCTGTTGGTGCAATATTTACGAAAATGGCCACTGCTGGTTACCCTGTGTTAGCAGCAAAGCAAAATATATACCAAATCTGCTTCACGCTAAGCTAAACCCAACCTGTAAATTTCGTTTCGATTGAATCACTGCGCTGGAAGTTATACGGGTGAAAATAATTTTAGGATAACCAACCTCAAAACCTTTCAAATTTTTAAAGCGTTAATATTTGTTGTTAATTTTCTTTGCAGGATGATTCCCATTTGCAAATCTAATGATATAATCACTTAGTAAAGAAATTCCAAAAAATTACAAAAATTATCCTAGCTGGCAGCCCTTTCATGATTTTTGTACGAAATTCCTACGACATTTGGTTCACATCAAGTTCCATTTAATGCATGACCTTTGTTTTGATTTCTAACAGAAGTTATATGGAAAAAACTTTATTTTGCTGAGGAAGTTTGCAAGATTTAGGAGACAAAAACCACCATAGCTGGCAAGATTTACCACTGCTACAGGGTTGCCCGCATTTCAAAATCGCTTCTATCAGATCTGGTCCTAGCTAATACTAACACGTCCTGTCAATTTCATTATGCTCGGATTATCGGGTCGTCAGTTCTCGGGAACAGAAGTTTTGAGTGCTGAAAATAGAGGTAATTTGGTGATGGGTTGCCGTTCTTGTGCAAATCGGAATTTTGAAAATTTCAACTTGACATGAAAAGCAAAGGATAAAATTTATCAAAAATTTGAAATGTTTGTAAAAAAACAAAAATTTTTCGGGAAGGTCAATGATTCGAAGGATTTTTTTCAGCAGCCTGCCACAGCTACAGGGCTACCCGCTTTATGTTAAATTTTTACATTTTAATTGTTAAATTTTAGTCAACATCAATACGCTCTGTAATTTTCAGGCTGATTCATTATTTTTCTTACCAGTACCATTATCTCTATTAACCATTTTGCTGATATGTATAAATATATATATATATATAAATATATATATATATATATATATATATATATATATATATATATATATATATATATATATATATATATATGTGTATACATATATATATATATATATATATATATATATATATATATATATATATATATATATATATATATATATATATATATATATATATATATATATATAAAAAAATATGAATTTTCGGCGAAACGAGTTTAATACTAATTGTTTGTTGAGTTCTGTGTGAACTCAGATAAAACTCCCTGTGAGTTTACTTATTGTTAAAGGTATACGAGATAAACTCCTTGTGAGTCTATTTCAGTGGTTGAAGTATCAAAGACAAGTACTTTGTAACTAACAATAAGCTTTATTACCATACTACTTTTATACATAATTTAAATAGCTAGCATAACTTTTTAAGTAGGTCGAATATTAATTCATATCGATACTTGCAAGATTGCTGACTTGCAAACATGCACACTAGAAAGTTTACTAGGTCATAAACTGTCCCATTGAATGAATCAACATCAACAATGAATTTGCTGAGTTGCAAGCAATTGCGCGGTAATGACCCACTAGAACAATTATGATAGCTTACATAGAAATGACAATATTCGAATAATAGCATTGCTATTGAACATTTATGTATGTTTCGTAATTATCATGAATAGCATTGCTATTGTACATTAATTTATTTAACATCTTCCGCCACCTTGAAATCTCGAGATTGAATTTCAACAATTGAACCTTGTACTTTATTGTGGCCTTTAGTGTTACTCATTCGCTGTCTTTGATAATACAGTACTATTCCTAAAATAATTACCAAACTTAAATAATTGATAACGTAGTTGTGAGCATCATGCATAGAGATGCCTTCGGGAAGTTCAGCATCCATTTGTAGTTTTAGTTCTTGCTTAAGCCTTTGTATATTTGATTTAAATCTGGTATTGTTTCAAAGACTGTATCATTTATCGTCATATTCTCGAAGTGGTTTCATAAATTCATGATTGGCATAAAAGAGAAATGCATCCTATTAGTAACTTCAGCGTGGCCAGTAATTATCACATCCTTTTGATTTAAAATGCAATCTGGGTTCAATTTTAAAAATCCACTTCCTTCTATCTGCTCATTGAATATTCTTTGACCACATACTACATCAAGAGTTAACTGTTATGGTATCACGTATATCCAGCTATTAGCCGCTTCTAATTGAATTCAGTGGTTTCCAGTGGGAACATGTTGAACTTTGCATATAGAAAAAGCATTAGAAGAGTGCGTGAGAAGTGACACCTCGCAACTGCTAATATTAGACTGCCTTGTATAGATGGGATGTTGCAGATAACAAATGAGATAGTCATTATCAACAAGATGATATTTAGATCGTTCTGATTCCTACATCGGATCATATTTATCTCTGTGCATTGTCACGGCAAGATATGTCGTTGTGGGATTGACCTGGACAGATGTCTCTTTTAGTTGCGTTGGTACTGGATGAAGCTTCAACAACTGAAAGATTTCAGGATTAAGAAGTGGAATCTGGATGTCAAATATAATATGCCGATTTGTCGTTCTCGTTTTAATGGTCGCTATATTATATAAGTTGAGCAATGATTCGGGAGATACTGGTATAATATAATCAGGAGGAAGATTCTTCCTTATTGTTTGCACTTGTGCACGTAACTGGGCGACATTTAGTAGTAACGGATTGAGTTTGCCGTGATAAGTATTGGCTATAACTTGCAGTAACATACCTTGGGTGTTTTGTAAATGGATTAACAAAAGCGATGTCTGAAGAGCAATTGATCCAAATATATTGGAAATTTCCTCGGTTTTGCGATTTTTGGCCGTAAGCTGTTCAATCTGGGATTCAATAGACTTAAATTGTTGATGAATCTCAGTAATGCTTTTTGTAAAAATGTTTACGGTGCCTTCTACTATGCTGGTTTGATTTTTCACCAATTTAAGAAGATATTTTTCGTTCCGCTTTACCTTATCGATATCTTCTTCATATCGTTTAGCGATTTCTTCATCCAATACACCAAATAGAAAACGTGCTGTGGATCCAATGAAGTTGAAAGGTGATCTTCTTTTCATTTTTGGTATAGTTTGATGCTGACATAGCAACTCGTTTCGTTGTTGCACCTCCGCATGTAAATGTTGGAATTGTGAAACGACAACATTGCAGTACTGCTTGATGTTTAATAGTTTGTCTTCTGCTGCACAGACTCCAATCATTTCTCTAATGTATTTAGCAAACCCTTCGTATTCAGTCCAGTAAGTAGTCAAATCATAATATGTTATGATTTTCCATGTGTTATGCGTGAATTTGACCTTGCCAATCTCTTCAAAGAAAATTCCAGGATTATCTTTGAAAGGTATGGTCTCATTTGGATTAGTCGCTATTGCAGCTTCAGCTTGTTTAAATAGTGGAAAGACGAAAAAGATGCACAGAGGTGTCTGCAAAAGAGAATTTCTCCCTACTTTGACTTTTCCGGGCTCATTCTCCTCAGGTTTCCGTTTCAAAGGCTTTGTTTTCACTAGATTTGGATAATTAGTACACACTTTAGCGATTCTCACTTTATTTTTCACAGTTGAGTTTTCACTCTTCATAGATTCTTTTGAGTCATTAGAAGGAAATTCTGGTGTGTTTATGTCACATGGAAGTGGACATATTGTATGGATGGCACGTCGTAATTCTCCTGATGATGTTTTGATGACTACAACTCTAATAAAACCATCTTTCTCTTTAATTGTATCTATTACGCGGCCCAGACGCCACTGCAACGGGGGTAGATTGTCTTCTTTTAACAACACTAGAGTACCCTGATTAATGTTCAGTTGTGGTTTTTGCCATTTATAACGATTCTGCAATTCTTGTAGATATTCCTTTGACCATCGTTTCCAGAATTCTATATGCAATGATCGAACTAGTTTCCGTCTCGTTGCTAATGATAATGATTCTGGTTCCATATTTGGGTCGGGTAATGTTGAAAGCGGCTGTCCGATTAGAAAATGTCCAGGTGTGAGAGCTTGTAAATCGTTCGCATCTATTGATATTGGCGTTATCGGGCGAGATTTTAAAACTGCCTTGATTTGACAAATCACTGCATTAAGCTCTTCATAAGTCAGTGATGCACAACCGAGTACTCTCTTCAAGTGATACGTGGCTGATTTAACTGCAGCTTCCCACAGTCCGCCAAAGTGAGGTGATCTTGGTGGAATATGATGCCATTCAACTCCTTCATAGCTGCAGAATGATTTAACAGATTCTTTACCTTCATGACTTTGAAAAACAGCAGTTAGCTCTTGAAGCTCTGAGTTGGCTCCAATGAAATTAGTTGAATTGTCGCAAAATATTTTCGTTGGACGTCCTCTTCTAGCAATAAATCTCTTAAGACTGCCTAAAAATGCTGCTGACGTTAGGTCTGTTACCAGCTCCAGATGTATTGCCTTAGTTGAAAAACAAATACACCCAGGAATGTATGCGTTTGTTGGTTTTTTTACCGCGCATTTTGAAGTGTATATGTACGGGTTCACAAAAATCCACTTTGACGTTTAAAAATGGTCTCGATCGTTGAATCCTTTCAGCAGGAAGATTTCCCATGATTTGCTTGAGCAGCTGAAGTCTTGTTCTGGCACACCGAATACATTTTCTAACAGTTGCATTAGCAAGACTTTTCCCATTAAGGCACCAAAACGTTTACCGAGTTATATACAGTAGCGTTTGTCCTCCTGCATGCAAATATCATTGATGCAATTGTTGAAATAGCAATTTGGTGAATAAATTTGAAGGTGATATTACCGTGGGGTGCTTTGCTTTGAATGGTAACTTAGTATGAGTAATCCGTCCTCCTACTCTTAAGATACCTTCGTCATCAATAAAAGGCCCTAAAGCTCGAAGTTTGCTATTATCCGCCACTAAGCCGTGCTTACTAAGTTGTTTCAAATCTGCTTGAAAATCGTCTTCCTGCATTTTGCGAATTATTAACTTCAAAGCCTTATCCATTTCAATTGGTGTTGGTTTGCCGTAAAGTCGTTCTTCTTTTGATACACGGCAGTTATGTCCAAAGCAAATGATTAGAGCTAGTACTTCTTGCAGTCGTTGAAAATTATTGTTATGACGTATAGTTTGAATAATATCGGAGCTGATGTTGAACGCTGCTAAAACAAATTTGGTCTTTCGTATTTCAGGAACTATAATTTCACTGACTTTTGTTTGAACTCGTATAGGATGTCTTAAAAAAGTAGGGCCTTCAAACCATATTTTTGTTGATAGCAGCTGCAACGGAAGCATACCTCGTGAGATTATATCTGCGGGGTTTTCTTTAGACTCGACATGCTGCCATAATCCGTCTCCTGTTGCCCTTTGTATTGCTGCTACTCTGTTTGCAACGAAAGTTGTGAATTTAGGTGGAGGTGACGCAATCCACTGCAGTACAATCATTGAATCAGTCCAAAAAAAAGTTTTTTCTATTGTGACTTGAAGAGCATCTTTAACTTGCTTCATTAATTGAACCAATAATTGAGAAGCACACAGCTCTAATCGAGCAATAGTTCGGTTTTTCACAGGCACTACACGACTTTTTGAACATACTAGAAATACGGTAGTGCCGTAAATGAATGCAGGCGCCATATGTTCGCTCACTTGCATCTGCAAATCCATGTAGTTGGATACTAGTTGACTTCCCAAATGTTCTAATTCTTCTTGGGATTTTCAAAGAACTTAAAATGGGTAACTGAGCTCTATAAGTTATCCACTTCTGTTGAAGGTCTTCTGGAAGTAAGGTGTCCCAGTTAATTTTGATCTGCCAGAGTTGCTGCATAAATATTTTCGCTAAAACGATTACTGGATTAACCAGGCCCAAAGGATCAAATAGCTGTGACATTTCAGACAGAACTGTTCGTTTAGTTATTTGCCGGTTGTTGGGGCTATTCAATATTTTTATCCTGAATTCGTCTGTTGTAGGATTCCAGCTTAAACCCAATGTTTTGATAATGTTATCATTTTCTAATGTTGTAATGTTACATTCTGCTGCTCTGTTCTTTGGTGGCACTGATTCCAAAAGCTTCGTATTATTAGAATACCATTTATGTAGATGAAATCCTCCTGTTTTAAGTGACATTCTCAGTTGATTTTGAAGTATGACTGCTTCATCTATGTCATCAACACCGGTTAGCAAATCGTCTACATAGAAATCTCGAATCATTACTTGAGCTATTGCAGGAAATGTCGAGCCATCGTCTTCTGCTAACCTTTTCAAGCACCTAATTGCTAAATATGGAGCACTCCTCGTACCGTAAGTGACAGTTTTAAGACGATAGGTCTTTATTTTGCCTTCAATTTGGTCTTGCCAAAGAATGAGTTGAAAATTTCTGTCGTCCTCTTGGATTAACACCTGCCGATATATTTTTTCAATATCAGCCGTAATCACATATTTATTGGTATCGAAATCTCAGTAAAATATTAAACAGATTTTCTTGTAGTGTAGGTCTTGTTTGCAGGATATCGTTTAAAGACAAATTGGTTGAGGTTTTTGACGATCCATCGAATACGACCCGTAATTTAGTGGTTAAGCTCTCTGGCCGTAAAACACTATGGTGTGGTAGATAATCATGTGGTTTTGTTTCGTCTGCGGATGTTACTAGTTCCAAATGATATAGTTTCAAATATCAATCTATGAAATTTTTATATGCTGTATGCAGGTCTGGGTTGCGAATGAATCTTCTTTGTAAACTGTTCAATCTTTGTACTGCAATTTGTCTGGATTGACCCAAACAATTGGGTGATTCTAAAAATGGAAGACGTACTATATATCTTCCGTCAGCATTTCTTGCTACAGTTAAGATAAAGAAGTTTTCACATTCTTTATCTTCTTCAGATAGAGTTAATGGTAAATCAATACCCTTTTCTTCAATTTCCCAGAATTTTTTCAGTTGCTCATCTAAATTTCTAACTGCTCCGCAGAATTTCGCTTCGTGTGATGGGTCTTTTGCCTTTCCCAAGGTCAGCCAGCCAAGAGTAGTGTTCTGTAGACTTGGTAAGTGAGCTCCAAGTGAAACAAAAACAAAATAGTTCGGCTCCTAACAGCACATCTATCGCTTGTGGTACATTAAATGTTGGATCGGCGAGTGAAATGTTATTGGGAATGGACCATTTTGAAACGTCCACGAGTCTTTCTGGATGCTGGCTTGTATTTTCTTTTAAAATGAATGCTTCGAATGGAGTTTTGAGGTAACTTGTTTTAGAGATCAAATTTAAGCATACCCGTTTGGTCATGCGTTGAGAACTATTTGCGATTCCTAATATAGCTTGTTTTTGTGGAATCCCTTTAAATTCAAGTCTTTTATGTAGTTTTTCAGTAATAGCTGCCATTTGGATATATATATATATATATATATATATTTATATATATATATATATATATATATATATGTATAAAAATATATATATATATATATATATATATATATATATATATATATATATATATATATATATATATATATATATATATATATATATATATATATATATATATATATATTTATATATATATATATTTATATATATCAGCAAAATGGTTAATAGAGATAATCTCTGGAGTGGCCGATTTGATTGAAGTGAAATTTTCGGAGGACGTAGAGATATATAGTAGGTAGGTTAATGACTTGCTAGAATTCAGATATCTTAAAGCTTTTGGCGGCGGCGAGCGTTTTAGTGAATTTTCAGGTACTCCTATATTTCCAAGCAGTGTAAATCTTTGATAAAATAAATGTTTGGGAATGAAAACTGATTGGATTTGAAGCTTGTCTATGATAAAGAATTGGAAATGCAAAGAACCGAAACTCGACTCAAAACAGAACAACCTATAGAATTTAAAGAGTCGCAGCTACAAGCCATTAAAATCCAGTGGGAAGCAATAAGAAAAAAGGACATTGAAAACTTGTTAGGCTCAGAAGTCCCTACGGAACACAATATAGGTAATTATGAACAAACAGAATCATGGGTAGAAGATTTACAGATGCAGCTCATGCAAACAGTCTCTACTTCCGATGGCGTAGCTCAAACCAATATCAAGCTACCACGCGCAAAAAAAATGCCGAAATTTGATGGAAACTATTTATCATGGCAAGAATTCCATAATCTTTTTTCACAGCTCATTGATAAAAATACATTGAGTCCTGCACAAAAACTTTGGTTTCTAAAGACTTATTTGGCAGGAGAAGCAGAAGCAGAAGCACTTACCGGTCTGTGACAATAATTACGAGCCCGCTTGGAATCTAATAAAAGAGCGTTACCAAAACAAAAGACTATTGGTTAATGCGATTTTAAATAAACTTATGTCACAACCTGGAATCTGTGGAGACTGAGCTCATGAGATCAAGGCCTTGCACGATGTTACTCAGGAATGCGTGCGGGGACTCCAATCATTAAATATTGAAGTGGATCAATGGGACCCAATTCTTTTATTTATGCTCGTCAAGAAATTGGATAAAGAGAATCATACTGTATTTGAACAATCTCTTGAGTCTCGACGAGAAATCCCAAGTATGAAGGTGTTTTTACGTTTTCTGGAATTAAGATTCCAGTCTTTAGAAGCGCTGGGTAACAAAATCGCCTGGCCATCAAAGGGAGTGCCAAACAGAACCTCACTTACTACCGGAAAATCAACCGAAAGTTGTTGTCAGCTTTGTAAAAGCAATCATCCGATTAACCATTGCGAAAAACTCCTTAACATGGAATTTTCAGCACGGAGAAAATGTATATCCAAATGGCAGCTTTGCTTTACTTGCCTTAAATCAGGTCATTCTGTTAAAACATGTACTTCAAAAAGTTGCTTAAAATGCGGTAAAAGACATAACACGTTGCTTCATCAAAATGAGGGACCAGATGAATCACAAACAAAGTCAAGTCAAGTCTTGACAATGCAGCGGCCTGATTTCCAAATATCTTACGTCTTTTTGGGAACATCATTAATAAACATACAAGATACAAACGGAGAAGTTGCTACCGCCAGAGCACTCTTAGATTCTGGATCACAAATCAGTTTTATTACTGAAAAACTACATAAAAGACTTGAATTTAAAGGGATTCCACAAAAACAAGCTATATTAGGAATCGCAAATAGTTCTCAACGCATGACCAAACGGGTATGCTTAAATTTGATCTCTAAAACAAGTTACCTCAAAACTCCATTCGAAGCATTCATTTTAAAAGAAAATACAAGCCAGCATCCAGAAAGACTCGTGGACGTTTCAAAATGGTCCATTCCCAATAACATTTCACTCGCCGATCCAACATTTAATGTACCACAAGCGATAGATGTGCTGTTAGGAGCCGAACTATTTTGTTTTTGTTTCACTTGGAGCTCACTTACCAAGTCTACAGAACACTACTCTTGGCTGGCTGACCTTGGGAAAGGCAAAAGACCCATCACACGAAGCGAAATTCTGCGGAGCAGTTAGAAATTTAGATGAGCAACTGAAAAAATTCTGGGAAATTGAAGAAAAGGGTATTGATTTACCATTAATTCTATCTGAAGAAGATAAAGAATGTGAAAACTTCTTTATCTTAACTGTAGCAAGAAATGCTGACGGAAGATATATAGTACGTCTTCCATTTTTAGAATCACCCAATTGTTTGGGTCAATCCAGACAAATTGCAGTACAAAGATTGAACAGTTTACAAAGAAGATTCATTCGCAACCCAGACCTGCATACAGCATATAAAAATTTCATAGATTGATATTTGAAACTATATCATTTGGAACTAGTAACATCCGCAGACGAAACAAAACCACATGATTATCTACCACACCATAGTGTTTTACGGCCAGAGAGCTTAACCACTAAATTACGGGTCGTATTCGATGGATCGTCAAAAACCTCAACCAATTTGTCTTTAAACGATATCCTGCAAACAAGACCTACACTACAAGAAAATCTGTTTAATATTTTACTGAGATTTCGATACCATAAATATGTGATTACGGCTGATATTGAAAAAATATATCGGCAGGTGTTAATCCAAGAGGACGACAGAAATTTTCAACTCATTCTTTGGCAAGACCAAATTGAAGGCAAAATAAAGACCTATCGTCTTAAAACTGTCACTTACGGTACGAGGAGTGCTCCATATTTAGCAATTAGGTGCTTGAAAAGGTTAGCAGAAGACGAAGGCTCGACATTTCCTGCAGCAGCTCAAGTAATGATTCGAGATTTCTATGTAGACGATTTGCTAACCGGTGTTGATGACATAGATGAAGCAGTCATACTTCAAAATCAACTGAGAATGTCACTTAAAACAGGAGGATTTCATCTACATAAATGGTATTCTAATAATACGAAGCTTTTGGAATCAGAGCCACCAAAGAACAGAGCAGCAGAATGTAACATTACAACATTAGAAAATGATAACATTATCAAAACATTGGGTTTAAGCTGGAATCCTACAACAGACGAATTCAGGATAAAAATATTGAATAGCCCCAACAACCGGCAAATAACTAAACGAACAGTTCTGTCTGAAATGTCACAGCTATTTGATCCTTTGGGCCTGGTTAATCCAGTAATCGTTTTAGCGAAAATATTTATGCAGCAACTCTGGCAGATCAAAATTGACTGGGACACCTTACTTCCAGAAGACCTTCAACAGAAGTGGATAACTTATAGAGCTCAGTTACCCATTTTAAGTTCTTTGAAAATCCCAAGAAGAATTAGAACATTTGGGAAGTCAACTAGTATCCAACTACATGGATTTGCAGATGCAAGTGAGCGAACATATGGCGGTGAGCGAACATATGGCGCCTGCATTCATTTACGGCACTACCGTATTTCTAGTATGTTCAAAAAGTCGTGTAGTGCCTGTGAAAAACCGAACTATTGCTCGATTAGAGCTGTGTGCTTCTCAATTATTGGTTCAATTAATGAAGCAAGTTAAAGATGCTCTTCAAGTAACAATAGAAAAAACTTTTTTTTGGACTGATTCAATGATTGTACTGCAGTGGATTGCGTCACCTCCACCTAAATTCACAACTTTCGTTGCAAACAGAGTAGCAGCAATACAAAGGGCAACAGGAGACGGATTATGGCAGCATGTTGAGTCTAAAGAAAACCCCGCAGATATAATCTCACGAGGTATGCTTCCGTTGCAGCTGCTATCAACAAAAATATGGTTTGAAGGCCCTACTTTTTTAAGACATCCTATACGAGTTCAAACAAAAGTCAGTGAAATTATAGTTCCTGAAATACGAAAGACCAAATTTGTTTTAGCAGCGTTCAACATCAGCTCCGATATTATTCAAACTATACGTCATAACAATAATTTTCAACGACTGCAAGAAGTACTAGCTCTAATCATTTGCTTTGGACATAACTGCCGTGTATCAAAAGAAGAACGACTTTACGGCAAACCAACACCAATTGAAATGGATAAGGCTTTGAAGTTAATAATTCGCAAAATGCAGGAAGACGATTTTCAAGCAGATTTGAAACAACTTAGTAAGCACGGCTTAGTGGCGGATAATAGCAAACTTCGAGCTTTAGGGCCTTTTATTGATGACGAAGGTATCTTAAGAGTAGGAGGACGGATTACTCATACTAAGTTACCATTCAAAGCAAAGCACTCCACGGTAATATCACCTTCAAATTTATTCACCAAATTGCTATTTCAACAATTGCATCAATGATATTTGCATGCAGGAGGACAAACGCTACTGTATATAACTCGGTAAACGTTTTGGTGCCTTAATGGGAAAAGTCTTGCTAATGCAACTGTTAGAAAATGTATTCGGTGTGCCAGAGCAAGACTTCAGCTGCTCAAGCAAATCATGGGAAATCTTCCTGCTGAAAGGATTCAACGATCGAGACCATTTTTAAACGTCAAAGTGGATTTTTGTGAACCCGTACATATACACTTCAAAATGCGCGGTAAAAAAACCAACAAACGCATACATTCCTGGGTTTATTTGTTTTTCAACTAAGGCAATACATCTGGAGCTGGTAACAGACCTAACGTCAGCAGCATTTTTAGGCAGTCTTAAGAGATTTATTGCTAGAAGAGGACGTCCAACGAAAATATTTTGCGACAATTCAACTAATTTCATTGGAGCCAACTCAGAGCTTCAAGAGCTAACTGCTGTTTTTCAAAGTCATGAAGGTAAAGAATCTGTTAAATCATTCTGCAGCTATGAAGGAGTTGAATGGCATCATATTCCACCAAGATCACCTCACTTTGGCGGACTGTGGGAAGCTGCAGTTAAATCAGCCACGTATCACTTGAAGAGAGTACTTGGTTGTGCATCACTGACTTATGAAGAGCTTAATACAGTGATTTGTCAAATCAAGGCAGTTTTAAATTCTTGCCCGATAACGCCAATATCAATAGATGCGAACGATTTACAAGCTCTCACACCTGGACATTTTCTAATCGGACAGCCGCTTTCAACATTACCCGACCCAAATATGGAACCAGAATCATTATCATTAGCAACGAGACGGAAACTAGTTCGATCATTGCATATAGAATTCTGGAAACGATGGTCAAAGGAATATCTACAAGAATTGCAGAATCGTTATAAATGGCAAAAACCACAACTGAACATTAATCAGGGTACTCTAGTGTTGTTCAAAGAAGACAATCTACCCCCGTTGCAGTGGCGTCTGGGCCGCGTAATAGATACAATTATAGGGAAAGATGGTTTTATTAGAGTTGTAGTCATCAAAACATCATCAGGAGAATTACGACGTGCCATCCATACAATATGTCCACTTCCATGTGACATAAACACACCAGAATTTCCTTCTAATGACTCAAAAGAATCGATGAAGAGTGAAAACTCAACTGTGAAAAATAAAGTGAGAATCGCTAAAGTGTTTACTAATTATCCAAATCTAGTGAAAACAAAGCCTTTGAAACGGAAACCTGAGGAGAATGAGCCCGGAAAAGTCAAAGTAGGGAGAAATTCTCTTTTGCAGACACCTCTGTGCACATGATTCTGTTTGTTCATAATTACTTATATTGTGTTTCGTAGGGACTTCTGAGCCTAACAAGTTTTCAATGTCCTTTTTTCTTATTGCTTCCCACTGGATTTTAATGGCTTGTAGCTGCGACTCTTTAAATTCTATAGGTTGTTCTGTTTTGAGTCGAGTTTCGGTTCTTTGCATTTCCAATTCTTTATCATAGACAAGCTTCAAATACAATCAGTTTTCATTCCCAAACATTTATTTTAACAAAGATTTACACTGCTTGGAAATATAGGAGTACCTGAAAATTCACTAAAACACTCGCCGCCGCCAAAAGCTTTAAGATATCTGAATTCTAGCAAGTCATTAACCTACCTACTATATATCTCTACGTCCTCCGAAAATTTCACTTCAATCAAATCGGCCACTCCAGAGATTATCTCTATTAACCATTTTGCTGATATATATAAATATATATATATAAATATATATATATATATATAAATATATATATAAATATAAATATATATATATATATATATATATATATATATATATATATATATATATATATATATATATATATATATATATATATATATATGTGTATGTATATATATATATATATATATATATATATTTATTTATATATATACATATATATATATATATATATATATATATATATATATATATATATATATATATATATATATATATATATATATATATATATAATATATATATATATATATATATATATATATATATATATATATATATATATATATAAAGAAATATGAATTTTCGGCGAAACGAGTTTAATACTAATTGTTTGTTGAGTTCTCTGTGAACTCAGATAAAACTCCCTGTGAGTTTACTTATTGTTAAAGGTATACGAGATAAACTTCTTGTGAGTCTATTTCGGTGGTTGAAGTATCAAAGACAAGTACTTTGTAACTGACAATAAGCTTTATTACCATACTACTTTTATACATAATTTAAATAGCTAGCGTAACTTTTTTAGTAGGTCGAATTGTTAATTCATATCGATACTTGCAAGATTGCTGACTTGCAAGCATGCACACTAGAAAGTTTACTAGGTCATAAACTGACCCATTGAATGAATCAACATCAACAGTGAATTTGCTGAATTGCAAGCAAGCAATTGCGCAGTAATGACCCACTAGAACAATTATGATAGCTTACATAGAAATGACAATATTCGAATAATAGCATTGCTATTCAACATTTATGTATGTTTCGTACTTATCATGAATAGCATTGCTATTGTACATTAATTTATTTCTTTCAAAATTAGTACAAAGTTCAATGAGTTGACAACACAAAGGTAACTAATTATTATCTACTCCTCACGTAAATGTCATTTCGTCTTTTCAAAGCTGTCTATTTCTTCGAAAAGCGGTAAAAACTCCTTCAAATAAATCTTGACTTACTTTGAAACTTATTCATTGCATCCTTCCAAATTTAGCAGGTCACTGAAACCTTGAAATTAAATAATGAAACCTAATTGGAATTGTTTTTGCGGGATGATTAAAAATGAAAAAAAATTTATTTATCTTGAAAATTTTTTATTTACCTCTTAACCTTAACGATAGTCATTATGTCATCTCAAAGCCTATACACTTTGAAATGAGTTAATAATGAAAAAAAAAAACAAAGTAAGGGAAAAAATTAAACATCAACCTAAGCATTGCATCCTCCCAAAACTAAATAGCTTCTAACACTTTGAAAGGAGGCAATAATTCTAATAACTAAAACTGATATTATCTTAGCTTAGGCATCGTTTTTTCTCAAAGCAAATCTTAGTGTTGCAGCAACTCCCTTAAATAAGACAAAACAATTATAATAAGTAAAACGAACAAACCTATGCTACTTACGCTTTGAAAATTAGTTTCAGCATATATCTCAATAACGCCACTAGTGATTTCTAGTTGCAACTAGTAATATATACACACATCTAAAATCGAATAGAATTATGAATTATTTTGTCTCTACTGTAATGATCAAATTTATACTAAAACACATTGGAATTAAGAATATACAAATTCAAATCATCAATCAAAAATAAACTTAATATCGTCTTGGAATTGTTTTTGCGGGATGATTAAAATTGAACAACTTTTTATTAACATTAAAAATTTTAATCTACATTGAAAATTCTAATTTGACAAAGTGGTTTCGAAAGTATGCACTGCTTCTCATCAGACACCAGCACACAGTGCATACTTGACTGGCGTGACCACTTGCAGGTGGATATCAATACATTTTTATTTATGCTAGTTGTGACAAATTTTAACATCTCCGACTTATATCCATGGATATAATTTTACTTAGTAAAGGTAACTGAATTTGATCACGGTTCCCTTCTTGTCTATAAATCAGCATAGACAACGTATATCTTTCCTACAGCTGATCGAAGCCGAGCATATTGAAACGGGAAACTCGATTGTTTTGCGGATTCAGCCTCCGAAAGCAGAATCAAATTGAAATTGTTTTTGCGGGATGATTAAAATTGAACAACTTTTTATTAACATTAAAAATTTTAATCTACATTGAAAATTCTATTTTGACAAAGTGGTTTCGAAAGTATGCACTGCTTCTCATCAGACACCAGCACACAGTGCATACTTGACTGGCGTGACCACTTGCAGGTGGAAATCATTACATTTTTCTTTATGCTAGTTGTGACAAATTTTAACATTTCCGACTTATATCCATGGATATAATTTTACTTAGTAAAGGTAATTGAATTTGATCATGGTTCCCTTCTTGTCTATAAATCAGCATAGACAACGAATATCATTTCTACAGCTGATCGAAGCCGAAGGGTGTCTGATGAGAAGCAGTGCATACTTTCGAAACCACTTTGTCAAAATAGAATTTTCAATGTAGATTAAAATTTTTAATGTTAATAAAAAGTTGTTCAATTTTAATCATCCCGCAAAAACAATTCCAATTTGATTCTGCTTTCGGAGGCTGATTCCGCAAAACGATCGAGTTTCCCGTTTCAATATGCTCGGCTTCGATCAGCTGTAGAAATGATATACGTTGTCTATGCTGATTTATAGACAAGAAGGGAACCGTGAACAAATTCAATTACCTTTACTAAGTAAAATTATATCCATGGATATAAGTCGGAGATGTTAAAAATTGTCACAACTAGCATAAATAAAAATATAATGATTTCCACCTGCAAGTGGTCACGCCAGTCAAGTGTGCACTGTGTGCTGGTGTCTGATGAGAAGCAATGTATACTTTCGAAACCACTTTGTCAAAATAGAATTACCAATGTAGATTTAAATTTTTAATGTTAATAAAAAGTTGTTCAATTTTAATCATCCCGCAAAAACAATTCCAATTTGATTCTGCTTTTGGAGGCTGATTCTGCAAAACAATCGAGTTTCCCGTTTTAATATGCTCGGCTTCGATCAGCTGTAGAAAAGATATACGTTGTCTATGCTGATTTATAGACAAGAAGGGAACCGTGAACAAATTCAATTACCTTTACTAAGTAAAATTATATCCATGGATATAACTCGGAGATGTTAAAATTTGTCACAACTAGCATAAATAAAAATGTAATGATTTCCACCTGCAAGTGGTCACGCCAGTCAAGTATGCACTGTGTGCTGGTGTCTGATGAGAAGCAGTGCACACTTTCGAAACCACTTTGTCAAAATAGAATTACCAATGTAGATTTAAATTTTTAATGTTAATAAAAAGTTGTTCAATTTTAATCATCCCGCAAAAACAATTCCAATTTGATTCTGCTTTTGGAGGCTGATTCTGCAAAACGATCGAGTTTCCCGTTTTAATATGCTCGGCTTCGATCAAGTAGAGACCATGTCGCCATTCATTTTGAGAATAAAATTGTGGGATACATGAAATTTTATTCAATTCCAGTCAAAAGCATTTAATTAATATGATACTCATTTCATAATCAATGAAATTTAAATTCAACTATTTCTGAAATAAGAATATACGAGGTTTAAATAACAATAAATTTGAATTTTATGACTATCATAAATGTAGAGAATTTCCCCACTCAAGTTGGAGAACAAAATAACGCAATTAAAGGCAGAGCCAACTCTACAATCAGTCTATTTGCGATTAGGCTCATACCAAGCTACACATTCTAGAAGATGTTGTGCTTGAGATATGCTAATTGTTTTCTTCCTATCTTATTACTAACCGTTTCTTCCGGAATTTCGAATAGGTGTAAACGCATGCCGATAAGGCTATTCTTACAGAACATTCAAATTCCAGCTTACTCACTTATAAAGTTTAATAGAACGTAAGAAGTGTAGTAAAATAAGCCGATAACAAACCACACGTGTATTAAAAGTTGTGTAGTGCTGATGTACGGTACACCAAGAAATTACCGTTTCGTATGGTATGTTGATATGCTACAAAGCTCATTGAACAAACAATATACAAACGGTAATTTTAATCTCGTACCAAATTGATAAAGAAATATTTGTGATTGAGTGAATATAAATGAAATTGTAAATTTAAGTAATTGTATTTTTTTTTTTGGATATATGAATTTGAATTTATTTGCAATAAAGTTTTGTTTGAATAAGGAAGTAAGTGATGTTTTTCATACCGCTACACATCTCAATTATTCTGTTTTCCAGGATATTATTTTTGTGCATTGGTGCATAAAATTGTGGACCATTTTTTGGTGGTTCCATCTAGCAACATTTTTTGGTGGTTCCATTCAGGATATTTTAGTGCATTGTGCACATTTGTGGAAAACTTAGCTTTGAAAGCCCCCTCAATGGTCTGACCATGCTGCGATGAGGGAGCTCAGGGCAGTCGCTCATCAGCCAGATGGGTTGCTGCCTTGCTAAAGTGACCTTAAGGGAAGGAGACCCCCAACAGAAAACCAAATATGGACGAAGACAAAGGAGAAAAAGTTACGGAACAGGGAGTCGGATACCCAGTACCGGCAGCCGTCAGGGGTGAGCGAGAAGGCCCTGGTTCGTCGTTATCTATCAACTGGAATGCTATGGAGGTTGACCACTTGGTCACGGTAGCAGATCTAATTACAAGTGGTTCTACACAATACGCAGAGGTGGTGGAATCGGTGGCGGACCCTTTTAAGAGGAGCTCTAAGCTACAATGACCTCCACCTCGAACAACAACCCATTTGAAAGCTAGCACCTCCGCTGGCTGCCATTCAACTCGCACAAAGCTAATGCGCTCAGGTGCCAGAGTACTCGCAGACCCGGGCTCGGAGAGCATGGTTTCGATCGAAGCGGAGGAAGAGCTGCTCAAATCGCTTGAGCGAGGCAAAGGTTCTGGTTCCCACAAGAAGAACAGGCCCAAGCCAAGCAAAGAGGGCAAGAAAGCACTGGCGGAGTACAACTCAGCACTGCGCATCGTCAACAGGCTCAGCGACAAACCAACCCTCTCCGCGGAGGAGAAGGATCGGCTAAGTTGGACTCGGACGATGGTAGCAAAAGGCCGGGAGCACTTCGCTGGGAAGGAAAAGCTTATTCTCAAGGACTCTGTTTTCCACAACAAAATGGAGCAGAGCTTATCTAAGAGGCTTGCAGATAAAAGACAGAGGTTGACCAAGGACAAAAAACCGGCGTTCAAGAGGCCTAAGAATGCGGCCAGTCAACAAGGGGTCCAACAATCCTCTAGCTCGAAGCCGAAGAAGGCCATGAAGGCCAGCGATGTAGTACCTCATCGTGGCTTTTATCGATCGCAGCAATCCCTTGGGTCAATTGTCGCTCGATAAGTTGAAGACCGTAGAGTCAGGTCTGCTCAATGCGATGATTGACCGCATGGAGAAGCACCCTGAGCTGGCTATGCTTTCGTTTGACGGGGCAGGCTGGTTCAGAGGTGTCAAGATCATTAAGTGCAACGACGAGCTCACGTTGCGCTGGTGCACAGCTTTAGTCCCGGAGCTACCAGGTTTATGGGAAGGAGCTCGACTGGAAATCGTGGTCAGGGGGAGCATCCCAACTCCACCTAGAGCGAAGGTGACAATACCGCGGGTAGTGGAACCGGAGGTGGCCCTAAAACTTCTCCAAAGACAGAATCCGGATGTTTCAACTCAAGATTGGAAGATCCTTGACGTCAAAAACCAGTAGAACAAGATGGGGGGCAGGTCTACATCCTCCAAATTAACAAGGAGGCTGACGATCTGCTCTATCCGCGCTTTGGAAAAATGGCTTGGGGCGTAGGCAGTGTCTACCTGTGCCTGAAGAAACGCCACCCGAAGGATGGTAACATCAACACCCTTGAGGTCGGCGAGATTGAGAGGGACCTTGGCACTGTTGACCTGCAGGGTACAACGGCCGATCCCAAATTAGACGAGACGCAGGCTAAGGAGGATGCCGAGGCCAAGACTCAGAATACTGCAAATCAACTTGCACTGCAGTCAGTTGGCCTCGAAGAAGGTGAGTTTGACGTGGCGCTGGTCCAGGAACCGTGGATCTCTGCAGAGAGCTGGGTTGTGGGACAAGAGTCACAGCTTTTCAATCTTTTCTTGCCCTCCACAATAGCAAGAACAAGAATGGCTATAATAGTGGGGAAGAATATCCATGCTTATCTTCTATCTAATTTAAGCACGGCCGATATAACAGAGGTGCCAAGCGAAGGGGACGAAGAGGGACATATACTCCTTGTTTCCACCTACATGGCTCACGACAGAGCTGCTTCACCGGAGGAAGTCGTAAAACTCACCGCGGAGGCACTGAAAAGAAACGAACGGCTGCTCGTAGGAGCGGATGCAAACGCGCACCACACAGTATGGGGCAACAAGGATATTAACGACAGAGGTGAGTCTCTACTCAGCTTAATAATCAATTATAATCTAGTCGTAGCAAACCGAGGTAATATTCCAACCTATAGGGGACCTCGCAGTGAAAACATGCTAGATATAACTCTGCAGAATGACTCAAACGAGCATTTGATAGAGAACTGGAGGGTTCTTCAAGGCCCATCTTTCTCTGACTGCTACATCAGTTACTACTTAAAATTCAATGTAGTTTGCAAGTACCGAATGTTTCGTAATCTCAGGAATACCAACTCGGATTGGCAGTGTGGCTGACGTGGAGGCTGCGGCTAACACACTAACTAGTAAAGTAGTGGAAGCTTTCGCACGGGCGTGTCCCCAGGTCCGCCCGAGGCGCAAACCCAATCCACCCTGGTGGAACAGGGACCTGGGTTGTCGCAGATGACAAGTTTGTGAACTGCTCAAATCAGTCAAAGCAGCTGACTGCAGTGAATGCTAGGACGAATATAAAGACGTCCTTAAGCTCTATAAATCAGAAATTAGGAAAGCCAAATGGAGCTCCTGGAAAGAATTGTGCGGTATAATTGAGACCACATTGGAAACGGCGAGACTAAGGAATCTGCTGGCTAAACGCCCTGTCACGCCTAGCCTGGTTTGTAAGCCGGAAGGGGAGTGGACAAGCAGTGGCTCGGAAATGCTGAGGAATCTCATAGATACTCACTTCCCGGGCTGTTTGGATGAACCCAACCTCTTCACTTGTCAGCAGACGTCTGATCTGCAAGACTTCAAAGGCATTGGCGAGGTTGTCATCCAGCCGAGGATTGCCTGGGCAATTGACACCTTTAAGCCCTTCAAGTCCACAGGTCTGGATGGGGTTCTACCGGCCATGCTCCAAAAGTCAGGTATGCTCACCGTTCCTTGGCTCATGCAAATTTACAAAGGCTGCCTAGCACTAAGTCATGTGCCTGCAACCTGGAGGATCACTAAGGTTGTATTTATACCCAAGGCAGGTAAAATAAACCATGCTTACCCGAAGGACTACAGACAAATTAGCCTGATTTCCTTCTTCCTTAAAGTCTTTGAAAGATAACTGGATCTCTACATCAAGCAAAGACTTGGAACTCAAGCTCTTTCGGGTGCCCAAAACGCGTACATAAAAGGGAAATCCGTCGAAACGACTCTCCATGGGGTAGTTCTCGAAATAGAAAAGGCACTCCGCTACAAAAAATACACCTTGGGAGCTTTTCTAGATATCGAACACACCTTTAATAATTTGTACATTACAGCCATTATGGAGAGCCACTACGCAACCAACACCCACCCTGCTATTTGAAGCTGGATTAGCAATATGCTTAAGCAAACGCTCATAACAGCTGAGTGGGCGGGGTCACTTATCACTAGGAAGGTCCATAAACGCACACCACAAGGTGGAGTTCTATCCCCTCTCTTATGGAACCTGGTTGTAAATAAAATTTTGGATAGGCTGGAACGCATAGGACTTATGATTGTGCCTTATGCCGATGACATTGCCATTTTAGTCTCTGGCAGGTTTCCGCACACAGTCGGCCAGCTCATCGAGTATGCTCTGGGGCTGGTTGAGGAATGGGCGAATACCGTGGGCCTCGGCACCAACATTAATAAAACTGATCTTGTACTTTTCACAAGAAGGTACAAAATTCCTGAATTACCTCCAATCAGTTTGAGCGGCGCCAGGTTAAGCCTCAAGTCACAAACTAAGTACTTGGGTCTTGGATTGTGGAGTAGGAGTAGGGATCGTAGGTCTCAAGTGCAAAATGCATATCCCTCTCCCAAAGGAGGCCACGATCTATCAAGCAGAAATATCTGCCATACTAAGAGCCTCACAAACAATAAAAATAAGGAATACTAAAAGGGTCAGAACTAAGATCCTATCTGATAGTCAAGTGGCTCTCATGGCTATAAATCGCGATCAAATAAATTGGGCTATTCTCCTAGAGGTGAGAGAGGCCCTAAATGAAATAGGGACATAAAACAGCCTCGAGTTTATATGGATTCACGGCCATGCGGGGCACCGAGGAAACGAGGAAGCTGATACCAGAGCCAAAAAAGGAGCGAAAATGCCCTTCATAGGTCTGTCTCCATACTGGTGTTTTACAAAAGCAGATACGGAGAAGGAAATTAAAACATGAAGCAAGAAGAAGATCGAAAACTACTGGCCTAATATTGAGGGTTTCAAACACTCAAAAAAATACCTTGACTTCGATAATAAAAGAGCAAAAGAAGCAGTGGCTTTCTGCAAAAGTGGCATTAGAGCCCTGTTTAGTTTCACATTTAGGTTAAGATACAATAATCTATACATATTATTCGTATTAATGAACTTGGCAGTAAATTTCATTTCATTTGCAAAAGAATGCACTATGTAGGTCACGTTTGAGCCAAACTAAATGTAAACACTAAAATGTTGTTGATTGTTGACATGCATGCATAATATTAATTCAGTCAAGTGCTTGAATATAGGTTACTAGAACTAATAACTTGTAAAAGCTTGCTGATTTGTAGAAAGTACTTATGCAAGTAAGAATGTAAAGTCATCAAAATAGTTTTGTGAGAATGTTTCAAATTTAATTTTATTGATTGTAATACGATGGTTGAATCATCAATTTTAATTCTGTATATATAAAACCAAACAAAGTAATAAAGTAGTTGAGTTTTAACAACCTAAAGAAGCAGTTGTCTTCTACTCATAATTAACAAGTACCAAGAGCTTGTTAATAAGTGTATTGCTATTGCACAATATTGTCTAACAGGTGTCAAGTGCTTGTTAGTAAAAAGCGGAATCATTTCGCTATAGAAAAAATTCAAGCCCTATGCGGAGCATTGACAGGACACCTTCCATGCAAAAAGTACCTCCACAGGATAGGTGAGGAGCCGTTAGACCGCTGCAGATACTGTGGAGAAACGACAGAGTGTATAGAACATCTACTCACAGTCTGTCCAGCACTAGCGAGAAGAAGATTCGAGCTACTTGGCTCAGCTCTTCTTTCCATCAGGAACATCACAAATGTCCCGTCAAGGAACATATCCAGGTTCATTAGAAGCCTGGACATCTTATAGGACACAAAGCAAAGGAGACACAATAGACCCGGGAGGTCTCAGTGCTAGGGTCCCTCTGGACCCACTCCAGGCCATCATCATCATCAAGTACTTGGGTCTTATTCTGGACAGCAAGCTCACCTGGAAGGTGAATTTAGAGGAGAGAGTTAAGCGGGCAAGCAATGCGATTAGCGCCAGCAGGATATATATATATATATATATATATATATATATATATATATATATATATATATATATATATATATATATATATTTATATACATGTATATATATATATATAGATATATATACACATATATATATATATATATATATATATATATATATATATATATATATATATATATATATATATATCTTTATATATATATATATATATATATATATATATATATATATATATATATATATATATCTATATATATAGGACCCCCCTGAAATTTTCCCATTTCTCAAAACTCTCAAAACCGATAAAAGGTAGAAAAAGTCTAGCGCATCAGAACCGCTAGAAAACTACTTTTCGAAGAAATTGTCTTTGAGTGACAAAAAAGTGTGGAAAGACGTAATACACTGTTTTGTAGAATCATATCAACCATTCCTTATCCAAAGCAACAAAACTCAACTATAACAAAAATGATGAAAATGTTCAGTGCTGGCAACACTTTCCGAGCGAAGCAGCAATAAGTTTGCCATAATAAGATCATACTCAAATCAACTTATCCTTTGAACTTCGTTCTCATATCAGGATCTCATCGAAAGTTTCAGCGGTTAAACGTTGTTTGAGGCTGCCATCCGCAAAATGCTCAAAACTCGGAAAATTTAAAAATTGATTTCTTATTTTTATCGCAAATTCTTTGCATATGAGAACGTAATTTGAAGCATCTGTTGGTGCAATATTTACAAAAATGGCTAATACTGGCTACCCTGTGTCAGCAGCAAAACAAAAATATACCAAATCTGCTTCACGTTAAGTTAAACCCAACCAGCAAATTTCGTTTCGATTGAATCACTGCGCTGGAAGGTATACGGGTGAAAAGAATTTAGGGTTACCACCCTCAAAACTTTTCAAGTTTTTAAAGCGTTAATATTTGTGGTAAATTTTCATTGCAGGATCATTTCCATTTACAAATCTAATGACATAATCGCTCAGTTAAGAAAGTAAGCAAAATTACAAAAATGATCATAGCTGGCAGCCCTTTCATGATTTTGTACGAAATTTCTACGACATTTGGTTTACATTAAGGACTCTTTATTGCGTGAACTTCGTTTTAATTTCTACACTCGACCGGAAGTTATAGGGAAAAAAGCTTTATTTTGCTGAGCAAATTTACAGAACTTAGGAGACAAAACTCTAGCGCACCTGAACCGCTAGAAAACTAATTTTCGAAGAAATTGTCTTTGAGTGACAAAAAAGTGTGGAAAGACGTAATACACTGTTTTTTAGAATCATATCAACCATTCCTTATCCAAATCAACAAAACTCAACTATAACACATATGATGAAAATGTTCAGTGCTGGCAACACTTTCCGAACGTAGCAGCAATAAGTTCACCATAACAATCTCATACTCAAATCAACGTATCCTTTGTATTTCGTTCTCTTCGCAGGATTTCATCGAAGGTTTCAGCGGTTAAACGTTGTTTGAGGCTGCCATCCGAAAAATGCTCAAAACTCGGAAAATTTAAAAATTGGTTTCTTATTTTTATCGCAAATGCTTTGCATATGAGAACGTAATTTGAAGCATCTGTTGGTGCAATATTTACGGAAATGGCTAATGCTGGTTAGCCTGTATCAACAGCAAAGCATAATACATACCAATTCTGCTTCACGTTAAGCTAAACCCAACCAGTAAATTTCGTTTCGATTGAATCGCTGGAAGTTATACGGGTGAAAAGAATTTTAGGGTTACTATCCTCGAAACTTATCAAATTTTTAAAGCGTTAATATTTGTTGTAAATTTTCATTGCAGGATCATTTCTATTTGGAAATCTAATGACATAATCGCTCAGTAAAGAAATCAAACAGAATTACAAAAATGGTCATAGCTGGCAGCCCTTTCATGATTTTGGTACGAAATTTCTATGACATTTGGCTCACATTAAAGTCCATTTCCTGCGTGAACCTCGTCCTGATTTTTAAACTGAACCGGAAGTTATAGGGAAAAAAGCTTTATTTTGCTGAGCAAATTTGCAAGATTTAGGAGACAAAAATCACCATAGCTGGCAACTCTATTCTAATTTTTCAGCCATGTTTTCATCAAATATTACATAAAGTAAGATCCAAGTATTGGATGAATCTTGTCAAAATCTGATGGCTGAATCGGAAGTTATAGGCCAAAAACCGGTTTTTTTTCTGGGTTATTTTTCAAGATGGTACCACTGGCACAGGGTTGCCCATATTTCAAAATCACTTCTATCAGACTTGGTCCTAGCTAATACCAACATGTCCTGGAAATTTCACTATGATCGGGTAATCCGGTCGTCAGTTCTCGTGAACAGAACTTTCGAGTGCTGAAAATAGAGGTAATTTGGTGATGGGTTGCCGTTCTTGTGCAAATCGGAATTTTAAAAATTTTAATTTGACATGATGGACAAAGGTTAAAATTTATCAGTGATTTGATGTTTTTGTCAAAAATCAAAATTTTTCAGGAAGGTCAATGATTTGAAGGTTTTTTCTTCAGGAGCCTGCCGTAGCTACAGGGTTACCCACACTATCTTTAAAATCCACATGTGCTAAATTTTAGTCAACATCAATACGCTCTGCAAATTTCACGATGATCCATTGTTTTTCTTAGAAGTAATGACAAATCAAAATTAAAAAAAAAATCCTTGCCTACTTTTAGGCACCCTGCACCCACACACGGCTCACAATTTCCAATTTTTTATCATAAACGAGCTTAGAACATAATTAGTTTTCATTTCCAATACTTTTCTTTAACAAAACTTTACACTGCTTGGAAATATAGGAGTACCTCAAAATTCACTAAAACGCTCGCCGCCGCCAAAAGGTTCAGAATATCTGAATTTGAGAAAGTCGTGGACCTACCTACTATATACATCTACGTTCTCCGAAAATTTCAGCTCAATCGAATCGGCCACTCCAGAGATTATCTCCTTTAATCATTTTGCTGATATATATATATACATATATATATATAAAGAAATATGAATTTTCGGCGAAACGAGTTTAATACTATTGTTCTTCGAACATTAGTAAAAATCACCATAGTTGGCAACTATTTCGTAATTTTCAGCCAAATTTTCATCAAATGTTACCTAAGGTAAGGTCCAAGTACTGTATGAATCTTGTCAAAATTTGATGGCTGAATCGGAAGTTAGGCTCTCAGTAATTTTTCAAGATGGTACCACTGGCATAGGGTTGCCCGCATTTCAAAATCACTTCCATCAGACCCGGTCCTAGCTAATAACAACATGTTCTGTAAATTTCGCTATGATCGGATAATCCGGTCGTCAGTTCTCGTGAACAGAAATTTCGAGTGCTGAAAATAGAGGTAATTTGGTGATGCGTTGCCGTTCTTGAGCAAATCGGAATTTTGAAATTTCAATTTGACACGATGAACAAAGGTTAAAATGTGTCAATGATTGATATTTTTGTCACAAACCAAAAATTTTTCTGGAAGGTCAATGATTTGAAGGTTTTTTTTCAGGAGCCTGCCGTAGCTACAGGGTTACCCGCACTATCTTGAAAATCCAAAACAACAAATTTTAGTCAACATTAATACGTTCTGCAAATTTCACGATGATCCATTGATTTTCTTAGAAATAATGACAAATCAAAATTTGGAAAAAAAATCCTTGCCTACTTTTAGGCATGCTGCACCCACACACGGCTCAAAATGTCCATCAATTTAACACACGCAAGCTTAAAACATTATAAGTTTTCATTTCCAAACATTTATTTTAACAAAAATTTACACTACTTGGAAATATATGTGTACCTGAAAATTCACTAAAACGCTCGCCACTACCAAAATGTTTAGGATATCTGAATTCACGCAAGTTATGGACCTGCCTACTATATACATCTACGTCCTCCAAAAATTTCAGCTCGATTGGATCGGCCACTCCAGAGATTATCTCGGAAAATCATTTTGCTGATATATATATATATATATATATATATATATATATATATATATATATATA
>OX376373.1:127379035-127463496 GCA_947369275.1 Nemotelus nigrinus | reverse complement strand
ACAAGTCTTACTTCGCAACATTCAGTTTCGAACGCAATTCCCTGACTTCTCAAATTCAACCTTCTCACTTTTCAAAACTTTTTCCAAGTTCGTATTTCTCACAAAACTTTTTTTTTTAAATTCAAATTTCACACTTTTCAAATCTTTTCGAATTCGTTCTCTTCACTTTCCCACATTTGTTCAGATACAAAATCTTTCAAATTTAAATTTCACACTTTGCAACAGTCTTTTCAAATTTAAACTTCTCTTATCTTTAAGTTCCAACACTCAAAAATCCCCATTCTTTGTCTTTTCCCGAAAATTTTTTCACCCAAAACAACTTGCTCTGCCAATTCTAAAATCCCAACTGTCTCTCCACTGCTCATTTTCGAAAAAAACCCACTACCGCCGTTGTTCAGCTGGGTCATCATCATAGATATAAGAAGAATGGATACGAAATGGGCCGAGAGAAATGAAGCAATTTTCGACCTCTCGTCTCAATGTGTTTGTATAAAACCACAACAAATTTCATGCAGAAAAGTTGATGTGTTTGGAAATTTGTGTCCATGTATTAGTTTCCCCGTTATCCCAACCACCCCGTAGATTGGATAGATTGAAATGAATGTTTACATAGAGAGTCTACAGCGCTGAGGGGTGGTGCGTGCGACATTGAGGGGAAAGCTCTTTTACAGAGAGTAAAATTGCATGTGTAGTAAAATTGCTTCATTCACGTACGGGTTCATGCATTGTGATTGCGTGTCTATTCTTTTATATGTCTATAGTCATCATCCTCCAGCCAGCATGCGAACAACTCCCGTTGCACACCAGATTACGCAACTGATTCTAGCTTAGTTGCATATCAGCTGCGAGCAGGCCAACGAACCGACGCAAAGCAATCAAACATGAGGCAATCAAATGCATTGCAAAGCCTGTTTTAAGTGACTATGCAAAGCATCCGACCGCCACATGATCGACGGCGTGCGTGTATTGGTGTGCATTGAATTAGTGCGAGGCTGTTTCGCAACAATATATATATATATATATATATATATATATATATATATATATATATATATATATATATATATATATATATATATATATATATATATATATATATATATATATATATATATATATATATGTATATGTATGTATATATATATATATATATATATATATATATATATATATATATATATATATATATATATATATATATATATATATATATATATATATATATATATATATGTATAAAGAAATATGACTTTTCGGCGAAATACTAATTTTTTTCGAAAACTGGTAAAAACTTTTATTGTGGGTCATATAGTACATGCAAGGAATGTTCAGAATGTTCAACGAATGGCCCCTTTATACTCTAGGATTTTTTCGTATTCACCAAAAAAAAATGCTTCAAAAAGATAGGACATAAAATCATAAAATTTTAAAAATCATAAAATTTATGTTAAAAAGATAGGACATAAAATCGCCAGTTGCAAGCATTTGGTGCAAGATGTGAGTTTGAAATTTGTTTAGTGTTTGCTTCTTAAGGAGGGGGGGGGGATGGCATAGGCGTGCCGTGGTCTAAAATCTGGCTGGGGCCAGGGACCGAAAGGCTCAAAACAAGCGATAATTTTTTCTTCCGTAAGGTACACGTACTGTTCATACAACTTATATAATTTACTAATACATTATATGTTTATTAATTTGTTCTTTGTTATTTGCTAATGCATAATGCATTATCAAATAAACTTCGTGTCTGTGAATACGTATGAGCTACTACCATATACATATAATGTGAACGGTAAGTATGAATTACACATGAATTATCCATTAGCACTAAGAAATGAACGCTTGTAGGAATTATACCAGAATAGAATGGAAGTAATTAGAAATATAAACTATTTTTTCGTTAAGAAGCTAAATATATTTCAATTTATACTTGAAGAAGGAAATAGTTTACTTTCAAAATTTCTTTGAAGAAATTGGAATATATTAAGCTTACAAGGAAGAAATTGATCCTTTGTTTCAAATTTTTGTTACCTAGAAAACCTAGGAAAAGCATAAATAATTTGCCAAGACGAAGAGTGCTGTAACTTACTTTTTCCGAGCCATTTGGTTTGCAAGGATATCTTTGCAGCCCTAACTGCTTGCCCGAGGCTAGATGGAAAATCAAAACCTTTCAGACTTGTGCTTTTTGCTGTTTTCCGCTTTCGTGATCCTCTGGAAAATGTGAGATCCAGACAGTGCTTCTCTGCGAATGATTTAATTTTTTCCCAAACTACATAAAAGTTTTCTCGCTCACTTAGTAGTGTTTTAACTGTTCCATTCACAAGATCCATCCCATCCCAAAGAGTTGCTTTTTTAGTTTGGAAATATGTGCTTAACATGTTCGTTATAAAAAGAACATAGTGAAAGAAGAAAAAATTTGAACATAGTGAAATATGAAAGATCGCCAATGCAGAAACTGAGTCGTTGTATTTTCCTTCATTCATATCTTTTTCTAAAGCCTCTTATATATGTAGTTCCATAGCGATCACATATTTGCAATTGTGAAATCTCATTGACTAACGAGTCGAGCTTAAACTTCTCATTTCACGCCTTGTGTTTAGACCAACTGCCTCTTCAAGCTGCTTCAACTATTGATGTTGTGATGGCTTTGAAAGGTGTACGTAAAGGGATTCGATGACATTGAAAAAGGATGCATACGTTTTGATTGTGAAAAATATGTGCATCACAACAAGGATAAATTGATGAGCTTGACAGTGTACAAATGTGGCTGCAGGGTGTTTTATCTTAATTTAGATTTGTAAACCACCTTTTTGACTTGATATGACACTAGCACCATTATATCCAACAACAAGCAATTTGCTAAGTCCGTAACTGTCTAACAGGCTCAAAGTTATATCGCCTAATACGAGCCGTTTCTAGCTCCTGAAACGTCTAGCAAATCTGACAAACACGGAGAGTTGTTCCTTTTTGTGGACCCTTGTTTCGTTTGCCATAATAGATATCAATCCGCACTCTTTTATTTCAGCTGTATTGTCCTCGCGAACGATTTCAGCAATTGTTTTTACTAACTCATTTTCTGTTTTGCCACTACAGTAGTTCGCAACCTTGTTTTAAAATGTTTTTCAAAAATTAAATCAAGCTTCGAGAATAATTCACAAAATTCCAAAAAAAATTCACGGCTATCACTGGGACCACTTTCATCATGTCCTCTGAAAGCAAGTCCTTGGCGACTGAGACACGTCGTAAGGTCGATAGCCTTTTCTAAATAATTTCGGTTCATCTTGACAATATTCCAAGACTGTTCAAGCATCATATCACTTACTGTCTTCCAAGCACTATTAGAGTTTTATTATTGTAGTGTTTTGATTATTGTATGCAATATGTCCTTGAAGACATTGTGGATCAATTTTACGATCCGGATAATTTATCCGGATCGCGAAGTTTGGTTGAGCTGAAATTTTGATGTATTTTTGACGACAATGCAAATTCTATGGAAAATTTCGCATTGTGTGTCATCAGATCATCACGAAATTCACAAGACGCATCAATGGGTATAAAAAATAAGTTTCTGTCGTTTTGAAATGTCTGGACGACCGTGTAGCTACCATAAGTACGTAAACATAAATCTTTCACACCATTGACTCTCTGGTATTTTTATCGGTATTTAGAATAAAATGCAAATGATTGATGAATTTGATACTATATTTATACAGTCAAATCTAAACTTCTAAAAGTCCCAATCGCACAAAAATCGTAATTCTTCATCGAATTATTTATATTTTTAGCACCTGGAACTTGCGTTTACGGTATCTCGCGATGCCAGCATCAACTTTTTTGTCCTGGAAATCGGTTCTATTAAATTTTCAAAAAATTATGATTTTGTAGTGAAAATAAACCGAAAATATTTCAATTTCAAAAAATTTAACACATTCGCGGAAGGTAACTCCAAACACCCTTTTTTTCGTATAACTTCCAACGCTTTCAATGGATCAAAAGTTATAGGGTAAGTTATTTGAACGGGTTGCAAATTCGGTATAGTCTTTGTTGTGGTGGTGTCAGAAGGTTTGCAGCAGCAATATTGGACTTTCCGAGCTATTCAGTATGGACTTTTTGACTCAAACTTAATAAGTACACTTTATCATACGCAAAAGTCAAAGAAACATGCTCTCAAATATGGAATGGGACTGTGTTTGTTTTGATTAATGTTAGGTATGAATGTGCTAATTGTACATGATCCCATCAAGAAAGAGTAAGCGCAGCAAAAATTGCTCACAATAAACAACATTGTCTTGAATAGATAGCATAAAAGTAGCAGGGATGCCATTTTTATTCTCCAAATGACTTCGAAAATTTTATTCTACGTTAGCCTACCATTTGAATACTCAGACTATGTTTTGTGAAAAACATAATTGCATAAAACACCAGTTTATAAAAGTATTCTTATCGAAATACCTGTATATTGCCTAGTAGAAATGAACAGATAATCTTAATTAAAAAAGGATATTTGGCGAGGCGCTTTTCGTCTTTTTCTTAACGTATAACTTGTCGAAATTAAATATTTTCTCGAGATAAGTCCCATAACATCGTAATTAATACAGCAAATAACACAGTTTCTATGTTATAAGTAGTGTGTATGCTTTGGTATAGGCTTACACTACTGCACTGTACAGCTCTTGCTGTAACAACAAAAACTAAAGAGGCGAACACTTAAGTGTCTGCTGTTAGAAATATTTATTTTTCTGGGAGGGGCCAACCTAGGGTCTGGGGGGGTCCCGGCCCCCCCTGGCCCCCCCTACGGCGCGCCTATGGGGGATGGGTATGGTCAGAGCAGCACATTTTATATCAATGTTGAAGATTTTTTTTTAGAAAACTGTTAATAGTAACTTGATTGGGATAATACCTACAGTAAAGACCAACCTTTGAAGAGTAAGCATAGTACTGAGTTCAGTGGCGGCTCGTGGCATTCAAAAACGAGGAGGCAGGTGAATTTAAAATATATTTGAGGAGCTTTCGAGACTGTGCGATGAACGGAAGATGTATGAAGAATGCATTAGAAAAATTTTACTTGAAAATAAAATCCATCCTTCTTTCCTTCATGGTTGCAAAATATTGAATAATATCGTCATGCCAGCTACTTTTTTGCTCCAATTCCTTGACAAATTGTTTCTCAATACTTAGCAGCGATAAGTCCGACAATCGTATTTGACCGATGGTGTTTCTAGAATAAGTTTTAATTCTTTTAAGTGCGGAAAATGACCTCTCAGTACTTACTGAAAGTGCCGGGATTGTCAAGACTAACTCTATTAATTTGACGGTTTCTGGCATAACATCATAAATGCCTATTGAATGAAGATATGTCAAAAGTCCATGCACTGTATGGCAGCTTTCCCAGATTGTTTTGTCAGCGTACAAGACAATGAGTTCGCTTTTAAGTTTTTCTTTGTTAAAAAAACGACCATATGTGGACATCAGGCAGTCAAAGGAAGGTTGTGGAAACGCATTTTGAAAAATTAAAAATTTGCTCATATCCATGAGATTCAAAAATTTGAGCTTATGAAATTCATTAAACCGGTTTCTTATCTGGGCAATTAGATTATCGACAATCTCAAAATATAAAATTCGATATTGCTGATCAACGTTTTCAACACCGCTACCAATTTTCCGCTTACGACTAGAATGAGGCAACGAAGTAGATTTTTCTAATGCATATTTGAAATGTTTTTCAAATTCGACATCCGATCTCATCTTATGAAAATGATCGATTGTCACGCTTATTTGTTTTTGACAAAAAAGAATGTCTGAGCTTTTTGCTTGCAAAACATCCCATAGTTGAGACGTGTAACGAAAAAGTGCTTGGTAAACTAAAAGCAGAAACATAAAATCAAAATCCCTAATTGTGTGAAGAAACCCAATAGCTTCACGTACAGAATCAGAATCAAAATTAGGGTCATTAATGATACTCTCGAAAACTTCCTCGAAAATATTTAAGTTCTCAGCGACAACATTGACTAAACGCGAATTGAAGTTCCACCGTGTAGGAGCAGATGATGGAATGCGTGGAGCCTTAAACGCATTTAAAACTTCTGTCCGTTTTGTAGATTTTGAAAAAAAGGACCGAAAACCTGATAAATTACAAAAAAAAATTCTCGCCTTTGATATATTGTTAGCTCCTTTGCTTAAAGCTAAATTCAGAACATGAGCATAGCAGTGAACAAAAATTGCATGTGGAGCAACGGTTTTAACTTTAGCTTGCAAGCCATTAAGCTCTGAAGCCATCACAGCTGCTCCATCGTAAGTTTGGGCTATAAGCTTTTCTTGGAAGTTAAATTCACTCATGACTTTTTCCAAAAAATTAAATATAGAAGTAGCATCACGTCCAGAGCTGACATCGAAAAAGCCGATGAAATGCTCAATTAAATTTCCACCTGCTACAAATCGTAAAACAACTGACAGCTGTGATTTACAAGAAACATCAGTAGTTTCATCGATTTCCCAGGCGAAAAAATTACAAAAAGACACCCGCTTTTTAATTTCACTCCTAACTTTATACGCAACCGACTCTATTAGCTCGTTTTGAATCGTTTTAGATAAGCCTGTGAAAATTTTTGAATCGGAGCTCGCTTTAAGGACCAAATCATATTTGCTTTACATATCGAATATTTCTCGATAGTTTCCTTTATTCAGAGAAGCCTCGGTTTCGTTTTGACCTCTGAATGGTAAGTCCTGGCGTGATAAAAGTGACGTCAAGTCAATAAACCTTTTAAGAATATCACGGTTACCTTTCACGTTTTCATTATGATTTTCGATTTGCCGGCGATAACCTTCATTTATCTCAGACTCAATTCGTTGGGAGCCTAATAATTTCAAGCTTAACTGCGAGCGGATGTGGTCCTGACATAGATCATGGCGAGATAAAGCACGATTTAGGTTCTTTAAATCGTTGAAACCATTTTTCTGCCACACATCGTTACTGGAGCTCGAAGGAAACAGCACACATGAGAAACAAAAGAGTTTCGCAGCAATGGAACTACCAAAAAGCCAACTATATTTACTGTACCACTCCACACTGAATGAGCGGTTAACTTTCCCGTCAGCTCTAATAATTTTCAGCTCTGGGGTCGGCCTACCTTCACTTTTAATTTTTAATTTTTCCGGATAGTTTTTTCGGCTGTATGGGCTAACTAATAACTCATCTATTGCATTCATTTTATTAAATAAAAATTAATCAAATCTTTTATATATATATCTATATATATATATATATATATATATATATATATATATATATATATATATATATATATATATATATATATATATATATATATATATATATATATATATATATATATATATCAATTATAATTGATCAAAACTAAAATCGATCAGCATAAAAATACTGACAGACAATAATATTATATACATAATAAACTTAGCTTTCGTTCGAGCTGGTAAATTCTCCTGCCAGTCAAATTCACAAAAAGAAAACACTTTGAACACTAGTAAACTCACTATTAGCAAGCTAAAATGCTACTGAACATCAAACACAAATTACCAAATCAGAAATTAACACCTAAATATAAAAAACAACAACGCAAAGTTCCCTTAAAATGCAAACATATGTACATAATTTTCGGGTTCTTTCCTAAAAGTCTATGAAATTATTTTCCATTCTTGTTACATTTTGTACACATTTCATTAACCGAAACATAAAGCATTGGTAAAAAAAAATGAAAAAAAAGAAAAACTCTTCAAAGGTATATATGGACAGCTCGTAATTTGTCCATTTCTATCCTGCTTTGCTCTAAAATAATTACCTTAGATAAAGTGCAGCGAAATAACAAGGAAACGAAAGCAAAAAATAAGACAAAAAAAAACTCCGGCAACATGTACCCACATGATTTCTCGCTGCCTTCGTTTCGGAACCTAGTGTGGAGGCATGCCTCTCATTACGATTTTTCGAAACACGACATATATGAAAATATATGAGCGACGACCAAGTACAACTTATGAAGTTTCATTGATAAAACTGTTACCACTGAGGCAGATATGAATTTGCCTCATTTTCGTTTCTCTGCCTTCGTTTTCGGTGTGTCTGAAATCGATCTACAGCACGTTGGTAAGGATTGATGGCAACATTTTTCGATTTTTCACACTGAGGCAGTGCTCTAGGCATACATCTCATGTGGCGTTACTTTTTACTAATGTTCAAAGAACATTAGTATTAAAATCGATTCGGCCAAAAATTCATATTTCTTTATATATATATATATATATGTACAAAAAATTTCAGTGAGATAATCTCGGGAACGCGCCATTCGATTGAGCTGAAACTTTCAGGATACATTGGTGTATATGCAGAATAGGTCCAGGTCTCTTTAAATGTCAGTTATTGTAAACCTTTTCGCGCCGGCGGGCATTTAAGTTATATTTTTAATATACCTATTATTTCGTGCACAAATAATTTTCGCAAAAATAAAGTTAATAAAATAAATATCTAACGTGTTTTACATATGAATCGGATAATGCTTTGGAATATTTTAACCCTATGTGTGCGCTGGGTGCCTAAAAAGAGGACGGGAAAATTTGAAAATTTTTAAATTTCGATAACTTTTGACAGAGCTATTCAATCATTACCAAATTTTCAGGACATATTGATATTATTTAGTTGTAGATTTATGTGGCTTTTAATGAGCGTGCTGGCAACCCTGTAGCAAGGGCAGGCACTGAAAGTGAAAACCTCCAAATCATCGTCTCTCTTGAAAAAATGCAGTTTCTTCAAAAATAAGCCTTTCATATGTAAATCTTGTGCTTTGTTTACATAACCAAAAAAAAAAAAAAGATATGGTATAACGGGCACGCCTGGCAACCCTTGCCCAATTTACCTATATTTTTAGCATCAAAAACTTCTGTTCACGGAAACTCACGATCCGATGGGCAGAATTATTTGAAATTCACAGCATGTATTGACCTTAAATAGAACCAGGTCTGATAGAAGTGATTTTGAAATGCGGGCAATTCTGTGCCAGTGGTGCCATCTTGAAAAACCACTAAAAAAGATAACTGTTTTTAGCCCTATAAATTCTGATTGAATCGTTCGATTTTGACGAAACTTACACAATTGCTGGACCTTACTTTAAGCCACGTTTGGTAGAAATTTGGTCGAAAAATTCGATTGGAGCTGCCAGCTATGATAATTTTGGTGTCTTCATTTTGAAAAATAAAATTTGGAAGTAAAAACATTCAAACCATCGAATATTCAAAAAAATGTCCGTTTCTTACAATAAAACCAATCTGTATATAAATCTTATGTTTTATCTACACGTTCAAAATAAAACTTTGGAAATTTCATGTCGGACAAGAACGGTAACCCTCTCCCAGTTAACCTATATTTTTAGCATCAAAAACTTCTGTTCACGGAAACTCACGAACCAATAATCAGATACAGCTAAAATTTACAGAATGCATTGGACTTAAGTAAGACCAGATTTGATAGAAGCGATTTTGAATTGTGGGCAACTCTGTGCCAGTGGTGCCATCTTGAAAAATTACAAAGAAAAAAAACTGCTTTTTGCCCTATGAAATGTGAATAAGTTACCAGATTTTCATGAAATTGACACAGAAGCTAAACCTAACTCCAATCTCTGTTTGGTGGAAATTTGGTTGAAAAATTTGATTGGTGCTACCTGCTATGGTAATTTTTGTGTCTTTGGTTTTGAAAATTCGCTCAGGAAAATAAAACTTTTTGTACTATAACTTCCAGTGCAGTCATGAAATCAATACGAATTTCATACAATTAATGAAACCTGTCATAAACATTATTCAGGCCAAATTTGGTTGAAAAGACACGATAGGGTTGCCAGCTATTGTTGGTTTTGTGTTTAATTGCAATATCTTTATTAAGCGGTTTTATCGTAGAATTTTCAAATGGTAATGATATTGTAGTGACAATAAACAGCAAATATTAAGCTTCCGATCATTTGAAAAAACTCGCTGCAGGTAACCCTAAATTTCTTTATACTCCTATAACTTCGAATGTAATTAAACAACGTGAAGCAGATTTGATATATTCTTGGATTTGATACTGGCGAAAGGTTGCCAGCACGAGTCGGTTGTGCTACTTTTGTATCAATAAATGCTTACAGTTAGTATACATACCGGAAACATTTACAATGAAAATAAATAACCGATGTTACAATTCGCAAAGTTCTGCAAATTTTTCGGATCGCAGCCCCAAACACCAACTTCAGTTACAGTGCTGCAGGCACTGAGCATTTTCTTCATTGATGTTATATGAGATGCTGCTTTCAAAATTATGTGAAATAAGCAACTGATAACGAATATAATTAACCCGTGTTTTGCTCTCATAAACGTTGAAATTCATGCCAGTGGTAATATCTGAAACCTTGCACCATATGAGTTATAATGCATTCTTAAGACGAAAGTAAAACGTGGCATTTGAAACAGTTTGGCCGTAATAAGCAGCACATGTGGTGGAATATGCACTCAAAACCTGCACGATTCTTCTACTGTTCTTCGAACATTAGTGTTTCTAGCGGTTCAGGTGCGCTAGAGTTTTTTTTTTACTTTTTGCATTGAGGCGCTGCTCTAAACTTGAGTTTTGAATGTATGCATGTACACAAATAGCAGCGATAGATAAAAAAGTAGAGGAGACTCGGGAGGAAAATAATAATTTTATAAGGAATGTAAAGACAATTTATTGATCAATTTAGCCTACATTTTTTTAAATTTTATCGAGGAGGCACTGCCTCCCTTGCCTCCTCTGAGGAGCCACCACTGACTGAGTTCGATTTCACGTGAAATGTTCATGCAAAATTTCACGTGAAATTGGTTTCGGCGAAAATTTAACTTGAAAATAAGCAAGTTTGGTACTGTGTTCTTAGCATGAAAAGTTGCTTTGAAGTTGCTTTCGCTTCGAAAATATAGATGGCACTGAAACATGTCTCCAATCATTTCACGCCAATTTAGTTTGTGCAGTTCATTCTTTCGAGCGAAGAAGTGACATTTGGTGTTTCAATTTGAAAATGGAGCAGTGCAAATGTCTGTCCAATAAGAAAATCGATCGAAAAGTGAAATTCTTGACATTTTATCCGTCAGAAATGAACATTGTCTCTGCTTTTCTCCATTGCCAAAATTTTCGCTCGAAAGAATGACCAGATAATGGAGACATGTCAAAATTTCACGTGAACTCGAACTCAGTACCAGCCTGTATCAAAAAAAAAATTTATTGAAAAATATCGAAAATTAAGCTCGTGACATGAATTTGACATTTTCCTTCAGGACAAAGAGTTGATTTGCGGTGAGACACATAACTAATGACTGGATCATCGGGAACAAAAAAACCAAAATTATTTCTTTAGTTTATGAGTTTTTTGAAGTAACGCTGTAAAGTTTTTTCAAATATCTAGATTATTAAGTTTTTGGTATAAGTTTGAAGTCAAAAAAACGTAAAAAAAAACGGAAATTTTTTTTTCGAAATTTCAGCTTTCAGTTGTAAAAAATTCCATAAATAAAAAAAAGCAAGAAAAAAAAATATATTGGCAGCGTTACCTAGTAAATTGCCTACAGAAATAGTATGCGAAATTTCAGAAAGATCGGTCGAGTAGTTTTTGAGTTACATATCTCATCGACATGAAAAAAACGTATTTAAAATTTTAACTGTGCAACAAAAGTGCGTGAAAAATTACGAAACTCGTGTACCGTAACTGCTCGATGAAATGAATGTATACTACTACAAGTCACATCTATAAGTGTTTTTAAACAAATATAACATAGACAGGTGTGGATAGATTGGGAAGACTCTATTATTACGTATATGAGAGCTGCGCGCGGCCAATAAAGCAGGAAAGGAACGCAATTTGCGCGAAAATATGAATTTGAGTTATTTGTATTGTTAAGCCGATAACTTCGTTAATTTTGCTCGGATCGACTTGAAATTTTGTATGGACACTCCTGAGTCACTAAACAAAAAAAAAATGATTTTCTGACCATACCCTCCTTAATTATAACTGTACCTGATTTTGAGATATTTACTTGAAAGCACAAAATTTTGGCACTTCTACCCCGAAAATCTGTGTTCAATGTCGTTTTTCTCAAAAAATCTCATAAAAAGATGCCATTTTAATATTATATTTTGATAGGCCATAGTGTTGGCTACAAAAGTTGCATACATACTTATGACTTAGATTTTACTATTTCGCAAGTAGAAAGCGAAAATGCATATTATAACACAGTTTAGTTACAAATGCTTTATTTAGTATTTTTAGTTATAGAACAATGTATTTGAGGGAGACCCTAAAGTGCTCGCCTCAATGTCAGCTCTGAATCTGATTTTCTTATGGTCGCGTTACTCCTTTTATATCATCTGCCCCATGCAGTGTGGTGAAGATGGGTGGTTTGGTGAGTTCGTGGTGGTGAGTATGTGGTTTGAATCCACGGTGTTGATCATCTGGGGTTCGAATATGTGGTGGTAGAAAGTCATGGTGCTATAGTCTCCCCTTCTTGCTCTGTAAGGCGTCTCGGCAAAGAGCCAGTTCACGTAAATCAAGATGATTCTGTCTGGGTGGCTTGTTTCCGAGGACGACCACGTCTACGTAGAGGAAGTATCGGCTGGCTTTCGACCGCAAGCTACTTATCGTTAGAGTTGTATGGGGTAAGCATCGATGTATGGTAGACTCCTAGCGGACAAGAAGGGTTTTCTCGTGTGGCTATCTCGTGCCTAGTAGATCCCTTCCTGGATAATACGGCATAAGGTCCATCTCGTTTTGGGTGAAACTTAGCCGTGCTTTTGCGGGTCATCTGGCTTCTACCGTGGGTGGTAACCCGTACTAAATCGCCAGGTTGATATGTAGGATCTGGACGACGTTTGATGTCTGCATGCTTCTTTCTTCGTGTTTGTTGAATCTCTGTTGTCTCATGTGCGTCCTTCAATGCAGAGCTTATTTGCGATAGATATGGTGAAATTTCGGCAACAAAGTTAGCTGATTGAGTAATGGCTGTTATGAGTAATCGACTTGCATATTCGATTGGTCTCTCGTCTGCTCCCTCCCCTTGCAGTAAAGCTGCTCCCAACGCAAAACTGCTGGCATCCGTGCGTAAGATCGGCGCAGATGTGAGAAGTTGTTTTAATTCATTGAAGCTAGATTCCTGTTCGTTGGTCCATTTCCAGTTAGCAGTTTTCTTCGTGAGTTGTGAAAGTGGTCGTGCTACTGTGGCAAAATTTGCTATAAATCGCCGATACCACGAACAAGTCTGCAAGAAAGTGATTAATTCCTTAAGATTTTGTGGGGCTGGCCGGTCACTGATTGCGGTTGTCTTTGCTGGGTCGGTACTGATGCCATCCTTCGTCAAAAGATGACCTAGAAAACGTACAATGCTGCAAAAAATTGGCATTTCTTCAGATTTGCTCGTAGTTGACAACCACGCAAGGTGTGGAACACTGTCTGCAAATCGGCTAAATGTTCCTCGAAGCTTGAAGAGAGTATCAAAAGGTCGTCTAGGTAGGCGAACGTCTTGACACTGCTACACTTTGTTTGTACCCTTGTGATCATGCGTTGAAAGGTAGCCGCTGCGTTTCGAAGTCCAAACGGCATCCTATTGAATCGATATATTCCAAAAGGCGTGATGAATGCTGTTTTGTCCTTATCCTCTTCGCGTACTTTTATCTGCCAGTATCCTGCGTGAAGGTCGATGGTTGTCATAAATTTTGTACTTCGTGCTGCATGAAGTAGATCATCGATCCCAGGCATAGGGTAGCTATCTGGAACGGTAACGTTATTAAGGCGTCGATAGTCTGCACATACCCGTATGGTGCCATCCTTTTTTGCAATCATAACGACGGGAGACGCCCAGGCTGACTCACATTCTTCAATTATGCCTTCGTCTAGCATTTTGTCGATTTCGACCTGGAGGCGGTCTCGTTTTTGCTGAGAGAGCCTGTATGGTGGTGAAGCGATGGGTGTAGCGTCTTTAGCATCAATGCGATGCTCTTCAAACTTTGCTGGGGGACCCTTTGGTTCGAATACATCTCGGTTGGCGAATAAAAGTTTAGTAAGCTCTTCGTGCTGGTGTTTATTCAGCTGAGTTGATTCTGTTGATGTGAGGGTGAGTTCTGCGATTTCGACATCCTCAAAAACTCGGGCCATCGTAATGAAGTTGGATGGTCGTTTCGGTGTATCTGGAATCGGACTGATAGGGCGTGGCATGGTGCGTTCTGGGGAGTTCAGTAGTTGCAGATAGTCTGGCATTGGACTATCTTGTTTCTTTGCTCGCTTGGGGCTGTTTAGTTGTGGGCTGCTAGTCGATGTGACTGCTGGTTACACGATGCTTGCTTCTGGGTCTTCTTTCTGCAGTATGTCGAATTTTACTTTGGGGGTATCCCCGAAATACCATATTCGCTGTGGAATGTTGAGGACCATGTTTGCAGTTTCGATGAAGTCCACTCCCAATAACGTTCTGTTGTCTCGGCATTATTAAGAAGGTCTGGCATTATTAAGAAGGTGATCGGAAATGAGCGCTCTTACAGATTGACAGTTGCTTCCGTCAATAGTACATCGGCTGGTCTTCTAATACCATCTGCTTGGATGATATTCGTGGATTGCTTGTAGAACTCGCACCCTTTGTTGCTTAGTTGCTGATACAACTGGTAGCTAGCTACACTAACCCTAGCAGCTGTATCGATGAATCCATATCCGCAGGTACCGTTGACAGAAATCTGGATCACTGGTCGGTCACAAAGCAACAAACTCTTACTGAGTCCTATGGAGCAAAAGTTCGCTGCTGGGAGTTTTTTCGGTTCGCTACAAGTTGGACAGCGACTGCGCACAGTTCCCGGTCTTCCACAGCCGTAGCAGGATACTTGTGTTGCAGTTGCGGCACCATTTGCCACTCCTCTGGATATACTTCTGTGGGCTTCCTCATTTGTTTGTTGCGACCTTTGACGCTTACGACAAACGTCTGCTGTGTGACCAAAGCTGTGGTAAAAGTCACATTTTGTTTATTTTTTTCGAACATCTCTTGCTTGGTGTTCTTGGTGAGGCTCCGGTTGACATAACTTCTCTCGGCTGTTTTCCTCTATCACCCTGGCCTCCCTTAGAAGCTGAGCAAAGGATTCTACTCTACTTCTTTGGAGTTGGCTTCGAATCCTGATGTTAAGCAGACCAAAGATAAGGTCAAGCTGCAGTTCCTCGGATTTTGCGTTCTGCGGGAGTTGGGCCAGTAATGAACGCTTCTGGCATATGAAGACATCAGTAGGGGTGTTACCATCCTGGCGGCTGCTGAAGATCTCCATATAGAGCTGATACGCATGCTTGGCAGGTGCAAATTATAATGTAATAAACTATAAACTTACAAATAGATAGTAAGTTTATAGTTTATTACATTATAATTCTTGTCTGTGGCTTGTATAACTTTAACAAATTGTTGTGATATCTTTTACATTTGTTTTTTATTAAGATATCTGAATTTACGCCATCTCTGAATTTAATTTCGTATGGTCCGTGGTATGTGTTTTGTAATTTTTTTCTATTCATATTTCGTACTAGTACTAAATCTCCTACCTTCAAGTTTGATGGTTTTGCAAAATTGTCTAATTTAAGTTTTCTTTCGTGTTTTACTCTATCGATTATTTTTCGTGCTAGGCTGATACTATTTTTTAACCTGAGTTTTAGTTCATTAGCATAATTATCTATATTGTTTATTGGTTCATCTTTTTCTATTATGTCTTTAGGTAGATGAGGTAATCTGCCATATACTAGTTCGTATGGGGAATATTGTGTATCTACATGGGGGCTAGTGTTGTATGCAAAAGTATAGTAAGGTACCCATTTATCCCATTCGTAATCATTGGTAAAGTTCAATAAATATTCGTTTAATACCCTGTGATTACGTTCCACTGTCCCGAGTGTTTCATGGTGATAGGGTGTCGAGAATACTTGTTCTACCTTTAGCATACTACAAATGTTTGCCATTAGCTCATTGGTGAATTCAGTTCCATTATCTGACTTCAGTTTTTTGAAAAGGCCGTGTTTTAATATTAATTGTTCAACCATTGTTTTCGCGATAGTTTTAGCGTCTTTTGATTCTATTGGATAGGCAATAACATATTTCGATAATTCGCACTGCATTGTTAGTATATATCTATGATTGTTGCTCAACCTAAGTGGCCCTACTGTGTCTATGACGATTGTTTCGAATGTGTTAGCAGGTGTGTCTGTTATAATTTGGTTTTCTTTAATGTGTTTTGTCTGTTTATTTTTAGCACAAGTTTCACAATTGTTAATAAATGTTTTTATCATTTTGTTCATATTTTTCCATATGTATTTCTGTTTGAGTTTTAATATCGTTTTCCTCACACCTAAATGTCCTCCTACGGGTGTTGTGTGGTAATCATTTATCAATTTAAATTGTATTATTTTATCTGTTATTCTTTTGGGGGGTTTGTATATTATAATTTTTAGGGTTTTTTTGCCTTTTGATTGAGTACACTGTTGTAATTTATTGAATATGTCTTTGAATTCATTTTTCCCTATTATGTTAAATATTTCATCAGTTTCTTTTAAGTATATCATTGTTATATTTCTCCTTGTTACTATTGACGTCAGCTTCTCCAGTAACGAAACTAATTCCGATGGATTATCACTGCATTCAATTTTAACTTGGTTATTTTCAATGTTTATCTTTGTATTTTTCCCCGTTTCAAATTTTAGGTTTATTAAATTTTTTATGTCAGCCATCAATTCGCTGTTCCATATATACGTTTCATTTAACTTTGTGTTTTGGTTTGGTTCATGTGCTTCTATCGTTGGTGTGTTGTATTTCTCTCTGGTCATGTTTCTTGTGACTGCTAATATGTTTTTGTTCTTAACGTTATGGTCTTGTTTCGGGATCATTTCTTTTAATGAATCTGAGCTTAACTTGATGCGTGATAGTGCATCCGCATTGACATTCATTTTTCCTTTTCGGTATATTATGTCGAAGTCATAATCACATAAATCGACTCTTATGCGTGTCATTTTTGATGATGGGTTTTTGTGTGTGAATAACGATATCAGTGGTCTATGGTCAGTGACCACCGTAAATTTATTTCCAAAAAGATAGGGTTTGAAGAAATTTATTGCCCAATGAATCGCCAGTAATTCTTTTTCTATTGTAGATTTGTTTATTTCGTGTTTAACGAGAGTTCTACTCGCGTAAGTTATGGGTAAGTCCTGTCCTATGTCACCTTGTGACAGTACTGCGCCTAACGCATAGTCTGATGCATCCGTTGTGACTATGAATGGTTTGCTAAAGTCCGGGTATTGTAGAATTGGTGCATTCATTAGTTTGCTTTTAAGCAATTCGAATGTTGTTTGGCATTGCTGTGTCCACTTGAATTCAACTTTCTTTTTTAGTAGATCGTTTAGACATTTCGTTATTTTAGCAAAGTCGGGGATGAATCGACGGTAATAATTGGCGAATGCGACGAATCTTCTGACTTCGTCTGGATTTGTTGGTACTGGATACTTTTTGATTGTATCTAGTTTTCCGGGGTCAGTGCGAACTCCATCCTTGGTTATCAGATGTCCCAGGTAAACCACTTCGCTTCTCAGGAAATTGCATTTTTTAGGGTTCAATTTAAGATTGTATTTTTTCAATCTTTCAAGTACTCGTACTAAATTTGAATTATGGTGTGCTAAGCTGCAGCCGAAAACAATTATATCATCTACATATAGAAAAGCTGCTGAGTCCAGTCCACTTAGAGCTATGGTTAGCATGCGTTGAAAGCTGTTTGAAGAAATTGTCAAACCGAATGGTAGTCGTTTAAATTGATAGTGCCCTTTGTTCGTTGAGAAGGCTGTCAATGGTCGTGACTCTTTCGTAAGCTCTATTTGATGAAATGAACTTGTCATGTCTAAAGTAGAGAAATATTTAGCTCTCCCCAGACTATCTAGAACATCTTCTAGCCTTGTTAGAGGGAATTTATCGTTGACTATTTTCTTATTTAGTGCTCTAAAATCAACGACAAGTTTCCATTTATTTGCGCCTAGTTCACTCTTCTTCGGTGTTAGAAGTAGTGGTGAGTTGTAGGGGCTGGTTGAGTCCTCGATGACATTGCTGTCCAACAATTCCTGTACTTGTTTGTTTATTTCGTTAATATGTGTATGAGGTAACCTGTAATTCTTTATGTATGTCGGTGTGGTATCTGTAACCTGTATTTTTGGAGTGTAAAAGTTGTTTGTGGATAAAGGTTCACCTTCTAAGTGGAATATATGTTGGTATGTTTTAAGAATTTCTAACAGAGACTTCTGGTCTTTTGCATTCAGATGATTTATTTTAACGTGTTTTAATATGTCTTTAAATCTTTGTTCGTCTCTGATGTTTCGAGCTACTGATTTACTTGTTTCACAAGGTTTGAAATTTCTTAACGGTTCGGTTTCAATTTTAAAATTTTCGAGTATTACCTCTTCTTCATTTGTGTTTAATATCTTAATGTGTTTTACGCCTTTTACTGGGATTATTGAACTGGCTATATAGACTCCTGGTTTAATCTCTTTGTTAGTGGTTACACTATCTTCTTCTATATTAATATCGATGGGACATACGTATTCACACCTTGGTGGTACTGCAACTCTTTGTTTTCTTGTAGCGATAGGTATAGTATGGTCTTCATAATTTATATTTATTGTTATTGTGTATGTTTCATAGTTTATTCTTGCTAATTTTTGGGTAAGAAAATCCCTTCCTAATATTCCGTCCGTAAGAATTGGAAAATCAGATTCCACTATTTGAAATGGAAAGTTGATGTTATTTCCATCAATACTCAAATTTAAATTAGTCGTTCCAATCGACTGTATTTGTTCCTCGGTTATTCCGGAAAATTTACATCTTTTGTCTTCATTTATGATTTGATCATCCGGAATCGCACTTGCTTTACATAGTGACACATCTGCTCCAGTGTCAACCAATAATTTTAAATATTTTCTATTATCTTTGCAGTAAATTGAGACATAATTTTCGAGCTGTCTGTTAAGTAGTAATATTTTTTCTGTCTTGGTCCCGGGGTCAACTTTTATTGTTCGTTGTCGCTGGCCTCCGGGCTCATCGCGTTTCCCTGGACTATATTTATTCGTTGTCTCCTCTCATTGAAATTTCTGTTATTGGTTCTGCTGTTATCATAGTTTCTGTGATTTCGATTTACTTCATTTCCCCTTGAGCTGTAATTGTTTCTAGTATTATTGTTATTTCTATAATTATTATTTCTATTAGTATTATTTTGACTCCACTCGTTATTTCTATTATTATAAGTGTTTCTGTTATTTCTGTAATTATTTGCATTGTTCATTTCACTTGATCTTGAATTATAATTGTCTCTATAATTTCTATTCTGGTTTGTGCCGTAATTTCTGTTATTGTTATAGCCATGAGACGTGTTATTACTATTAAATGTGTTTCTACTATTATGGTTATATTGTTGGTTATAATTCGGTCTTCTATTAATATACATTACATTTTCTGGTGTTCTATTACTCGTTTCAAATTCAGTTGCGATCTGTATCGCTTCTATGAATGTCTTAGGTTGCGCAGCAAAAATAGTAGGTTTAAGAGTTTCATTTAATCCATTTTTGAAAATTGTAAGCGCGTAAGAATCATTAGACTTTACTATCACTGCCTTTTCTTGTGCAGTTGTATTTTGTCCTAGACTATTTATTTGGATATCGCTCAATTCACTAATGAGCTCTGACAATTTTTCTCCATATTTTTCTACATTTCCGCGTTGCTGTAGCTGACCCAGCTGCGTGTGTATTTGCTGTAATGTTTTCTTACTTTTGTACCTATTTTTTAAGTGTTTTTCTAGCGCTGAATAATTGTTTATTTCTAATGTACTTAGTTGTACCTTCACGCTTGCTCCTAACTTTACATGTTTAACAAAATTCAATAAATTCACTTTTCCTTCTTCATTAAGACTTTCATTTAGTAACCCAACTATGGTTAAAAATGCATCCACCTCTTTTGGGTTTCCATTGAAAGTTGGTATTGATTTTAAAGCTATTTCTATATTGAAAGTTCCCATTTTATTTTCTACTGTTTGTTCTAATTTTTCCTCTTATAACTCTTTCGCTACACTATATTTATCTAAGAATATTTTTCACAATTCTGAACTATCTTCTGTATCTAGTACTCTTTTCTTCAAATCTTCTATATCACTTAATTTTTCTATTATGGTATCGCTTTTGTATACCCTTCCCGGAGTTTTTTTTAAATTAATTATAATTTTCGAAATGGCATTTATCTGCTCTTCCATTTAAAAAATAATGTTCATACCATGGACCATTTTTGTTTCAAAAAAAATTTTTGTATTCTAATAAAAATATATTGTTTTCTGTTTAGTTTTCATTTATTTTTTTTTTTTTTTTTTTTTTTTTTTAACTATAATTCATAACAATAATTCATTTTATTCAATTCATTATTCATTCTACTTATTCATTCATTATTCATTCTACTTATGTATGTAAATTTTTGTTTTTACACTTATGTTTGCTTATATTTGTTTTTTTCTAATTCGTTGGTTATGTCCTCTATCTGTTGGAACAACTCGCCTTGTCGTTCCCAGGGTGGTGGATTTTCTTCGTCCGTTGCTACCCTTCTAAGCGCCGCTCGGAGCCTCCTCAAATATACAATCCTTCCTCCGCGTTTTTTTGTCTTTCTTCGGGTGTCCTGATATGGTATTTCCGTTCGTTTTAGTTCGTCCTTCCGCGCTTGGATGATCCGCGGGTCCTCCCGTGGTTGGGGTCCTCCTTCTTTGGGAAGGTTGGACTCTAAATTCCCTTGGTCCGCCGTTGGCACGGTTGCCATGTAAAGTTGCAATAACTTTGATTGTTTGCCTAACGCTTTGGTTCGCTCGAGATTCCTGTTTTTTTTTGCTTTGGCGAGCCTGTCGCCGCTTATGCAAAAAATCAGACAGAGTATTTCTCACTAGTCGAACCAACAAAGGCTTTGCTTTGGCGAGCCTGTCGCCGCTTCTGCAAAACCTGAATTAATCTTTCCGAGAGTAACACGTTTTTAGAATAAAGAAAAACGATTCTTTTCGGAAGTTTTGGTCGCCGCTTATAATTTGGCTTACCAATGCAGATTGATCTTTATTGATTCTAATCCTGAGCTTTTATAGCAATAGTATTACAGTTAAGCTTTTCAAAAAAAATCTGCGCGAATCAAAAATAATTACCTAGTTCCAGGTATTTACCACCGCGTGCAATTAGGGCGCTCTAGTCGCCATCTATGTGATATTTGACATTTCGACCAGTGTCGAAACGTCAGTGTCAATCAAGTGTACACAACAACCTGTCGCTCGTTGCAATTCGCTAATATCATGTTTGCAACGTTTACCTGTTGATCATTGGAATTTGCTGATCTTATGTCTGCGACAGGTAAGCGTTGCAGGTGTTTTGTTACATCTGTTATCATCTCTTTATATTTTTGTTCTATGTTACTTATGGTATACATAACTTCTCCCCCCTTACATTCAGGATTCTCCTGGATCCTGTTTTTGAAATTTGGTACATAATTGGCTATTTGTTTTTTATAAAAGATTATTATTACAATCAGGATAGCTGTAATTAGTAACATTGCTGATATGTTTATTCCGTATGATAATTGTTTATGAAATTCAAGTTCTTTAATTTTGTGAATATTTTCATTACTTTTTATTACTATTCCTTCCAGAGTAAGTTTATTAGTGAAATTCAAAGATTTTTCGTAAGTTGGGTAAAAGAAACGTTCATGGAAATTTTGTTTGACATTTGAAAAATAGTGATCTAGTATTTTCAGCGAACAGTTATTGAAATTAAATAATACATTTTTCTGTAACAAAATGTTTCATTCATCGCAATTTTGTGTAATATTTATGTTTTTCGCATTTTTAACAACGACTGTATCTTCGTCTATTTTCATGATCTCCAAATTTTTATTAGTTACTAGTTTGCAATTATTTAAGTATATAAAATGTTTGCTTACATCTAATTCGTTTAATGTTTTTAGTTTTCATATCTATATGGTTTTTTATTAAATCTAAATATTATTTCTTTAGTGGCATCAATTTCCATTTGCTCTTTGTTCGGAACAGGAAGAATCATTCTTAGGCTAACTTTTACGAATTCTGTTGGGATTTTAATTGCAAATATTAATAAATCTTTTTCCATTGTGGTTAAACCCGTCTTCACATATTGAATTTTGTTTATGTCTAAATTAAATGACTGGATTTCATCATCAGTCAGAATATTTGGGTGTAAAATACCACTTTGAGCTGAAACTACATTATCTTGAATGTGTTCGATTTGGTTTTTTAGTATTTGAATTTTGAAAAACTGGTCCTGGTAAAAACTATTACTTTCGTAACTACTTGATACTTTATTTATTCTTTCGAGAAGAATTATTCTATCGCTTTCTACAACCGATCGCAATTGATGAATTGTTTGATTAAAATTATGATTTATCGTAACCTGCTGATTCAAGTTGGTGATTATGTTATGGTTATTTTTGTCTGATACTTTAAAATGTCCGTCAATTGTTTGTCGATCATCGTCATTGATTGTTCCGAAGAGCCATTTTTCGATGTTCCCTACAACGTTTAGAAGTCCTCGTTTTGTACGTCCTCTCTTGACTTGGTCTCCTGGAATAAGGGTCTTAACCATGTTGGTCAGGTGTTTCAGTTCGTTATGTAGTAAGTATTTTCGTTCGTGTTCCAAATGTTCTAGGTTGATTGAAAATTGTTGAATGAGCTCCAAGATTTGTGTTGTGTTGATAATGTGAAGAATAATTTGAGTCTGACTGATTATGTCCGCTTGGTTTAGTTGTATTTCTGTAAACCCTGTTGGTTGCGTAATGTCGCTAATGTGAAGTCTTCCTACGGCTGGTATTATCCAAAGGAATAACATCGGTATAATTTTGAAAATCTGTAATTTGAATAGAATGCATACAAGCGTAAATTAGCTTATTAGCTTTCCGTCGACTAATTCGAGTATCATTTTGTTACGGAAATAGGTCATATCGTTCTGAGTGAATGTTAACTCGCTTTTTCTTGCTATATATTCCGCGATTGTGCAGCTGAACACACCACAATCACTACTATTAGTTTGTTTTGGGGTGCTGGCTACGTTTTGTTTTGTGAACTGTGAAGTATCGAAAGATATGTTTCTTTTGTCTATTGATTTTTTTTGTAGGTATTCTTCTAATTTGTTCAGTACTTCTATGTTTTCTTTTCCTAAAGAGTCGTAATAATTTATAGTTTTATTTTTGAAGTCTATTACTGATAAACACCAATGGTTTCCATCTACATGAACAGGAATTATTACAAGGTCATATGAAAAAATGTCTTTTCTGCGTGTCCACCTTCGAACTGCTTCATATCCCTCCTGCAACAGTCGTAAAATAAAGAAAGTGTTCATCGAATATATTTTCGGAAAATTTTCATGAGATCTCTGTTCGCTACGTTCCATTATTAAATTCATGTAAAAGTTCATCACATTGTCGTTTAACCATCTTCCTTCCGACAGTGTTGCTATGTCACTCCTAGTAAGATTCATATTAAATTAAGAATTAATTACCTCATCAAGTGTTCCACCATTTAGAGCATTTTCTATTATTGATTTTTCATTTTCAGTGAATGATTGTTCTGTACTTTCGCCAACGTCTGTGAATTTCGGTTTCCTTTTAATATTGGTTTGGTGTACGTTTTCTAATTTAGCCTTTCTGAATTTTGGTCATTGCTTATGTCTCACGGCTTTGTAGTTTCTAATAAACCCTGTGGTTCTTGTTTCGTCGTAACTTTCTCTTTTCTCGTTGAGCTTGTTTATAATTTTGTCCTTGAGCTTCGTTAGATTATCTCTAATTTTTTCAAAATCTGCTCTGTGTTGTTGAACTTCAGTCGGTGTAGTTTTTTTAGTAGAATGGAATCTTTCATTATAGTTCCTAATTGATTGTTGCATTGCTCTTCCACGAGCAATCTTTTTCTTTCCTAGGATTAAAATTCTAAATTTTTCTGCTATTGTGTTATGTAGTCGGTTGATGTCTGCTAGTCCTGTGTGGCTATGTGGTTTAATCAAATGTAAGATAACACCTTCGTCTTGTAGAAATTCTTTTACTTGCACTGTATTAAATTCATTTCCTGCTATTATTTTTTTCGGTTTTCCGACTTTCGTAAAATGCTCCTCTAGTTTTTCGATTAATGTAATATGATTCCTGTCGGTTAAATGGTACGCTGATGCAAATTTTGAAAATCTGTCTATGAATGTCATAAATATATGTTTCATTATAAAATAAAGATCTACTTGGATCTTTCGTGTTGACGCGGATATCTTTTTTTAGATATTTTGTCATTGGTTGGGCTACTTTCGCATAGTCTCTTATAAACTTGCGATAGTAGCCAGTTAGCCCTAAGAAACTTTTTATTTGCTTCTCGGTTTTAGGAAGTTCTAACTGCTCAATCACTCGTATTTTCTCAGGATTAGGTTTCAATCCTTCCCTAGTTATTATATGTCCTAAAAATGTAGTTTCTTTCTTAAGAAAATGGCATTTATCAATTTGGATTTTTAATTGACTCGTTTCTAACGCTTTAAAAATATCATTTAAGGATTTAATGTGCTCTTGGAGTGAAACGCTAAATATTAAAACGTCATCTAAATAAACCACGCAAGTTTTATTTATGAAATCACGGAGAACGTCATTCATTAAACGTTGGAACGTCGCCGGGGCATTTTTTAGCCCGAACGGCATCCTCACGAACTCGTATAGACAATGTGGCGTCACAAATGCCGTTTTATGTCGATCTTCTTCTTTGACTAGCACTTGGTGGTAGCCTTTGGCTAAGTCTATTGTTGAGAAGTACTGTGCCCGTCCTAGTTTATCTAGGAGAGATTCGATATTAGGAAGCGGAAATTTGTCGTCTACCGTTATTTCGTTTAAACGACGGTAGTCTACCACTAGTCGAAACTTTTTTATTCCTGAGTTGTCACTCTTTTGTGGAACGACTATAAGTGGGCTTGAAAATCGCGACTTTTTTTTTCTGATAATACCCTGCTCTTCCATTTCTCTTATTTGTTTTCTTACTTCCTCCTCGTGTTTCGGAGGATATCGATACAGTTTTGAGTTCAATTGTGTATCACATGTGGTAGGTATTTCATGTTTTACATTCGGAGTACTAGTGAGTATATCCCCTTCTTTGTAAAAAATGTGTTCGAAGTTTTGTATCACTTTTAATATCGCGTTATGTTCTTTCTTATTTAAATGTTCTAATTGCAACCGCTTAATAAAATCATCGTTAACTTTTTCTAGGACACAGATTTCTTGGTGTGGGTTTGGGTCATTAATGAATTTTATTGTTTGTCCGTTAAGTGTTATAGTCCGGTCATCTAAGTCTATTATTGTGTCTAATGTATTCAACAGGTCTGTCCCTAGAGTGAACTGATATTTACGATTGGTGAGTGGTCTAACTTTCCACCTAATTAATGCACCTTTTCGTAATTTAAACTTTTTTGGGGCTGGAGAATGAACCTCATTGTTAACGACGTCTTTGCCTGTTATCGTTGAAAACCATATAGGACTAATCTTTATTTTATTAAAATTGTTGACTTTCTCGTCTATTATTGACAATGTTGCCCCCGTATCTATTAGTGCTAAATATTCAATCTCATTTATAGTTAATTTAATTAAAGGTAGGGATTCCGAGGCTAGTTCTGAAAAAAGGTTCAGGTTCATTTGTATTTATTTCGGAATCATTTAAATTTTGAGAATTTTTATTTGAAGGTTCTACACAATAACCTTGATTATCCCGTTTTGAATTTCTTCTATGGCCTCGTATATTTTCTCTTTCAATATTGTCAACCTCCATTCTTTCGACCGGAGGCTGTCTAGATTGATTTGAATTTCGTCTAGTTTGACCAGAGTTGCGATTATTGGTTCTGTGCTGGTCGTTATTTTGATTGTAACGATTCGAATTATTTGAATTATAGTTCTGATCGTTGAAGTAATCACGTGAATTGTAATTATTTTCTCTTCGCTGGCCACTATTTTGATTATAACGATCAGAATTACCTGAATTTTTATTATGATAATAGGAGTTGTTACGTGAATTATCGTGATTATTTTCTGAATGAGTAAATGGGCGGTTTGAACTATTGTTATTTTGTCGATGCCTAAAGCCATTTTGAAACTCGCCATGATTATTTAGATTACTATTTGACTCTCTACCTGTGTCGGAATTGTTTTTATGTGTAAAATTTTTTTGATTCTTTTCGGGATTGAAATTTTTCTGTTTTTTAAATTCTGATCTGATACAAAAATCTTCGAATCTTCTTTCGTTCATAACTGTTAATATTTCATTTAGATTTTTCAAATGAAAAATTTTTTCTAAAAGAACACCCTGAGTTATTTCCTTAATTGTAACTACAAGCAAGGATTCTACATTTGACAAATCAATATATGGAGAATTCTTATAATAACATATCAACTCATCGGTTTTGGTTTTAATTTTCTGAATTTCAACTATTAATTCACTCACCGTGTTTACACGTAAGCTGCTGATACGCCGATAAATTTCTGCTGGCTCGGTATCTGGTTTATATCGAAGACGTAGTTGAGCCTTTATTTCTGCCCAGCTTTCCGGGTGCTCGATGTTGATTAGAACGTCTTTCGCCTCGCCTTGTATCTTCTCATAATAGATACTCCTGACTGCCTCTGCCTTGAGATCCTCAGTTGTGATTCCGTTTAAATAGTGTTCCACATTATTTATGAAGGCATTTATGGTGACGTCGCCTGTCCCTGTAAAGTTGCTCATCTGTCGAATTTCTTTGAATATTTTCATTTTTGGATCCGCCCCTCCTGAAAGGGGTTGCTGCGCCATCAGTTGTCTAACAAGGCTCTCCGTTGTATTTTGGAGATTTGTTATCTGCTGCAATGCTGCCGCAAGATTTGAAATATGGTTTTCTTTTTCTAATAGTTGTTGTTGCAACATTTGAATATGTTGTTCAGGTTGTGCCATTTCTTCTGTTTCAGTTTCGTTGCTAATACGCCTCTGAATGTCGAATATATCTTTTCTTGTGTTTTTCCTTTCTGGCATTAATTTTTTTAGAAGCACTTCACTTATATCTTTTGTACTTTTGCACTGTTTATTTTCACTTTACCGAATTAACCTTCGCGGCTTGAACGGTTTAAAGATTTTGTTTAAAGTTCGGCACTTCGCGTTTAATGATATTAATCTTGTTCGATTTTGAATAACATTTTCACGCTTACCGAGTTTCCCGACTGCGCCAATTATGTGAGTGCTTGCTGATGTGGCCAAAAAAAATAAAATAGAAAGAAACACAATTGAATATTAGTTTCACACTTTATTTGAACAATATAACTTTTCTAACTTTGCGCAGCGCTTTCGCGAGTACAGATACAACTGGGGCGAGTCTGTTCTCACCTGGCTAATTTTATTACATTCCAAATGCTGACTGCATGTCTGCGGCGTTTACCTGTCGCTCGTTGCAATTCGCCAATATCATGTTTGCAACGTTTACCTGTTGATCATTGGAATTTGCTCATCTTATGTCTGCGACAGGTAAGCGTTGCAGGTGTTTTGTTACATCTGTTATCATCTCTTTATATTTTTGTTCTATGTTACTTATGGTATACATAACTCACATTACTCGAACTAGAAGATATCACTAAAATTTCAAACATAAATTCAAAATGTCTCACTACACTGATGATGAATATGCAGATATTATGTACGTATATGGAGAGTGCCGGGGAAGTTCATAAGCGGTGCAATCTTTGTATCAATAGAGATATCCCCATCGACGGATTTCTGAACGGAGAGTGTTTCAACAACACAAGGATTTGAGAAACTGGCAGCGTTAGGACGAGCCGAGTAAATGCTAATCCTGCGCCTGCAATCGCTGCACGGACCGATGAAAAAATACTGCTTGCAGTGGAAACTGACCCATCAATCAGTATTCGACGATTGGCGTTGCAGTTTAACGTGTTTACGTGGAAAGTTTGGAGTATTTTAAAAGCAGCCCGTTTACATTCCTACCACCACACACCAGTGCCGAAGCTGCTAACGATCGATTTGCCTAAAAAGATGGAATTCTGCAATTGGCTCCTTGAGAAACAATTAAACAACGAAAAAATTTTGAACACCCTTCTCTTGACGGATGAGTCCTTATTTACCAGGGACGGTATCACAAACTTTCACAATTTACATACTTGGGCTGAGAGCAATCCACAAACGAGAAGGACTTCATCGTTTCAGCATAGATTCGGCGTAAATTTATGGGCAGGAGTGATTGGTAACGATTTAGTTGGACCTATTAGGCTGCAGCGTACTTAAAATAGTACCAACAACTTACATTTTTTAAGACATGATCTGCAGGACTTATTGGAAGATATTTCACGGCAACGATTGGCTTCCATGTTTTACCAACACGATGGTGCTTCAGCTCACTATGGCCGACCAGTCAGAGATTGGTTGAATTCCAATTATACCAATCGCTGGATCGCACAGTGCCCGATTTTCCGAAAAAGCTGGCCAAAATTCGAATTTTTTTTTTTGATATTATCAAGTAGTACACGATAAAGTGTGCCAGGGTGCACTACTGTGTATAGCTGTGGAAGCCTAATCAGTTTTCATGTGTACTTTCCGAGTTAGAGCAGGTTGAACAGATATGCCTAGGAGCCACACCTGTCAGTTGTCTACAGTCTAAAATTTTGCGCGGTTAATAAAGTGTCGATACAGTGCTCCTGAGTGATTTTTTCTCTACATAGTCCAATGGAAGGTGTTGTCGAAGGTGTTTATAGCATATTATGTGAATCGTCTGCTTTGAATGCAAGAAATGCCTTTAAATATCTAATATCAATCATGAGCATGCACGACCGGATTTTTGTCAACATTGTATCTATACACACGTTGAAGGTTATGAGATTAATGGAGATTAGTGGTCTACCAACGTTTTTTGTAACGATTGCAGTGTAAGTTATTGATATTTTGCAAGATCTCGTGCCACGGGGCACCACTACATTTTTGTGTCTGTTTTATCACGCGGTGCGCTGGTGGCTTTGCAGCGCGTACAGGGAGCAAGTTGCATTAAAATCGAGTTTTTGGTTCCTTGGGGACTCCCTGTGTATTCCTCAGGAAGTCCCTGAGGAGTATGGTTTTTTGCAAAGTGTATATGATTGTATAATATATAAGGTGTTATACGAGCAGGGACGTAGTGTGCTTTTCGGGGGCCAATGGATTTTTTTTTTAATTTTCCAATCTTTAATTTTTTTGTTAGTATTTCAATTATTTTTGTAAACGATTTAATTATTCCAGAGACCAATTAATGTTGTACAATAAAGTCGCCGTGAAATTATCGATGCATTCTATAAACAGTTGCATTTGGATCTGGGCGACAAAATAAAGATTCTTTAACAACGTATATTGAAAGATAAAAGGGGAATCTTTTACGTTCGATACAGGCGAGAAAAATGCATTGAAGGATCTTATCAACACCTTGAAAAGAAAATGGATTAACAGCAAAAGAACAAATGAACGTTTTGTGACAAAAAACGCAGAATGGTTGAATAGTACTATAGCCTTCAAGGTGTGTTTATTCATAAACTCATGCTATATATATGTGTTTATTCATAAACTCATGCTATAATTATTCATAAACTCATGCTATATTGAATAAAACTAACTTTAAATTTTTTAAACTTTGGGTTTGAGCGTAGAACCTTTCAATCGTGCTCCTATGATATTGCAAGTTTTGTTATGCGGTTTTTCAGTCAATATCGATTTGCTCAAAAAATATTGCTTCGACACCGCAAAAATGTTAGTTGAAACATATTCATGGTACTGCATGCCTACGTCCATTCATATAGTACGAATTCTTGGCTACCTCATCATTGAATGGACGCTATTGCCGATTGGACAACTGTCCGAGGAAGCCCAGGAATCACGCAATAAAGATATTAAAAGATATCGAGAGAATTTTTCACGAAAATGTTCCAGTGAAAGTATCATGACGGATCTTATTCATTGGTTGCTTGTGTCCTCAGATCCACTTATTTCTAGTTTAAGATTAGATCCGCCAAAAAAAATTGCGCACTGTCATCAGCCGATTAAACTATTGGCTCCAATGGAGATTTTGAGTGCAGATTTGATATCAGATAACTCTGACGCAAGTTCATTTGCAGATGATGGTTCTGCCTCTAATAGTGATTAAGATCAGGTTGTTATGATTTTCAATAGCGTTATAACTCGTTAAGGATTAATTGAATCATTACAATTATAATGACTGACTGCAATAATATTATTTGGTACAATAAAATTCATTACATGACTTATTTATCTCCTTTTTTCTTCAGCGTCTTCCACCACTCTTGCAAATAAATTAAGTTTCAATTGGACGACCACTTTTATATTGTAGGCATGTCAAACAGTAATTTTGTATTTTTCTTTTTATATTTATAGAAAATATAATTTTTTTTCAAAATCTAAACCACGTAAATGATGTTTGGTTTCAATTGATAAACGTACTTTCAATATTCACAGTAAAAGTCCGCCAATTTTTAACCGCCATTTTGAATTTTGAAAAAAAAAAAATATCATATTCGAATTGAGCAACTAAAGAAACTACAGTACTGGAAGTTTTGCTGTGATCGAATAACTTTTCGGATTTTGGCCAGCTTTTCCGAAAATTCGGCCACTCTGGATCGGTAGAAATGGACCAATACACTGGCCTGCGAGATCTCCTGATCTAACAATTATGGATTTTTACTAATGTTCGAAGAACATTAGTATTAAAATCGACTCTTTTACTAATGTTCGAAGAACACTAGTATTAAAATCGACTCGGCCAAAAATTCATATTTCCATATATAGATATATATATATATATATATATATATATATATATATATATATATATATATATATATATATATATATATATATATATATATATATCATCAAAAAATTTCAGTGAGATAATCTCGCTAACGCGCCATCCGATTGAGCTGAAACTTTCAGGATACATTGGTGTATATGCCGAATAGGTCCATGTCTCACTAAATGTCAATTATCTTTAATCTTTTGGCGCCGGTGGCCATTTTAGTGAAATTTTTAATATACCTATTAATCCGTACAAAAATAGTTTTCGCAAAAATAAAGTTGACGAAATAAATTTTGAACGTGTTCTACATGTGAATCAGATAATGTTTTGGAATTTTTTAACCCCATGTGAGCGCTGGGTGCCTAAAAAGAGAACGGGAAAATTTGAAAATTTTTAAATTGCGACAACTTTTGACAGAGCTATTTAATCATTACGAAATTTTCAGGACATATTGATATTATTTAGTTGTAGATTTTTGAAGCTGTTAATGAGCGTACTGGCAACTCTGCAGCTAAAACAGGCTCTGAAGGTAAAAACCTCCAAATCATCGTCTCTCTTGCAAAAATGCCGTTTCTTCAAAAAAAAGCCACTCATATGAAAATCTTTTACTTTGTTTACATAGGCAATAAAAAAAATTTGATACAGTATAACGGGAACGCCTGGCAACCCTTGCCCAATTTACCTATATTTTTAGCATCAAAAACTTATGTTCACGGAAACTCTCGATCCAATTAGCAGAATTAATTGAAATTTGCAGAATGTATTGGCCTTTAAAAGGACCAGGTCTGATAGAAGTGATTTTGAAATGCGGGCGATTCTGTGCCAGTAGTGCTATCTTGAAAAATCACTAAAAAAGATAACTGCTTTTAGCCCTATAAATTCTGATTGGATCGTTCGATTTTGACAAAATTCAGACAGTAGCTGGACCTTACTTTAAGCCACGTTTGGTGTAAATTCAGTTGAAAACTTCGCATGGACCTGCCAGTTATGTTAATTTTGGTGTTTTAAATTTGAAAAAATAAAAATTTGGAAGTGAAAACATTCAAACCATAGAATATCCTAAAAATTTTCCGTTTCTTATGTATGCATTTGTTGTATACAAATCTAATGCTTTATTTACACGTTCAAAGTAAAACTTTGGAAATTTCATGTCGGATAAGAACGGTAACCCTTTTCAGTTAACCTTTTTTTTTAGCATCAAAAACTTCTGTTCACGGGAACTCACGAACCAATAATCAGATACAACTGAAATTTACAGAATGCATTGCACTTAGGTAGGACCAGGTCCAATAGAAGCAATTTTGAATTGTGGGCAACTCTGTGCTAGTGGTGCCATCTTGAAAAATTGCAAAGAAAAAAAACTGCTTTTTGCCCTATGTAATGTGAATAAGTTACCAGAAATTCATGAAATTGACAAAGTAGCTGAATCTTACTTTAAACTCTGTTTGATAAAAATTTGGTTGAAAAATTCAATTGGCGCTGCCAGCTATGGTAATTTTTATGTCATGGGTTTTGAAAATTTGCTCAGGAAATAAAACTTTTTGCCCTATAACTTCCAGTGCAGTCATGAAATCAATACAAATTTCATACAATTATTAGAACCTATTGTAAACATTTATCAGGCCAAATTTGGTTGAAAAGCCACGATAGGGTTGACAGCTATTTTTGGTTTTGTGTTTAATTGCAATGTTTTTATTAAGCGGTTTTATCGTAGAATTTTCACATGGTAATGATATTGTAGTGACAATAAGCAGCAAATATTAAGTTTTCGATTATTTCAAAAAACTCGATGCAGGTAACACTAAATTTCTTTATACTCCTATAACTTCGAATGCAATGAAACAACGTGAAGCAGATGTGATATATTCTTAGCTTTGATACTGGCACAAGGTCTCCAGCACGAGTCGGTTGTGCTACTTTTGTATCAATAAATGCTTACAGTTAGTATTCATACCGGGAACATTTACAATGAAAATAAATAACCAATGTTTCAATTCCCAAAGTTCTGCAAATTTTTCGGATTGCAGCCCCAAACACCAACTTCAGTTACAGTGCTGCAGGCACTGAGCATTTTCTTCATTGATGTTATATGAGATGCTGCTCTCAAAATTTTGTGAAATAAGCAACTGATAATATAATTAACCCGGGTTTTGCTCTCATAAACGTTGAAATTTATGCCAGTGGTAATATCCGAAACCTTTCACCATATGAGCTATAATGCATTCTTGAGACCAAAGTAAAACGTGGCATTTAACAGTTTGGCTGTAATAAGCAGCTCATGTGGTGGAATATGCACTCAAAACCAGCACAATTCTTCTACTGTTCTTCGAACATTAGTGTTTCTAGCGGTTAAGGTGCGCTAGAGTTTTTTTCAGATTTAAAATCGGTTTTATTTCACTTTCACTTAGTTTCTTTACCGTGAACCATTTTTGCAACACAATCCACTACACAAGTCTACAGCTAAATAATATCAATATGTCCTGAAAATTTCGTAATGATTGAATAGCTTTGTCAATAGTTATCGCAATTGAAAAATTTTCAAATTTTCCCGTTCTCATTTTAGGCACCCAGCGCACACATAGAGTTAAAAAATTCTAAAGCATTATCCGATTCACATGTAAAACACGTTCGAAATTGATTTCGTCAACTTTATTTTTGCGAAAATTATTTGTGTACGAAATAATAGGTATATTAAAAATATCACTTAAATGGCCGCCGGCGCCAAAAGGTTAACAATAACTGACATTTAGTGAGACCTGGACCTATTCTGCATATACACCAATGTATCCTGAAAGTTTCAGCTCAATCGGATGGCGCGTTCTCGAGATTATCTCACTGAAATTTTTTGATGATATATATATATATATATATATATATATATATATATATATATATATATATATATATATATATATATATATATATATATATATATATATATATATATATATATACATATATATTTATATATATATATATATATATATATATATATATATATATATATATATATATATATATATATACATATATATATTTATTTATTTGGAAATATGAATTTTTGGCCGAATCGATTTTAATACTAATGTTCTTCGAACATTAGTAAAAATGAGAGTTAAGTGTCGCAAAATCGTGAAAATTGTAAAACGAAGCCGAAATGTTGTAATGAATTTGCTACAAGATCCTTAAAGTAACGGGCAAAAGAAGAGTCCTGGCAGGCCTAGTGCACTAAATGATCGTGAAAAGCGGTCAATATTACGAGTAGCGTCAAACTCAACAGCAACAGCGCGACAAATTGCGAAAAAAGCTGGTACGAACACAAACATTTAAGATTTTACAATGGCCAGCTAGATCTCCAGATTTAAATGTTATAGAGAATACTTGGGGTCAACTATACCCTGCTGTTTATTGGGGCAATAAACAGTTCAATTCAATCCAGGAGCTAAAAGATGCCATACAAGAAGCTTCGTGGCTAATTCCGCAGAAATATCTGAAAAATTTATATAAATCTCTACCAAATCGAATGATAACTGTTTTAGCAAAATAAAGAAAGGCAACACTTTATTAAAGCATACAATAATAAACTTAAATTTATCTTTAAATACAGATTTTTTTTTAATACCTTCAGCTGTCCTATCTTTTTGAAGCACCCTTTTTTCAGGTAAATGCGAAAAATTCCTAGAATATTAGTTGAAGGAGCCATTACGTTATATATTCTGAACATTCCTTGCATGTACTATATGACCCACAATCAAATTTTTTACTAATGTTCGAGGAAGAACATTAGTATTAAAATCACTTTGGCCAAAAATTCATATCTATATATATATATATATATATATATATATATATATATATATATATATATATATATATATATATATATATATATATATATATATATATATATATATATATATATATATATATGTATATATATATATATATATATATATATATATATATATATATTTTGATTCACTTCACTGATTCACTGTTTTTGTTTTTACGATAACTATGAAGTGCAAAACAGAAATGACTCCATAAACCAAAGTAGCAGTATTTATACTTCAATATGTCATATCATTTGCGCCGCCTTGTGCAAACATAAAGGCGGCTTTAGATATGCGGTGTTTGTCAAATACCGAACACCTAGTTTGGCAAACTTCGCATGTGTGGTTGGGTTGCTCGCCTACTGCTTGCCCTAGGCCAAGCACAAACATTCGAGTGCTCGCTATTCCCGTAGTTTGTCGAACTTTCAACTCACATCAAAGTAGACGAGCACTGTGTCGGATCCCCGCAGCTCGTTCATCTTCCAGTTTTGGCGAACATTCGGCAATGCCCGAATGTCTAATTCACTGTGCTTGTCATGCCGCAAGCACGAAGCCAAATTACTTGACTCGGTGTTCGGTATTTGGCGAATAGGAGGTGTTTGACAAACACCGCATATCTAATGCCGCCTTAATACGCTAAAACTGCAGCCAACTTTACGTCACTGCTAAATCGGCCATTCCATCTGCAGCAACCTAATATATATATATATATATATATATATATATATATATATATATATATATATATATATATATATATATATATATATATATATATATATATATATATATATATATATATATATATATATATATATATATATATATATATATACATATATATATACATATATATATATATATATATATATATATATATATATATATATATATATATATATATATATATATATATATATATATATATATAAATGTATATCATCAAAAAATTTCAGTGAAAAAATCTCAGGAACGCGAGATCCGATTGAACTGAAATTTTCAGAGTTCATTGGTGTATATGTAGATAGTGCCACGTCTCACAAAAAGTTAATAATCTTTAACCCTTTGGTGCCGGTGGCCATTTTAGTGATAATTTAAATATACCTATTTTGCTGTCAAACAATAACTTTTGCAAAAATAAAGTTTATGTGATAAATTTTTAACAATTTTCAAATGTGAATATGATAATGTTTTTGAAATTTTTAACCCTATGTGTGCGCTAGGCGCCTAAAATGAGATTGGGAAAATTTGAAATTTTTTGAATTGTGATAACTTTTTATTAGATTATCAAATCATAATGAAACTTACAGAACATATAAATGTTGCTAAGTTGCATACTTGCGTAGTTTTTCATGAACGTCCTGGTAACCCTGTAGCTACGGCAGGCACTGAGAATGAAAACATTCAAACTATCGAATCTCCTAAAATATGTCCGTTTCTTAGAATGAAAACCAACTTGTATACAAATCTTATGGTATGTCTAAACAGTCAAGGAAAAACTTTGGAATTTTCATGTCGGACAAGAACGGCAACCCTTTCCCAATTTACCTATATTTTTAGCATCAAACATTTCTGTTCATCGGAACTCACGAACTAATAATCAGATGCAGTTGAAATTTACACATTACATTGGAATCAAGTAGGACCAGGTCCAATAGAAGCGATTTTGAATTGTGGGAAACTCTGTGCCAGTGGTGATGATATTGTAGTGAAAATATATAGCAAATATTAGGTTTTCGATTATTTGACAAATGCCGCGGCTGGTAACCCCAAATTTCTTTATACTCCTTTAACTTCGAACGCAGTCATTGGATCGAGACGAAATTCGCAGGGTAGGTTAATTTTAACGTGATGCAGATATGATGCTGGCAAAAGGTTGCTAGCACGAGTCTGAAGTGCTATTTCTGTATCAATAAATGCTTACAGTTAGTATTCACACCGGAAACATTTACAATGAAAATAAAATAAATAACCAATGTTTCAATTCCCAAATTTCTGCAAAATTTTCAGATCGCAGCCCCAAACACCAACTTCTGTTACATTGCTGCAGGCACTAAGCATTTTCTTCATTGATGTTATAGGAGTTGCAGCTTTCAAAGTTTTGTGAAATAAGCAACTGATAACGAATATAGTTAACAAGTGTTTTGCTCTCATAAACTTTGAAATTCATGCCAGTGGTAATATCTGAAACCTTTCCACCATATGAGTTATAATGAATTCTTAAGACCAAAGTAAAACATGGTGTTTGAAACATTTTGGCTGTAATAAGCAGCTCGTGTGGTAGAATATGCACTCCAAATTTGTACGATTCTTCTACTTATTTATTTATTTATTTAGTTATTCAAATCCATTTTTACAGGCTTCTGCCTGATTATAAAAATAGAAATATTAGATAAAGCGAAAAAGATATTAAAAAAGAAAACAGAAAAATTAACAAATAATTGAAAATATTAAATAAACACATATTTGAAATTACAAAAAATTAATGCCAATATGCAAGTTTATATGAAAAAAAGTGCGAAAAAGTAAAAAAATTTAAAAGAAAATCAAACATTATAAGGAACTGTAGCATCCAGTAATTTTTATATTTTTCATTTAAAAATTACTGGTCACACATCTCCGACCCACACTGTATGGATCGGAGACGCTACAACATTTTGCGATTGAAACCACATTTCAATCGCACAAAAATAAAATCCCGCAAGTCCCCCGGGTGACCTTATTGTTGTTTTGCACAGCCAAAAGAAAATCCCGTTAGATCTTCGTGGCTGTGCAAGTGGCTTGCGAGCTGGGACGCGAAAAATTGTGGCAGTCTGGGTGAAGTAGTAGCGACGTGCGGTCGTCTTTACCGTCGTGGCGAAGTGGTGCTAAAATATGAAAAAGAAAAAAACAAGTACAAATTGAGTGAAGTGCCGTTAGTAGTCTTGTGAAAGTGAAAACATTTTCGTTTTCCCGTCGATAATGTCGGGCCGAAAAACTCAACTGGATAGTGCTCGGAAAATCGCAGATATGCAATAATCAACTGGACGTTTTTCGAACTTAACGCGAAGAACATGATTGCATACCTGCATAACTACTTTACAGATTTACCTCGATGGCATACGTTTGCAATTATAACAACTGGCTATCTCGTGTACTATCCTATGCAAGTCGTCAAGGGAAATCCTTACACTAAAGGATGGCGGCAAGTTGCTTTGGATTGGTCTAACTGTTGCTAGGACGGCATTTGGCCAATAGTTTGTGCACAACTATCAACAAATGCGAAATATTTCATAAGGAGACTTCAATGGATATGAAGAGGGTTTTATCGAGCGAGGCTGTCAGGGAGTTTGATGCGCATTTCACACCCAAGCATTTTGGAGATGAAGATGGTCTCAGTGCAGCCGAAGATTCTTTTCAGCATTAGATGTTATACCGATCAGTGTGGGCGAGAAATCATCTCACGTTGCAATTGTTGTGACAAGCAGCTTACCAACGAGTATACCGACACCAGTCCAGATCAGTAGTAGAAGAGTTCGGAGTATTTAATAATAAAGCAAAGGGATCCGTTGCAAAATAAGAAGAGAAGAGGATAACAATGTGCTTGATAGTGAAAAATGGACCTGTGAGTATCGCACCTATGAGAATTTTCAATTGTCGCATAAATGTACAATGTGCAAAGGAATAAAACCGTATATCAACGGGGATATATTTCGGTGAGTACAGAATCTTTACTAGTAAATAGTAACTACAAACATACACAAGGAGTAAGAATAAGGGCTGACGGCATTGGCAAAGGTCGTAAAATATATATAAACTAAATTACGGAGTTGGAAAGGGGGAAAATGTATTCCAATACATGCAGATTTCGACTTAACGTAAAATCACTATTAACAACGAGAAAAAGAAGCTGTGCTCAAGTCCGCATCGGTTTCATGGGATATAAATCCGCAATTCATTCGCCAGCTGCGTATGTTATTGCAGTCGTGAATATTAAGACATTGTTTGGCTATTTTTTTTGACCGAAATTGTTTTACCGAAATAATCGCATCCAGACGCCTAACGTGCAAGTACATCATTTTGAAATAAAGTAAAGCTGGTATTTAGTTATAATCGCTCTTGCATGCTTCGAATTTCATACGCACCCCAAGGCTAGAAGCTTATCATCAGGCCAGTAGGCTATTTCGTTCGTTGGATAGAGCGAGAAACGATCAACTACTGATGATATATCACTGTTGCGGGGTGGAACTGAACCAACTCGCGAATCATCGGCAGACTCTCTCGGACACTCATTATAATCAGAAATCCAACCTGTTTTACATCCATCGCATCCATCAGTCGACCAGCATCACATTTAACGGACGAAGAGAAGGTTGAGGTAGCTAAACGAATTGGTCTAGTACAACGTTGGCCAATTGGTGCGCACGCTGGATGTAGCAAGAAATCTCGCGAATGTATTTTCTGCAGGATCATGAAGAATCATTAAAAGTGTTTTAAACATATCGAGTTAAAGTTAACAATTTCTTTAAATCTAAATGGGCGTTCAATCCAAGAGTTCTGTTAGTTTTAAATTATTATGTTTGTTTGAAAACCAATCAAGCCTTAAATGCTAAAAGATGATGTGGTTTTTTTTTTTTGCTCTCATGATCTCTCTTAGGTTGTTAAGATTCATTGGTATTTTTAAATGATTCAAGCGCAATTTTTTTGTCGTACGGAAAAGATTTAATCATTGGCTAGTATTTGAGCGAAAAACAGTTTTGTTGTTATAAGTAAACACCTGAATGTCAAACAAATTTTGTAAAAATGTTGCAACATTTTTTTTTAATTCTTATTATTGTCCGTGCTACGTGCACCGAGTGCTTAAAAATAGTACACACACAGTCGCTTTCAAAGGTGGCAATTCTATTGTAGAACCATCGACAGTTGTTTTAGATTTAATAATATTATAATCAAAATATATGGCACCAATATTCTCCTTTATATTTTCTGGGCATGCATACCGATAAAATATTATGTGATATTATCCGTTGAACGGTATCTATTAGAACTCAATCCAATAGCAACTGTATGGAAATTATATTGATTTAAATGGTAGAATTACCATTATTAAACAAAAATTAGAAATTATATTGATTTAATTGGTACCATCACCATTCTTAAACAGAAATTAGAAATTATATTGATTTAAATGGTAGAATTACCATTATTAAACAAAAATTAGAAATTATATTGATTTAAATGGTAGAATTACCATTATTAAACAAAAATTAGAAATTATATTGATTTAAATGGTACAATCACCATTATTAAACAAAAAGTAGAAATTATATTGATTTAAATGGTAGAATTACCATTATTAAACAAAAAGTCGAAATTACATTGATTTAAATAGTAGAATTACCATTATTAAACGAAAATTAGAAATTATATTGATTTAAATGGAAGAACTGCCATTATTAAGCATAAATTAGAAATTATATTGATTAATCTGGAAGAACTACCAGCCCTTTTGGTCTGGTTCTAGAACTGAACTGGAAAGGTACCAATGAACTGTTGTTATCATAGTAGCTTTACATGATTGGAATAATAATAATGTTTTGTTGATTTAAATTCTTTATGGCCTTCTTATTGGGCTGAGTCCCGGGAAGTTCATTCTCCTTTTCAGGGTCTGCGCGTGGCCTGGCTGGCCTATAATGTAATTCGTGAATTTTTTTGTGATTTGTTTTTCAGTACTTAAAAGGGAGGGATACTGGCCATCTAGAATGATAGTTCTTTTTTTGACTTTTGATTAGCTTTTTGAATTTTTGAAATGACGGCCAGTATCAGAGGGTGGAGGACCCCAGACCATCGGGGTCAGGGCTCCACTACCATCGGGGGCCCGGGGCTGTCTGCCTCACCCGGGTTCCTTAGAAAAGAGAGGTAGCCTTTTTCCTTCTTCCCGTTTTAGATTTTCAAGTTTTGGCTCCGTGTTTTGTCACGAGCACTGGGTCTGCTTAGTCAGCCCATGTTGCAGAGCCTGGGTGGTTTCCTTTACGGAACTATGCCCCCTTTTGGTCCCTGGATATGTTTTCATATCAGTTTGCGGCTACGAAATTCATGACGGATGAATACTACGTAGCATCCCGTTTCTTGAGAGCCAACCATCCCCATTTTTTTATGAACCCACCCCAGCCGCAGCGAGCTAGCAAAGCGGCACCCCAGCATCCGTCGGGGTTGGTTAAAGGGTGCTCCGCTAATGCGGACGAGGGGCCTTCACGGCCATTTCTAGGGCACCCTGCTCTCGGGGCAATTCTTTTTTTTTGTTTTGCCTCTTGAATGGCAGCAGCCAATTCTCCTTTCCGACCTTAGCACTCTCGGTTCTGGACTTCGGTCTGGTTCTAAGTTGTGCTAAGGCCACTCCCCATCTTAATATTCGCTACAAATGGCGCCCAACGTGGGGCCCGAAACTTGTTTTTGGGCAACCCACACCAAAGTGAGAAACAGATTATGAGCTTCGTCTCATACTCCCCTCAAGACTTTACGTCTTCAATCCCAAAATTTCCATTCTCACTAGCAGGTCTTAGAATCGCCTCCTTTGCGATTAAATTTACTTCGTTCGAGAGAACAAAACACCTTTATTAAGACCTGCATTGCTCGCTCTTTCCTTACTAGCCGCAAACATCCTTCCCAATCCTTTCCTTTTAAAATCAATTCCTTTTAGCTTACCTTTTGGGCAGCTTCTCGTTGTGTTTGTCTTTTTGAGTTTTTTGACTCTGGGTGCAACCTGGAGGTTGGCCGCGGATAACAGGTTGTGGTGGTTTACCGCCACTCCTGTCCCGGTCAACCGAAGGGCCCCTGCCCCACTTTATGTTGGGAAGCTGTCCCAAATTTGTATATCCTTGCTGTCTTGACCCGGCTTCGGCTCTTGGCTTGGGTTTGGTTCAGGCTGTAGTGGATTACGTGGGATTGGCGTGGTGCCGCCTACACGTCCCTGCAGCTTGGCCAAACTTGAACCATTTGCTGAGGTTGAGTCAAGCAGCAACATAGTTGTTTTGGTCCTTTGCTCCTCTCTTTTCGAGGAATTTCGGGTGAGAGTACAGTCCCCTCATACTGGGCGATTCCCCTTTTGGAATCGACCCAATTAAATTACTGAACTTAAATACTTATCACACTAAAACACTTTTCACACTTGAACATTTTTCTCACCAAAACATTTTTAATACGTAAACACTTCTCATACTTAAACATTTTGTAATTAAAATTTCAATTTCCTGCGATTTTGGAAGTCAAAAGCCAGCCAGCCAGCGGACCTGAATTGAGGAGGGACGGATCGGGTTCCGTCTAGTAAGAAGGCCATCTCTTGAAAATTATAATTATATTTTTTTTGATTCAACTTTGGAAGTTTACAACTTTAGAAAATTTTTTCTAAACTTTTTGGAAGTTATATATTTTTTCTCATTAACTCTAGCATTTGGCTTTAAAATCTTTATACTAGTTGAGAGTTAGTCACACCACTGGTGTGCACCCACTTATATATATATTTTATATATATTTTTGAATTTTTGGCATTCTTGCCCTATTAGTTATTAAGACTCATTGAAGAGTTAGTCACACCACTGGTGTGCATCCACTTATTTTGAATTTGGCACTTTGGCCTATTAGTTGTTAAGATTCTTTGATAAAATTAGACACAAATTTTTTTGTGCATTTGGTTGCGGACTGAATTCCCCGCCAACCAACTTTAGATTAAGCGAATTAATTCGTTAGTCACGAGTATCGTGCATTTTCTTTGAATTTTCATCACTTGCCAATTATTTTCACAGATTGGACATGCCATTGCATCACAGTAGTGAGGATCTGTCTGGCACCACAGTGGAGGCTCAGTGCTCCATATGCCAGCAGTCATTCGCTGCTGCCCAGGTTACGTACACCACAAAATGTGGTCATACATTTCATGAAACGTGCCTGGAGCAATGGCTTCGGAATCATACAGATTGCCCGCTGTGCCGTGGACCACTGAGTCTCCCCTTAGGAGCCAGACAGGCCCCCACTGCTGCAGCATCTATGCCACGAGGGGCTCGGCCTAAAACACAACGGCCGGGAGTGAGAACCCGAGGCATGAGAAATGATGATTTGGAAATCAGGGACTTCGATTTGCAGGCCGAGTCGGGGGCGGAGGGTTTAATTCAGCCACCTGGCCCGTCATCAAAAGCGTCCCCAATCTCAGATATGACGTCAGAAGCCGCAGGAGCGCGCTCTATAGTGCCCCAAGATTTAAGCGGACTTCAGCAACAGATTAACGAATTGCAGAACGGCATGCGTGTGATGCTGGAGCGCATGGCCCAATTGAACCTTCCGTCCCGGACTGGGAATGTAGAGTCGCCCAGACTTAACCCTCGCGCACAATCATTTGTACCAGTGCCGCGATCCTACTCACCTCGCACCCCTCGTGGTAATAATGTCCAGTTCCACCACGATAAGGTGGCTAGCATCATTGGTGGGTGGGGCCTAAAATTCTCGGGTCGCGAATCCTCTATGCCCGTGGAAGTTTTTATTAACAGGGTAGCGGCTCTCACTAGAAATACCTTGGGCGGAAATTTTAATGTTCTATGCCAGCATATGCACCTACTTTTGATAGGACCTGTCGCTGATTGGTATTGGCGGTTTTACAATTCAAGACGTGACTTCAGTTGGAGGGATTTGGAATCGGCCCTGAGCGATCATTTCGCTGATCGCTTCACGGATACCGACATGATGGAGCAGATTCGAGGAAGGAAACAGCGACCCCAAGAAACATTCGACGATTTTAGCGCGGACGTCTACAAGATCGTTGACCGGCTACAGCGCCCTATTGGCGACGCGGACTTAGCTGACATTCTTAGACGCAATTTATTGCCAGAAATCCGTCGTGGTCTGCTACAAATACACCTTCCCTCTGTTCGTCTGCTCCGTCAGGCCGTCATCCGTGCAGAGAACTTTGAAATGGAGCTTGGAGGTCGACGCCGATCCTCCCAATGGAGACACGCTACAGAAGAACTACGTGATGAGTACCCGCTGGTCCAATACGAGGATTCAACCGATGAACATGGAGTGGAGGCAGTCACGGTCCTGCCTACTTGCTGGAACTGCAAGCAAGTGGGACACCGTTTCGACGATTGTTTGGAGCCCAGAACTGTATTCTGCTACGGCTGCGGAAAGGCAGATACTTATAAGCCGAATTGTGTAAACTGCCAAACAAAAAACGGATCGCAGGGAGCGCGGAACAAGATCTCACGCCTCCCGCAGGGCAAACAAGCTCCACCCCGTTCCAGCAGGTAGACAGGACTGATGATCTGTCTCCAAATTCCTTGGGCCCAACCACCAATGATGATAGTATACAGCCGAGTGGGGACTCTACTACCTTATCGATCCCACTCTTACAGGCAGAGCCTCCTACACCTTTGGCTTTTCTGCCATATCATTTAAGATGGCGGAAATATACGGCGGTCCGAAACCGAATTTTTAATTCCGAAATTAACACCATTAAACATCCTTCTATTACACCTAAACGCTCAACGTTGAGAATGAGGCGTTTTTACGCTCAGTTCCGTCGTTGGCGTTATCAATTGGATTGTGCGACTCTGTTGAACGTGCCTCCAGGTGACGTTCGACCGTACGCTCAGGTTCTGTTGTTCGGCCAACTAACATCGGGTTTGATCGACACGGGAGCCAACGTGAGCGTGATGGCGGCTGATCTAGCCCGCTCATTCCTCGAGAGGAACGCTTTTCCATGGAAAAGAGCTTCTCTCGGGTTGAAAACAGCTGACGGCACACAACATCAAGCCGTAGGCCGAGTATCAGCCGACATCACGTTCCGGGGGCTCACCAAGACGTTGACGCTGTGGATAATACCCACTCTCAGTCAGAATCTCTATCTGGGAGTGGACTTCGTCCGTCTTTTCGCCCTGGCCACAGACCTGTTTGCGCCACCACCACAGGTCGACACCACCAACAGCCTCGACGCACTCGACGATTGCGCCCACCCTCTCACACAGGAGCAGCATCGCAGACTTCGGTCTGCGATTGCTTGCTTTCCTTCGTTTGCTGTGGAGGGCTTGGGAAAGACTACGCTCATCCGTCATGAAATCGACACTGGTGACCAGAAACCCATAAAACAGAGACATTTCTCTGTGTCACCAGCTGTCGAAAAGCTCCTATATCAGGAAATTGACCAGATGTTAGCGTTGGGCGTAATCGAAGAGTCGAAGAGTGCATGGTCTTCGCCGGTAACGTTGGTGGTAAAGCCCTCGAAAGTACGCTTATGCCTGGATGCCCGGAAGGTCAATTCGGTCACAGTGAAGGATGCCTATCCTTTGCCGCTGATTGATGGAATTCTCAGCAGACTCCCTAAGGCAAATTTCATCTCTAGCCTTGATTTAAAGGATGCCTTCTGGCAAATACCTTTAGAGGAGAAGTCGAAAGAGAAGACAGCCTTCACTGTGCCCGGTCGACCCCTTTACCATTTTGTCGTGATGCCGTTTGGGTTGTGTAATGCACCCCAAACGATGTCACGACTGATGGATAAGGTTATTCCGCCCCAACTCAAGCACCAGGTATTTGTGTACCTCGACGACCTGTTGGTGATCACAGACGAGTTCGACGCGCACCTTCAGGTACTTCATCAGGTCGCCTTCCATTTGAGACAAGCTGGCCTCACCATCAATGTGGAAAAGAGTAAGTTCCTCTTGCGAGACGTCAAGTACCTTGGCCACATTGTTGGTGGGGGCACTATCCAGACCGATCCTGACAAGGTGAAATCTATCATGGATTTCCCACTTCCCTCTACTACGAAGCAACTCCGAAGATTTCTAGGAATCTGCGGTTGGTATCGGCGCTTCGTCGGAGAATATGCGTCATTGTCAACGCCACTGACAGACATGCTTTCTAAGCGGAGTCAGTTTGTGTGGACCGATGAGAGGCTAAATGCTTTCAAGCAATTGAAACACAGCCTTGCTTCAGCCCCAGTGCTGCACAGCCCAGATTTCAACAAGCCCTTCTCCATCCAATGTGACGCAAGTCAACATGGAGTCGGTGCCGTGCTGGTGCAGCGCACAGAAGACGGAGCTGAAGCCCCCATCGCCTATATGTCCCACAAACTGAATCCCGCTCAGCGAAACTACACCGTCACTGAGCAAGAATGTCTGGCAGCGGTGTTGGCAATCAAGAAGTTCCGCGCCTACGTGGAAGGTCACGAATTTGAAATCGTGACCCACCATGCTTCCCTAAAATGGCTAATGAACCAACCAGACCTTAATGGACGATTAGCCCGGTGGGCCTTGAAACTTCAAGGTTTCAATTTCAAGATTGTCCACCGCAAGGGAAGCCAAAACGTAGTGCCGGACTCCTTGTCGCGCATGTTCTCTGCCGAGGCGTTGATGCCGGCAGAAGGCGAGGAGACTCCAATGGAGCTAGACTTAGAGTCGCCCCACTTCAAAAGTGCCTCCTATACGGAGCTGGCGGCTAAAGTCCAGGCAGAACAAGACCAACTGCCGGACCTAAAAGTTGTAGACGGGTTCGTGTACAAGCGGACTGAGTATGCGACCGGAAACGGACTTCAAGACCAGTTGGCCTGGAAGTTGTGGGTGCCGTCAGAAATGACGGCAGAATTAGTGAAGGGAGCTCATGACCCACCCTTGAGTGCGCATGGTGGCGTGGCCAAAACCCTCGGCCGATTACGGCAATGGTTTTTCTGGCCACGAATGGCCGCTCAAGTGCGTGAATATGTGGGATCATGCCTTACATGCAAAACCACCAAAGCCCCTTCACACACCCTTTGTCCACCAATGACGCTGCAGTCCGTTCCCGAGCGCATATTCCAGCGCTTGTACATCGACATTATCGGCCCCTACCCTAGGTCCAAGTCTGGCAACATTGGAGCGCTCATCGTCTTAGACCATCTTTCGCGTTTCCCCTTCGTTGAGCCGCTTCGGAAGTTCACTGCGAAAGCAGTCATCGACATCCTGCGGAAAAGGGTATTTCACCTTGTTGGAGTCCCGGAAAGTGTCATAACGGACAATGGTGTACAATTTCGGGCGTCTATCTTTCAGACCTTTCTACAGGAATTCGGTATCGGACATACCTTCACCGCCGTGTATTCCCCTCAAGCCAATGCCTCGGAACGTCTTAACCGTTCCATACTGGCAGCAATTCGATCTTATATTGACCCTGCTCAAAAGGAATGGGACGCCAAAATCCCAGAGATAACCTGCGCGTTGCGCTCAGCACCTCACGCGACGATAGGGACTTCGCCCTATCAGGCAGTCTTCGGCCAACCAATGGTCACCCATGGCCGCACTTACCAACTTTTGCGGCAACTCCATCTCCTGGATGACCCCGAGACCACTCTGCCACCTCCTGACCACCTGGCTCTTCTACGCCAAACCATCCGCGACCTCACCACCCAAGCCCAGTCTCGCAATGCCAAGGCCTATAATCTTCGTTCCAGATTGGTTACCTACCAGCCTGGCGAAGTGGTCTTCAGGCGCAACTTCCGGCAAAGTGACGCAGCCGCGCACTACAATGCAAAGCTGGACCGGAAGTTCTTACCTAGTAAGGTAATTAAGAAGATCGGCGGTGCTTATTACCAGCTGGCCGATCAAAATGGACGATCAGTGGGCGTCTTTCACGCGAAAGACATCACTAAGTGATATACCCACTAGTTCACCAGTTCACGATCTGTTTCCAAATCTCATTTGGAGATCGTCCATTTGCGCCTATTTCAGGTGTCACTCCTGCCCCAAATAGAAAGTATCCAGAGATGTTCACCTGGTTCACCATTTCCTCTATCAAAGATACTTTCGTCATTAACTTAGCATACGTGTTCACGAAATTTCCTACAATGATATTTACTCCTTTTTATTTGCTCACTAGTTCACGCAATAAATCTAAAAGATTGGATAGTAAAAGACTTGATCACCTGTTCACGTCATTGTCTTTCACCTATTACATCCATCCTTCAGCTCTTTCCACGCACTTGCCCTTGTGGAAAGATCTGTGTTGTAGCATCCAGTAATTTTTATATTTTTCATTTAAAAATTACTGGTCACACATCTCCGACCCACACTGTATGGATCGGAGACGCTACAACATTTTGCGATTGAAACCACATTTCAATCGCACAAAAATAAAATCCCGCAAGTCCCCCGGGTGACCTTATTGTTGTTTTGCACAGCCAAAAGAAAATCCCGTTAGATCTTCGTGGCTGTGCAAGTGGCTTGCGAGCTGGGACGCGAAAAATCGTGGCAGTCTGAATGAAGTACCGTCGTGGCGAAGTGGTGCTAAAATATGAAAAAGAAAAAAACAAGTACAAATTGAGTGAAGTGCCGTTAGTAGTCTTGTGAAAGTGAAAACATTTTCGTTTTCCCGTCGATAATGTCGGGCCGAAAAACTCAACTGGATAGTGCTCGGAAAATCGCAGATATGCAATAATCAACTGGACGTTTTTCGAACTTAACGCGAAGAACATGATTGCATACCTGCATAACTACTTTACAGATTTACCTCGATGGCATACGTTTGCAATTATAACAACTGGCTATCTCGTGTACTATCCTATGCAAGTCGTCAAGGGAAATCCTTACACTAAAGGATGGCGGCAAGTTGCTTTGGATTGGTCTAACTGTTGCTAGGACGGCATTTGGCCAATAGTTTGTGCACAACTATCAACAAATGCGAAATATTTCATAAGGAGACTTCAATGGATATGAAGAGGGTTTTATCGAGCGAGGCTGTCAGGGAGTTTGATGCGCATTTCACACCCAAGCATTTTGGAGATGAAGATGGTCTCAGTGCAGCCGAAGATTCTTTTCAGCATTAGATGTTATACCGATCAGTGTGGGCGAGAAATCATCTCACGTTGCAATTGTTGTGACAAGCAGCTGACCAACGAGTATACCGACACCAGTCCAGATCAGTAGTAGAAGAGTTCGGAGTATTTAATAATAAAGCAAAGGGATCCGTTGCAAAATAAGAAGAGAAGAGGATAACAATGTGCTTGATAGTGAAAAATGGACCTGTGAGTATCGCACCTATGAGAATTTTCAATTGTCGCATAAATGTACAATGTGCAAAGGAATAAAACCGTATATCAACGGGGATATATTTCGGTGAGTACAGAATCTTTACTAGTAAATAGTAACTACAAACATACACAAGGAGTAAGAATAAGGGCTGACGGCATTGGCAAAGGTCGTAAAATATATATAAACTAAATTACGGAGTTGGAAAGGGGGAAAATGTATTCCAATACATGCAGATTTCGACTTAACGTAAAATCACTATTAACAACGAGAAAAAGAAGCTGTGCTCAAGTCCGCATCGGTTTCATGGGATATAAATCCGCAATTCATTCGCCAGCTGCGTATGTTATTGCAGTCGTGAATATTAAGACATTGTTTGGCTATTTTTTTTGACCGAAATTGTTTTACCGAAATAATCGCATCCAGACGCCTAACGTGCAAGTACATCATTTTGAAATAAAGTAAAGCTGGTATTTAGTTATAATCGCTCTTGCATGCTTCGAATTTCATACGCACCCCAAGGCTAGAAGCTTATCATCAGGCCAGTAGGCTATTTCGTTCGTTGGATAGAGCGAGAAACGATCAACTACTGATGATATATCACTGTTGCGGGGTGGAACTGAACCAACTCGCGAATCATCGGCAGACTCTCTCGGACACTCATTATAATCAGAAATCCAACCTGTTTTACATCCATCGCATCCATCAGTCGACCAGCATCACATTTAACGGACGAAGAGAAGGTTGAGGTAGCTAAACGAATTGGTCTAGTACAACGTTGGCCAATTGGTGCGCACGATGGATGTAGCAAGAAATCTCGCGAATGTATTTTCTGCAGGATCATGAAGAATCATTAAAAGTGTTTTAAACATATCGAGTTAAAGTTAACAATTTCTTTAAATCTAAATGGGCGTTCAATCCAAGAGTTCTGTTAGTTTTAAATTATTATGTTTGTTTGAAAACCAATCAAGCCCAAAATGCTAAAAGATGATGTGGTTTTTTGTTTTTGCTCTCATGATCTCTCTTAGGTTGTTAAGATTCATTGGTATTTTTAAATGATTCAAGCGCAATTTTTTTGTCGTACGGAAAAGATTTAATCATTGGCTAGTATTTGAGCGAAAAACAGTTTTGTTGTTATAAGTAAACACCTGAATGTCAAACAAATTTTGTAAAAATGTTGCAACATTTTTTTTGAATTCTTATTATTGTCCGTGCTACGTGCACCGAGTGCTTAAAAATAGTACACACACAGTCGCTTTCAAAGGTGGCAATTCTATTGTAGAACCATCGACAGTTGTTTTAGATTTAATAATATTATAATCAAAATATATGGCACCAATATTCTCCTTTATATTTTCTGGGCATGCATACCGATAAAATATTATCTGATATTATCCGTTGAACGATATCTATTAGAACTCAATCCAATAGCAACTGTATGGAAATTATATTGATTTAAATGGTAGAATTACCATTATTAAACAAAAATTAGAAATTATATTGATTTAATTGGTACAATCACCATTCTTAAACAGAAATTAGAAATTATATTGATTTAAATGGTAGAATTACCATTATTAAACAAAAATTAGAAATTATATTGATTTAAATGGTAGAATTACCATTATTAAACAAAAATTAGAAATTATATTGATTTAAATGGTACAATCACCATTATTAAACAAAAAGTAGAAATTATATTGATTTAAATGGTAGAATTACCATTATTAAACAAAAAGTCGAAATTACATTGATTTAAATAGTAGAATTACCATTATTAAACGAAAATTAGAAATTATATTGATTTAAATGGAAGAACTGCCATTATTAAGCATAAATTAGAAATTATATTGATTAATCTGGAAGAACTACCAGCCCTTTTGGTCTGGTTCTAGAACTGAACTGGAAAGGTACCAATGAACTGTTGTTATCATAGTAGCTTTACATGATTGGAATAATAATAATGTTTTGTTGATTTAAATTCTTTATGGCCTTCTTATTGGGCTGAGTCCCGGGAAGTTCATTCTCCTTTTCAGGGTCTGCGCGTGGCCTGGCTGGCCTATAATGTAATTCGTGAATTTTTTTGTGATTTGTTTTTCAGTACTTAAAAGGGAGGGATACTGGCCATCTAGAATGATAGTTCTTTTTTTGACTTTTGATTAGCTTTTTGAATTTTTGAAATGACGGCCAGTATCAGAGGGTGGAGGACCCCAGACCATCGGGGTCAGGGCTCCACTACCATCGGGGGCCCGGGGCTGTCTGCCTCACCCGGGTTCCTTAGAAAAGAGAGGTAGCCTTTTTCCTTCTTCCCGTTTTAGATTTTCAAGTTTTGGCTCCGTGTTTTGTCACGAGCACTGGGTCTGCTTAGTCAGCCCATGTTGCAGAGCCTGGGTGGTTTCCTTTACGGAACTATGCCCCCTTTTGGTCCCTGGATATGTTTTCATATCAGTTTGCGGCTACGAAATTCATGACGGATGAATACTACGTAGCATCCCGTTTCTTGAGAGCCAACCATCCCCATTTTTTTATGAACCCACCCCAGCCGCAGCGAGCTAGCAAAGCGGCACCCCAGCATCCGTCGGGGTTGGTTAAAGGGTGCTCCGCTAATGCGGACGAGGGGCCTTCACGGCCATTTCTAGGGCACCCTGCTCTCGGGGCAATTCTTTTTTTTTGTTTTGCCTCTTGAATGGCAGCAGCCAATTCTCCTTTCCGACCTTAGCACTCTCGGTTCTGGACTTCGGTCTGGTTCTAAGTTGTGCTAAGGCCACTCCCCATCTTAATATTCGCTACAAATGGCGCCCAACGTGGGGCCCGAAACTTGTTTTTGGGCAACCCACACCAAAGTGAGAAACAGATTATGAGCTTCGTCTCATACTCCCCTCAAGACTTTACGTCTTCAATCCCAAAATTTCCATTCTCACTAGCAGGTCTTAGAATCGCCTCCTTTGCGATTAAATTTACTTCGTTCGAGAGAACAAAACACCTTTATTAAGACCTGCATTGCTCGCTCTTTCCTTACTAGCCGCAAACATCCTTCCCAATCCTTTCCTTTTAAAATCAATTCCTTTTAGCTTACCTTTTGGGCAGCTTCTCGTTGTGTTTGTCTTTTTGAGTTTTTTGACTCTGGGTGCAACCTGGAGGTTGGCCGCGGATAACAGGTTGTGGTGGTTTACCGCCACTCCTGTCCCGGTCAACCGAAGGGCCCCTGCCCCACTTTATGTTGGGAAGCTGTCCCAAATTTGTATATCCTTGCTGTCTTGACCCGGCTTCGGCTCTTGGCTTGGGTTTGGTTCAGGCTGTAGTGGATTACGTGGGGTTGGCGTGGTGCCGCCTACACGTCCCTGCAGCTTGGCCAAACTTGAACCATTTGCTGAGGTTGAGTCAAGCAGCAACATAGTTGTTTTGGTCCTTTGCTCCTCTCTTTTCGAGGAATTTCGGGTGAGAGTACAGTCCCCTCATACTGGGCGATTCCCCTTTTGGAATCGACCCAATTAAATTACTGAACTTAAATACTTATCACACTAAAACACTTTTCACACTTGAACATTTTTCTCACCAAAACATTTTTAATACGTAAACACTTCTCATACTTAAACATTTTGTAATTAAAATTTCAATTTCCTGCGATTTTGGAAGTCAAAAGCCAGCCAGCCAGCGGACCTGAATTGAGGAGGGACGGATCGGGTTCCGTCTAGTAAGAAGGCCATCTCTTGAAAATTATAATTATATTTTTTTTGATTCAACTTTGGAAGTTTACAACTTTAGAAAATTTTTTCTAAACTTTTTGGAAGTTATATATTTTTTCTCATTAACTCTAGCATTTGGCTTTAAAATCTTTATACTAGTTGAGAGTTAGTCACACCACTGGTGTGCACCCACTTATATATATATTTTATATATATTTTTGAATTTTTGGCATTCTTGCCCTATTAGTTATTAAGACTCATTGAAGAGTTAGTCACACCACTGGTGTGCATCCACTTATTTTGAATTTGGCACTTTGGCCTATTAGTTGTTAAGATTCTTTGATAAAATTAGACACAAATTTTTTTGTGCATTTGGTTGCGGACTGAATTCCCCGCCAACCAACTTTAGATTAAGCGAATTAATTCGTTAGTCACGAGTATCGTGCATTTTCTTTGAATTTTCATCACTTGCCAATTATTTTCACAGATTGGACATGCCATTGCATCACAGTAGTGAGGATCTGTCTGGCACCACAGTGGAGGCTCAGTGCTCCATATGCCAGCAGTCATTCGCTGCTGCCCAGGTTACGTACACCACAAAATGTGGTCATACATTTCATGAAACGTGCCTGGAGCAATGGCTTCGGAATCATACAGATTGCCCGCTGTGCCGTGGACCACTGAGTCTCCCCTTAGGAGCCAGACAGGCCCCCACTGCTGCAGCATCTATGCCACGAGGGGCTCGGCCTAAAACACAACGGCCGGGAGTGAGAACCCGAGGCATGAGAAATGATGATTTGGAAATCAGGGACTTCGATTTGCAGGCCGAGTCGGGGGCGGAGGGTTTAATTCAGCCACCTGGCCCGTCATCAAAAGCGTCCCCAATCTCAGATATGACGTCAGAAGCCGCAGGAGCGCGCTCTATAGTGCCCCAAGATTTAAGCGGACTTCAGCAACAGATTAACGAATTGCAGAACGGCATGCGTGTGATGCTGGAGCGCATGGCCCAATTGAACCTTCCGTCCCGGACTGGGAATGTAGAGTCGCCCAGACTTAACCCTCGCGCACAATCATTTGTACCAGTGCCGCGATCCTACTCACCTCGCACCCCTCGTGGTAATAATGTCCAGTTCCACCACGATAAGGTGGCTAGCATCATTGGTGGGTGGGGCCTAAAATTCTCGGGTCGCGAATCCTCTATGCCCGTGGAAGTTTTTATTAACAGGGTAGCGGCTCTCACTAGAAATACCTTGGGCGGAAATTTTAATGTTCTATGCCAGCATATGCACCTACTTTTGATAGGACCTGTCGCTGATTGGTATTGGCGGTTTTACAATTCAAGACGTGACTTCAGTTGGAGGGATTTGGAATCGGCCCTGAGCGATCATTTCGCTGATCGCTTCACGGATGCCGACCTGATGGAGCAGATTCGAGGAAGGAAACAGCGACCCCAAGAAACATTCGACGATTTTAGCGCGGACGTCTACAAGATCGTTGACCGGCTACAGCGCCCTATTGGCGACGCGGACTTAGCTGACATTCTTAGACGCAATTTATTGCCAGAAATCCGTCGTGGTCTGCTACAAATACACCTTCCCTCTGTTCGTCTGCTCCGTCAGGCCGTCATCCGTGCAGAGAACTTTGAAATGGAGCTTGGAGGTCGACGCCGATCCTCCCAATGGAGACACGCTACAGAAGAACTACGTGATGAGTACCCGCTGGTCCAATACGAGGATTCAACCGATGAACATGGAGTGGAGGCAGTCACGGTCCTGCCTACTTGCTGGAACTGCAAGCAAGTGGGACACCGTTTCGACGATTGTTTGGAGCCCAGAACTGTATTCTGCTACGGCTGCGGAAAGGCAGATACTTATAAGCCGAATTGTGTAAACTGCCAAACAAAAAACGGATCGCAGGGAGCGCGGAACAAGATCTCACGCCTCCCGCAGGGCAAACAAGCTCCACCCCGTTCCAGCAGGTAGACAGGACTGATGATCTGTCTCCAAATTCCTTGGGCCCAACCACCAATGATGATAGTATACAGCAGAGTGGGGACTCTACTACCTTATCGATCCCACTCTTACAGGCAGAGCCTCCTACACCTTTGGCTTTTCTGCCATATCATTTAAGATGGCGGAAATATACGGCGGTCCGAAACCGAATTTTTAATTCCGAAATTAACACCATTAAACATCCTTCTATTACACCTAAACGCTCAACGTTGAGAATGAGGCGTTTTTACGCTCAGTTCCGTCGTTGGCGTTATCAATTGGATTGTGCGACTCTGTTGAACGTGCCTCCAGGTGACGTTCGACCGTACGCTCAGGTTCTGTTGTTCGGCCAACTAACATCGGGTTTGATCGACACGGGAGCCAACGTGAGCGTGATGGCGGCTGATCTAGCCCGCTCATTCCTCGAGAGGAACGCTTTTCCATGGAAAAGAGCTTCTCTCGGGTTGAAAACAGCTGACGGCACACAACATCAAGCCGTAGGCCGAGTATCAGCCGACATCACGTTCCGGGGGCTCACCAAGACGTTGACGCTGTGGATAATACCCACTCTCAGTCAGAATCTCTATCTGGGAGTGGACTTCGTCCGTCTTTTCGCCCTGGCCACAGACCTGTTTGCGCCACCACCACAGGTCGACACCACCAACAGCCTCGACGCACTCGACGATTGCGCCCACCCTCTCACACAGGAGCAGCATCGCAGACTTCGGTCTGCGATTGCTTGCTTTCCTTCGTTTGCTGTGGAGGGCTTGGGAAAGACTACGCTCATCCGTCATGAAATCGACACTGGTGACCAGAAACCCATAAAACAGAGACATTTCTCTGTGTCACCAGCTGTCGAAAAGCTCCTATATCAGGAAATTGACCGGATGTTAGCGTTGGGCGTAATCGAAGAGTCGAAGAGTGCATGGTCTTCGCCGGTAACGTTGGTGGTAAAGCCCTCGAAAGTACGCTTATGCCTGGATGCCCGGAAGGTCAATTCGGTCACAGTGAAGGATGCCTATCCTTTGCCGCTGATTGATGGAATTCTCAGCAGACTCCCTAAGGCAAATTTCATCTCTAGCCTTGATTTAAAGGATGCCTTCTGGCAAATACCTTTAGAGGAGAAGTCGAAAGAGAAGACAGCCTTCACTGTGCCCGGTCGACCCCTTTACCATTTTGTCGTGATGCCGTTTGGGTTGTGTAATGCACCCCAAACGATGTCACGACTGATGGATAAGGTTATTCCGCCCCAACTCAAGCACCAGGTATTTGTGTACCTCGACGACCTGTTTGTGATCACAGACGAGTTCGACGCGCACCTTCAGGTACTTCATCAGGTCGCCTTCCATTTGAGACAAGCTGGCCTCACCATCAATGTGGAAAAGAGTAAGTTCCTCTTGCGAGACGTCAAGTACCTTGGCCACATTGTTGGTGGGGGCACTATCCAGACCGATCCTGACAAGGTGAAATCTATCATGGATTTCCCACTTCCCTCTACTACGAAGCAACTCCGAAGATTTCTAGGAATCTGCGGTTGGTATCGGCGCTTCGTCGGAGAATATGCGTCATTGTCAACGCCACTGACAGACATGCTTTCTAAGCGGAGTCAGTTTGTGTGGACCGATGAGAGGCTAAATGCTTTCAAGCAATTGAAACACAGCCTTGCTTCAGCCCCAGTGCTGCACAGCCCAGATTTCAACAAGCCCTTCTCCATCCAATGTGACGCAAGTCAACATGGAGTCGGTGCCGTGCTGGTGCAGCGCACAGAAGACGGAGCTGAAGCCCCCATCGCCTATATGTCCCACAAACTGAATCCCGCTCAGCGAAACTACACCGTCACTGAGCAAGAATGTCTGGCAGCGGTGTTGGCAATCAAAAAGTTCCGCGCCTACGTGGAAGGTCACGAATTTGAAATCGTGACCCACCATGCTTCCCTAAAATGGCTAATGAACCAACCAGACCTTAATGGACGATTAGCCCGGTGGGCCTTGAAACTTCAAGGTTTCAATTTCAAGATTGTCCACCGAAAGGGAAGCCAAAACGTAGTGCCGGACTCCTTGTCGCGCATGTTCTCTGCCGAGGCGTTGATGCCGGCAGAAGGCGAGGAGACTCCAATGGAGCTAGACTTAGAGTCGCCCCACTTCAAAAGTGCCTCCTATACGGAGCTGGCGGCTAAAGTCCAGGCAGAACAAGACCAACTGCCGGACCTAAAAGTTGTAGACGGGTTCGTGTACAAGCGGACTGAGTATGCGACCGGAAACGGACTTCAAGACCAGTTGGCCTGGAAGTTGTGGGTGCCGTCAGAAATGACGGCAGAATTAGTGAAGGGAGCTCATGACCCACCCTTGAGTGCGCATGGTGGCGTGGCCAAAACCCTCGGCCGATTACGGCAATGGTTTTTCTGGCCACGAATGGCCGCTCAAGTGCGTGAATATGTGGGATCATGCCTTACATGCAAAACCACCAAAGCCCCTTCACACACCCTTTGTCCACCAATGACGCTGCAGTCCGTTCCCGAGCGCATATTCCAGCGCTTGTACATCGACATTATCGGCCCCTACCCTAGGTCCAAGTCTGGCAACATTGGAGCGCTCATCGTCTTAGACCATCTTTCGCGTTTCCCCTTCGTTGAGCCGCTTCGGAAGTTCACTGCGAAAGCAGTCATCGACATCCTGCGGAAAAGGGTATTTCACCTTGTTGGAGTCCCGGAAAGTGTCATAACGGACAATGGTGTACAATTTCGGGCGTCTATCTTTCAGACCTTTCTACAGGAATTCGGTATCGGACATACCTTCACCGCCGTGTATTCCCCTCAAGCCAATGCCTCGGAACGTCTTAACCGTTCCATACTGGCAGCAATTCGATCTTATATTGACCCTGCTCAAAAGGAATGGGACGCCAAAATCCCAGAGATAACCTGCGCGTTGCGCTCAGCACCTCACGCGACGATAGGGACTTCGCCCTATCAGGCAGTCTTCGGCCAACCAATGGTCACCCATGGCCGCACTTACCAACTTTTGCGGCAACTCCATCTCCTGGATGACCCCGAGACCACTCTGCCACCTCCTGACCACCTGGCTCTTCTACGCCAAACCATCCGCGACCTCACCACCCAAGCCCAGTCTCGCAATGCCAAGGCCTATAATCTTCGTTCCAGGTTGGTTACCTACCAGCCTGGCGAAGTGGTCTTCAGGCGCAACTTCCGGCAAAGTGACGCAGCCGCGCACTACAATGCAAAGCTGGACCGGAAGTTCTTACCTAGTAAGGTAATTAAGAAGATCGGCGGTGCTTATTACCAGCTGGCCGATCAAAATGGACGATCAGTGGGCGTCTTTCACGCGAAAGACATCACTAAGTGATATACCCACTAGTTCACCAGTTCACGATCTGTTTCCAAATCTCATTTGGAAATCGTCCATTTGCGCCTATTTCAGGTTTCACTCCTGCCCCAAATAGAAAGTATCCAGAGATGTTCACCTGGTTCACCATTTCCTCTATCAAAGATACTTTCGTCATTAACTTAGCATACGTGTTCACGAAATTTCCTACAATGATATTTACTCCTTTTTATTTGCTCACTAGTTCACGCAATAAATCTAAAAGATTGGATAGTAAAAGACTTGATCACCTGTTCACGTCATTGTCTTTCACCTATTACATCCATCCTTCAGCTCTTTCCACGCACTTGCCCTTGTGGAAAGATCTGTGTTGTAGCATCCAGTAATTTTTATATTTTTCATTTAAAAATTACTGGTCACACATCTCCGACCCACACTGTATGGATCGGAGACGCTACAACATTTTGCGATTGAAACCACATTTCAATCGCACAAAAATAAAATCCCGCAAGTCCCCCGGGTGACCTTATTGTTGTTTTGCACAGCCAAAAGAAAATCCCGTTAGATCTTCGTGGCTGTGCAAGTGGCTTGCGAGCTGGGACGCGAAAAATCGTGGCAGTCTGAATGAAGTAGTAGCGACGTGCGGTCGTCTTTACCGTCGTGGCGAAGTGGTGCTAAAATATGAAAAAGAAAAAAACAAGTACAAATTGAGTGAAGTGCCGTTAGTAGTCTTGTGAAAGTGAAAACATTTTCGTTTTCCCGTCGATAATGTCGGGCCGAAAAACTCAACTGGATAGTGCTCGGAAAATCGCAGATATGCAATAATCAACTGGACGTTTTTCGAACTTAACGCGAAGAACATGATTGCATACCTGCATAACTACTTTACAGATTTACCTCGATGGCATACGTTTGCAATTATAACAACTGGCTATCTCGTGTACTATCCTATGCAAGTCGTCAAGGGAAATCCTTACACTAAAGGATGGCGGCAAGTTGCTTTGGATTGGTCTAACTGTTGCTAGGACGGCATTTGGCCAATAGTTTGTGCACAACTATCAACAAATGCGAAATATTTCATAAGGAGACTTCAATGGATATGAAGAGGGTTTTATCGAGCGAGGCTGTCAGGGAGTTTGATGCGCATTTCACACCCAAGCATTTTGGAGATGAAGATGGTCTCAGTGCAGCCGAAGATTCTTTTCAGCATTAGATGTTATACCGATCAGTGTGGGCGAGAAATCATCTCACGTTGCAATTGTTGTGACAAGCAGCTGACCAACGAGTATACCGACACCAGTCCAGATCAGTAGTAGAAGAGTTCGGAGTATTTAATAATAAAGCAAAGGGATCCGTTGCAAAATAAGAAGAGAAGAGGATAACAATGTGCTTGATAGTGAAAAATGGACCTGTGAGTATCGCACCTATGAGAATTTTCAATTGTCGCATAAATGTACAATGTGCAAAGGAATAAAACCGTATATCAACGGGGATATATTTCGGTGAGTACAGAATCTTTACTAGTAAATAGTAACTACAAACATACACAAGGAGTAAGAATAAGGGCTGACGGCATTGGCAAAGGTCGTAAAATATATATAAACTAAATTACGGAGTTGGAAAGGGGGAAAATGTATTCCAATACATGCAGATTTCGACTTAACGTAAAATCACTATTAACAACGAGAAAAAGAAGCTGTGCTCAAGTCCGCATCGGTTTCATGGGATATAAATCCGCAATTCATTCGCCAGCTGCGTATGTTATTGCAGTCGTGAATATTAAGACATTGTTTGGCTATTTTTTTTGACCGAAATTGTTTTACCGAAATAATCGCATCCAGACGCCTAACGTGCAAGTACATCATTTTGAAATAAAGTAAAGCTGGTATTTAGTTATAATCGCTCTTGCATGCTTCGAATTTCATACGCACCCCAAGGCTAGAAGCTTATCATCAGGCCAGTAGGCTATTTCGTTCGTTGGATAGAGCGAGAAACGATCAACTACTGATGATATATCACTGTTGCGGGGTGGAACTGAACCAACTCGCGAATCATCGGCAGACTCTCTCGGACACTCATTATAATCAGAAATCCAACCTGTTTTACATCCATCGCATCCATCAGTCGACCAGCATCACATTTAACGGACGAAGAGAAGGTTGAGGTAGCTAAACGAATTGGTCTAGTACAACGTTGGCCAATTGGTGCGCACGATGGATGTAGCAAGAAATCTCGCGAATGTATTTTCTGCAGGATCATGAAGAATCATTAAAAGTGTTTTAAACATATCGAGTTAAAGTTAACAATTTCTTTAAATCTAAATGGGCGTTCAATCCAAGAGTTCTGTTAGTTTTAAATTATTATGTTTGTTTGAAAACCAATCAAGCCCAAAATGCTAAAAGATGATGTGGTTTTTTGTTTTTGCTCTCATGATCTCTCTTAGGTTGTTAAGATTCATTGGTATTTTTAAATGATTCAAGCGCAATTTTTTTGTCGTACGGAAAAGATTTAATCATTGGCTAGTATTTGAGCGAAAAACAGTTTTGTTGTTATAAGTAAACACCTGAATGTCAAACAAATTTTGTAAAAATGTTGCAACATTTTTTTTGAATTCTTATTATTGTCCGTGCTACGTGCACCGAGTGCTTAAAAATAGTACACACACAGTCGCTTTCAAAGGTGGCAATTCTATTGTAGAACCATCGACAGTTGTTTTAGATTTAATAATATTATAATCAAAATATATGGCACCAATATTCTCCTTTATATTTTCTGGGCATGCATACCGATAAAATATTATCTGATATTATCCGTTGAACGATATCTATTAGAACTCAATCCAATAGCAACTGTATGGAAATTATATTGATTTAAATGGTAGAATTACCATTATTAAACAAAAATTAGAAATTATATTGATTTAATTGGTACAATCACCATTCTTAAACAGAAATTAGAAATTATATTGATTTAAATGGTAGAATTACCATTATTAAACAAAAATTAGAAATTATATTGATTTAAATGGTAGAATTACCATTATTAAACAAAAATTAGAAATTATATTGATTTAAATGGTACAATCACCATTATTAAACAAAAAGTAGAAATTATATTGATTTAAATGGTAGAATTACCATTATTAAACAAAAAGTCGAAATTACATTGATTTAAATAGTAGAATTACCATTATTAAACGAAAATTAGAAATTATATTGATTTAAATGGAAGAACTGCCATTATTAAGCATAAATTAGAAATTATATTGATTAATCTGGAAGAACTACCAGCCCTTTTGGTCTGGTTCTAGAACTGAACTGGAAAGGTACCAATGAACTGTAGTTATCATAGTAGCTTTACATGATTGGAATAATAATAATGTTTTGTTGATTTAAATTCTTTATGGCCTTCTTATTGGGCTGAGTCCCGGGAAGTTCATTCTCCTTTTCAGGGTCTGCGCGTGGCCTGGCTGGCCTATAATGTAATTCGTGAATTTTTTTGTGATTTGTTTTTCAGTACTTAAAAGGGAGGGATACTGGCCATCTAGAATGATAGTTCTTTTTTTGACTTTTGATTAGCTTTTTGAATTTTTGAAATGACGGCCAGTATCAGAGGGTGGAGGACCCCAGACCATCGGGGTCAGGGCTCCACTACCATCGGGGGCCCGGGGCTGTCTGCCTCACCCGGGTTCCTTAGAAAAGAGAGGTAGCCTTTTTCCTTCTTCCCGTTTTAGATTTTCAAGTTTTGGCTCCGTGTTTTGTCACGAGCACTGGGTCTGCTTAGTCAGCCCATGTTGCAGAGCCTGGGTGGTTTCCTTTACGGAACTATGCCCCCTTTTGGTCCCTGGATATGTTTTCATATCAGTTTGCGGCTACGAAATTCATGACGGATGAATACTACGTAGCATCCCGTTTCTTGAGAGCCAACCATCCCCATTTTTTTATGAACCCACCCCAGCCGCAGCGAGCTAGCAAAGCGGCACCCCAGCATCCGTCGGGGTTGGTTAAAGGGTGCTCCGCTAATGCGGACGAGGGGCCTTCACGGCCATTTCTAGGGCACCCTGCTCTCGGGGCAATTCTTTTTTTTTGTTTTGCCTCTTGAATGGCAGCAGCCAATTCTCCTTTCCGACCTTAGCACTCTCGGTTCTGGACTTCGGTCTGGTTCTAAGTTGTGCTAAGGCCACTCCCCATCTTAATATTCGCTACAAATGGCGCCCAACGTGGGGCCCGAAACTTGTTTTTGGGCAACCCACACCAAAGTGAGAAACAGATTATGAGCTTCGTCTCATACTCCCCTCAAGACTTAACGTCTTCAATCCCAAAATTTCCATTCTCACTAGCAGGTCTTAGAATCGCCTCCTTTGCGATTAAATTTACTTCGTTCGAGAGAACAAAACACCTTTATTAAGACCTGCATTGCTCGCTCTTTCCTTACTAGCCGCAAACATCCTTCCCAATCCTTTCCTTTTAAAATCAATTCCTTTTAGCTTACCTTTTGGGCAGCTTCTCGTTGTGTTTGTCTTTTTGAGTTTTTTGACTCTGGGTGCAACCTGGAGGTTGGCCGCGGATAACAGGTTGTGGTGGTTTACCGCCACTCCTGTCCCGGTCAACCGAAGGGCCCCTGCCCCACTTTATGTTGGGAAGCTGTCCCAAATTTGTATATCCTTGCTGTCTTGACCCGGCTTCGGCTCTTGGCTTGGGTTTGGTTCAGGCTGTAGTGGATTACGTGGGGTTGGCGTGGTGCCGCCTACACGTCCCTGCAGCTTGGCCAAACTTGAACCATTTGCTGAGGTTGAGTCAAGCAGCAACATAGTTGTTTTGGTCCTTTGCTCCTCTCTTTTCGAGGAATTTCGGGTGAGAGTACAGTCCCCTCATACTGGGCGATTCCCCTTTTGGAATCGACCCAATTAAATTACTGAACTTAAATACTTATCACACTAAAACACTTTTCACACTTGAACATTTTTCTCACCAAAACATTTTTAATACGTAAACACTTCTCATACTTAAACATTTTGTAATTAAAATTTCAATTTCCTGCGATTTTGGAAGTCAAAAGCCAGCCAGCCAGCGGACCTGAATTGAGGAGGGACGGATCGGGTTCCGTCTAGTAAGAAGGCCATCTCTTGAAAATTATAATTATATTTTTTTTGATTCAACTTTGGAAGTTTACAACTTTAGAAAATTTTTTCTAAACTTTTTGGAAGTTATATATTTTTTCTCATTAACTCTAGCATTTGGCTTTAAAATCTTTATACTAGTTGAGAGTTAGTCACACCACTGGTGTGCACCCACTTATATATATATTTTATATATATTTTTGAATTTTTGGCATTCTTGCCCTATTAGTTATTAAGACTCATTGAAGAGTTAGTCACACCACTGGTGTGCATCCACTTATTTTGAATTTGGCACTTTGGCCTATTAGTTGTTAAGATTCTTTGATAAAATTAGACACAAATTTTTTTGTGCATTTGGTTGCGGACTGAATTCCCCGCCAACCAACTTTAGATTAAGCGAATTAATTCGTTAGTCACGAGTATCGTGCATTTTCTTTGAATTTTCATCACTTGCCAATTATTTTCACAGATTGGACATGCCATTGCATCACAGTAGTGAGGATCTGTCTGGCACCACAGTGGAGGCTCAGTGCTCCATATGCCAGCAGTCATTCGCTGCTGCCCAGGTTACGTACACCACAAAATGTGGTCATACATTTCATGAAACGTGCCTGGAGCAATGGCTTCGGAATCATACAGATTGCCCGCTGTGCCGTGGACCACTGAGTCTCCCCTTAGGAGCCAGACAGGCCCCCACTGCTGCAGCATCTATGCCACGAGGGGCTCGGCCTAAAACACAACGGCCGGGAGTGAGAACCCGAGGCATGAGAAATGATGATTTGGAAATCAGGGACTTCGATTTGCAGGCCGAGTCGGGGGCGGAGGGTTTAATTCAGCCACCTGGCCCGTCATCAAAAGCGTCCCCAATCTCAGATATGACGTCAGAAGCCGCAGGAGCGCGCTCTATAGTGCCCCAAGATTTAAGCGGACTTCAGCAACAGATTAACGAATTGCAGAACGGCATGCGTGTGATGCTGGAGCGCATGGCCCAATTGAACCTTCCGTCCCGGACTGGGAATGTAGAGTCGCCCAGACTTAACCCTCGCGCACAATCATTTGTACCAGTGCCGCGATCCTACTCACCTCGCACCCCTCGTGGTAATAATGTCCAGTTCCACCACGATAAGGTGGCTAGCATCATTGGTGGGTGGGGCCTAAAATTCTCGGGTCGCGAATCCTCTATGCCCGTGGAAGTTTTTATTAACAGGGTAGCGGCTCTCACTAGAAATACCTTGGGCGGAAATTTTAATGTTCTATGCCAGCATATGCACCTACTTTTGATAGGACCTGTCGCTGATTGGTATTGGCGGTTTTACAATTCAAGACGTGACTTCAGTTGGAGGGATTTGGAATCGGCCCTGAGCGATCATTTCGCTGATCGCTTCACGGATGCCGACCTGATGGAGCAGATTCGAGGAAGGAAACAGCGACCCCAAGAAACATTCGACGATTTTAGCGCGGACGTCTACAAGATCGTTGACCGGCTACAGCGCCCTATTGGCGACGCGGACTTAGCTGACATTCTTAGACGCAATTTATTGCCAGAAATCCGTCGTGGTCTGCTACAAATACACCTTCCCTCTGTTCGTCTGCTCCGTCAGGCCGTCATCCGTGCAGAGAACTTTGAAATGGAGCTTGGAGGTCGACGCCGATCCTCCCAATGGAGACACGCTACAGAAGAACTACGTGATGAGTACCCGCTGGTCCAATACGAGGATTCAACCGATGAACATGGAGTGGAGGCAGTCACGGTCCTGCCTACTTGCTGGAACTGCAAGCAAGTGGGACACCGTTTCGACGATTGTTTGGAGCCCAGAACTGTATTCTGCTACGGCTGCGGAAAGGCAGTTACTTATAAGCCGAATTGTGTAAACTGCCAAACAAAAAACGGATCGCAGGGAGCGCGGAACAAGATCTCACGCCTCCCGCAGGGCAAACAAGCTCCACCCCGTTCCAGCAGGTAGACAGGACTGATGATCTGTCTCCAAATTCCTTGGGCCCAACCACCAATGATGATAGTATACAGCCGAGTGGGGACTCTACTACCTTATCGATCCCACTCTTACAGGCAGAGCCTCCTACACCTTTGGCTTTTCTGCCATATCATTTAAGATGGCGGAAATATACGGCGGTCCGAAACCGAATTTTTAATTCCGAAATTAACACCATTAAACATCCTTCTATTACACCTAAACGCTCAACGTTGAGAATGAGGCGTTTTTACGCTCAGTTCCGTCGTTGGCGTTATCAATTGGATTGTGCGACTCTGTTGAACGTGCCTCCAGGTGACGTTCGACCGTACGCTCAGGTTCTGTTGTTCGGCCAACTAACATCGGGTTTGATCGACACGGGAGCCAACGTGAGCGTGATGGCGGCTGATCTAGCCCGCTCATTCCTCGAGAGGAACGCTTTTCCATGGAAAAGAGCTTCTCTCGGGTTGAAAACAGCTGACGGCACACAACATCAAGCCGTAGGCCGAGTATCAGCCGACATCACGTTCCGGGGGCTCACCAAGACGTTGACGCTGTGGATAATACCCACTCTCAGTCAGAATCTCTATCTGGGAGTGGACTTCGTCCGTCTTTTCGCCCTGGCCACAGACCTGTTTGCGCCACCACCACAGGTCGACACCACCAACAGCCTCGACGCACTCGACGATTGCGCCCACCCTCTCACACAGGAGCAGCATCGCAGACTTCGGTCTGCGATTGCTTGCTTTCCTTCGTTTGCTGTGGAGGGCTTGGGAAAGACTACGCTCATCCGTCATGAAATCGACACTGGTGACCAGAAACCCATAAAACAGAGACATTTCTCTGTGTCACCAGCTGTCGAAAAGCTCCTATATCAGGAAATTGACCAGATGTTAGCGTTGGGCGTAATCGAAGAGTCGAAGAGTGCATGGTCTTCGCCGGTAACGTTGGTGGTAAAGCCCTCGAAAGTACGCTTATGCCTGGATGCCCGGAAGGTCAATTCGGTCACAGTGAAGGATGCCTATCCTTTGCCGCTGATTGATGGAATTCTCAGCAGACTCCCTAAGGCAAATTTCATCTCTAGCCTTGATTTAAAGGATGCCTTCTGGCAAATACCTTTAGAGGAGAAGTCGAAAGAGAAGACAGCCTTCACTGTGCCCGGTCGACCCCTTTACCATTTTGTCGTGATGCCGTTTGGGTTGTGTAATGCACCCCAAACGATGTCACGACTGATGGATAAGGTTATTCCGCCCCAACTCAAGCACCAGGTATTTGTGTACCTCGACGACCTGTTGGTGATCACAGACGAGTTCGACGCGCACCTTCAGGTACTTCATCAGGTCGCCTTCCATTTGAGACAAGCTGGCCTCACCATCAATGTGGAAAAGAGTAAGTTCCTCTTGCGAGACGTCAAGTACCTTGGCCACATTGTTGGTGGGGGCACTATCCAGACCGATCCTGACAAGGTGAAATCTATCATGGATTTCCCACTTCCCTCTACTACGAAGCAACTCCGAAGATTTCTAGGAATCTGCGGTTGGTATCGGCGCTTCGTCGGAGAATATGCGTCATTGTCAACGCCACTGACAGACATGCTTTCTAAGCGGAGTCAGTTTGTGTGGACCGATGAGAGGCTAAATGCTTTCAAGCAATTGAAACACAGCCTTGCTTCAGCCCCAGTGCTGCACAGCCCAGATTTCAACAAGCCCTTCTCCATCCAATGTGACGCAAGTCAACATGGAGTCGGTGCCGTGCTGGTGCAGCGCACAGAAGACGGAGCTGAAGCCCCCATCGCCTATATGTCCCACAAACTGAATCCCGCTCAGCGAAACTACACCGTCACTGAGCAAGAATGTCTGGCAGCGGTGTTGGCAATCAAGAAGTTCCGCGCCTACGTGGAAGGTCACGAATTTGAAATCGTGACCCACCATGCTTCCCTAAAATGGCTAATGAACCAACCAGACCTTAATGGACGATTAGCCCGGTGGGCCTTGAAACTTCAAGGTTTCAATTTCAAGATTGTCCACCGAAAGGGAAGCCAAAACGTAGTGCCGGACTCCTTGTCGCGCATGTTCTCTGCCGAGGCGTTGATGCCGGCAGAAGGCGAGGAGACTCCAATGGAGCTAGACTTAGAGTCGCCCCACTTCAAAAGTGCCTCCTATACGGAGCTGGCGGCTAAAGTCCAGGCAGAACAAGACCAACTGCCGGACCTAAAAGTTGTAGACGGGTTCGTGTACAAGCGGACTGAGTATGCGACCGGAAACGGACTTCAAGACCAGTTGGCCTGGAAGTTGTGGGTGCCGTCAGAAATGACGGCAGAATTAGTGAAGGGAGCTCATGACCCACCCTTGAGTGCGCATGGTGGCGTGGCCAAAACCCTCGGCCGATTACGGCAATGGTTTTTCTGGCCACGAATGGCCGCTCAAGTGCGTGAATATGTGGGATCATGCCTTACATGCAAAACCACCAAAGCCCCTTCACACACCCTTTGTCCACCAATGACGCTGCAGTCCGTTCCCGAGCGCATATTCCAGCGCTTGTACATCGACATTATCGGCCCCTACCCTAGGTCCAAGTCTGGCAACATTGGAGCGCTCATCGTCTTAGACCATCTTTCGCGTTTCCCCTTCGTTGAGCCGCTTCGGAAGTTCACTGCGAAAGCAGTCATCGACATCCTGCGGAAAAGGGTATTTCACCTTGTTGGAGTCCCGGAAAGTGTCATAACGGACAATGGTGTACAATTTCGGGCGTCTATCTTTCAGACCTTTCTACAGGAATTCGGTATCGGACATACCTTCACCGCCGTGTATTCCCCTCAAGCCAATGCCTCGGAACGTCTTAACCGTTCCATACTGGCAGCAATTCGATCTTATATTGACCCTGCTCAAAAGGAATGGGACGCCAAAATCCCAGAGATAACCTGCGCGTTGCGCTCAGCACCTCACGCGACGATAGGGACTTTGCCCTATCAGGCAGTCTTCGGCCAACCAATGGTCACCCATGGCCGCACTTACCAACTTTTGCGGCAACTCCATCTCCTGGATGACCCCGAGACCACTCTGCCACCTCCTGACCACCTGGCTCTTCTACGCCAAACCATCCGCGACCTCACCACCCAAGCCCAGTCTCGCAATGCCAAGGCCTATAATCTTCGTTCCAGGTTGGTTACCTACCAGCCTGGCGAAGTGGTCTTCAGGCGCAACTTCCGGCAAAGTGACGCAGCCGCGCACTACAATGCAAAGCTGGACCGGAAGTTCTTACCTAGTAAGGTAATTAAGAAGATCGGCGGTGCTTATTACCAGCTGGCCGATCAAAATGGACGATCAGTGGGCGTCTTTCACGCAAAAGACATCACTAAGTGATATACCCACTAGTTCACCAGTTCACGATCTGTTTCCAAATCTCATTTGGAGATCGTCCATTTGCGCCTATTTCAGGTGTCACTCCTGCCCCAAATAGAAAGTATCCAGAGATGTTCACCTGGTTCACCATTTCCTCTATCAAAGATACTTTCGTCATTAACTTAGCATACGTGTTCACGAAATTTCCTACAATGATATTTACTCCTTTTTATTTGCTCACTAGTTCACGCAATAAATCTAAAAGATTGGATAGTAAAAGACTTGATCACCTGTTCACGTCATTGTCTTTCACCTATTACATCCATCCTTCAGCTCTTTCCACGCACTTGCCCTTGTGGAAAGATCTGTGTTGTAGCATCCAGTAATTTTTATATTTTTCATTTAAAAATTACTGGTCACACATCTCCGACCCACACTGTATGGATCGGAGACGCTACAACATTTTGCGATTGAAACCACATTTCAATCGCACAAAAATAAAATCCCGCAAGTCCCCCGGGTGACCTTATTGTTGTTTTGCACAGCCAAAAGAAAATCCCGTTAGATCTTCGTGGCTGTGCAAGTGGCTTGCGAGCTGGGACGCGAAAAATCGTGGCAGTCTGAATGAAGTAGTAGCGACGTGCGGTCGTCTTTACCGTCGTGGCGAAGTGGTGCTAAAATATGAAAAAGAAAAAAACAAGTACAAATTGAGTGAAGTGCCGTTAGTAGTCTTGTGAAAGTGAAAACATTTTCGTTTTCCCGTCGATAATGTCGGGCCGAAAAACTCAACTGGATAGTGCTCGGAAAATCGCAGATATGCAATAATCAACTGGACGTTTTTCGAACTTAACGCGAAGAACATGATTGCATACCTGCATAACTACTTTACAGATTTACCTCGATGGCATACGTTTGCAATTATAACAACTGGCTATCTCGTGTACTATCCTATGCAAGTCGTCAAGGGAAATCCTTACACTAAAGGATGGCGGCAAGTTGCTTTGGATTGGTCTAACTGTTGCTAGGACGGCATTTGGCCAATAGTTTGTGCACAACTATCAACAAATGCGAAATATTTCATAAGGAGACTTCAATGGATATGAAGAGGGTTTTATCGAGCGAGGCTGTCAGGGAGTTTGATGCGCATTTCACACCCAAGCATTTTGGAGATGAAGATGGTCTCAGTGCAGCCGAAGATTCTTTTCAGCATTAGATGTTATACCGATCAGTGTGGGCGAGAAATCATCTCACGTTGCAATTGTTGTGACAAGCAGCTGACCAACGAGTATACCGACACCAGTCCAGATCAGTAGTAGAAGAGTTCGGAGTATTTAATAATAAAGCAAAGGGATCCGTTGCAAAATAAGAAGAGAAGAGGATAACAATGTGCTTGATAGTGAAAAATGGACCTGTGAGTATCGCACCTATGAGAATTTTCAATTGTCGTATAAATGTACAATGTGCAAAGGAATAAAACCGTATATCAACGGGGATATATTTCGGTGAGTACAGAATCTTTACTAGTAAATAGTAACTACAAACATACACAAGGAGTAAGAATAAGGGCTGACGGCATTGGCAAAGGTCGTAAAATATATATAAACTAAATTACGGAGTTGGAAAGGGGGAAAATGTATTCCAATACATGCAGATTTCGACTTAACGTAAAATCACTATTAACAACGAGAAAAAGAAGCTGTGCTCAAGTCCGCATCGGTTTCATGGGATATAAATCCGCAATTCATTCGCCAGCTGCGTATGTTATTGCAGTCGTGAATATTAAGACATTGTTTGGCTATTTTTTTTGACCGAAATTGTTTTACCGAAATAATCGCATCCAGACGCCTAACGTGCAAGTACATCATTTTGAAATAAAGTAAAGCTGGTATTTAGTTATAATCGCTCTTGCATGCTTCGAATTTCATACGCACCCCAAGGCTAGAAGCTTATCATCAGGCCAGTAGGCTATTTCGTTCGTTGGATAGAGCGAGAAACGATCAACTACTGATGATATATCACTGTTGCGGGGTGGAACTGAACCAACTCGCGAATCATCGGCAGACTCTCTCGGACACTCATTATAATCAGAAATCCAACCTGTTTTACATCCATCGCATCCATCAGTCGACCAGCATCACATTTAACGGACGAAGAGAAGGTTGAGGTAGCTAAACGAATTGGTCTAGTACAACGTTGGCCAATTGGTGCGCACGATGGATGTAGCAAGAAATCTCGCGAATGTATTTTCTGCAGGATCATGAAGAATCATTAAAAGTGTTTTAAACATATCGAGTTAAAGTTAACAATTTCTTTAAATCTAAATGGGCGTTCAATCCAAGAGTTCTGTTAGTTTTAAATTATTATGTTTGTTTGAAAACCAATCAAGCCCAAAATGCTAAAAGATGATGTGGTTTTTTGTTTTTGCTCTCATGATCTCTCTTAGGTTGTTAAGATTCATTGGTATTTTTAAATGATTCAAGCGCAATTTTTTTGTCGTACGGAAAAGATTTAATCATTGGCTAGTATTTGAGCGAAAAACAGTTTTGTTGTTATAAGTAAACACCTGAATGTCAAACAAATTTTGTAAAAATGTTGCAACATTTTTTTTGAATTCTTATTATTGTCCGTGCTACGTGCACCGAGTGCTTAAAAATAGTACACACACAGTCGCTTTCAAAGGTGGCAATTCTATTGTAGAACCATCGACAGTTGTTTTAGATTTAATAATATTATAATCAAAATATATGGCACCAATATTCTCCTTTATATTTTCTGGGCATGCATACCGATAAAATATTATCCGATATTATCCGTTGAACGATATCTATTAGAACTCAATCCAATAGCAACTGTATGGAAATTATATTGATTTAAATGGTAGAATTACCATTATTAAACAAAAATTAGAAATTATATTGATTTAATTGGTACAATCACCATTCTTAAACAGAAATTAGAAATTATATTGATTTAAATGGTAGAATTACCATTATTAAACAAAAATTAGAAATTATATTGATTTAAATGGTAGAATTACCATTATTAAACAAAAATTAGAAATTATATTGATTTAAATGGTACAATCACCATTATTAAACAAAAAGTAGAAATTATATTGATTTAAATGGTAGAATTACCATTATTAAACAAAAAGTCGAAATTACATTGATTTAAATAGTAGAATTACCATTATTAAACGAAAATTAGAAATTATATTGATTTAAATGGAAGAACTGCCATTATTAAGCATAAATTAGAAATTATATTGATTAATCTGGAAGAACTACCAGCCCTTTTGGTCTGGTTCTAGAACTGATCTGGAAAGGTACCAATGAACTGTTGTTATCATAGTAGCTTTACATGATTGGAATAATAATAATGTTTTGTTGATTTAAATTCTTTATGGCCTTCTTATTGGGCTGAGTCCCGGGAAGTTCATTCTCATTTTCAGGGTCTGCGCGTGGCCTGGCTGGCCTATAATGTAATTCGTGAATTTTTTTGTGATTTGTTTTTCAGTACTTAAAAGGGAGGGATACTGGCCATCTAGAATGATAGTTCTTTTTTGACTTTTGATTAGCTTTTTGAATTTTTGAAATGACGGCCAGTATCAGAGGGTGGAGGACCCCAGACCATCGGGGTCAGGGCTCCACTACCATCGGGGGCCCGGGGCTGTCTGCCTCACCCGGGTTCCTTAGAAAAGAGAGGTAGCCTTTTTCCTTCTTCCCGTTTTAGATTTTCAAGTTTTGGCTCCGTGTTTTGTCACGAGCACTGGGTCTGCTTAGTCAGCCCATGTTGCAGAGCCTGGGTGGTTTCCTTTACGGAACTATGCCCCCTTTTGGTCCCTGGATATGTTTTCATATCAGTTTGCGGCTACGAAATTCATGACGGATGAATACTACGTAGCATCCCGTTTCTTGAGAGCCAACCATCCCCATTTTTTTATGAACCCACCCCAGCCGCAGCGAGCTAGCAAAGCGGCACCCCAGCATCCGTCGGGGTTGGTTAAAGGGTGCTCCGCTAATGCGGACGAGGGGCCTTCACGGCCATTTCTAGGGCACCCTGCTCTCGGGGCAATTCTTTTTTTTTGTTTTGCCTCTTGAATGGCATTAGCCATTTCACTTTATGACCTTAGCACTCTTGGTTCTGGACTTCGGTCTGGTTCTAAGTTGTGCTAAGGCCACTCTCATCTTCAATTACGCTACAGAACTTTAAGAATTAATTCTTTAATTTGTGATTTAAATTGTGCGAACGTTAGCGGAAAAGGACCAAGCTGAAGATCGTTGTGCTTCCTGGGGATACGCACTAGCGGCGAGTTAAAATAAACATCAGATCGCGCAAAGGGAAGGGAGAACATTAGTTGAAATCTATCCGATGGATTGACGTTCCGCATACACAGCATACGACCAAGATCGGAGAGCATAGGGCAATGGAGTAGCTTGAAAAGCAAGCACTCGTCAAGAAACACTCGTTGGGAATCTAGGGAAGGAATTTGGAATAAGGATAGACGATCACTATACCCACAGTAAGGGATATTGAATTTAAACAACAGGGAGCGAGTAAACCTACGCTGAACGTATTCCACTGCCTCGTTAAGATATTTATGACGGGGAGACCACACTTGACAACAATATTCTAGAATGCTACGAACAAGTGAAAAAAATAGATGGAAAGAGGTAGCGATGCTAGTAAACGAAGAAGAGCATCTAAGAATGAAACCGGACACACGAGAAGCCTTGGCGGTTATATAGGCAATGTGTAAGTCAAATCTGAGCTTTGAATCAAAGTACACACCAAGATCCTTAAAATTATCAACAGTCGTGATGGAAGATCCGTACAGTGTGTAGGAATATATTACGGGTGATATTTTAAACGTATAAGACATTTGATTACATTTGGATATGTTCAAGGTAAGATAATTAGTAGCGCACCAGTCGCAAAGAGAACGGAGATCGTTTTGGAGTTGGAGGCAGTCGTTGATAGATTCGATTACTTTGAAAATCTTGAAGTCATCAGCAAACAAGAGGCAGGGAGAACGAACAAAAGAAGGGAGATCATTTATAAAGACTAGGAATAATAATGGACCAAGAATAGAGCCCTGAGGCATACCGGAGAGTGGACAAAAAGGGGAAGAGGTGGAGGATTGCACAGATACAACACAAGAACGACCAGAAACATAGGATGAAAACCAAGACAAAAGGAACCTGACACCCCATAACTTCGAAGCTTGGCAAGAAGAGTTCCGTGATCAACAGAATCAAAAGCTTTTGAGAAGTCGGTATACACCACATCCACTTGCTTCCGTTGGTCTAAGGCAGAAGCAACAAAGTTAGTAAAACATATAAGATTAGAGGTGGAGGATCTACTTTTAACAAAACCATGCTGTTCCGGAGCAAGGAAGGGATGGAGGAGAGGAAGCAGCCTGTTGTAAACCACTCTTTCAAGAACTTTACCATAACAAGGAAGGAGGGAAATTGGACGCTAGTTGGAAACACAGCTTGGGTCTCCAGACTTGTGGATGGGGGAAATATAAGCAGATTTCCAACTATCAGGGAAGCAGCCCGAGGAGAGGCTGAGGTTAAATATAATAGATAAAGGAACACATAAAGATGATGATAGTGATTTGGCCAACAGATTAGGGATACCATCACAACCACAACCGACATTGACATCACGACACTCGAGTAAGGATTCAATTTGAAGAGGATTGGTGTAAAAGGAAGATAGGGAAGGTGAAGCAACACGGGGAATATCACAGGGCAAGTTATGATTATGTTGAGAAAAGAAGGAAGAAAAATATTTTGCGAAAAGGTCGCAAATTTCACGTGGATTAGATGCAGTATCGTTATCGAGGAACATGGAATCGGGGAAACGATGGGAACTTTTGAGGGAACGGACATACGACCAAAAGGGTTTTTGATGATTAGAACAGATAGAGGACTCAATGCTGGAAAAGTAATCTCGGATAGCTTGATTGACAGCCGTTTTGGCAGAAGATCGTAGCCTTGAAAATTCGAGGAAGTCATCATGAGAGCCTGTATGCTTAAATCTAGCTCGAGCGACATCCTTAGCTTTCAGGGCTGACGCCACATCACGACGAAACCAAGGAGCGTCATTAGGCTTGCGAGGACGTCTGGATGGAGTGAAACGGGAGATAAGGTTAGATAGGAAGTTGTGGAATTTTATAGCAAGCTCATTGACAGTGAGGCCGCGAGAAAAGGAGAACCAGTTAATCGAGTTCATTTCAGTCATCATACTAGAGAAGTCAGCTTTATAAAAGTTAAAGCGCATGGCACGAGAAGGAGCTCTAGATGTCTGAAGATCGATATGAAGTGCGATTGAAAGAGGAGGATGATGTAAGTCAGCTTGGACATAGGGAAAGGATGCGGTATGAACACTGATATTATTGGAGGGAATATTAGATAGAACGAAGTCTAGTATTTTGCTATTTATATTGGGAACACAGTTTACTTGGGAGAGTGAACACAAAGATAAAAAGGATGAGGTTATTAAGGAAATATTGCTGGAAGAGATTATTGAAGAAAAGTTATGATTCCATACCAGGTTCGGTAAGTTAAAATCACCACATATTAAAGAAAAAGCAGAAGGAAAGCTAACGTTGAGGTAGGTTGAGAGCTCATCAAAAAATTTACTATAAACCGTAACTGAGGAATTACAAGGAACATATACTGAAAAAACAATGAGAATTTTTGTGGGAGCAAAGGTAACACGCACAGCAATACATTCAACAGGAGGAGAAGGAGAGAAATCCACACAGAATGTTCCTTGAAGAGAACCGTGAACTGCAACTTACACACCCCCGCCATCGCTTTTACCTGATGTAGCACGATCACGATCGCGACGGAAGACAGTATGAAACGAAAACAGTTCGTTATCGTAAATATCTACTGTTAACTATGTTTTGGTTAAACAGATTATATGATCAGACGAAAGAGTAGAGGAGAGTTTCAGCGTGTTTAGCTTAGTTCTAAGTCCACGAACGTTCTGGTAGTATACATGAATTGGATTGATCTTATTAATTTCTAAAGTTCTGATTCCATTGGTTCTGATTCCAGTTAAGCGCCCATTATCATCTGAAGTTGAGGTTCTTACGTTATGGAGACTTTTGGTTTTATTTTATGAAAATTTTTACGAGGCCTCCTGGTGAATTCCTTAAACAGTACTCCAGATGACCAAAATCCTTTGTGAAGTAGAAGATCAGTGCCAGCAGTTACCGTTATTTTAAACGAGGATATTTCCTGATTCTGCAGGTTATCAGGTGTCAGCTTTTTGCAGATTAGCAAAGGTGGTGAGTAGCCAAGTTTGGCAGTGGTGTAATCCATGATTGCTTCTGCTGAAGTATTGTATGCGAAACGCGATACAAATACATGCAAAGGTGGCGAAGCAACAACCAGGCGTGGTAGAGTACGAGCTGGCTGACAAAGCTGAGGAAGACCTGTTGAAGATCCCGGTTGACCTGCAGTCGGTGCATGATCCGATAACAAAGAGTCGGAAGAAGAAGCAATTAAAACGGCGTTAGCATCTCTAGCGGAAATATCACTTTGTGGGACTGGTGAAACACGTTTTCCTTGAGCTGGAGGCTTGGAAGATGGATTAGTTTGTGCCTGTGAGCTCGGAAAGTTCATTTGTCGAAAATCCACTGGTGGCACCGATTCAGCCGATGTAAGAACAGGCCAAGCCTGAGAGTTAAGCTGCAGCAGCTGGGTTGTTCTTCGAACATTAGTGTTTCTAGCGGTTCAGGTGCGCAAGAGTTTTTTTTACCTCTTATCGGTTTTAAGAAATGGGAAAATTTCAGGGGTGTCCTATCATTTTGATGCGGAGTGTATATATTATAAATATATATATATATATATATATATATATATATATATATATATATATATATATATATATATATATATATATATATATATACACATATATATATATATATATATATATATATATATATATATATATATATATATATATATATACATATTTATATATACATATATAAATATATATATGTATATATATATATATATATATATATATATATATATATATATATATATATATATATATTTATATATATATATATATATATATATATATATATATATATATATATATATATATATATATATCTTAAACCTTTTGGCGGTGGCGGGCATTTTAGTAAACTTTCAGGTACTCCTATATTTCCAAGCAGTGTAAATATTTGTTACAAAAGTACCAGGAATGAAAAATTATTATGTTTTTAGTTTGTTTATGTTAAGGAAATGGAAATGTTGTGCCTTGTATAGGCACTGAGTGCCTAAAAGTAAGGAAGGATTTTTTTCAAATTACGATTTGTCATAACTTCTTAGAAAAATAATATGTCATCGTGAAATCTTCAGAGCGTATTGATGTAGACTAGAACTTAACACACATGGGCTTTCAAGACTGTGCGATCAACTCTGTAGCTACAGCATGCTCCTAAAAACAAATCCTTCAAATCATCGACCTTCCTGAACAATGTTTGAGTTTTGAAAATAAATTCAAATTCTTGATAAATTTTGACTTTTGTCAAATAAAATATTTCGAAATTCCGCGGCAAACAAAAACGGTAACCCGTGATCAAATAACCCCTATTTTTAGCACTCAAAACTTCTGTGCACGAGATCTGACGATCGGATAATGTGATCAATATTAAATTTACAGGACATGTTGAAATTTGCTAGGACCAGGTCTGATAGAAGTGATTTTGAAAAACGAACATTTGGAAAAATCGCTGAGAGAGAAAAACTGATTTCCGATTTAGCCACCAGATTTCAACAAAATTCACGCAGTAGGTGAACCTTACTCTAAGATAGATTTCATAGAAATTTGGTTGAAAAATTAGTATAGGGACACCAGCTACGGCAATTTTTGTCTCCTAAATATTGTAAATTCGCTCAGGAAAATAAAGATTTTTCCCTATAACTTCCGATGCAGTGACGAGATCAAAACGACATTCATGTGATAAGCATATCTTGTTGCGTTTCTAGTTCTGTAGAAATCTGGTTAAAAAATCGTGAAAGGGTTGCCAGCTATGATGAATTTCGTAACTTATTGACATTTCTCTATCGAGCGATGTTATCATAAAATTTCCAAATGAGAATGATCCTGCAATGACAATAAACAACAAATATTTACGTTTCAAAAATTGAAAAAGCTTTGACGATGGTAGCCCTAAAATTAAATTCACTCCTATAACTTACAGCGCAGCCATTCAATCGAAACGAAATTCATAGGGTGGGTTTAACACAACGTGAAGCAACTTTGGTGCAAGCACATCATTGCCAGTGTCAGACAATTTTGTAAATATCGCACCAACAGATGCTTCCAATTTTTATACATAAGCAAAGCATTCACAATAAAATAAACAACCAATATTTAAATTTTCCGAGTTTTGGAAATTTTTCGGATGGCAGCCCCAGACATAGTTTAATTGCTGAAACTTTCGATGACATCTTCGGATGAAAATGAAATTCAAAGGATAGTTTGATTAAGCATGAGCATGTTATGGTAGATTTATTGCTGCTGTGTTGGACAAATGTTACCAGCACTGAACATTTTCATCATTTGTGTTAAAGAAAATGCTGTCAGAAAATGATATTTGGTCCTTTGAGTAAGAAATGGTTGATATGAAACTAAAGTGTATAACGTCTTTACACATTTTTAAATCCCTCAAAGATATCTTCTTCGAAAATTATTTTTCTAGCGGTTCTGATGCGCTAGACTTTTTTGAATTGCAGTGGTATGAGGGGCAAATTAAATAAACTCTACCTTGACGCCAAATCATGCTTTTTCAGCGTACTTGTCTTAACTGAAACTTGGTTAAATGACTCTCATATTAATGGAAGGATCCTCAATAGTAGCTGGACAATATTCAAAAATGACCGTGATTTTGTTTCCACTGTTCAAACAAGAGGAAATGGTTTTTTACTTGCAGCTAGTAGCACCTTCTCAAGCGAAATTGTTGACTCCACCCCGCATAAATTGTTTCAGCATAATATTAGTCGAATATCATTCGACAGCACATCGGTATATATCGGTTTTTTTTATGTCCCGCCTATATTTGCGAATTTATATCTACCTTCATGGGATCTCGTAGCGCAGAGGATCAAATTATTTTCCTAGGAGATTTTATTTGCCCTATTTTACGTTTCATTATTGATGAAACTGACAATTACTTACTACCTATAAACTATCTCGATTATTATGACTTTAACTTTGTGAGTACTTTGTATGGTAATGATTTACAGCAGGTTTCTCCGACTCTCAACCGTAATGGTAATTGGTTAGATCTTATATTGACAAACGTGTATGACAAAGTAGTAGTTAGCCCGACTATTGACGCGGAGAATCTTTGCTCTAACAGCCTTCACCATTTCGCTCTTACTATTGATTTATCCACTACAGATTTTAATATCTTTCAAACTTACAATAATACTATTGTATACGATTTCCGCAATGCTGATTATGATAGCCAGGGGCGGCTCGTCGTTGTACGCAAAGGAAGCAGTGCTTCCCTTGCTAAATATTCCCTTTACAAGAAAAATAGCTTAACAATACATATTGAAATTCAAAGCAAATCAATTGATTCTATATGAATTAGCATCCAACATAAATAAAAAAATTTACGAAGCTCAAAACACTATTCATCTCACACACGAGATATTTCTCACAGCCAAAGTTCCTGACAAGTAGTTTCGCAGCAACGCGATCGGATATCTTGCGTTTGAGTGAAAACCTCAAGCATCTCGTACCATTATAAACCAGAACGCTCAGTTCATTGCAGCGTTTTGAAATATGCTACACAGAACACTAAAGTTATCTTGCCTCAATGCACGTACCATGATGTATGCATACACCCCATTGCAAGCATCACGCAATCGATGGTCGTAAACACTTTGCAATGAATGTTCCCGAATAGCAGCGCGGACGCTGCTCAGCTCACCGCGTCTTCGTGAGTAGAGAAAATCAAAAACCCCTCGCTTATTCAGCCGCTAAATGGCCCAGAAATATTTGTGAATGGACGCAGCACGATTTGTAGCGTACTCTGTTTGGTTTCTATTTCGCTACAGAACTTGGAGCTGGTATGCTTTGGGTTACTGAGTTTGGGATGTTATTTGTATGTATGAATACTGTAATGAATTCGTTGTTTAACATAAAATGTTATTTGTATGTTTCGTTTCTGTAATGGATTTATTACTGAGTTCAAGAGTTTAGTGTGTGCTATAGATTGAAATTCTTCTGATTTGTCAGTTTGTTTATTTGTGCTGAAAGTGCATAAGTTAGTATTGGAATGATGAAAGAAAGATAGTGGCTTTTCACTTAATAGTACAAGAGTATTAACGTTCGGCATACAACGTGAGGTTATTTCAACCCCAAATCTTAAAGACATGAAGCTGAATCTATGGAAGAGGTATGAAAGTATTTTTTTAAATAAATGCTTTGTGTATTATTGCTTGTTGATACAAAGAATAAAAGAAATGTTTGAGCACGTTCTGTTTGATATGTGTATCCACAGAATAGATAAAATACTTTATGAGGTAAATCTAACCCCACCTTGTATGGGTGAGGATTTATTTTCTCGTTGTTTGCCGAAGGTTTAATTCATTTTGTCTTGAAAATTGAATTTCACCATAGAACATCTACTGCGGTATATTTTTCTCTTAGACTCTTTGAATAGATAAAAGTACTTTATAGATTCGTGGTGACCAGGACCACTAATTTTCACTAAAAACAAAAAATAGTTCTAATTTGCAATATTTAGCATTGTAATTTGTAATCTTGCACCATTTAAATATTACTGAGATTGATGGTGATCATAATGAGTAGAAAAGTCACTGAGTCAAACAATTGGAAATTGAATGCAACTTTTGATGTATTTGCTGCGCTGAAATTCCTACTTGTTTATTCTGGAAAACTATGCAAAAATATATCTGCTTCCTCGAGTCTTAAAGACACGAGCCGCCACTGATGATAGCATTCATCTTTTTCTTGACAATGTCGATTGGACAGATACGCTTACATCTCTATCTCTTGGCGAAAATGTAAATTCATTCTACAAAATACTGTTTGACGTGGTCGAAAGACATGTCCCTAAAATTATGAGAAAAGATAAACTTTCTGAGCCTTGGCTTGACAAGACTCTTAGACGTCTGAGAAATCATTGAATTAAGCTTCACAAATCAATAAAAAATAATGTCGACTCTAGCCGTTGTATCAAAGAAGAATACAATGCAGTGGCCAAAGAATTCCAGAAAAAGTCTCACGAAGCAAATGACAGGTTAATTAAAACTACCGGCGAGAATATAATTCACAATATAAAAAAAAAATTGACTTTGTGAATATGAAGCAGCAAACATTCGGGTATACCGCTTCTGCAATAGATCCTAAATGCCTTCTTCTCCTCAAGAAATTTGTAACTTTTCCGCAGATAATTTTCAGGAGGTTTTTAGCCTTGCCAGTACACCGTCACCCTGTCACCCTCCCTAGAGTATCTAGAACAATTTTAGCTGAGGCTGTAACTATTTCCAGAGATGATATTTTTAAAGCTATCTTGGAGCTTGATAGTAACAAAGGCCCTGGACCCGATCTTCTTCCTCCGAATTTTCTTATTAAATGTTACAAAAGCTGAATTTTAAAATAGGCAAGAAGAAAAAATCCAAACAGCAAACTTTATATATATGGATTAAAATAACTCCAGCCTCATTAAAACTCATTAATCCCTGAAACCAACAAAATTTAAATCTATAATAACCGAAGCCTTCTTTAAACAAACTTGAAAGACTTGAAAACTTGAAAAAAATGATGAAGTGAATAAATGAAAACCAAAACCGAAAAGAAAACTGTTCAGAAAAACCAGGTCTCAGTGGGTATTGAAGGATGGGGAAAAAAGGTATAAAAATGGGGAAAGGAAAATGAACACAAAAGAATGGAGAAAAGATGCACCATGACTCTGGGTGAAGCAACCCAGAAGATGCCAGGAGGGAATACCCATTTCAAAATAGATGACATATAGTCATCGACAGCTTTTGCCGGATATGGAGGCCACAAGGCATAAATGATATCACCTCAAACCAGATGAGAGTGTAGAGGCTCCACTCAATTAAAATTGCTTAGTCAAGCTAAGCGACTCGCAAGCGAGGATATGAGTGACGCTCAACTCCCATCAGGTCCAGAATCACGGAACATTCTCCCTATCTTAACACTTGACAAATACAACAGCTGTATAGGCACTAGTCTTGTGGTAGCGACCGTTCACAGAGAAAAAAATTCAAAAATTGAAAATAACGCGAAAAAAAAGTCTAGCGCATCAGAACCGCTAGAAAACTAATTTTCGAAGAAGTTATCTTTGAGGGATCTAGAAATGTGTGAAGACGTTATACACTAATTTGTAGTATCGTATCAACCACTTCTTACTCAACGAAACAAATATCATTTTCTGAAAGCATTTTCTATAACACAAATGATGAAAATGTTCAGTGCTGGCAACATTTGTCCAACACAGCAGCAATAAATCTACCATAACATGCTCGTGTCTAATCAACCTATCCTTTGAATTTCATTTTCATCCGAGGATGTCATCGAAAGTTTCAGCCATTAAACTACGTCTGGGGCTAACATCCGAAAAATTTCCAAAACTCGGAACATTTAAATATCGGTAGCTTATTTTATTGTAAATGCTTTGCCTATGAATAGAAAATGGAAGCATCTGTTGTTGCGATAGTTACGAAATCGTCCGGTGCTGGCAATCATGTGCTAACACCATAGCCGCTTCACTTTGTGTTAAACCCAGCCTATGAGTTTCGTTTCGTTTGAATGGCTGCACTATAAGTTATATGAGTGAAATAAATTTTAGGGCTAGCATCATCCAAAATTTTTAAATTTTTGAAACGTAAATATTTCTTGTTAATTGTCATTGCAGGATCATTCCAATTTGCAAATTTTATGACAACATCGCTCGATAAAGAAATGTCAATAAATTACGAAATTCATCATAGCTGGCAACCCTTTGACGGTTTTTCAACGCAATTCCTACAGCATTAAAAACGCAAGAAAATATACTTATCACATGAATTTCGTTTTGATTTCGTCACTGCATCGGAAGTTATAGGGAAAAATCCTTTATTTTCCTGAGCAAATTTACAATATTTAGGAGACCAAAATTACCGTAGCTGGCGTCCCTATACTAATTTTTCAACCGAATTTCTAGGAAATTTATCTTAGAATAAATTTCACCTACTGCGTGAATTTTGTTTAAATCTGGTGGCTAAATCGGAAGCTATAAGCCAAAAACCATTTTTTTTTCTCAGCGTTCAATATTTGCGCGCAAATATCTGATGTCACATTCGTCAGAGATGGCGGGTCTTCTATTTCCCAAAATTTACGAAGTAGCTCGTCAAGCTTCTGTGCGCTATCACCTTTCTTTAAGCGAGATGTACCCTCATCGTGAAAACTTATTTTACCTGCACATTCGTCTGTCCGAGACACTGTGCAAGGCGTCGATTCAATCTTTTCACTAGCATAGTTTTCTGTCCAAGAATGTATGCGTCGCCACTTTTCACTATCACCTTCGCCTGACATAGGGAAGGTGAGTCGTGTGGTTGCATTGATGCCGCCGGACCAAACAAAACCCAACCAAGGTGAGTGCATACCGCACATGGCTCGTCGATGCTGCCTTTGATGATTCCATCACAGATAATCCTGCCCCATATGTCAGCACCAATGAGTAAATCAATGCATCCGGGCGTTCCGAATGCCGGGTCAGTGAATGTCAGATTTTTCAAATGACTCCATTGTGCTGTATTAATATGTGTCATTGGTGTCGTTGTTGTAATCGCTCGGATAACATGAGCATCAAATTCAATTTCAAAGTTCTTGTCAACTGTTGAAAGTAGTGTCACTGTAGTTTGGCCGCAAGTATGTGTGGCGGTTGTGCCGCCGACTCCTTCGACCCTCAGTTTGCAATTTTTTCTATGTAATTTCAACAATTTTAAACATGATTCGGTAAGGAAGCTCACCTGAGATCCTGTATCACACAACGCCCTAAACTCTTGTGGGTTTCCTTGATAATCCATGATCCAAACCTTCGCGATTGCAAGTAGCACAGTTGCTTCGTTATGTGCCAAGTATGACTGCACCTGATCGGTCAGTCACTGTCTTCTTAAGTGATCTTTAGGTACTGGGCAGCCAGACAATAGTTCAGGCCGCAGCTGAGATTCAACGGTTGATGTGCTTCCTACTGAAAGTACTCCGGCTCCATCATCTATACCGTGGCATAAAAGACTGTTATGCTTTTGTGCGCAATGTACACACATTGCAGTCAAACTTTCGCGAGCACCATGGCCAGATCGTAGACAATTAAAACACAAACTATTTTTCTTCACTATCTTCCATCGACCCGAAACAAATAGGTTTTTAAACTGCGGACATTTTGTCAGTCGGTGTGTTCCACGGTAATGTGGACATAGTACTTCACGTAACCTATTGAAAGCCAACTCAGCATTCCGTGGCAAATTCGATGGCACAACGTTTGCTTTCGTAGCGCCCTAGAAGTTCCTCCGTTTGATGGGCTGAATGCAACTTCCACTGCCTGATGTTGGCATATTTGTCGCTCGACGTTCAATAAACGCGAGTAGCTCCTCCAAACGTGGGATCTCATTCGACTGTAGACTCATTCCCCATTCGCTCGGCGTTGTTGATGGTATCTTGGTTAGCAATATTGGAACAGTCAACGCATCCCACTGGTCCACTGGCAAATTCATCACTACTAATGCACGCATGGTAGTCCGAACACAATCTACAATGTCTCGCAAGCCCCTCTGTGTTTCCGGAGGATTGATCGGTAAATCCAGCTACCGGTTCACATGAGTTTCCACAAGTAGCCGTGGATTATCGTACCTTCTCAAGAGTTCTGTCCAGACTTCTTCATAGCCGCCAGTATATACGCCACTGACCATAGGCACGCTCTCCGCCTTTACGTATTGCCGCAGCTTGCCTAATTTGTGTGTCGGAGTCAGATCTCAACGTCTATAGACAAGTGTCTCAAACATGTCCTTGAACCCTAACCAATTCTCGGGGCGACCATCGAACACAGGAATAGATACAGGATCCAGCCGTATGTCCGTAACGTGATTTTCCGAATCATGACTTACATTATTCACCACCAGCAAGCGCCGTAATTTTATTGACGCGTCATTGTATGCCTGTTCCACGTTGGCATAT
>OX376373.1:127362937-127378835 GCA_947369275.1 Nemotelus nigrinus | reverse complement strand
AAGCCTAAAAATAAGTATAAAAAACAAACAAAAATAATCAAGTGCAATTTAAAACATAAAATCTTTAGCATAGGTAACATTTAAATGAAATGAAAAAACTAAAACCGAGTACTATTTGAGCGTATTTGTTGCGGAACAGGAGCGAGACAGCGCCACCACAACATTCATTTTAGCCTGACCTGCAGCCCTCACATGACAGCTAGTTACCGGTGTCGTGAGTAGTTTGAGGAACAGGTCAAGCCCTAGCTGTGCTACGCGTAAAGCATAATCAAAAACACTGCGTTAGGGAAAAACCTGCATGAAAGGAAAAAAGGGAGCCCACACATGGCTCCACTAAATCTATTTTTTGCAAATTCTGCAAATTACCATTAGCGCATTAGCCGTTAAAAGAAAATAAAACACACAATTTACAAAAAAGAATAACAAATAAAATATCATATCAAAAAAAAATCAGACCCAAATTAGAACATATACATTGAAACAGCAATAAAAGAAAACTTAGCGAATGAAATTTGAAAATCTAATAATAAAAAATAAAATATATATCAAAAAAAACTCTAGCGCACCTGAACCGCTAGAAATAATAATGTTCGAAGAACAGTAGAAGAATTGTGCAGGTTTTGAGTGCATATTCCACCACATCAGCTGCTTATTACGGCCAAACTGTTTCAAACGCCACGTTCTACTTTGGTCTCAAGAATGCATTATAACTCATATGGTGGAAGGTTTCAGATATTACCACTGGCATGAATTTCAACGTTTATGAGAGCGAAACACGGGTTAATTATATTCGTTATCAGTTGCTTATTTCACAAAATTTCGAAAGCAGCATCTCATATAACATCAATGAAGAAAATGCGCAGTGCCTGTAGCACTGTAACTGAAGTTGGTGATTGGGGCTGCGATCCGAAAAATTTGCAGAACTTTGGGAATTGAAACATCGGTTATAGCCCGTTCACACTAGACTCTAAATCAGGCGATTTGGATCAGCTGATCGCTTTAGAGAGCTAAATCAACTTAAATCTACCTGATTACCCATACATTTTTTTTCGGTTTCCGACCGAGTTAATCAAGTAGATTTAGAAGTTATCAAGTACAAATCAGGTACTATTGTGAATTTTTCCCGGCTGAATTGTTCTCAGAGCGCGCTGAATTCCATCCGTGAGAGGCACGGTAGATTTGAAAGAAATGTCATTCGAATTTCGGTCTAAAATAAAGAAAACTGACCAAAAACGGAAATTTGAGTTGCACAAAATGAATAGATAATGCTCTTGCAAGTTTCTGCACCATTTTCAACAACCTTCACGCAAAAAAAATTGTACACTTAAATTCGAATGACTTTTCTCTCTCTAAATCTCCTCATTCTAAATCACGTCGGGTAGTGTGAACGCTTACCTGATTAACTTTGACAGCTTCTAATCTACTTGATTTAGAGTGTAGTGTGAACGGCTTATTACTTATTTTCATTGTAAATTGCTTCCGGTATGGATACTAACTATACTAACTATAATACCGACTCGTGCTGCCAGCCTTTCGCCAGTATCAAAGCCAAAAATATATCACATCTGCTTCACGTTGTTATATTACATTCGAAGTTATAGGAGTATAAAGAAATTTAGGATTACCTGCAGCGAGTTTTTTCAAATAATGGAAAGCTTAATATTTGCTGTTTATTTTCACTACAATATCATTACCAATTGAAAAGTCTACGATAAAACCGCTTAATAAAGATATTGCAAACAAACACAAAACCAACAATAGCTGGCAACTCTATCGTGGCTTTTCAACCAAATTTGGCCTGAATAATGCTTCTAGTAGGTTCTATTCATTGTATGAAATTCGTACTGATTTCATGACTGCACTGGAAGTTATAGGGCAAAAAGTTTTATTTTCCTGGGCGAATTTTCAAATCCAAATACACAAAATTACCATAGCTGGCAGCACAATCGAATTTTTCAACCAAATTTCTATCAACAGAGTTTAGAGTAAGGTTCAGCTACTGTGTCAATTTCATGAAAATCTGGTAACTTATTCACATTTCATAGGGCAAAAAGCAGTTTTTTTTCTTTGTAATTTTTCAAGATGGCACCACTGGCACAGAGTTGCTCACAATTTCGAAATCGCTTCTATCAGACCTGGTCCTACTTAATTCCAATGCATTCTGTAAATTTCAATGGTATCTGATAATTGATTCGTGAGTTCCCGTGAACAGAAGTTTTTGATGCTAAAATATAGGTTGACTGGGAAAGGGTTACCGTTCTTGTCCGACATGAAATTTCCAAAGTTTTACTGTGAACGTGTATATAAAGCATAAGATTTGTACTACAAATTGGTTTTATTGTAAGAAACGGACAATTTTTGGAAATTCGATGGTTTAATGTTTTCACTTCCAAATTTTTATTTTTTCAAATTTAGACACCAAAATTATCATAGCTGACAGCTCCAACCGAATTTTTCAACCAAATTTCTACCAAACGTGGTATTAAATAAGGTTCAGTCACTGTGTGAATTTCGTCAAAATCGAACGATTCAATCAGAATTTATAGGGCTAAAAGCAATTATCTCTTTTAGTGATTTTTCAAGATGGCACCACTGGCACAGAATCACCCGCATTTCAAATCACTTCTATCAGACTGGTCCTATATAGGACCAATACATTCTGCAAATTTCAATTCATTCTGCTCATTGGATCGTGAGTTTCCGTGAATAGAAGTTTTTATGCTAAAAATATAGGTAAATTGGGCAAGGGTTACCAGGCGTGCCCGTAATACCATATCTTTTTTTTTTTTTTGTTTATGTAAACAAAGCAAAAAATTTACATATGAGTGGTTTTTTTTAAAAGCGGCAGTTTTCAAGAGAGACGATAATTTGGAGATTTTCACTTTCAGTGCCTGCCCTAGCTACAGAGTTGCCAGCACGCTCATCGAAAGGTACGAAAATCTACAACTAAATAATATTAATATGTTCTGAAAATTTCGTAATGATTGAATAAATCGGTCAAAAGTTTTCGCACTTTAAAAATTTTCAAGTTTTCCCGTTCTGTTTTAGGCACCAAGCGCACACATGGGTGTTAAAAAATTCAAAAACATTATCCGATTCACATGTAAAAACACGTTCAAAATTTATTTCGTCAACTTTATTTTTGGCAAAAATTATTTGTGTACGAAATAATAGGTATATTAAAATATCACTAAAGTGGCCGCCGGCGCCAAAGGGTAAAGATTATTAACTTTTTGTGTGACCTGGCACTATTCTGCATATACATCAATGTGTCCTGAAAATTTCAGCTCATTCGGATGGCGCGTTATATATATATACGTATACGTATATATATATATATATATATGTATACGAGGTGTGGCAATTAAGTTCGGGAATTTAGTTATAATTCAAAAACTGGTAACACTGCGTATTTTGTATATACATGTCTAGAAGGCAGTGACCTTTCTTCAGTTCCAGTCAAAGTTTGAAGTCGATCGCACGTTCAGTTTGTGTTTTATGCGTGTTTTTTGGAAGTGCTTTTTTTAAGTCGCGTCACGAAAATGAGTGATTTACTTTACAAGCAACGTGTCGTGATCCAATTTCTGGTGAAATTAGGCGATGAACCTTCGAAAATCCTTCGAAAACTGCAGGTGGTGTATAAAGATGACTGCTATGTCGAAAACTCGGGTGTTTGAGTGGGCAAAGCGGTTTAAAGAGGGGCGTGAATCAGTAATGACGATTTGCGTGAAGGAGCCCCTGTGACGTCCTCGTACTGACGCGAATGTCGACCGCCTACGCAAGCTGATCACGTCTGACCGTCGCCAAACCATTCGTACATTGTCTGACAAATTGAACATCAACAAAGAAACCGTTCGAAAAATTTAAACGAGAATTGTAACATGCGAAAGATTTGCGCGAAGATGGTGCCGAAAAATCTCACTGATGAACAAAAAACATGCGAAAATCGATCTGCGAAGATTTGTTGTCTCGTATTGAGAACGAGGGCAAAATCTGGATGAGTCGAGTAGTCACTGGAGATGAAAGCTGGATATTTGAATATGACCCTGAGACCCGCAGAGCAAAGTCAACAATGGGTGGAAAAGGGTGGAGAGCGGCAACGAAAGCCAGGATGTCGAAGTCACGACTGAAGGGCAATGTTTATCATTTTTTTTCGATATTCGTGGCGTTGTTCATAAGGAATATCTTCCAGAAGGCAAAACAGTGACTGGACTTTTCTATATTAGCGTCCTGAAGCGACTGCGGAAACGCATTTTGCGTGTGCGGCCCGAACTAGCCGAAACCGGCTGGATCTTTCACCACGACAACGCGCCGGCCCATTCCTCATTAGTTGTGCGTGAGTTTTTGGCAAACAAAGGCATTCCAACGTTGCCGCAGCCACCCTATAGCCCTGATATAGCCCCTGCGACTTTTTCTTATTCCCCAAGATGAAGTCGTACCTCAAGGGAATTCACCATGGTGGCGTACAGGAGGTCAAGGAAGCTGTAACAAGGTTGCTGAACGGTCTAACGTCGGAGATTACCAAGGGTGCTTCCAATATTGGGAGCAACGTTGGAAACGTTGTTTAGAGTTAGAGGGAGACTATTGTGAAGGTCGATAATAACTTTTGATTAAAACTTAATTTTTTTGTGTTTTATTGACGAATTCCCGGAACTTAATTGCCACACCTCGTATATATATATATATATATATATATATATATATATATATATTATATATAGATATATATATATATATATATATATATATATATATATATATATATATATATATATATATATATATATATATATATATATATAATATATATATATATATATAGAAATATGAATTTTTGGCCAAAGTGATTTTAATACTAATGTTCTTCTTCGAACATTAGTAAAAATTCAGATCCAAATTAGAACATATACATTGAAACAGCAATAAGAGAAAACTTAGCGAATGAAATTTGAAATTCTAATAATAAAAAATAACAAACACTAGATAAAATTCAACTTCTGAATAAGTGCATTAAAAAACCATAAAAATATTAACATAACATAAAAGAATCAAATAACTTCACTTACCAGAGGACTCCGGACGACGGTACCGTTTCCCTGGAACCCACTGAAACCTTTTTTCTTTTGTTTTGACATTACTTATTTATTCATTCAAACTTAAAATCGACATAAACTTCAAAATTATTTCAGTTTTATCTACTGAATTCGAATGTTTTCTTCATTCGGTAAATATAGCGGATCCAATTTATGTTTCAATGGTCAGTTGCTTTTGGATGAAGTATACAGAATATAAAAAAATATTTTTCAGATCAATTCAAGCAACAAAAAAGTCTAGCGCATCAGAACCGCTAGAAAACTAATTTTCGAAGAAATTGTCTTTGAGTGACAAAAAAGTGTGGAAAGACGTAATACACTGTTTTGTAGAATCATATCAACCATTCCTTATCCAAAGCAACAAAACTCAACTATAACACAAATGATGAAAATGTTCAGTGCTGGCAATACTTTCCGAACGAAGCAGCAATAAGTTTGCCATAACAAGCTCATACTCAAATCAACTTATCCTTTGAATTTCGTTCTCATCGCAGGATTTCATCGAAAGTTTCAGCTGTTAAACGTTGTTTGAGGCTGCCATCCGAAATATGTTCAAAACTCGGTAAATTCAAAAATTGATTCCTTATTTTTATTGCAAACGCTTTGTATATGAATGCAAATGAATTAAATCGCAAGGGAGGCGATTGTAAGACCTGCTAGTGAGAATGGAAATTTAAGAATTAGAGACGTAAAGTCTTAAGGGGAGTATGAGTCGAAGCTCATAACTATTTTCTCACTTTCGTGGGCTGCCCAAAAACAAGTTTCGGGCCCCACGTTGGGCACCATTTGTAGCGATATATATGATTAGAAGAGTGCTAAATTTAGCACAACTCAGAACCAGATCGAAGTCCGGAACCAAGATGGCTAAAGTCCAACAGAAGTGAATGGCTACTGCCATTCAAGAGGCAAATTCAAAAAAAAAAATTGCCCCGAGAGCAGGGTGCCCTAGAAATGGCCGTGAAGGCCCCTCGTCCGCATTAGCGGAGCACCCTTCAACCAACCCCGACGGATGCTGGGGTGCCACTTTGATAGCTCGCTGCGGCTGGAGTGGGTTCTTTAAACAATGGGGATGGTTCGCTCTCAAGAGAAACGGGATGCTACGTATTATTCATCCGTCATAACCGCAAACTGGTATATAAAAAATCCCAAGGGACAAAAGGGGACATAGTTCCGTTCAGGAAACCACCCGTGGCTCTTCAACATGGGCTGACTAAGCAGACCCAGTGCTCGTGACAACGCACGGAGCCAGACAATTGAAATTATAAAGCGGAAAAACGAGATAAAATGCTGCTGTTTCTTTTCAGAGGAACCCGAGTGAGGCAGACAGCCCCGGGCCCCCGATGATGGCGGAGCCCTGACCTGGTCTGGGGTCCTCCACCCACTGATAATGGCCATTATTCAAAAATCAAGCAGAAACTAATACCAAAAACTTTTAAAAATTCTAAAAACGATTGGCCAGTATCCCTCCCTTCAAAGAATATTGTAAATCTGCAAAAACACTACATTATTGGTCAGCCAGGCCTGAAACGGAATGAAAAAGAACTTCTGGGGCTTACGCCCAATAAGAAGACCTGATGTTTAAGTTTTAAGAAAACATTATTATTTATAAATAGTTATGTGGTTTAAGTAAATTGTTTCTACATACTAGTTGGTGATTTGCTTATAAACTAATATGCCGTTCACACTACACTCTAAATCAGGCGATTTCGATCAGCTGATCGCTTTAGAGCTAAATCAACTTGAATCTACCTGATCACCCATACATTTTTTTCGGCTTCTGGCAGAATTAATCAGTAGATTTGGAGTTAAATCAAGTACAAATCAGGTACTATTATGAATTTTGTCCCTGGCGAATTTTTCTCAGAGCGCGGCGAATTCCATCTGTGAGAGCGAGAGTAGATTTCAATGAAATGTCATTCGAATTTCATCCTAAAATAGCAAAAATTGAATAAAAAAGGAAAATGTGAGTTATACAAAGTGAAAAGAAAATGTTTTTGCATGTTCCTGCACCATTTTCAATAACTTTCACGCAAAAAAGATTGTACACAAAAATTCGAATGACATTTTTCTCTCTGAATCTCCTCATTCTAAATCACTTCGGGTAGTGTGAACGCTTACTTGATTAACTTTGACAGCTTCTAAATCTACTTGATTTAAAGTGTAGTGTGAACGGCTTATAACCGGCTTATAACTGCGACGGTCGAATGTAGAACGCCCGAACTTCAAGTGTAAGAAAAAAAAAATTAAATACCCTCTACCAATCTTCGCAGGAAAGGATGGTAGAGGGTAGTTAAGTGCCAAGAAGCAGCTCACCGGGTCTAATTATTAACTTAAGGGCTAGGGCAGTAGCTCAGGACGCGAAATCCGCAGGCAGCTAAGCGACAGGTCAATGACGCCTCAAGACACCCGAGATAACTGAAGTCGAATCAATTGAGACAACTCAAATGTATACAATCGCAGCCGAACTAAGACGGGAGTAAACGACCCATAGTTAGTTGCAAATCTAAAGTGAAAATGTAATTTCGACGCATGAAAACGCAGGGCATCGCACAATTTTGTTTGCCCGGGCTGGCGGCTCCTGACCTGGGCCAACATTTGACCCAGATAGATCAAGCAGTGTATGCACTACTCAAACTAAGACGAGATTCAAAAGATGCCACGGAGATTAGTTTAAGAGATATCCAGAACAACACGGAATGATTGATCGACGGTGAACCAATCGGAAAAATAGTGCAATCAGTCGCGGAAAGCGCACACACTACCGGCGGAAAAAATGACGAAATGAAAGGCGTACGCGCGTCACTTCTGATCGATGCACACACAGTAATAAACATTGTACTCACCTGAGAAATAAAGTTTCCCCGAACGACTCGGATAGTATGTTGGTTTCATCGCAACTTCAGCGATTTGATGATATTTCATGCTGGCGTCATGCAGTTGAAGTGTTGACAATTCGGATTCCAGAATGTCACCGGTTGGAACGTCAGATGACAGATCAGTGGAAAATAGTACTAAAAAGTCGGAACGATAATGATACCAAAACATTAGATGTGAATTGAATTGGAATTGGAAAGTGCGAATTTTCAAATCAGATAAAGCCAAATGTCGATACCCCCAACGGTCGAGGAAAAGCCGCTTTAGCGGGAAATAGTTGAGTTTTGGGCGAAAACTCTGTGAAGAGCTTCTTTTTGGTTTGAGACTGGTAAGGAGTCGGATGGTGTGGTTTGTGCGGAGACAATTCTAACATTTATTATTCCCGGTACACTTTGGTGATTGGATTGAGACTGGAGACTGGCGAAGAATTAAGCAAGAGCATCGAGATAGATCTGCGACAACTGAAACTGGCGAAGAATTAAGCAAGAGCATCGAGATAGATCTGCGACAACTGAAACTGGCGAAGAATTAAGCAAGAGCATCGAGATAGATCTGCGACAACTGAAACTGAATTAAGGAAGCGTAGTTTTCTTCCTTTGGACGGAATTGTAATTGGTGGTACGCGGTACGTGAGGATAACTGGACATCAAACGAAAGGGCCCCAGCGCGGGATGTTATGAACCAGCTCGAGAATCGTCAGCGACGAAACGATAGAGTCAGGTTAGTTAGTTTAAGAAAATCTTATATATCGAGGTATATGTTGAGTTGATTGTGTCCGATTAGTCGAATTGATGAAGAAATGTTAGAGTATCGCGGTAGGGAGTAGAGAGTAACAAAAGTAAGGTGTCAATGTAAAACATCCTACCAGCCAGTGGTAGAACGGCTCAAACGTGTTTGTTAGTAGATAAGCGAAGTTGAATAAAAGTGAATTGGACAAGAAAAGATTCAGTGAGCTAGATTTGTGGCACAATCGCGGAACTCCGGTTTTTCTTCGCGTGATCGCGAGGAATTCGTATAATTCGACCTTTTTGTTTCCACTGGGCTATCAAGGAATCTGTCGTCACCTTCTCGCTTCGGGACGGCAGGTGTGCGGTAAATTTCGGTAAAGAAGCGAGTGGCGCCTACCCACCCCTTTCTCCGTGAGCGAAGGCCGCCCGGAATTTACATTCTTGGCCTCATCGAGGGCCCAAGGTTCGTGGTACACTATCGCATGAATACAATTGTGACAAAGTGATTGGGATATACGTATTCATGTAGTGCGTATACAGTACAACAATGCACTGGTTTTTGATTACTTAATGACCAAATTTCTAAATTCATTCCGTTTTGGTTATGAAGCGAAATAATGTAACATATATAATAACTTTTATTTCTAACAATTTTGTGTACTTCACAATATATTTCTTGTTCACTATCTACGACTTGGTTCTGCAATCTACGCTGGTTGTCTGACGGCTGCCGCCATCATCGACTGGTGTTGCCCAGTGTACCTTTTTGCTGCTCGCTGAGGGTGCGATCGGATTCTGCTTATTAATGTCCAACGAGTACCGATTATTGTCCATATCATTAGGCGATTGTATTCCACGTTTACAACTCGGCCGACCTGACAACCGATCGACCTCGATCGGGAGAGCATCGGAAGTGGCTTCTGTTTCAGTAACGGCGGTATGCAAATTAAACTCGTCCAGGTACTCCGCGTCCCATTCTTCCTCGTCCAACCATTCCTCGTTGGTATATTCCATCTCATTAGAGCCCGAATCACTTGGTATCATATTTTCCGATTCACTGGTTATTAAAGCGTCTTGTTCAGTGTTCAAAGGATCTTGACTGACTACAGGAATAGATTGCCATCTCCTCAATCTACCTGCCTCAACAATTCCATCATATGGAAGCTGGGATTGTTGACAATCCGGGATGTCTCTAACGACATATCTATCATTGCCTAAACTTTTATGAATAACAAAGGGTCCGCGGAACTTGGGAATAAACTTCTTATTCTGACCTGGGGTAGTGTCAACATTTCTCATAACCACATATTCCCCCAATTTGAACTGCCTAGCCGGCTTATGACGTCGATTGAAATATTCAGCGTTATAACTTTGAGACTTCTGAATATTCTTAGCAGCGGATTCTCTAACTCAGTCGATCTCAACACTTCTAACATCAAATTTGTTTCCCAGATATTCACTTAGTTCATCAATTTCATTACCTCGTTGATCTACTCCAAAAAGTAGGCGACTCGGAGTATGTCCGGTAGTGGTGTGAATGGTATTATTGATAGCATATTCGACAGCGGCCAGTTTTGAAGACCAATCTGCATGATTTATCTCTTCAGTCAGTTTTCCTAACATATTTTTGAGAGTCCGATTGACTCTTTCGACCTGTCCATTTGCCTGCGGAGATGCGGTAGCTACTTGCACATGTTTTATGTTGTTACGTCCCAAAAATTCAGCAAAGTCCAATGAGGTGAAACACGTACCGCGGTCTGAGATGATTCGGTTAGGTCGACTATAATAGTTGAAATATTTACTAAAGGCTGCGGTAACTTCTTTGGTGCTTGTACTATTTGTCGGGTACAATTTCACATATTTGGTAAAGGCGTCAACTACTACCAGTATATGTTTTCTTTTGGACCTCAAAGAGGGCAACGGCCCAAAGTGATCGATGTGCAAGGCAATGGCATTGACTGAAAAATGGCATTGACTTCTTGGGTATGTTATACAAATTCCGTTCCGTAGAACTTGCCGGAGGAGGAATACATTACGCATGGTATGCAGTTCCTAATGAAGTTCTCAGTCTTGACTCTACTTTTCGGGAACCAGTATCTAGTGCAAATTTTTGAATGAGTCTTATCCACCCCTTGATGGCCAATGAGTTCGTGAATCCTTCTAATAATATTCTCTTCCATTGCAGCGGGTACATACAATAAGTGACCTCCATCATCTTTCTTGCGGAATATTACACCATTTAGCAGTTCATAATTATCAATATTCTCAACTTGGAGTTTTTCTTTAAGATGCTGAACCACCACATCTTGTGCTTGAGCGACTTGTAATCTGTAATCGACATCCACATCGGTAACAGCGGCTATTATGGGGTTCCGACTTAGCGCATCCACGTGGGGCATTCCCGTTCCTTTTCGGTGTTGAATGACATAGTCGAAATTTTCAAGCTCCAAAGCCCACCGGGCAATTCTTGGATTCACTTGTTTGCGGTTTAATGTTAGCGTCAACGAATTGCAATCAGTTATTATGGTGAACTTAATTCCTTCTAGATTAACTCGGAACTGCTTTAGAGTATAGATGATGGCTGATGTTTCCAACTCAAAGCTGTGATACTTTGATTCGGCCGCTGAAGCAGTTTTTGAATAGTATGCTATCGGATGAAGTCGTTTATCTGCCTGCCTTTGCAGTAATACTGCACCAAAGCCCAATGAACTTGCATCGGTATGTAGCTCTGTTTCATTCCGCGGGTTGTATATTGCCAACACAATTGCTTCTGTCAATAATTTTTGGAGTTGCTTAAAGGCACAACTACAAGCCTCGGTAAAGTCATAACGAGCATCTTAACGCAATAGATCCTGTAAAGGTTTAGCTATTCTTGAAAAATTCGGCACAAATCTTCGGAAGTAGGAAAATAGACCTAAGGTTGATTGAACTTCTCGAGCGTTTTTCGGCATTTGTAAATTTCGAATAGCTGTAAGACGGGATTGACTAGGAGCAATACCACTTTTAGTTACTTGATACCCTAGGAAGTCCACCTCAGAAAATCCTATCTTGCACTTAGCCATATTTAACTTCAGACCGCGGAGATTTATTCGATATAAGACTTCCCTCAAAAGGTTACAATGTTCCTCAAAGTTAACTGATGCTAACATGATGTCATCTATATATATGACAATTCGCCTTTTCTCGATTAGATCCCGGAAAATGGTATTAATGAATCGTTGGAACACTGCTGGTGCGTTTTTAAGCCCAAATGGCATTCGCGTATATTCATATTGCCCACTCGGAGTTACAAAGGCGGTATATTGAATGGAAGACTCAGCGACTCGGACCTGATGGAACCCGCTCTTGAGATCTAACACTGAAAATATTTGTTTTCCCTCCAAGTATTCTAGACAGTCTTCTATCAGAGGCAGCGGATAGTTATCTCTCACCGTCAACTTGTTTAGACCACGATAGTCGACACACATCCTCATGGTTCCATTTCTTTTCTTGACCAAAACAATAGCAGAAGCATACGGGGAACAGCTTGGCCTTATTATTCCTTCATTGAGTAGCTCATCAGTAATTTCCTTGACTTTCTGCTTTTCCATCACCGATAACCTTCGGGATGAGCAATGGAAGGGTACATCGGAGGTCAGATGAATTTTCATTTCAAAGTCCAAAGGTTCCGGAATTATTTATCTTTTCTTGTTATTCATTATTGTTAATAACTCTTTGTAACAATCAGGCGGCAATTTAAAGTCTATATCTGGGGATACTTCGACTTCATCAATCTCTATGTTAAAAATTTCATTTATTAATTCAGATTCGGAGGTGGTAGACTGAGGTGGCAGCGTTAGTTCATTTTTTCCTTTCTTTACTAAGTCAAGATTCTCTAATTTCCTTAAAACACTATTTCGAGCACGGAAACACAAACATTTCTTCATTTCAATATTCTCTTTTATTTGTAACAACTTGTTTTTATCGTAATGGTAACATCGGACTTTAACTAGATGAATATTACTGTGATTTAGGTAATCTCTCCCTAAGATCAGCGGGAACAGCGTTTTTCTTTAATTAATAACATACAACTTAACCGGTATATCTTCGACTTCGGCTTCGACACTTCCGCATAAATCGATTAGATTCCCACTTAAGCCTCGGTACATCGGACTCTGCGGCTGAATATTTATCTCGGACGGTACTAGGGTTGAACTAATCAAACTGATTGGACTACCCGTATCAAAAAGAGAAATACATTTGATTGTTGTTCCGTTTCCGTGCTCAACATTTTGAAACAAGACACTTACCATATTTGTGATTTTGAGACGACTCATCTGTTCTTCGGTTCATCGATTGCTGCAGCGGCTACTGGAATATTCGGGGTGGACATCCTAGCTCAGCTAGCGTTAGTAACAGTAGGTGCAATTCTTCGGCTGTTGGGACATTCGTAGTGATCATGTCCCAGCTTCCAACTATTAAAACAACTGCCCGGCGGTCTCTTCGATTCTGAAAGACACCGATTCTGAAAGTGTCCCATCTGGCAGCAGTTGTAGCATCGGGTTTCCTCATAGTTTATTCTAGACTGCGGACTTCGGAAAATATTCGGACTTCGGGAGACAGTCGGACTTCTTGAAGCATTCGGTCTTCGGAAGATATTCGGGCTTCGAAAAACATTCGGACTCAAACGATTTCTCATTGGGCTTCGGTTTCTTGATACATCTGATCTCGAACCTTGTAATGATGGCACTCGGAATCTTTCTTCTACTGGTTCGCAGCTTACCTGCCTGTAATAACGTATAGCCCTGTACTTCAGCTCCTCCAATGTTTCTGACCCAATTCGTACCGAAGGGTCATAACCGCTACTTCTGACCAATCCTATAGTTATGTCAACTAAATCAGTCTCCGGTACATTTCCCAACTGAGCGATTCCATGCAGATTTAATATGAATCGGTGTAACGATTCATTTTCAGGATTTCATCTGGCTTGGCGTAATCTGCCGTATATTTCTTCTAAGCTGGTCGAGGCGGAAAACTCTCTTATGAGTAATTCTTTAAGTTCTTCATATGATCGAGCCTTTACTGTTCGCAAGAACACTTTGGCAGTACCAGTAAGGGACCTCCGCAAATAAATAAGCCTCTCCTCGCTTCGGACTCTGGCTAACCTTAGGACTTCCTCCAAATCCTCAAAGAATCGGATGATATGTTGGAAGGCATTGTCTCTTGTGTACTCGGGTAGAGCTGCCTGCAGCTCTTGAAAAGACATCTGACGTCTTTCGGATACTAGTGCTTCTTGTTGTTCGACCTCTGGCTGATGACTTTCGGCATCACCTATCAATGCGGCTATAACATCGGCTGGCATCGGTAGTCCTTCTCTTCCCATCGGCATCTGTCTAACTTCTTCATGGTGCCTTTGTTCATTTCGACGAGCATCAACTATGTCTTCGGTGACATCCCTAGTTGCCTTCCTAACTGCGGCCTCCAATTCAAGCACTTCCAGTTGTAGTTTCAATTTCTTCTTGGCACTTTCCAACGTTGACAATTCACTACACATATTCCCGCTATCTATGGCATCATCTTCTGGTCCATAATAATCCACTTTCCGCTCACCAGCTCCTTCTCATCTGTCATACGCATTTCCAACAGATGCGGCATATCTTCTGGTTATATCCCCCTCTCCAACAGTAGCTGCGGATCTCCTTAAGTTTGTCATGCTTCCCACAGCGGCTATTCTTCGTTGACATCCTTGTATATCATCAGCAACATCAATACTTCTGCGTCGGCTCAGAATAACTTCGGTAGCAGCGGTTGATATTTTGTGCTCAGGCACTGCACCACTAACAGCGGCATCTACGCATCGGCTTGGCATGTCTTTCATGATGGCTGTTTCTTCTCCTCGGTTCATCTGCATTTCTACAGCAGCGGCAGCATCTTGATCATCCACCATATACTCAGTGACCGCGGCGTCTTCGCTTCGATTCGCTTCAATTTCACTGGCAGTGGCTTCGTCTCGCGAGGCTGGTGCCCCCTCGGTGGCGGCGGCGTCACCACGTCGTACTCGTGCCATTTCAATGGCGGCGTTGGTTTCGGGCATGCGGCTCGGCATTCTTACTTTTGGAACCGCACCCTTCTTCAAATTTGAGCGTTGACTAATTTTCAGCACTTTTGGGTTACGACCCCACACCTGAAGTTATAATAACTTTTATTTCTAACAATTTTGTGTACTTCACAATATATTTCTTGTTCACTATCTACGACTTGGTTCTGCAATCTACGCTGGTTGTCTGACGACTGCCGCCATCATCAACTGGTGTTGCCCAGTGTACCTTTTTGCTGCTCGCTGAGGGTGCGATCGGATTCTGCTTATTAATGTCCAACGAGTACCGATTATTGCCCATATCATTAGGCGATTGTATTCCACGTTTACACAAATGAAAATATAATCACGGTTGACGAGAGACGATGGTTGTTTTTTTGGATTCTACCTCGAGAGATATTTTGAAAACGAATGAATTGTTCACGAAATAAAAATACAAATGGGGCATCGAATAATAGCAACAATTTTTCCAATTCTCGAGAAAGAAAAAAAAATTGATTTCAAAGAAGCTATTGTATTTACTTGCCCTTCTTCGCTCAAGTATACAATTTAAAAAACAAAAAGATAATTGGTCCCGGATCGTCTCGAAATATCTTCAATAAAATTAATAAAAATTCTAAACTGCCAACAGAACGTTTGTACAGATAAGAATGAGTTCTGTCATATCAAATATAAAGACAGAAAAATAATTTTTTCATCAACCAAAAAAAAAATAACAATGTCCCGTTTGTTAGCTTTCAGACACAGTTGATTTTATTTTCAATTCCGATGCTTTATATTTATCATAACTGTGTTAAAGAGCTTTTGCTCTACTAACAATGCCATTTATGATAAAATTGTGTATTCATACTAGGCAGGACTATGCAATGCTTATTACGTTAAACAAAATCTCTACAGAAATCCGAAACTAATAATTTCAATATGCCAATCTTTGTTTAAATCCAAAATCGCAATATAATGTTTTGTTCTGTTCTTTTTTTTTCGTCATCAGAGACAGTGGCCACTATCTTTCCATCGGAACAAAAAAAAAACTCTAGCGCACCGGAACCGCTAGAAACACTAATGTTCGAAGAACAGTAGAAGAATCGTGCAGGTTTTGAGTGCATATTCCACCACATGAGCTGTTT
>OX376373.1:127327937-127360437 GCA_947369275.1 Nemotelus nigrinus | reverse complement strand
TATTTTTTTTTGTTTTGATGGATTTGATGTGTCTGTAGATATTTTATTTCAATTCAATATCCCATTTGCTCATTTACTTTTCGCAACAAGGGGGTTTTTCATCATAAATGATTTGCGGTCTTTCCTTTTATTCCTTGTAGATTTAAAGTACTGCTATTCAAAATCCCTACACTTCGACTACATCATACATAAACTCCAGAAATATGTTATATCAGTCGAAACCTTATCCAAGGTAATTTGACCGTTGAACAAAAAAACATGGGTTACTTTAGTTTGTATTGCAAAGTTAGTACTATTTAAAGTAAAACTGATAAGGTCACATCTATAGCAAACAAAAGTAATGGTTATTGATTTGTGATCACGGTTCCCTTCTTGTCTATAAATAAGCATAGACAACGTTTATTGTCTCAAAAGCTTATCAAAGCAGAGAATAATTGATACGGGAAACTCGATAGTTTTGCGGAATAAACCTCCAAAAGCAGAATCAAATTGGAATGGTTTTTGCGGGATGATTAAAATTGAAAAATGTTTATTTATCTTGAAAATTTTATTTGACAAAGTGGTTTCGAAAGCATGCACTGATTCTCATCAGACACCATCACAGTGCATACTTGACTGGTGTGACCACTTACAGTTGGAAATCATTGATTGTTATTTACGCTGGTTGTGACAAATTTTAACATCTCCGACTAATATCCATGGAAATAATTTACTCATAAAGGTTATTGATTTGTGATCACGGTTCCCTTCTTGTCTATAAATCAGCATAGACAACGTATAACGTCTCTAAAGCTTATCAAAGCAGAGAATAATTGAAACTCAATCGTTTTGCGGAATAAGCCTCCGAAACCAGAATCAAATTGGAATTGTTTTTGCGGGATGATTAAAATTGAAAAATTTTTATTTATCTTGAAAATTTTATTTGACAAAGTGGTTAAATAAAAATTTTCAATTTTAATCATCCCGCAAAAACAATTCCAATTTGATTCTGCTTACGGAGGCTTATTCCGCAAAACGATCGAGTTTCCCGTATCAATTATTCTCTGCTTTGATAAGCTTTAGAGACGATATACGTTGTCTTTGCTGATTTATAGACAACTGAACCGTGATCACAAATCAATAACCTTCATGAGTAAATTATTTCGATGGATATAAGTCGGAGATGTTAAAATTTGTCACAACCAGCGTAAATAACAATTAATGATTTCCAACTGCAAGTGGTCACACCAGTCAAGTATGCACTGTGTGCTGGTGTCTGAGAAAAATCAGTGCATACTTTCAAAACTACTTTGTCAAATAAAATTTTCAAGATAAATAAAAATTTTTCAACTTTAATCATCCCGCAAAAACAATTCCAATTTAATTCTGCTTTCAGAGGCTTATTCCGCAAAACGATCGAGTTTCCCGTATCAATTATTGGGCCTTTTTAGACTTGTATTCGTGATGCAGTACTATAACCGGTTTTCTGGGCAAGAGGCAGAAGAATCGAGGGGAAATCTCTACAAAAAGTGATGCACTTGGAGAGAATTTTTCATCACTTTTGAAACTGATTGAAACTGATGCAAATCACTAACACAACTATAAACATAGTTCACGGTTCAGGAATTTTTCATGAAACACTCAAGTCGAAATGAGAAAACAACAACACGTACACATTTATATGCATAATCGGTATATGAACGGTTCCATTGCTGAAGAATACAAGTGTGGAAATGTTGATTGTTGTAAAACCAGTTTCAGGAGTGCATCAAGAATACAAAGGTAAAAAGGCCCATTCTCTGCTTTGATAAGCTTTAGAGACGATATACGTTGCAACGTTACAACTGCAAGTGGTTACGCGAGTCAAGTATGCACTGTGTGCTGGTGTCTGCACTGTGTGCTGGTGCATACTTTCGAAACCACTTTGTCAAAATAGAATTTTCAATGTAGATTAAAATGTTTAATGTAAATAAAAAGTTGATCAATTTTAATCATCCCGCAAAAATAATTCCAATTTGATTCTGCTTTCGGAGGCTGGTTCCGCAAAACGATCGAGTTTCCCGTATCAATACTCTCGGCTTTGATAAGCTTTGATGATATACGTTGTCTATGCTGATTTATAGACAAGAAGGGAACCATGATCACATTCAATAACCTTTACATGTAAAATTACATCGATGGATATAAGTCGGAGATGTTAAATTTGTCACAACTAGCGTGTGCTGGTGTCTGATGAGAATCAGTGCATACTTTCGAAACCACTTTGTCAAAATAGAATTTTCAATGTAGATTAAAATTTTTTATGTAAATAAAAAGTTGTTCAATTTCAATCATCCCGCAAAAAAAATTCCAACTTGATTCTGCTTTCGGAGGCTGGTTCCGCAAAACGATCGAGTTTCCCGTATCAATACTCTCAGCTTTGATAAGCTTTGATGATATACGTTGTCTATGCTGATTTATAGACAAGAAGGGAACCATGATCGCATTCAATATCCTTTACAAGTAAAATTATATCGATGGATATAAATCGGAGATGTTAAATTTGTCACAACTAGCGTAAATACAAATTAATGATTTCCAACTGCAAGTGGCCACGCCAGTCAAGTATGCACTATGTGCTGGTGTCTGATGAGTGCATACTTTCGAAACCACTTTGTCAAAATAGAATTTTCAATGTAGATTAAAATTTTTTATGTAAATAAAAAGTTGTTCAATTTTAATCATCCCGCAAAAATAGTTCCAATTTGAATCATATACTGTTATAGTTTCGATCAAGCAAACGAAAATCAAACTACATACATTTTTCCTTATTTTTTTAATAGAGTAAAAGACTGACAAATAACATGTCGACGATGCAATAACATGTCATAATTCTATCGACAGTGTAATCAATATGCATTACGTTCTTGTTTGCTCAGATGTGAATACTGAACGACACAGTAGCCAATTTGTACATTTATGTTCTATATTATTCATTATATATCTTCTCTTGTCACTTATTACTAAAGAATTTTTTAAATCATAATTTGAATGTTTCCATTGTTTGTTTTTCTCCTCGTTAGCTCAAAAGAAAGCTGTATACTCTTCCATTTGCGCAGTTCTGTCGTCCCATCGTACTTACTTTGCAATACAGAGTTTCACGTTAAGATTAGGATCGTACAAAGCTCTTCAGTCTCTTCAGTGTTAAATATTTGCTTCAGCAACATTTGCGAATTTCAAAATGTAGTTTATAGTTCGACATCTCTTCGCTCAAAGCTCTGCCTCCTTCGATACGACCAGAACTGTCTTTCACCACGCGTGCAGAAGTTTTACTTCCAGATAAATACCTCTTATTGCGCGACTCCATCCAATGTTACCGAAAATACGGCGGTGATGGCGTTTTCCACCATTTCACACTTGTAATTAACGCCTGTACGAGTTTATCCTATTTCATCACATCACTGCCTCCTAGAACTACGGGCCGTAATGCAGAATGATGACGTCAGAGCATCGGGAAAAATGTCGCGAAAAACACACGTAGTCTTATGGATCGTCCGCGGGGAAATGTTAATTGTACGGGTTGTGTTAAAGTGAGTGAAATGAAAACAAAGTGGTATATGCGGAACAGTGCTAGTGAACAGGTTAAATACAAATTAATGCTGTGCGTGCGGTATAATGTGGAAAATTCGCTACGAAATGTTTATCGGTTGGTGTTAGGCTATGTGATGGTTCGTGTCGTTTTACTGTAGCGATAAAATTAATTGGTACAAAGTGTACGTTATTACTAAATATTATTATTATAACGCATTCACGCACAAAAAACTAACGTTTTATTAATACTTTAGCCAAAAAACCGCAAGTGAAATCTTCGTGTACATCGGCACTGCCTCGTGGAAATGCCAAAATTTCCTAAACTCATTACGTCACAGCAACAACGATTACGTAGCCTGACGGCCCGTACTTCTAGAAGGCATTGATCACATCAACTCATCGTAATCTTCATTAAACTTTTCAGTTCTAAGAACTAAAGACTGCACACTGTCATAGGTCTCCTAGATGATTTCGCGCTTCGATTTATGGTTTTCTATTAGCGCAGGTGTCTAAGCACCGTTACCGCCACCAACCACTTGCCAACTTAGATGGCATGTGGTAACTGTTCCACAAAGTACAGTGCATCTAATAACTGGACTTTGAAACCTTGTGGATTTTCTGGGCTTTCCACACTTTTTCCTAGCATAGACCACTGAGCCACATCACGGACTTTAAAAATTTGACAACTAAATGAGGGACAAAGGGGGGGGGGGAGGGGTGTGCAAAGTCTTCTCACGGTCGTTACTGAACTAAATGTTAACTCATAAAGCACTTTATCTGGCGATAAGCAAACAGAATCGAGCTCGGTTTCAGGCAGCGCTAGCGGAGAGATACACGCAAAGTTACCGCCAAGATAATATGCAAATGACTGGCGTTAACCGCACTATGGTGCGAATCGAAGTCAAACAAACAATTAAATCAATAGTAAAGGACACAATTAGAGTCACAATTTGACTGGAGAATACGTCATAATCGTATTACTAATGAGACGGTTTAACTAGTTAACCAAAGACACACTAACTTCTCGTCTAAGTTCTTGCCAATTGGCACCTGCTCGGAGAACTCGACATGGAAAACTTGCCGTCACGTCGTCCAGGATGACACGTCGCCACCACGACTCAAAACCGACTGCCTAGAAGTCTGATTTGATACTCGAGGCGAAGGAAAAATCCCGTTACCGGTTCTTACCTTCGACTCGAGCATCAAGTCAGGCAATGTCAACAACAAGCTACCGTTAGTCTGACTGAAAAATGTAGCAATTTCGAGCACGGTACAGTGTGCGTCGAAATAGTTGCACCACTAATTTCGCTTGAAATCACTGGGTGCTACAGATGTTTGGATTCCACAGCGAGATCTGTGTATCCGCCTGTAGCCTTCTCATGAATAATCGGACGCTCCTACACTTGGGCTACCAGCATCCCTATTGACACCTCGTTATCCAACACTACATCATTAATTGACTGCAATTTGAAATAATGCTATGTATTGTTTGATTTATTCGAAGGTATTCTTTTCTCTGCACTGTAAATGAGTTTAATTCTAACGTAAACTCAACCTTATTTATATGCCGAATGCTTTAAAAGTTTCTCTTACTACTTGCCTTTTACCATAGTAACCTTCGAAATCTTACTTGGCTCTTAAAATTTTCCAATGTTATTTAAATTCAATTAAACATCCGTTTTTTATACTATTAGCATAATATTTCACTGATGAGCTTTGAGGAGAAAGCCAAATAGCCCTCTTAATAAATATATAAATACATTTGACTAGATCTCGCTTGTAGGAGAAAAGAACTGGTCTATAAACCATAATTAAATTTAAAGTGAAATATAAATATATATATATATATATATAAATATATATATATATATATATATATATATATATATATATATATATATATATATATATATATATATATATATATATATATATATATATATATATATATATATATATATATATTTAGTTTCCAAATCTAAATTCAGGACTATAACAAAACAACATGTAGTTTCAAATTCTATATTCAATTCTCTATCGAAACAACGTGACAACTCATATCAAAAATAACAATTGACAACTCCACAATATTTTTTATAAAACATTTTTTCTTAGCCTACTTTGTTTTTGAATTTTGATGTGTTGTGTTTCATGTCAAGTAGTGTGGTGAGTTGTGGAATGTAAGTGAGATACGTGTAGGTACTTACTGGTTGTTCCAGTTTTGGATTCCAAGTTCTTAGTTGATAGATTTCTTTGGAATGTTGTCACTTCCGTTCGAATTTATCTGTGTGTCCACATATATATATATAACCTTAACCTTATATACACATATATATATATATATATATATATATATATATATATATATATATATATATATATATATATATATATATATGTATATATATATATATATATGTATATATATCATCATATATATATATTTATATATATATGTATATATCATCAAAATGATAGAGGGAGATAATCTCTGGAGTGGCCAATCCGATTGAGCTGAGACTTTCGGAGAACGTAGATGTATTTAGTATGTAGGTCCACGACTTGCTAAAATTTAGATATCCTAAACATTTTGGCGGCGGCAAGCGTTTTAGTGAATTTTGAGGTACTCCTATATTTCCAAGCAGCGTGAATTTTTGTTCAAAACAAGTATTGGGAATGAAAACTTATTATGTTCTAAGCTTGTTTATGGTAAAGAACTGGAAATTTTGAGCCGTGTGTGGGTGCAGCGTGCCTAAAAGTAGGCAAGGATTTTTTTCAAATTTTGATTTGTCATTACTTCTGACAAAAACATTGGATCATCGTAAAATTTGTAGAGCGTATTGATGTTGACTAAAGTTTATTACACATGGATTTCCAAGGAAGTGCGGGTAACCCTGTAGCTGCGGAAGGCTCTTGAAAAAAAATCCTTCAAATCATTGAACCTCCTGAAAATTTTTTGAGTTTTGACGAAAAATTCAAATCATTACTAAATTTTAACCTTTGTGCATCATGTCAATTTGAAATTTTTAAAATTCCGACTTGCACAAGAACGGCAACCCATCACTAATTTACCTCTATTTTCAGCACTCGAAAGTTCTGTTCACGAGAACTGACGACCGGATTATCCGATCATAATGATATTCGCATGACATGTTGGTATTAATTAGGACCAGGTCTGATAGAAGTGATTTTGAAATGCGGGCAACCCTGTGGTAGTGGTGCCATCTTGACAGATTACTGAGAAAAAAAACAGCTTTTTGGCCTATGACTTCCGATTCAGAAATCAGATTTAAACAAAATTCACACAATATTTGGATCTTACTTAAGGTAGCATTTGGTGAAAATTTGGCTGAAAAATTAGAATAGGGTATGCCAGCTATGGTGATTTTTGTCTCCTAAATCTTGCAAATTTGCTCGGCAAAATAAAGCTTTTTTCCCTGTAACTTTCGGTGCAGTTATGATATCAAAATGAAGTTTATGCAATAAATAGATTTTGATGTGAGCCAAATGTCGTAGGAATTTCGTACAAAAATCGTGGAAGGGCTGCCAGCTATGACCATTTTTGTAATTTTTTGGAATTTCTTTACTGCGCGATTATGTCATTAGATTTGCAAATGGGGACGATCCTGCAATGAAAATTAACAACAAATATTAACGTTTTAAAAATTTGAAAAGTTTTTAGGGTGGTAACCCTAAACATTTTTTCACCCGTATAACTTCTAGCGCAGTGATTCAATCGAAACGAAATTTATTGGTTGGGTTTAGTATAACGTGAAGCAGATTTGATATATATTTTGCTTTGCTGCTGACACAGGGTAACCAGCTTTAGCCATTTTCGTAACTACTGCATCAACAGATGCTTCAAATAACATACTCATATGCAAAACATTAGCAATAAAACTAAGAAACCAGTTTTAAATTCACCGAGTTTTGAACATTTTTTTGGATGGCAGCTTCAAACAACGTTAACCGCTAAAGCTTTCGACGGAATCCTCCGATCAGAACGAAATTCAAAGGATTAGTTTATTTAAGTATGAGCTTGTGAAGGTAAACTTATTGCTGCTTCGTTGGGAAAATGTTGCCAGCACTGAACATTTTCATCATTTGTGTTATAGTTGAATTCTGTTGCTTTGAACAAGGAATGGTTAATATGATTCTACAAAAAAGTGTATTACCTCTTTCCACATTTTTTTGTCACTCAAAGACAATTTCTTCGAAAATTAGTTTTCTAGCGGTTCAGGTGCGCTAGAGCTTTTTTTTATTATTGTCTTCATTGACTTGTGTCCAGAGAAAAGTATACAAAAAACTCTGGTGTTATTCGTCATTGTGCGTTGTTAATTTTTATGTGCAATTTTAGGTTTTCTTTGAATGTCACGATACTGCTTGAGGTCTTTAACGGATCTGGCAATGTATTGTAGAAAGCTATAGCCTGTTGTATCGGATCTATTTTTAATCTATCCGTTCTTGGTCTACAAACTAAAGGGTTGCTGACTGATCTTGTTTCTCTGCTAGTTGACTCTCCAACAGTTCGAGGAATATCTGGCCATTTTAGCCCGTTGTTGATTATTTGGTAAATTATTTTGCCTCTTTCGAAATTCACAATCTGTTGGATGTTTAACAACCCTGATCGAGTGTACACGTCGCCCGTTGGTGTTAAGGTCGGCAACCTAAATATAACCTTTATCGCCTTAGTGACAAGTCTCCCAATTAGCTCGATGTTATGCTTGGTTTTTTGGCTCCACAAGATTGCTCCATATTTCACAGTAGACAAGATAAACGCATTAAAGATTAGGAGTTGAGTGCGTTTTTCCAGGAAATCATGTCTTTTCAGTGTCGCGATAAGTGGTGCGATTTTACTCCTGATGTAGTTAATGTGATGGGCGCAGGACATCTTTTCATCCTAAATCAATCCCAGGTATTTAAGTGAATCGACCTTCTCCAGTTGAGCTCCATCAATTTGAATACATGGATTAAAAGGGCGTTAATTTTTTTGCTGGAACATAATGTATTTAGTTATGTGGACATTTATAACGAGTTTGCTCTGGCGCTGCCACTTCAAGTATTTATAAAAATCCATATTTACTGCACTTTGGATGGCTGTCCCATCTTTTCCAGCATATAACAGAAAGCCTAAGATCTTGAACGCTGTTCACATAAATAAGGAAAAGTATAGGCCCTAAGATCGATCCCTGTGGAATACCTTTGTTTATAGAACATTTCTGACTGGTGTAGCTCCCTTGTTATGTCACTATTCTTCTATCCAACAGGTAGTTTTATAACAGATTTAAATTTCATGCAAATCCAATACTCTTCCAGTTGCATTAACAAAATCTCGTGGTCAATGGTATCAAAAGCCTTTTTTAGATCGACAAAAATGGCTGCCATGTAATTACCTTTATCCAGCGATTGATTTATAAACTGAACCGCGTCCAGGGTAGCTATTATAGTGCTGCTGTGCTCCTGAAAACCATACTGCATTGGAGCCAAAACTAATGTTTTTTTAAGATAATCAATTATTCGAGCATTTATGATCCTTTCAAACACTTTTTTTTTAAACCTGGATTCGAATCAGGGATCCCACAAGCAGGAAGTCAGTAATCTACCCACTAGGCTACTCAAGTATTTTAAATTATTATAATCAATTTGCTATTAATTATCTTTCAAATTTGCTATTAACTATCTTTTTATTTTACTTTTAACTATCTTAGCTATTACCAATAAAATTTGTTTCCGAATTCTACAAAAAATTTATAATATAAAATCAACTCTATTTACATTTTCGCATACATTTCAAATCGCGCGCGTTTCTCAAGCAATTACAGCTGATTGCAACTCTTCATTGCGACAAAAGTTGAACCCGTTTCGACCTGAGCTGCGCTCGGCTGCGCTCGGCTGCGCTTAGCTTTTATTTTTCCTCCGGTTTTTTCTACACTTTGCAGAAAAAGTCCTGGCTTCCTGACCAGTGTTGCCGGAAAATGTCCGTTCATGGAGCCCAATTTGGCTTTTAAAATCGCCCAAAAGAGCCCAACACTGCCACACAATAGGGCGAGGTCAAAATTATCCCAAAAGTTTTTCTTATTAGATGCAAAAAAAAATGGTTTATCCTTTTTCACATGGATATTTGTTATTTGTTTATATAGATACAAATCTCTTATAAAGTCGACAATTATATTTACAACTTCATTTTCTGATGCAGTAAGCGAGTAAATTGAAGAATCCAGTATTTGTATCAAATCTGGTAGTATTTTACAGTCGTTGAAGCATATTTTGTTGAAATTCAAGAGAATTAGAATTCGCATCAAAGAAGTCAAAAAATTTTGTTGCTATTTATTTCAAACTTTAGAATTTATATTATTTATTATACTAAAATATATATCGAATAATACAATACATGCAGGAAGAAATATTAATAAAAAAGCGAGCCCAAGCTTTGGAAATTTGTTATCCCGCAGCAGATTTTACTTCATTGGCTTTTGCCCAAATTTTTTCTGAGCTCAGTGTATTTTGACCATTTGCTCATACTCATGAGTTTTACAAGCACAGGCTTGAATTTCAATCTTTTTGCTGACCACTTTAGGCAGATGATCAAATAATAGACTAGAAATAAAGTTTAAGTTCAACCGGAATTTATAACATGAAGTGAATATTTAAAACATGAAGTGAAGAGATTGAGGAAATCAATTGTGAATTTAACTTTATATATTTTTAGCAGTTGAAACCTGGGCTGGTCAGTGGAGCCCAAAAAGTCGCCAGTAGCCCAATAATAAATTTCGTGGCCAAATGCAATGGAAAGATAACCCAATGGGCGAGAAATCGCCCAATCTGGCAACAGTGTTCCTGACCAGCAGGCAACAGCCAACGTTGACTCGATTAGTTCTGCGCTTAGCTGCGACATGTCGACGTAGGGTGTGCTCACCAGTGAGGTAGTAGAAATGGAGTGGACATGCCCATAAGATTTACATTGAAGGGGATGGTAGTAATTTTTTAGCTACTCATTGTCAAATCGAGTCAAATCCAAGTAGTTCCCCTCCAATTTGACAATGAGGTCGAAATGGCGTAAAGGCAGCTTTAACATGCTTTGTGCGCGAGAGGATTGAAGGGGCTAATGGTGGAAAGTTATACCGTCCGTGTCCAGGGGCTGGTGCTCACTGCTATGGAAAACCCAGGGTGTGTTCAATGTGCATGCTGTAGCTGCTTCAAAAGCATATCATAGCATCACTTTAGCAAGTGCCAAAATTTGAAGTAGCTAGGTGAAGCAGCTATGGATATTGACCAGCCAAGAGCTGCTACGAAGGTCAGCAAATTCAAAAATACTTTTTCAAAATTTTTTTTTAATTTTAATGTTTGCGTTTTCGTGAATTAGTTCAATACTTTATCTGCACTTTGGAAATTGTATAAAATTTAGGAGTTTTCAACAAACAGCTGCAGAAACCATTAAAATTTTCTTAACATAATTAAAACGTATCACTTACTTCCGGCTTTTGACGCCATATATGTGAAAAAGAGCAAAAAATAGTCGTTGAAAATTTGATGGCACATGAATCAGTGCACCCGGCCTTTTGCGCTTCATGCTCGCCTGCTAAAAACGCAAGATGAGCTGCACTGTGTGAAAGACGACTTAACTCGAGTTGAGTTGAAGTGTTTAAAAGCCCGTATTTAATTTATGCTGTCACTATTTTCAAATTTATTCCTCATCTCCTGTGTCACAAAAGCGCAAAACTTCTTTTCATTTTAAGTTCCAATTGAAAATGACGTTTTGAACTGCATATCAGCTGTGTACGAAAAACACACATATTCTTATGGGACGTCTGCGGGAAAATGTTAATTGTACGGCTTGTGTTAAAGTGCGTAAAGTCAAAACAAAGTGAGATCCGGGGAACAGTGCTAGTGAACAGCTAAACACAAATTAATGCGGTGCGCGCGGTATAATTAGAAAAGTTCGCCACGAAATGTTTATCAGATGTTCTTAGGTTATGTGGTGTTTTGTTTTGATTCACTTTCGATACAATTGATTGACACAACATGCAAGTTATAACTAAATATTAATACTACAACGCATCCACGCACAAAAAACTAACGTTTGATTCATTTTTTAGCTAAAAAAACCGCAAGTGAAATCTCGGTGTGTGTCGGCACTGCCTCGTGGAAATGTCAAATTCCCTACCGCCATAACGTCACAGCGAGAACGATTACGTAGCCTGACGGCCCGTACTTCCAGGAGGCATTGAGCAATGCCTCCTCGATGTACGGGCCGTCAGGGTAAGTAATCGTTCTCGCTGTGACGTCATTGCGATAGGCCATGTTGACATTTCCACGAGGCAGTGCCGACACACACGGAGATTTCACTTGCGGTTTTTAAGCTAAAATATGATTAAAACGTTAGTTTTTTGTGCGTGGGCGCGTTTTAGTAACAATATTTAGTCATAACTTGAATTTTGTGTCAATCTACTGTATAGAAAGTGAATCGACACAAAACGTCACATTACCTAACACCAATTGATAAACATTTCGTAGCGAATTTTTCCCATTATACCGCACGCACCGCATTAATTTGTGTTTTAGCTGTTCACTAGCACTGTTCCGCGGATCTCACTTTGTTTTCACTTCACTCACTTCAACACAACCTGTAAAATTTACGATTTCCCGCGGACGTCCCATAAGACTGCGTGTGTTTTTCACGACATTTTGGCATATTGCTCTGACGTCATCATTCTGCATTATGGCAATGCCTCCTAGAAATACGGGCCGTCAGGCTACGTAATCGTTGTCGCTGTGACGCCATGGCGATAGGGATTTTGACATTTCCACGAGGCAGTGCCGACACACACCGAGGTTTCACTTGCGGTTTTATAGCTAAAATATGAATAAAAGGTTAACTTTTTGTGCGTGGATGCGTTATGCTTGAGTTACAATCAATGCAACCAACATTTGCTGCCAAGTTTTGTTGGTGGAACGAGTTACTATCAATGCAACACAACATATACTGTCATTTGTCACTGGCTACATTAAAGAAATTGCTGTTCGATAATTTGGATCCTTTAAAGTCTCGGAAAGAGATATCAGTAAATATTTTATCCTCTAAAAGCTGCGGAGTATAATGCAAAGCAAAAATGAGACAAAAAAATACAAATTCTGATTGTCATTTACATATGACAGTTCCGATTTCCCGAACGCTCATAGGAACAGGTGGAATTGGATATTTTGTTGCCATGCCAAGTTTGAGGTATGAGCAAACTCTGCTGCGCAACAAAGTTGTGTTGCATCATTGTAACTGCTCTCATACGTTCTCATGGGTTCAAACTCATTTTGTTGTGCAACAAATGTTGGTTGCATTGATTGTAACTCTAGCTTTATAGTGTTAATATACAGTCATACCTTGCTTTTTGTGTCAATCAATTGTATCGAAAGTGAATCGACACAAAACACCACATAACCTAAGAACATCTGATAAACATTTCGTGACGAATTTTTCTAATTATACAGCGCGCACCGCATTAATTTGTGTTTTAGCTGTTCACTAGCACTGTTCGTAACAAAGTGAAATCCGCGGAACAGTGCTAGTGAACAGCTAAAACACAAATTAATGCGGTGCGTGCGGTATAATGTGAAAAATTCGCAACGAAATGTTTATCAGTTGGTGTTGGGTTATGTGACGTTTTGTGTCGATTCACTTTCGATTCAATTGATTGACACAAAATTCAAGTTATGACTAAATATTATTACTACAACGCGTCCACGCTCAAAAAAATTACGTTTTAATCATAGTTTAGCTTAAAAACCGCAAGTGAAATCTCCGTGTGTGTCGGCACTACCTCGTGGAAATGTCAACATGGCCTATCGCAATGACGTCACAGCGAGAACGATTATGTAGCCTGACGGCCCGTACATCTAGGAGGCATTGGTTATACCAATGCCTCCTAGAAGTACGGGCCGTAATGCAGAATGATGACGTCATAGCAATAAGACAAAATGTCGCGAAAAACACACGTAGTCTTATGGGACTTCCGCGGGAAAATGTTAATTGTACGGGTTGTGTTAAAGTGAGTGAAATTAAAACAAAGTGGTGTATGCGGAACAGTGCTAGTGAACAGATCAAATACAAATTAATGCGGTGCGTGCGGCATAATAGGAAAAATTCGCTGTGAAATCTTTATCAGTTGTTGTTAGGTTATGTGATGCTTCGTGTCGATTTGCTGTCGCGATAGAATAAATTGGTACAATAAGTGGCCCGTACTTCTAGGAGGCTATGGTTATACCGTCCGTGTCCAGGGGCTGCGTAGACTATTGGGGTAGACACCGTCGCAGGGTGCTTCAGCAGTTAAAAACGCGAACGTAACATGAACGTGCAAGAGGGAGACAAAATATGGGCTAAAGGAGACAAAGCATCGGCATTTCCCTTCAGCCCCTGGACACGGACGGTATAACTTTCCACCATTAGCCCCTTCAATCCTCTCGTGCACAAAGCATGTTAAAGCTGCCTTTACGCCATTTCGACCTCATTGTCAAATTGGAGGGGAACTACTTGGATTTGACTCGATTTGACAATGAGTAGCTAAAAAATTACTATCATCTCCTTCAATAGGTCTGTTCCCGTACTTTCAGTATCTGAATTTTACTGAATTTTCCTGAATCATGTGGTGGGGAATTTCATGAAAAGTACGGGAACGCTCTCATAGTATTTCCTGAAAATTGACCACCGAAAGTGTCAGTTTTTGGTTTTTGAGAGAACAATAGTGATTGTAAAGTCATCCTAAGCGGTGATAAATTATCGCCCCAAAAATATTCGACCTTCATAGCGAAATTACGCAAAAAAATATGTTGCTTGCCGCGCACATTTGAAACTATTTACTTGCATCACACCATTTGACACTTTTCAGTATTTTTCAGTAGCTCATACTAGGCTCGATATATATCGATATTTAAGAAATATCGATATTTGACTCCCGATATATCGAATCAACCCGATATAATCGACTCCTCAGATATCGATTATTACTAGAGAAGCGGAAAATAGGTTTTTGCCTAGAGCCTAGGTATTTGCCTATTTTGGCCAAATTTTGCCCATCGTGCCTATTTCGATGTTTCAAACTCAAAATGGCCTTTTCTGCTATTTTAACTGTGAAGAAAATATATTTCGTGCTAAAAGTCGTTTTATATGAAGAGAAAAAATAAATTAATGAGAAATGCAAACTTCACAATTTTTTGGCACACAGCGATTTTGCGTACACAATCAATTTCATATAAATTGAAACACATAAAAAACAAGATGAAACAGAGAACAATTGTACCAAGCAAATATTGACGACTATTTGCGACGATATGTTACACTGTTTTTTCTTTCAATATGAATAAACAAGCAGGAACGTATTTAGACAGTGATTGTTAACGTTATGTGTACGACAATTCTTTTCAGCAGCAATGCATTATTATTTTATAAACATTTGGTTTCTTCTGAAATGAGTACTTTTTTTGCAATTCTACAAATAAACGTTTCGAGCTGAGACTTTCACTGTCGATATATATTCAAATTGATAGCCATTCAGTTTCGATGATTCATATGTACGTTCATGTGTGCAGTATTTAAACTGTATTTTGTGTAGTGCACAAGCATGTTTGTACCAGGCACATTAATTGAATGTGTTTGAGCAAAATCAAATTGATTTGTGTTGTCCATTTGTGTTTCGAATTTCATTGAGTGTGGTTGACAGTATATACACGCAAAAATGGGTAGAACAAAGGAAACTCATCGCGACTTTTGTGTACGAATGGCTACAAAATTTCCAGCTACATTTCGAACAGATAATTCGATATTATTTTGCAAATATTGTGAGTGGTCAGTAGCTGCCGAAAAACTTTCTCATGTAAAACAACACATTGCTACTGAAAAACACAAAAAAAAATATTGAACTCAAAAATCCACTGCCACGCTCATCGGCCCAACAAAGTCTATTGACAGAACATCAACAACCGCGTCCAGAACAAAAAGTCAACCAATTCCACATGGATCTGTGTAAAATGTGTGTTGAAGCAAACATCCCATTGAAAAAAATAAGCCACCCTTCCGTTGTAAATTTCTTAGAAAAGTACACGCAAAAATTACTTCCAAGTGAAACTACGTTACGTGAAAAATACGTGCCAATTTTATACAATGATTGCATGAAAACGCTTCGTGAAAAGGCAATGAACAAACATGTTTGGGTATCCATTGATGAAACGACAGATGTTGACCAGCGACTAATTGTCAATTTCATTTTTGGGATTTTGGATGACGTCGAAAATAGTGCAGAGCATCAAAAGTGTTATCTATTGAATATGGGTATTGTAGAAAATGCCAATGCAAGCACTATGGCCGCATTCTTCAATGACTCACTGCTTTTGCTTTGGCCAAATGGTTTGTACAATAAATTGTAAATCATATCATTTTAGTATGTGAAAACAATTTAAGTACAGAAGTTTCATTGTTTGGACTAGGAATTGAATACAATAGGGTGCTTGCTGTTTTGACTGATGCTGCTGCGTACATGATTGCAGCAATGGGCTCACTGCGAATTTTGTATCCAAAGATGGTGCACTTGACTTGCTTTTCACATAGTTTACATCGGGTTGCAGAGTTCATTCGCACAAGATTTCCGAATGTTAATCGATTGATATCAAAATCTAAAGCTGTTTTTGTGAAGGTATATTACAAAACAAATTTACATTTATTTTTTCAACACAGTATTTTTATGATTTTTTAAAGTAGTAAAATAAAACTATATTTTAATCAGGCACCGTCTCGTCAAAAAAAATTCAAAGCAGCTTGCCCAGAATTAGCTCTACCCCCCGAACCAGTTACAACTCGTTGGTGTACGTGGCTAAAGGCAGCAATATACTACTGCGATAATTTTGCAGAGATCAAATCTGTCATTGATTCATTTGACAGCAACGATTCCAAAGCGATTCGAGCAGCCAAAGAGCTGTTTGCCGATAATCGTATAAAAACTGATCTGGCATACATCAAATCCCATTTTTCACACCTAGTGTCGGCAACAATTAAACTGGAAACACAAGGATTGACATTGAGTGAAAGCATTCATACAATCACATCCATTCGCAGATCGCTGAATGCATTAAGTCAAAGAGAATTTGGCTATAAAATGGAAGCGGTGCTTCATCGAAATCCTGGATATAACACTATTCTTGACATCAACAATGTTTTGAACGAGCGTAAACAGCCAATAGAACAATTTGTGAAGGATCTATTGCCACACGAATTAGCTTTATTCAAACATTGCCCGACAACATCAGCTGACGTAGAAAGATCATTTTCAATGTATGCAAATGTACTGACTGACAAACGCCGATGTTTCTTATTTGAAAATTTGAAGCAACATTGTATTGTCCTTTGCAATCGTGAAAATAAATATTGATGCATTTTGTGTGCATTTAAATTCGTGCCTATTTGTGGATATTAAACTGTTTTTCGTGCCTATTTTGGCCATTTGTAGGACTTTTTAGGTGCCTAAAATCGTTTTTTTCAGAACTATTTTCCGCTACTCTGATTATTACAATATCGATATATTATCCGATACAATAATATCGTATTGTGCTTGCGAACGAGTTGGTCAACAATTTTTCGTTTTTCGTATCGCGACGCGAGCTAACCGTTGGTCGAGCATGAGAAGAGAACGAAAAGAAGCAAACCGTTCAAACCAGTCTGTTTGCTTTTGTATTGTTTTCTAATTAATTGGTGTAATTAATTAAATCGTGTCCCATCCTCGTAAATTGACAAAACTTAGGTTTATCTTTTTTTACAGATTGTGAAAGCTTCTCGGTGATTGGGCGGTTTCGGTTTACTCAGGAAATTGAAAGTACTTTAAATAATTAATTTAAATTAATTAACTTTAAAAAAACATTTGGTCTTACAATAGAGATAGTGAGCCGTGTGTACGCGAATTTTAGAAGTTACAACCAAAAGCTCGTAGAACTTAGGTAGCGGAGAAACCAAAGGGAATATCTGAATTAGTAAATCTCTCGATTTGTTTTATTTATAAATTTTATCTTTGCATCCGCAATTCAAAGAACTTCATTTTGAAGACCAACTGGCTTGTTCGAATGCCATACTTAAAATTAAAGACCTAATGAAAAAAGATCAGCAAGATGAATTATGTGTAGCTGCGGGATCACACTCGGATGGCTCAGACAAAACTCTGAGCGATTTTAGTCTCCGGAGCGATTATCATCATTTAGTTCAACAAAATTGGAAAACAAATTAAACTGATGAAAGTGTCTCAGATGAATTATCTCTTTACTTGAGGGCTCCAGTTAGCAGATTGGTTGATTATAAAGTACAATTTCCGAAGTTATACAATATTGCATACAAGTACTTGACTATGGTCGCTAGTTCTGTGCCTTCTGAAAGATTATTTTCGAATGCTACGCAAGTTACATCCAAACTACCTAATATAAGTAATACTTTTGAGTATGATACTAATCATACTTATAATCACTTAATTTTTAACCCATAAAAGATTTAAATCATAATATGAGTCACACTTTGTGAATCATAAAATGATGAGCAATAATTCAATACACTTTTATCTTTCTAAACAGCTCATCATTCATATCATATCATAGACCTTTTTATGCAGAATCTGCTTAGCATGCATAAACTAATATGCCTGTTGATATTCGACCAATGAATCATTACATATCGAATATCAATGCTGATGCATTTTTGCAGATCAGCACTTTTGCAGATCAGCACTTTTGCAGATCAGCACTTTTGTAGATCAGCACTTCTTGACAAAGACGCTTTGTTTCCAAAGAACATAAATAGGGAACCGTGTCACAGAGAAGACAGTTGCGAGTTACCGGTCAATCAAGTTGGAAATACTAGTACGAGTTGTTCTAACTTAGTGTTAGTAAAGTGTTAGAATAGTTAAAGTTCATAAAGTTAATAATGTGTTTTAATAAAATACGAAAAGTGTTTTACTTGAAAAGTTCCGAAGAAAGGAACATTAAAATTATCGTTTTAAAAATTGTTTTCCCCGGAAACAAAACTCGCAGGTCTTAACTCAACAGAGAAATCGGTTATAAGCTAAACGTGTGAACATATTTTTGTTTATGCAAGGTTTAAGCAAAAAATATTGGGAGCTTTGAAAAATCGTTATATCATAATTGATTTGTATTCTATTTCTTTTTTTACATATAATACATATAATTGATTTGTGTTAAATTTCTTCTTTTGACTATTTACTGTTAATGAAGTCTTACCTTTCCTTATGAACTGCGCTATTTTAGGCTTAGGTTTGTTGCATTAATTTCGTACAGACAACGGTTTCGAAGCCTATATGCTCAACTCTTCATTGTGGGTGGGGGTTAGGAAACGTTAAATTCAGAAATGAATACATTCATTATGATAAAGAATAAAAATTATTTTTCACATGTTAAGATATTGTAGACATGACCTTATCCTTGTCCCAAAATATTTGAAGTTTTCCTTTATAATATTTTGTTCTATCATAAAATCTATTTACATTCTTTATTCCCCTATAACTTATAATTTGAGATGAGCCAGTCCATCATAAAATAAATATCTTTATTGTCATGAGCGAAATTTGAAGAGAAGTCAAAGCAATGATAGATAGATAGCGAAGAGAAGTCAAAGCAATGATAGATGACGTGGACAAATATTTCCCTTTGTCCTTTTTGTTTCAAACCAGAGTTCAAAGCAAATTTCAAATTTAACTAATACTATTTTTCATTTATTCTATTTGGATGAATATTGCTAAGTTAAGGAATGTGTAATTTATCCCAAGGATATTTTCTGCTTTTGTATCCAGTAGTAGTAGTAGTAAGCTTCATATTTTGCCAACATTTGTACTTTTCGAAAATATTCCAGAAATTTCATAATTTATGTGCTCATTGTTTGGAATAATGACATGATTTATCTGAACGAGCATTTAAATTTTATTGTGGCAGATATTCACGAGATAAATATACATAGAAACAATATCAACCCCTTATATTTAGTGAGTAATACCACCTAACCAAACCAACCAAAGGCCCAACGCTATAAAGAAAATATCAAATATATATATTACTTTTGATTCGATTTCGATATATCGAAAAATCGATATTAACATTTCGATATATCGCTAACTATCGATACAGAGTTTCGATACATCATATCGAGAAAAATATCGATATATATTTTAAATGAACATCTCTAGCTCATATCCTACTGAATTTTACTGAAAGAGTGGAAATTTTCAGTTTTCAGTAAAACGGAGTACGGGAACAGCTTCATTGCAATTAATCGCGATTAATCGCAATTAATCGTAGTACGGGAACAGACCTAATGTAAATCTTATGCTTGAGTTACAATCAATGCAACCAACATTTGCTGCCAAGTTTTGTTGGTGGAACGAGTTATGCTTGAGTTACAATCAATGCAACCAACAATTGCTGCCAAGTTTTGTTGGTAGAACGAGTTACAATCAATGCAACACAACATTTACTGTCATCTGTCACTGGCTATATTAAAGAAGTTGCTGTTCGATAATTTGGATCCTTTAAAGCCTCGGAAAGAGATATCAGTGAATATTTTATCCTCTAAAAGCTGCGGAGTATAATGCAAAGCAAAAATGAGACAAAAAAATACAATTTCTGATTGTCATTTACATATGACAGTTCCGATTTCCCGGACTCTCATAGGAACAGGTGGAATTGGATATTTTCAAAAATGTTGTTGCCATGCCAAGTTTGAGATATGAGCAAACTCTGCTGCCAAGCAAAGTTGTGTTGCATCATTGTAACTGCTCTCATACGTTCTCATGTGTTCAAACTCATTTTGAAGTGCAACAAATGTTGGTTGCATTGATTGTAACTCTAGCTTTATGCTTGAGTTACAATCAATGCAACCAACATTCCCTGCCAAGTTTTGTTGGTGGAACGAGTTACAATCAATGCAACACAACATTTACCGTCATCTGTCACTGGCTATATTAAAGAAATTGCTGTTCGATAATTTGGATCCTTTAAAGCCTCGGAAAGATATATCAGTGAATATTTTATCCTCTAAAAGCTGCGGAGTATAATGCAAAGCAAAAATGAGACAAAAAAATACAATTTCTGATTGTCATTTACATATGACAGTTCCGATTTCCCGGACTCTCATAGGAACAGGTGGAATTGGATATTTTCAAAAATGTTGTTGCCATGCCAAGTTTGAGATATGAGCAAACTCTGCTGCCAAGCAAAGTTGTGTTGCATCATTGTAAATGCTCTCATACGTTCTCATGTGTTCAAACTCATTTTGTTGTGCAACAAATGTTGGTTGCATTGATTGTAACTCTAGCTTTATGCTTGAATTACAATCAATGCAACCAACATTCGCTGCCAAGTTTTGTTGGTGGAACGAGTTACAATCAATGCAACACAACATTTGCCGTCATCTGTCACTGGCTATATTAACGAAATTGTTGTTTGATAATATGGATCCTTTACAGTCTCGGAAGGTGATATCAGTGAGTATTTGATCCTTTAAAAGCTGCAGCGTATATTGCAGAGCAAAAATAAGCAAAAGAAAAACAAATTTTGATTGTCATTTGCATATGACATTTCCCATTTCCCGGACTCTCATAGGAACAGGTGGAATTGGATATTTTCAAAAATGTTGTTGCCAAGCCAAGTTTGAGATATGAGCAAACTCTGCTGCGCAACAAAGTTGTGTTGCATCATTGTAACTGCTCTCATACGTTCTCATGCGTTCAAACTCATTTTGTTGTGCAACAAGTGTTGGTTGCATTGATTGTAACTCTAGCTTTACAATCAATGCAACACAACATATACTGTCATCTGTCACTGGCTATATTAAAGAAATTGCTGTTCGATAATTTGGATCCTTTAAAGTCTCGGAAAGAGATATCAGTGAATATTTTATCCTCTGAAAGCTGCGGAGTATAATGCAAAGCAAAAATGAGACAAAAAAATACAAATTCTGATTGTCATTTACATATGACAGTTCCGATTTCCCGTACGCTCATAGGAACAGGTGAAATTGGGTATTTTGTTGCCATGCCAAGTTTGCGATATGCGCAAACAAATGTTGGTTGCATTGATTGTAACTCTAAAGCTAGAGTTACAATCAATGCAACCAACATTTGTTGCACAACAAAATGAGTTTGAACACATGAGAACGTATGAGAGCAGTTACAATGATACAACACAGCTTTGCTTGGCAGCAGAGTTTGCTCATATCTCAAACTTGGCATGGCAACAACATTTTTGAAAATATCCAATTCCACCTGTTCCTATGAGAGTCCGGGAAATCGGAACTGTCATATGTAAATGACAATCAGAAATTGTATTTTTTTGTCTCATTTTTGCTTTGCATTATATTCCGCAGCTTTTAGATGATAAAATATTCACTGATATATCTTTCCGAGGCTTTAAAGGATCCAAATTATCGAACAGCAATTTCTTCAATATAGCCAGTGACAGATAACGGTAAATGTTGTGTTGCATTGATTGTAACTCGTTCCACCAACAAAACTTGGCAGGGAATGTTGGTTGCATTGATTGTAACTCAAGCATAACTTTATGGGCATGTCCACTCCATTTCTACTATCTCACTGTTTCCCTTGCATTCCCGCAAATGCAATTCAAAAGTGAACGGCCATTCCATTGCCTCCTACCTTCATGATCGAGACATAGGGTGACAGGCTGAGGAACTGCAACGTCCCTTCATAGTATTATAGTAGCAATAATATATCGGGTTTTGCCGTCGCTGCCGTGTTCCAAACCGAGTTCTGGATGTACGTATTGTTTTGGTCTAGTTGGAATCGTTTAAGCTTTAAAGGTCTGGAAGTCTTGAAAAGCTTTTAAGGTCCCAAAGAGAAAATGGCGTTGACGTGGATTCGGAGGAATATGTGGAAAAATCGCGTAGTCAGCGGGCTAGCAATGCGTCGCATATTTCACGCACGGTCATATAATCGGAGCGCTATAAAGTTAAGTTCGCGTGAATCGGGTGAACGCTGGACATTCAAACCGCGGAAAAGCAGTTAATTATGCGGTGGAGCCTTGTATGATGTCGTAGTGTATCCGGGGAAGATGGTTTTGCGTGGTCGGTGCTATGGCGTCCATCTTAGAATCGATAACGTTTCGCCTCCAAATGTTGGGCGGCGTCGGATTGTTTTTATGCAATTCTTCATATCGTCGAAAGACATTTCGTTGAAAAATGTAATTTCAAATTCACTCGCGAATCCTATACGTCGGCGACCAGGTTAGTTCGAAATGCAGTAGGAAAGATCGTATTTACCAGATTCCGTGAGCGCGTTGCCGTCGGCTGAGCTGAATCGCTGGAAAGTTATATCGCCATGATGGTGAATGCGTTTTGAAATCATCCCAGTGCGTTGGATATACGGCCCAATCGGTTTTGGGAGGCGCGTATTCGAACAGATGACTTGTGCTATCTACTATAAGTTATAATTGACGCACAGAATGCTTGTTGAGTGATATTCATATGATGATACACAAATAATATGTAAAATTTTGCGTTCGTTCATTTTCAGCTGTAATTTTAATGCATTTATCCATTGCCAAAGCCTGACGCGAAGTTTCCATAAACAGTGATACGTCTGCTCCCTAATAAGATCGTGTATCGTACTTCGCTCTTCAAGTGCAATAAATTGTCTTGAAAGACAGCGCGAGTTTGCGGCGTGTATTACGTATAATGTCGGCTTCGGCTCGGCGACGTGAACTAAGTCCTCGTTCTGGCAAGCTTCGAATGGACAGGCAGCCGGTTGTTACTCGAATAACAGGTATTTAGTTGATATTTTACTTGCGATATTTCGTTAAAATCATTTCAATCGCAAATATGTTTGCTGTAGAATTGAATTTAGCTCAAATGCAAACCTAATTTACTCATCAATTGCTCTAATATGTAAATACATATGTTTGTAGATCCAAGCCTGCCTGCCGGAAAACGCAAGGAAATCGACAATGTCATGAAGAAGGCCCGTGCCTCGTCCAACGATTACTGGGACAAGAAGTTACTAGAAGTTGAAGAGAAAGACCCAAATCGTTGGCGCCATACCGGTTATAAGAAAATGTACATAGAGGGCGACAGTAGTTCGGAAAGTGACCGAGACGGATTTCGTTACAACAATCGTTATCGAAGTCGATCGCGAAGTCATAGTAGGCCGCGTACGAATCGAAGAACGACTCCATCATCACCGTCGTTTCGCCGCCGGGCTTCGCCACCTGATATGCGGCGCATATCTCCTGATATGCGTCGTCCTAGATCTCCTGACGGCAGGAGATTACCGCGCTCTCCGGAGATTCGCAGGCGTCCTAGATCGCCGCCAGAACCACCTGTGGGGGTATCCGGACGTCGCGTGAATAGTATCGATGGCCGAAAGTCGCCACGGTCACCCAGGTCGCCTGTGGACGCTCGCCGTCGAAGTCCTTTGTCGCCGGGAAGCAGGCGTCGTTCGCCGCTCGGTATGCAACAGGGTAAACGAGGAATGATCTTGCCGCGTTCGAAACGTCCTCCTTCGCCGCCTCCTAAGGTAATTTGAATTGCTTTTGATTGGAATGATTTGTGGAATCGGTAAGTAATGTGTCTTACAGCCAAGCCGCTCGCAGTCAAACAGCTCAGTAAGCAGTTGCTCTGATGAGTCCTGCTCAGTATGTTCTCCGAAGCGTCGAAGGCCCCGTTCAAGGTAAGACTTGTAGATGTTCGGTAGGAGAATGATGTTCTCAGCTTTTCATCCGATTTTCAGGTCAAATTCATTGCCGCGATCGCGACCCGGTCCGCGTTCACCTCCACCAAAGACAGTAGGTGGCCACAGTCGTTCGTCCATTCCGCGTCCACCGCCGCCAACGTCATCGTCGCTCTCGAGCAAATCTCGCGTTCAAATCGGTTCAAGTGGAGTTTCGAATTCTAATTCGCGTTTACGTTTGGTAAGTCCAACTCCACAACGTCCTGACAAATATCGTGACGAAAAGGTAAGTAATTGGAGCTATAATGTGGATGATATCAGGTTTTTTTTCATAGGCTAATGCTGGTGAGAGAAATCGCGCGCTAATTGAGCGGCCACTTGCACCTACTGAACCTGTATTGAAAGTAACGCGTTCTAATCGCCATTGTTCGCCGCCAGAAGATCCACGTCTGAAAATCCGACCACCAGAACCACCAGAGCCTGGATCAGCTTCGAAAAAAAAAAAGGATAAGACATCGGAAAAGGTAGTACGGTAGATTTTCAATATGCTTGCGGAATGTATCTATATTGGTCTCTGCCCATCGACAAATGCATTGGAAATAGTTTTTTTCTTTCTTATGTCTTTGTTTCACTTCAAAACGCAAGCAAACAAATGTGCGTACGCTAGTTTTCTATCCCAGCTGAACAGAAAATATAAATCCGTCAGCGCACCGCACAACTTGCAGCTATACAAAGATATATTTAGCCCGTATTATGAGACAAGGGATAGATAAGAACGATTCAACTTTGAACGCAACATTCCAAGTCGATATGGATGCAAGTTATGTTTTTGTTTTCACGGTTTTCAAAAGTTACAACTCTTAATTCGATGGCTGACTGTATTTCAACTTTTGAAAGGAGAGAGTTTCGGCTTAGCGATTTAAACAAGGGCAGGGGATGAGCCACGTATCAACCTCATAAAATAAGAATTTTATGGTGGCCTAGTGTCAGCATTCTTTGATTACATGTATTTATTGTTTTCTCCTGATCAATTGTAATCATGCAATGCTGATATCGAGAATTTGTGCACATCTCAACCAGCTGTGGGTGATTTCTCTTGCATTTTATAATGTATTCTACATTATCTTGAATTTGGTACTACTCTTACCAAGTGCAGTAAATTTTATAATATACAGGGAATATTATATTGCTGAAAACTATTCTAACAATTTTTGCTTTACAGATTCGAACAAAGATTAAAATCGAAGGCGAGAAGCGTAAGAAGCATGGATCCTCATCGGAATCGGAAGAATCATCAGATAGTGAAGGCTCATTGCCTACTTTCACGGCAACGACTCGGTTAACGTTGTCAGAGCGATTTGGGAAAATGGCGCAATGGAGCATCGATCGGAGCAATATGGAAAACATGCGAATCACGAAAGATTCGGCGGGCGGGGCTCTGAAAGTGATGATTGAAGAAGGTTTAGAATCACCGCCGCGAAGATATTCATATTCACCGGCACCGGCTGGACACTTTCCAGAAGAACTAGCAACGACTGCTCCATCCGGGATGCTCTCATGGGATGATGTTCGCGTTCGGTACGAGTATTATAAAAGTCGCGGATACTTACGGGATTTAGATTTGAAGGTAACTGCGTATGTGATAGATAAAGTGAATTATAAATATAAATATTTAGGATTACATCAAATGGGAAGAATGGTGGTACAGATATCAAGAGTGGTTGAAGCAGGAGCGATATTATGAATTTTGGGAACGGCAGCAAATGCATCGGCGCCGAAGGAAGAAGGTTCCGATTTCGCAGCGATTAAACTAGATCAAATTAAGATAGACAGTGGAGTTCGTTATCGTTTGGGCTTGATTACTTTTATAACTGATAACATCTGCGTTATAAATGAATATATGCAATTTATTTCACTTTAAGTCTAGGACTATGCTCGAGTAAATGAAAGGCAAGGAAAGTATTCTTAAATTTGTTGCGAAATACAATACCGTCATTGATACTATCGAGCATGCACACATTCAAAAGAATGCAAATTATTGTTAAAAGTATAAGGAAAGGAGAGCGTCAAATAGTTAACGATACACTAATCAATGTGCCGGACCTCTTCCGTTTCGCCTTTTAAAAACTCAGGTTGAATCGTCAACTGTAAATGCAAACCAAAAAAAGTCTAGCGCACCAGAACCGCTAGAAAACTAATTTTCGAAAAAAATATCTTTGAGGGATTTAAAAATGTGTGAAGACGTAACATGCTCATGCTTAATCAACCTGTCCTTTGAATTTCGTTTCCATCCGAGGATATCATCGAAAGTTTCAGCGATTAAACGATGTCTGGGGCTGCCATCCGAAAAATTTCCAAAACTCGGGAAATTTAAATATCGGTTGCTTATTTTATTGTAAATGTTTTGCTTATGAATGCAAAATGGAAGCATCTGTTGGTGCAATATTTAAGAAATTGTCTGGTGCTGGCAATCATGTGCTAGCACCATAGCTGTTTTACGTTGTATCAAACCCACCCTATGAATTTCGTTTCGATTGAATGGCTGTGCTGTAAGTTAGAGGAATGAATATAATTTTAGGGCTACCACCGTCCAAACTTTTTAAATTTTTGAAACGTAAACATTTGTTGTTAATTGTCATTGCAGGATCATTCCCATTTGGAAATTTTATGACAACATCGCTCGATAAAGAAATGTCAATAAATTACGAAATTCATCATAGCTGGCAACCCTTTCATAATTTTTGAACAAAATTTCCACAGAATTAGAAATGCAACAAGATCCTATTATCACTAGTTCGTTTTAAAATTTCGTTTTGATTTCGTTACTGCATCGGAAGCTATAGAGAAAAAACCTTTATTTTCCTGAGCAAATTTATAATATTTAGGAGACGAAAATTGCCATAACTGGCGACCCTATACTAATTTCTCAATTAAATTTGAAAAAAAAATATTTGCCCACTTTTAAGACCTCAGCGCCTACACCAGACTCAAAATTTTCAATTCTTTATCTTAGACAAACTACAAACATAAGGTCTGTTCGCGTACTTCAGCAAACTGCAGCAGTAACAGAATTTGGCAGCTGGCTTCTTTTTGCTGCAAAATTTGGCTTGACTGTAATTTATTGCCAACATTTTCGCCTCATAATTGTGGGAAAAGTGGATATATTTTCGCGCCTGATGAGCGCTAGTGCATCTAAAGTCAGAGAAGAAAGTTCAGACAACAGAATTGTGATATTTTGAAAGTGCCAAGACGACTTTCTGCGAATCTATTTTAGTATATTATAATAAATTCAGGTACGCGAACAGACTTATAATAAGTTTTTATATTAAATACTTTTTTCTAACACAAATTTACACTGCTTGGAAATATAGGAGTACCTGAAAATTCACTAAAATGCCTGCCGCCGACAAAAGGTTTACTGCTGAAACACAATGTGTAGCCGTAGCCGTGGCCTGCAGCGAAGCCAGGAACTGTAAAAAAGTTAAAACCACAGGATTGCATTGAACCAGTTACAATGCGTAGCCCATGTCGCCGTGGGCGTAGCCGAAGTAGGGACACGATGAAAGTACTGGTATTAGTACGGTGTCGATACTTTCGTTTGATACCAAGTAAAATTTTACTTGAATCGAAACTGTTCGATATTTTACTAATATCAATACTTTGATGCTGGTATCGTATCGAAAAAATTTCACATGAAAATTGTGGGAAAAGTGGATATATTTTCGCGCCTGATGAGCGCTAGTGCATCTAAAGCCAGAGAAGAAAGTTCAGACAACAGAATTGTGATATTTTGAAAGTGCCAGGACTCAGGTAAGTGAATGGTGTTTTTTCCTGGATGGTGGTGTTTTTCCCATGTGAAATGATTTGGTGGAAATTAGTGTGGCCGACGCTATTTTTATATGAAATTGAAAAAATTTTCGGTGAGAATACGAACGATGCTGGCGCTTAATGTGGCAAATCCTTTCGAGATATGTAGTTTGAATATGAAATGTGTACGTATTGTATCGAAGTAAGTCGAGATTTTAGGTGAGAATACGAACGATGCTGGCGGTTAATGTGTGGTAAATCCTTTCGAGATAGTTTGAATTTGAAATTTGTACGTGTATGTAAGTCGAGTTCGGATTGTTGCCGTAAATAGGTCTTTTAATGGATAAATCCAATGCAATGCCTAATAGAAGTACGGGCCGTAATGCAGAATGATAACGTCAGAGCATCGGGAGAAATGTCGCGAAAAACACGTAGTCTTATGGGACGTCCACGGGAAATTGTGAAGGTTGTGGTAAAGTGAGTGAAGTGAAAATAAAGTGAGATTTTCAAAACAGTGCTAGTGAACAGCTAAAACACAAATTAATGCGGTGCGTGCGGTATAATGTGGAAAATTCGCTACGAAATGTTTATCGGTTGGTGCTAGGTTATATGATGTTTCGTGTCGATTTACTGTCGCGATACAATTAATTGGTACAAAATGTATGTTATGACTAAATATTATTATAACGCGTCCACGCACAAAAAACTAACGTTTTATTCATTTTTCCACGAGGCAGTGCCGACACACACGGAGATTTCACTTGCGGCTTTGTAGCTAAAATATGAATAAAACGTTAGTTTTTTGTGCGTGGATGCGTTGTAGTGTTAATACTTAGTCATAACTTGCATTTTGTGTCAATCAATTGTATCGAAAGTGAATCGATATAAAACACCACATAACCTAAGAACAACTGGTAATAGCCCGTTCACACTTGGCTCTAAATCAGGCGATTTCGATCAGCTGATCGCTTTAGAGCTAAATCAACTTAAATCTACCTGATTACCCATACATTTTTTTCCCCTTCTGACAGAGTTAATCAAGTAGATTTAGAGTTAATCAAGTACAAATCAGGTACTATTGTGAATTTTCCCGGGCTGAATTGTTCTCAGAGCGTGCTTAATTCCATCCGTGAGAGGGAGAGTAGATTTCAACGAAATGTCATTCGAATTTCGTTCAAATATAGCAAAAATTGGGCAAAAAAGGAAAATGTGAGTTGTACAAAATGAAAAGAAAATGCTCTTGCATATTTCTGCACCATTTTGAACAACTTTCATGCAAAAAAAATTGTACACACAAATTCGAATGACAGTTCGCTCTCTAAATCTCCTCATTCTAAATCACTTCGGGTAGTGTGAACGCTTACCTGATTAACTTTGACAGCTTCTAAATCTACTTGATTTAGAGTCGAGTGTGAACGGCTTATAAACATTTCGTGGCGATTCAAAAGATTCAAAAAATAATATTCTTAGGAGAATGCTCAGAGGCCGAATTTGGTAAATAACATTTGTCTTCGCGACAAACCAGCGAGGATTCATTCGACGAGGAAGGTCGAACTTTACGAGACATTGGGGATGAGCTTAAGGTATGTCAGTTGAAATTCGAAAATAGGAATTAATGAAATCTGTTTCATGTATGTTTTCTTTCAAGAACAGGCTGTCGAAAAACTATTTCGAAAGGCCAGGATTGCCAACGCTTCATTCAGATACAACTACTCATTATACTTGTTTCATATACCGGTACGTATACTCGTTTTAATTTAATTGCTAATTTACGTGCATTTGTTTGTTCAAACTATTAGAGGAGAAGCAAGTAAGCTCATTTCGAACAAGCTGCAAAAATCTGAACACGAAACCGTTACTGTTCAAGCAAGCGTAGCGCGATCCGAAACTCAACATATACCATGGTATAAGAAAAAGGCGCAAGCAGCAGAGGATGCTGAAGGTGAATTCAAAATTAGATGGACAAAACTGCAGCGAGAGGTCAGTATATTGTTTTATTGTTTTTAATTATTACAAGTTGTTATTCAGATAATATGTATCACAAATTAAAGAAACCATTTTCATGTATGTTTTCTCTCAAAAACAGGGTGTCGAAAAACTATTTCGAAAGGCCAGGATTGCCAACGCTTCATTCAGATACAACTACTCATTAAACTTCGCAATATTAAGTCCATATATATTAATTGTTAAATCTATATACCTAAATCATTAGGTATGAAAAGTCAAAGACTAGGAACAGTTCTATTTTCTGTATTATTAAATTTGCATACTTTGAATATACATGTAAAGGCTACAAAATATGAATTTGTTTTCAACAGAAACCTTTTAGTAATGTTCAACAAATTAAATATTTAATCACGCAATATATAAGCGTATATATTAATTTTAAATTTATATACCTAAATCATTAGGTATGAAAAGTCAAAGACTAGGAACAGTTCTATTTTCTGTATTATTAAATTTGTATACTTTGAATATACATGTAAAGGCTACAAAATATAAATTTGTTTTTAATATAAACCTTTTACAGCAAAATAGATCAAATTCAGAAAATGTTCTTCGAAAAATTTCACCTTTAAATTGCTAATCGCGAGACCCTCCATCACTCATTTTAAATGAAGTAGTGATATTCAGTGGAGCAGATGAAGCATACGATTCGATTGCATATTGTCTCTTTCAAATGACTTTAATTTTATCTGGAAGATGTAAGCCATTAAGTTTTGTTCGCATTCATCCCCGAACGTTCACTCTAAATGTTTTAGCCAGATGAGTGCAGCGGCCATTCCATAATTTTGATGGATTACCCTCGTAACACTTTCACTACTGTTGCATTATAAATAGGTGCATTACGTTTTTGGAAAGTTATAGAAATAGTGTGGTTCTAATTTTCGAATAGTGTGGTTCTAAAAAAAAGCCTTTCATTGCCACCAAGTTAATGATCCCTTAACAAGATATTGCACCCCATACTATAATACTCCCTTTTCTTGCGTGGTGCCCGTCTAGTTTTCTGCCCGGCTGGTGTTCTTAAAGGCTTTGAACCTCGCCGTCGTGGAAATTATTGCCGAATTTCAAACCGGGTCCCGCCCAATCAAATAGATCCTGCCAGATTAAAGATCACCGTTAACGTCTCTATTACCAAAATCTTATGCAAATTAGGCTTGGCTCTATCAATGATAGTAAAATATTTATAAAATTTGTCATTTCTACATACTTTATGGATTACTTACCTTGCATTCTTCTTTTACTATACATAATCAAAAACAATAAAATAATTTCTTAAAAAATAATGTATTTATAAACATTTGCACATTGTTTCCAATAAACAAAATTACTACACTAGATCCCTCACATAAACGAGAGCGCGCGAGCCAAAATAAATTTTCTATGAAAACAACGAAACTAGAAAATTAAAACGAAACTAAAAGACTCTTCACACCAGTTATTTATAAAAAAATAAATTGATCAGCAAAAGATATTAAATAGCAGGTTCACTAATTCACAAATATGGCCCACAGTACACTATAAAATAGTACTGGGGCGTCTCTTCTCAGCTAAGTAATCTCAGCTAAGTTGCTTTTAAAACACATCTTTGATCTTTTAAGCAAAACACTCTGAACCGAGTATATCATAAACATTCTTGCTTAATTATTAGTATCGACTTTCACATCCTAATGTTCTAATAACCATGTGATTAAATTAGTTTCAAAAGTTATATATATATATATATATATATATATATATATATATATATATATATATATATATATATATATATATATATATATATATATATATATATATATACATATATATATATATATATATATATATATATATATATATATATATATATATATATATATATATATACATATATATATATATATATATATACATATATATATATATATATATATACATATATACATATATATATATATATATATATATATATATATATATATATATACATATATATATATATATACATGTATGTAAAAAGGCACATTTATGACGTGAGAGTGCAACAATCCTCGTGAACAATATCTGGCCTTCTGCAAACATCCTGTTTTTTATCTTCGCTTATCTCCTCTTCAAAATTAATTTTTATCTACTTTAATTTAGTTTAATAAATTTATTATTTTAACTTTTATAATCCCACTCAAGGAATGCTGTTTGCCTGCTCCCGTCTTTAGCGAGCAAACAAAACGAAATCTGATGGATTGGCTGAGTTTCGCTTTTGAGCCTCCATTTTCTTGATAAACTGTTGTTCTTTGGCCTCTGACTTATTTCCTTTGCTGGATGATATCACTTTGAGCAGAATAATTCTTACATCGGTTGCCATATTTTTTGGCGTCGCTGTGAGAACGGTGTTGAGTAATGGAGAGGGATAATCAAGTGAAGCAAACGTACCCAGTCATGTACAAGTGACGTTT
>OX376373.1:127289373-127327737 GCA_947369275.1 Nemotelus nigrinus | reverse complement strand
TGTCATCCCAGCCTATCAGACCATTCATTCGGAGCCAGAAAAGTTAGAACAAAAGATGATTGTAAGCGCTTTGCATATGAATATATAATGGAAGTATCTGTTGGTGCAATATTAACGAAAACGATTAGTCTGGCAACCGCGTGTTCGCAGCATACCCAAAAATGTATCAAATCTGCACCCTGTGATTTTTGGTTTCGATTGAATGCGCTGGAAGTTAATAGGGCAAAAATAATTTTAGGGTTACCACTAGTGATGGGCAGCACCTGTGCGTGCTTAGCACAGTGTGCTAGCACACTTCGGTGTGCTGTGCGAGTGCGGCACTTTATAAGTGTGTCGGCAGCACACTGACACACTGACACAGTGCCGACTATGCGTCTAACCCGATTTCAGCTACTTTTGCCGTATTTTCGAAACTAGGCCGCTTTTCCCCAAACTTGTACGGAAATTTCGCCCGAAACTACTCAAAAAGGTCCCCGAATTCATGCTGGACAAAAAAAAAATTTTTGGGAAAATTGGACGGTTTTGCCCAATTTCCCCTAACAAAATTTTTTTTCGTCCTTAAAATATCACTATTGTACTCCCCGACCACGTTCAATCATCGAAAGCGCCGTAAAGACAATTTTTGCCAAACTATGCCCAAAAAACCCCTTACTCCCCTACAAAACCGAAATGTTTGTATCACAGCAATAGGTATTGGCCCGTTATGTCCGAAACCACTCTAACCCAAAATTGGCCGATTTCAGCTACTTTTGCCGTATTTTCGAAACTAGGCCGCTTTTCCCCAAACTTGTATGGAAATTTCGCTCGAAACAACTCAGAAAAGTCCCCGAATTCATGCTAGACCAAAAAAAAAAATTTGGGAAAATTGGACGGTTTTGCCCAATTTCCCCTATCAAACATTTTTTTCGTCCTTATAATATCACTATTGTACTCCCCGACCACGTTCAATCATCGAAAGCGCCGTAAAGACAATTTTTGCCAAACTATGGCCAAAAAACCCCTTACTCCCCTACAAAACCGAAATGTTTGTATCACAGCAATAGGTCTTGGCCCGTTATGTCCGAAATCACTCTAACCCAAAATTGGCCGATTTCAGCTACTTTTGCCCTAAAACTCCTTTAATATTTGAATATTTAAAAACATAGCACTACTTACCATAAACCTTCTATCTGCAGCAGATCATTTTATCGGTATCATTTTATCGTTGCATGTTACGACAAAACCCTTCTATCTGCTCAAAACCTATTTTCCACAAATATTTTCAACGTGAAAGCATTTCTTTCATATGTACCGCAAGTAAACGTATTTGTATCTGTGTTTAAACTTTCATCCCGTTTGAAGACGTCCGCAGCATTTAGAAAAACACAAATCATCGGTAGTGTACTCAAAATCAAAACTTTCACCCAGAAAATATACGAATAACAAATCTTATCTGCCTTTTTTCGTTCCCTAATTATCTCATTCATCAGCCAATGCATTCAATAGCTAATGCTTTCGAAACCGCAAAATGTGTACACATTCTGCAATGCAAACAACGCCTTGTTACCGAAGCACATCATATTAATGGGCAAAATCAACGCCACTCGTACAGCATTCGTTCCCGTGGAGTGTGCCTGCCAGTACAAGTGTGCCGGCAGTGTCAGTGTGTCGGCACTGTGTCAGTGTGTCGGCCCTGTGTCAGTGTGTCGGCCCTGTGTCAGTGTGTCGGCAGTGTCAGTGTGCCGGCAGTGTCAGTGTGTCGCCACTGTGCTAATGTGTCGGCACTGTGTCAGTGTGCCGGCACTGTGCTAGTGTGTCGTCACTGTGCTAGTGTGTCGGCACTGTGTCAGTGTGTCGGCACTGTGTCAATGTGCGGCACTGTGTCAGTGCTGGGAGCACAGTGCTAGCACACTTAAGTGTGGTGTGCGAAGTGTGCTAGCACAGTAAAGTGTGCTGGTTTTACCCATCACTAGTTACCACCCAATATTTTTTTTCAAATTTTCGAAACCTCAATATTTATTGTTAATTGTCATTGCAGGATAGTTCATACTTGCAAATTTAATGACAAAATAGCTTAGTAAAGATATGCCAGAAAACTACAAAAATTTCCATAGCTGGCAGCCCTTTTATGATTTTTCTACGGAATGAGGCTTACAATATTGTCCATTTACTTCATGAGTTTGATTTCTGGACTAAATCGGAAGTTATAGGGAAAAGCGATGAATTTAATTGAAAATATTTTTATTTTAAATTAACGGTACATTCTTAGCTTGACTTAAAGTTTAATTAACAAGAAAACTCAAAATCTAGCGGCTATACTATTTTAACCTGCTGGCTTTGATTGGTTTTACTTTTTTATATATTTTCTCGGCACAATAAGTTTTTTTTCCTTACACACTAATGGTATTGCTCAGCCTGTACAACAGCTGCGATTACCCTGGCAATAATTTTCTGACAAACTACCTTACATTAAAAGTACGATCTAACTTATAGCTAATTATAACTAATTTAACCTAATTAGACCTACATTTTCACCTTGGTCTTAAATCTAACCTCTTCTGTTCGTCGGGTGGCCGATATAATTGAAAAATACACCAGTGAGCCGCTGCTGCACCGCTACCTTCGCGGGGCGCACAAATGGCTCATTAGAACCACCTGTAAGCCCTATTGACCGAATCAGTCTGTTCTCATGTCCGTCTGTTTGTCTGTAGAATCGTGCCATTAGTTCCACAACTCGATCTTTAAGTGGCTTCAATCCCGACTGCTGATACAGGAGAAAGTTCTTCGGCCACTTCTTAGTTACCGGGTTGTAGAACCTGCCAGTGCAGAAGGGGAATATTCTTTTTTCAAACATCTCCGCTTCGGCCATGACAGTCTTTGAGAGGTAATCCAGGATGGGGATGCATCATTCAGAATGGGTCGGATGAGGGTCTGATAGCAAATGGATTTAGCTTTGGTAGGCATGCCCATCTTTTTGGCGAAAAAAGGTAGGATGCACACAAAGGTATTAAACTTTAAAGATTCCTGGCAATCAATTCCGAGGTACTTTAGAGGAGTAATCTTAGATGTTCCGAAAGAGTAATCTTAAGGTATGTATCCATATGTATCATTTTCGCGTATCGTATCACCGTTGCGTACCAGTGGATACGACAAACGTATCTTCGTTGCGTATCAAAATTTGATACAAAGAAACGCAACAAACTCGATCGGTCACTTGGCGGTTTCTTGCCGTCGCATCAAAGGAATGATACGATACGAAGTGGAGTCATGTGTGGACACGTTGCGTTGTACACTATAGATTAGTGAATAAAAGCGTTGCAGCTGCGTGTCGAGTTTTTTGCAACGGATCGTATTGATGATACATGGAATATTGAGTAGTGTGGACACCGTATCCGTTTAGTGAATGATACGCAACAGGGATACGATGCGGAAGAAATGCAACATATGGATACCTACCTTTAGATGTTCCGAAAGAGATAGCGAGTTTTTTTTTGTCTTTTTGCGAATAGTTTGAGATCCTCGATACTTGGAAGGATTGCGAAATACGCAAAGCTGAGTCTTACTGCGGTTTGGTTTGATGCCCCATTCGTCAAAGTAAAAACTTAGTTCTACCAAGTAGTATTCCAGGCTCTTCGCTGCTTTGAGCGGGTCTTGGTTCGATGCGAATAAGAGCGTGTCATCGGGGTTTTGGAGGATTTGAACTTGGGGTTGGCCCACTGGAATAAGTAGGTCAGTGGTGAATATGGTATAAAGAACTGGTCCAGTGACAGAACCTTGTTGTACTCCTGATGTCACAGGCTCTATGAGAGAATCTGCTCCATTAACCCTGACATAGTATTATCTGTTGATAAGAAAGCTTGCGGCGAGTCTTATTACTTTTTTTGGGAATCCAAACTTGATCCTCTTAAATAGAAGGCCTTCGTTCCAAACAGAATCGAAAGCCTTCTCGATATCTAAAGCACACACTACTGTTGGTGCTCATTCAAGTGAGACACAATTTGATCATGCAAGTACGAGATGGCGTGCTGAGTGCCATGCTTGCGCCGAAGGTCAATGGTTAGGAATTACCTGTGTGTGCTTACAGTGGTTTTTAATCATTTCCATCCACATTCTCTCAAAAAGCTTCCCCAAATTAGGTAGCAAGGAAATTGGACGGATATTGCTGGCCACTTTAGTTTTGCCCTTCTAATGAATGGGCACAATCTTTGCTACTTTCCATGTGTTCAGAAAGTGGCCATTGTTCAAGGCGTTGTTTAAAACAATGGAATGAATTCTGAGCATAGTGATTGGCAGATGTTTAATAATGGAATTAGACATTCCATCCTGCCCAGAAGAAAATATTGGTTTTTGGTAAGAGAGCGTCAAAAATTATCAATCTAATTGATTTCGTGTTTGATTATTATTATTTTGAGAAAATCTGTAATTTGTATTTTTATCGTTGTTTTGTTGTTTTGCGTTCGTATTGGTATAGTTTTGTGAATTGTTTGGTCAACTGTGGTTGTTTAGAAAAAAAAACTCAGCAAATAGCTCGAAATCTATTTACTTTACGATCCAGGCTGAAATCTGATCCAATTCAAACAGATCTGCAACATAGTCACTTGCCTTGCGCGTGTGACTATCAAGTTGATACAATGTTGCAAGCTTAGTCAGCATACATACTTGTGCGACTGTAACTCAATCGTGGGTATGCGACTGGGAAAATCAGCTTATGCTGTTTAAGATATGTTATTCTAAGTCATCAAAAAGTTGCTACTTAAGGAACCATACAATGCTAGAATAAAGACAGTTTGTTCTTGAATTTAAAATCGTGCGTTTCATTCACAAATTAAAACAAACATAAATTTTGGTCCGTCGAGCCGGATATTTGAGTAAGTAAAATCAAGTGTTTGAATAACTCTGTGCACTAAATCTCCACCGAGAAATTGTATGTTAATTACAATTTGGTACAGACGTGCATTTTAGAAGTTATTTGGATAAATACTTGAGAGTAACCACCAAATAATCGAAAATACAGTCAAGAAGAAGGCGTCGAAATGACAGAAGCAGAAGCAGTCATTAGCATCCAGCGGACAATTTTCTGGCTTTAACCAGGATAAGTCGGAACCTCGGGAAGGATAGCAAGGAGAGGTACTGCCTTGCATATTTCGAAGCCAGATTAGAACGTGTGCAAGAATTATGTACAGCATGTCAATCGCAGCATGCTATTATACTCGCAACAATCGATGTTGCAAAGCGCAAATCATACAACGATGAGTATGAACAAATTGAGGAGTTACACCTTGACCTAGTTACAAAGTTGAGAACAGGTGTCCACGAGTACAAGAACAAAGCCGGTCTCAGTAAACTTGAAGAGCCTAAGACCACAACGAAAAACCAGGTGCGACTGGAGAAGCTGACAATTGCGAAGTTTGATGGCGGTTATGGCAACTGGCGGATGTTTAACGATCTGTTCAGTTCACTGGTGCATCATAACGAAACTCTCCCTGACGTGGAGAAGATACAGTATTTGAAGACTAACGTGACAGGAGAAGCAGCAAGAGCCATCCAGCACATGGGCATTTCGGATGAAAATTACCCGGTGGCATTCGAACTATTACGTAAACGATTTGAAAACAAACGGGCTATAGCATGGAATTATTTACACAAGTTTCATAAGCTGCCTGCAGCAAAAGAGGAGCGTGACTCCACCATTAAACACATGATGGATACGACAGCGGAGCTTATAGCAAACATGAAAGGGATTGGTGTTAACACAGAACATTGGGATCTACTGATCATATTTTCATTGAGTCAAAAGTTGGATGCTCAGTCCAGGAAATTATGGGAAGCTTCATTAGGATCTTCTGGAGATATCCCCAATTGGGAAGCTTTCATGGATTTTCTCACTAGTCGTTTCAGAACACTGGAAGCACTAGACGCTCCAAAAAAGCCAAACAAAGTAGAAGTGTTCACTGCTCGCGAGACAACCAGATGCAATATCTGCAGCAAAGGCCATTATGTGACACAACGCAATGTCTTTAAGAATTGAATACGCACAAACGCAGGGAATTAGTAAAAGAGAAAAAAACTCTGCTACAATTGTTTAGGAGGAGGGATTCTTATCAGTCAATGCCCTTCCAAATCAAGATGTCGTAGTTGCTCTATGAAACACCACACGTTGCTCCATAATAGAGAGGGTATCGAAAAAAGGGTTCACCAGCCGAAGCGAAACCTTTCATTCCAGTAACCAAATCCTTGACAGCAACAGAAATTAATTCACTTGATGTTCAGCCTTCATTCATGGACTCGTCTAGTGTATTGGTGGCGGCGCAAAGTGAAACCATCAGCACCCAGCCTATCTTATTGGCCACGGCGTGTGTAAGTTAATAAAACGACTCGGGTTTTTAAAAAAATAATTTTCTTTATTTGACCTAATTGGTCGGATGATCGCTTAAGACTGATTACATTAATTGCTTAAACCTAAAATGAAAATTCGCTGCGCGCATTTCCCACGATTTGCGGAACGTGATCTTTCCCTCACGTTGTCGTTGTCGGCAAGCGGCCAGACGGTGTCAGTATTGCATTTTACTGGAAACTTGATGACGGCAGTTCGCGTGTGGGAAGATGTTTCTTGAACTTGTTGGAAACGAAGATGTTTGTTTTTCGCAGGGCCAGGTGTTATCTCTTCCTCTCTTAAGTTGAGCGTCCTCGTTCAATTAGAAAAACGGGATTTCGTTAAGGCTCCTTGGATGATGTTTCCCAGAGGATGGACGTGAATCCTGTTCTGGCGATGGAGGTAAGGTTCCTATTATGATCGGCGGTGTTGTTGGGCTTTTGGCAGGTTTCGTTCCTGTGTGTTTTCGGAATTTAGCGACACATTTTGCGAAGATTATGGCGATGAATAAAAATGCAAATAAACCGTAGTTGATACATTGTCTAATTTTTCGGTCTTTGTTAATAATTTCGATTTGTTTCGTGTTCTTGATGTGGAGATCTTTCATCATTTCTAAGGGTACGGACAAGACGGAGCGACGAGAGCGTCGAGTCGAGCATAGCGTCGAGTCAAGCATGGAACAGCTCATTGAATTGTGTTCATGTAGAAGCCACGAGATGCAAAATTGTAAACAACATTTTACAGTGGCAGTCGAAATAATGAGTTCTTCAGTGTCGGATGAAGGGTTTTTCTCATCACAATACACCAAATTGAAATCAATAGACTGCTGATATATATAAATCAATAGATTTTCCCAATCACTGGTAGAAATCTAATTGACTGTGTGCAATTCCGCAACTTTCATTCATAAAAAATGTGCCCAAAATTTCGAATTACCCACGAAAAACCCATTAACGCAATTCGTCTACTTACTGTATGCTATCAAAACACATTTTGCAACAACAACATACATTACCGCTGCGAGCAGTCGAGCAACGAAATCGGTTCGAATCGATGTCGTCTCTACTATCAAATTTTCACTCTTTGGTCGCTGCTTCGACATGGCCACTTCCATTTGAAAGCATAGGACCGATTTCGGCGCGTTGCTTGACTCGACGCTCGCGACGCTCTCGTCGCTCCGTCTTGTCCGTACCCTAATGACAAGATTTCTTCGAAGTTATTTTCATTAGTTTTTGGATGGAATATTGGCGGAAGAACTTGAGTTGTTGCCGCTTCGGTGGATGTGTAGGTCCTGTTGTTGATTATAATGGTGGCGTTATGAAACTTTATGATATAGGTGCCTTGTAGGTATTGCACTGCCCCGTCGATGGATATGTTGCCTGTGAAGTCGTTTACAAGTAATGCTCCTGTGGATAGCTCCTCGACAAACGGAATGTGTTGTGCGTTGGTTTTGTTGCAAGTTGGTGTTTTTCCTTGGAGTAAGCGTGGAATGCACTTCGTTTGACTTATGTTCTTAATGCTAGTTCTCTTACATACTTGTTGTGTAACTTCAAAACAAAACTGACGTTTTGACACTTGCCGAAATGTCATATACATAGATGGCGACTAGAGCGCCCTAATTACACGCGGTGGTAAATTCTCGGAACTAGATAATTATTTTTGATTCGCGCAGTTTTTGAATTTGATATAACTGTATTATCATTGATATAAAAGATGGAATGATTTACAATAAAGGACAGTCTATTGCGGTATGCCAAAATCGGTCGGCGACCAAAAAGACTTTTGAAGAAAACTTCGCAGTTGTTTTTTTCCATTAACTTGAGCAAATCTGAGCCGACACTAGTAGGGGCGGTTAAATTCGCTACGTTGAAGCTGAGATTGCTCTGAGACGATAATTATCACATAACAATTTCATACGAGGAATTTCGTACAAGGAGATTGTTCTGAGACGAGAAATTTTTCGTACAAGGAAATTTCACTTCGCATCCAGAATATTTCTTTGGAATATTGTCAGGCGTTGTAGTAGCCACTGTTATTATTGCACATCTATATAGTTATTGCACATCGAGCAAACACACGCAAACTGCCCACTGCGTACCATTTCATGGCGACCTTGCCAGCCTCGAAAAATCTACCAAAGGAAGGTGGACCGCAGCCTCGAATTCATCCGGCGATCCTAGCAGCACAAAAACTAGAAGCAGAGAAAACTACGATTCCAAAAGTAGACACATAGAAAAAAAAACGCGGCGGACGACAGGTTTTCATCAGAAAACGCATAGCTGCATTATTACGAATAGCAAAAGATGACGAACATCCTCCACCATGGGAGCAGCAGCATCGGCTCTATGAAGAAATCGAAGAACTACGAGCACAAATGAAGCAAAAATAAGATCAAATGTACACTAAAATTAAAACAAGAATGAATTTCAATAAATAAATGTATTAAAATGAAATTATAAAATATAAATGAAAAACAAAGCTAACCAAAACAACGTTTCTTTTCTTGACAACTAGTGACATAAAGGTAAAAGGCCTAAGTTCACTCTATTTATGACATTTTCACTTTGCTGCATTTGGCATCACAAGCGCCACCTATGAGTCAGTAGTAGAATTTAATTGCAAAATTGAAAATAAAATTCAAATGTGTACAATTATTATAATTATCACAAATTGCAATTTTAATATGTACAATTTCTAGATTGAAGATAAGAAACAATAAGATTTCATATGGTCCAGGATAAATTCTCTATAAATGGAAGAAAATATTTGTCTAATAACAAAAATAATAACAAATCTAAAAAAAAATCCCAAACAGAATATATAAAAGAGAATACATTATTGAAAAATTAAATACTGTAGAGGAAATACAAAAAGAAGCAATTAGCATAGATAGTGGTCAAGAGTTACTAGAAACATTGATAGGAAAATATAAAGAGGCAAAAGAACTACTATTAGAAAAATTAGAAAGTTCAGTAGATAGCAAGATGAGTAATTTCAATATTGAATTAGCGTTGAAATCCATTCCAATTTTTACGGGAAACCCCAAAGAATTAGAAGCATTTCTAACAATAGTTAGTCTAATCAACGACAGTCTTAATGAAGAGGGCAAAAACAATTTGCTGAATTTTACAAGAAATGTGAAGTTAGGAACAGCAGTTAAAACTCAGATCTTAACATTAGATATAAAAACATATGAAGAATTAGAAAAAATTCTCAGAAATAGATTTAAAAACAAAAAAAGTCCACAGCAACTTCATACTCAGTTAGCGCAATTAAGTCAACGCGGAACGGTTGAAAAGTTCGGCGAAAAACTATCTGAGCTCATTAATGAACTAAGCGAAATTCAGATTAGTAGTTTGGGTCAGAACCCATCTCCCGCAGAAAAAAGCGCAATACAGAAGTCAAATGACTCCTACGCACTAACTATTTTCAAAAATGGGTTAAGTGAACCCCTTAAGCCGACTATTTTTGCGGCTCAACCCAAAACATTTATCGAAGCAATTCAGATAGCAACCGAGTTTGAATCAAGTAACAATATAACAGAAAACGTTATGTACGTGAATAGACGAAATAATACAAACCAGCAATTGAATAATAATAGAAATAAATCAAATAATTATAATAACACTTATAGGAATAATAACTATAGCCAGAACTATGTTAATAATAACAGAGGTAATAACAGGACCAATAGAAGCAATTATAATACCAGAAATAATACAACAAACCAAAACAACAATCACAGAAGTAATTATAGAAATAATTACAACCCCAGATATGAGGAAGTAACCAATCAAAGGCACAGAAACACATATCACTCCTCTAACATAAATAATAGGAACAACAGGGGAACAAATAGGAATTACGAAAATAACAGGCAACACAGAGTAAACATAATACAGGGAAACGCCATCGGCCCGGAGGCCAGCAACAACGAGGAATAAAAGTTGACCCCGGGATCCAGATAGAAAAGATATACTTATTAAATACACAATTGAAGAATTACATTACTCTATTTTGTAGAAAATCCAGAAAATATTTGAAACTATTAATAGATACAGGAGCAGATATATCAATCTGCAAGATAAATGCAATTTCAGAAGATGAAAACATAGACAAAGACAAACGATGCAAATTCTCTGGCATAACAGACCAGGAAATATACTCAATAGGCATTGCCAATTTAGACTTAAACATTGGTGAAAAACCCATAGCCTACCCTTTCCAAATAGTGGAACCTAATTTCCCTATCCATACAGATCGAATACTAGGAATAGATTTCCTGGTACAGAAACTGGCAAAAATTGATTACGAAACATATACGTTAACAATTAATATCGACGGTGAAGATTATACAATACCAATCAGTACAGAATCCAAAATATATAAATTAACGATACCTGCACGATGTGAATTTATTTGTCCAGTTGACTTAAACATTGAAGAAGACAGTGTGATAGTTAATAAAGAAATCACACCGGGAGTCTACATAGGTAGTACAATAATACCAGCAGAAGGCATTAAACATATATCGAAAGGGCAAAATGAATGTTAATGCCGATGCATTATCACGCATCAAATTAAATTCAGATACGTTAAAAGACATGATACCAAACCAGAGAAATATTACCGAAGAAATGAAAGTATTACCCCTTACGAGAAATATGGTAAAAAACTTAGAAAACACTAAAAAAGTGTAAACAAGAAAAGTAAGCAAACTAAAACATAATCTATTGGCTAACGAAATCTACATATGGGACAGCGATTCCCCAGCTGATGTAAAAAATCTAGCAAAATTAAAATTCTAAATAGGGAGCATTCCAAAAATTACGTTTGAAGACAATCAGATCTTAGTTCGATGCAGCGAAAATCCATCGGAATTAGTTCCAACATTGGAGAAACTGACATCACAAGCAACTAGAAGACATCTTACGAAAATATACATAGAAGAAGGAGATGAGATATATAACATGGTAAATAAAGAAGAATTTAAAAACAAATTCAATCGGCTACAGAATAGTATCCTAACAAATAATAAAGAGCCCCTAAAAATAATATTATACAAACCACCAAAACGAATAACTGATAAAATAATACAATTCAAACTAATAAATAATTACCACACAACACCGATAGGAGGACACTTGGGTGTAAGAAAGACATTACTTAAATTAAAACAAAAATTTATATGGAAAGATATGAACAAGATGATAAAAACATTTATTAAAAACTGTGAAATTTGTACGAAAAATAAACAAACAAAACATATAAAAGAAAAGCAAACAATAACTGACACACCGAAGAATACATTTGAAACAATTGCTATAGATACAGTAGGACCACTAAGAATATCCAACGGTTATAGATATATCCTTACAATGCAATGCGAATTATCTAAATACGTTATTGCCTACCCAATAGAAACAAAAGACGCTAAAACCATTGCCAAAACATTAGTAGAACAATTAATATTAAAACACGGTATTTTCAAAATATTGAAATCAGACAATGGAACTGAATTCGTTAATGAGCTTATGGAAAACATTTGTAATTTATTGAAAATTCAACAAATTTTCTCAGCACCATTTCATCACGAAACACTCGGCACTGTGGAGCGTAACCACAGAGTGCTAAACGAATATTTGCTTAATTTTGCTAATGATTATGAATGGGACAAATGGATACCGTACTATACTTTCGCGTATAATACTACCCCACATATAGACACGCAATATTCTCCATATGAACTTATCTATGGAAGATTACCCCAATTGCCCGACGATATTGTAGAAGAAAACGAACCAATAAACAATTTAGACAATTTTGCTAATGAACTGAAAATTAGACTCAAAAATAGCATTAGTTTGGCTCGAAAATTGGTCGAGAAAGTAAAAATGAAAAGAAAAAATAGATTAGATACTCATAGTATTATAAATCCAGCAAATTTCAAAGTAGGAGATCTAGTTTTAGTCAGAAATATTAACAGAAAAAAATTACAGAGTACATATCACGGACCATATGAAATATTAAAAAGAAATGGTGTTAATACCAATATATTAATAAATGGAAAAAGTAAGAAATACCACAACAATCTGCTAAAATTATATACACCATTAATTTAAAATCACTAGATAAACGTATTTGAATATGTACAACAAGATTAATGTAAAACAATACCAAATAAGTAACAAAATAAGTATACATGTCGAAAAAAAATATATGCGAAAAAAAATACATATAGTTATATTAACAAATGAAATGTGTGTACTCAAAATTATATTTAAGTAACAATTATGATGAATTCAATAACAAAAAAAAAAAAAAACAAAGCAAAAAAAAAAAAAAAATATATATATATATATATATATATATATATATATATATATATATATATATATATATAAATATATATATATATATATATATATATATATATATATATATATATATATAAATATATATATATATCTATATATATATATATATATATATATATATATATATATATATATATATACCTATATCTATATATATATATATATATATATATATATATATATATATATATATATATATATATATATATATATATATATATATATATATATATATATATATATATATATATATATATATATATATATATATATTGTAAACTATCCTAATTGAGTCATAGAATCAAACAATATGTACACTATAAGATAAAATTAAGTCAAAATAAAGAAAAAAAATCAAGAAAAGAAATATAGAATAACCGCATCAAATTATATGAAATTGTAATGTGCGAACCTAAAAATTAAAATTCAAAAAAAAAAATTTTCTTTTCATACAAAAGAAAAAAAAATTTTCCGCCATAGAGAGAGGGTGTTGTGTAACTTCAAAACAAAACTGACGTTTTGACACTTGCCGAAATGTCATATACATAGATGGCGACTAGAGCGCCCTAATTACACGCGGTGGTAAATTCTCGGAACTAGATAATTATTTTTGATTCGCGCAGTTTTTGAATTTGATATAACTGTATTATCATTGATATAAAAGATGGAATGATTTACAATAAAGGACAGTCTATTGCGGTATGCCAAAATCGGTCGGCGACCAAAAAGACTTTTGAAGAAAACTTCGTAGTTGTTTTTTTCCATTAACTTGAGCAAATCTGAGCCGACACTAGTAGGGGCGGTTAAATTCGCTACGTTGAAGCTGAGATTGCTCTGAGACGATAATTATCACATAACAATTTCATACGAGGAATTTCGTAAAAGGAGATTGTTCTGAGACGAGAAATTTTTCGTACAAGGAAATTTCACTTCGCATCCAGAATATTTCTTTGGAATATTGTCAGGCGTTGTAGTAGCCACTGTTATTATTGCACATCTATATAGTTATTGCACATCGAGCAAACACACGCAAACTGCCCACTGCGTACCATTTCATACTGATAGTTCGCTGAAGGATTTACAGTTTCCAATTATGCCAAATAAAATTTTGTTTCGTTTTAAAATCTGATCATACTCGAATTTAATAATTGTGTTATTTCGTTTGAACGGTTTTACAATGAATTTTTCATAGTTTATATCTTCTGTAGTGGGTATATCAATAATGTATTGAATGTAGGTGGAGTTTTGAGCAATTTTTACTGTGGAAAGTTCTAATATTTGTCCTATTGACCTGTAAGCTATACAACTTTTGTCAAGGTTGTTTGCAATTTTGTTTATTTGCGACTTGGAAAGTACATTTAAATTTACAATGTTCACCTTCGCCAACTGAATAGATTCTATTATATTAAGTATTTCTTCTTTAACCATTTTGATTTTATTTTGAGTACTTAGAGCTAACGTATTTTCGAATATTTTGTCCTTTTGTATGACATTGAGAATTTCGTTGGTAACATTCGTTATTTTATTAATTCGTTCATTATATTCTTTGTTGATAATCACTTGATTGTTGTTTTCTCTGATTTCATTAGCTTCTCCTTTTAAAAGAACAAAGTCGTCGTGGTAAGGGCTACCAGCTACAAATTTCCATGCCGACCCTAAAAAGTTTAGGGATCGTTTCGCTTTGACAGTTATTACGTTACCGATCAAATTTTGGATCTGGAATAGCTCGTGCTTGAGGAGAGGGTAGAAAGGATTCTCCTTCGGGATATGCTGATTTACTAAGGACAATGTGTCTGGTACGAAATCGTAGTATTGCGTTACTTGAAAGATGTGGATCAGTTTTATGTTACCCTTCTGAATTTGTGCAGTCCCTGTTTTCATGAGGATGAGTTGAGAATTGGTGAAGTCTGCTATATTCACTTCGGTGTTAGCACGACTTATGAGGAGCCTGAAAAGATTATTTGCGAATATCACTTTTATGGATAGATCTTCCGGTTTCAGTTATCACTAATGTAGGCCTAATTTCTCTAACGATTTCTTTCTTATATTTAGCTGTTAGTTTTGTCCCTCGTTTCTTATTAATCTTTACGTACATAGTTTCCCCTACTTGATAGTCCTTTAAGGGTTCCCTATTTTTATTGTGGTGTCCTAAATCTTTTTCTTGCCTTTTCTTTGAAATTTCGATATTGTCCCTACGTGATTTCTCCAGCTGCTCTGGGCTGGTTGAAACTATTCTACCATAGAATAACTCAACTGGTTTTTTTTTCGTGGCGGAGTGAATGGTAAGATTATACTCGTACACGGATCTTTCTAGGAGCTCATCAAGCGTTCTGTGTGTACCGTCAGTTTTCAAACATCTCATGATCTCGGTAAGAGTACTATGAAATCTTTCGACAGGTCCATTAACCTCACTACGGTTGGAAGGGGTTTTGTAGATTGCAATATTAAGTTGGTTTTGCATCATAAACATGATGGAGGCTGAGTTTAATGATTTCTCTCCATTCTATTTAGGATATGTACAAATCTTCCTAATATAAAATACATGAAATATTGATATAACATATTTTTATTGTTTTTTATTTGTAGATTAAAAGTATATTGACTTACATCCTAAATACATTTTTCATGAGAACTTTCTCAGCCTATTTTGTTCAACAAAATTTTGGTGTATGTTAAAGTGTAAAGTGTTTGTGGATTGTGGATGTGTATTTGTGGATTGTGTAATTATGTGTTTCCACACTACTCCCCTCCAAGTGTCAGAATGACGCTGAGGTCGAGGAGACGGAGTAGCGTGGTTTGTTAGTTGGCCTTGGCGACTGCCTGCACGAGCCATGCCGAGATGGACGATGGCCAGCTCTCGGGGCTCGTTAACAGCGTGCTCACAAGGCTGTGGCAGTCGCCAGCAGTGCTTCCGAGATGGTCAATGACCAGATCTCGGGGCTAGTGGCTGCCGCCATCGGTCGCGGTTGTTAAAATGGCCATGGCGACTGCCTGTACGGGACCGAGATGGTCGATGGCCAACTCCCGGAACCCGTACTCAGCGCGTGCCGAGATGGGCGATGGCCAGTTCTCGGGGCTTAGGCAGTTGCCAGCAGTGCCGCCGAGATAGTCGATGGCCAGTTCTCGGGACTGATGGCTAGCGCTACCGATGGCGGATATGTGATGTATGTGTATTCAAAAAATATGTTGGGGCTGTTCCCCGTTTGTTTTTTATATTATACAAATTCACATAAAATTTTAAAATTCACAATTTTTATATATTTATGTTGATTAAAGATGCATCTGCTGCTGTTGTTAGGCAAATGATGACGTGCTTGGCTGCGGCTGCAACAAATTGTAGTAGACGCTGTTCGGTAGTTAAGGCACCTGACTGCTGTACGGCGGACTATAGAAATCTGTTAAGCGCGGCGCGAAGCCCACTTCTATGTAAGATATGTTGCGAGACAAACTGATTGAAGTCGACGTTGCTGTTATCGTTACGCTATTCTTGATTTGAAGATGATGCTTAGCCCGACGACGTCGGGTCCTGTAGGTTTACGTTGTTCTGTTGCGGTTGATGTTGCATCATTTGTTGTAGTGATGAGGTGGTTGACTGCATAGTTACAGCTGGGTTTGGAGGATGTGCAGGAGCAATGTACCCCAGTGTAACCTCAGCTTGCTGGCAATATGTTTATTGAAAATTATATTGCCGACCGTAGCCATAATCATATGTTGCATTAGCGTCCGAATTCGCTGTTGCATTTGCCAATGGTGTCTGTGTTGCTGCAGCTTTGCAAAACCTGTCCAGGCTACATGATTGGCCGCCATAGTAATACTGCGTAATACTTGTCTAAACGACACTACTTGATTGACACAGGCGCAGATATTTCTGTGCTTCCAGCACCTACTACCGGAAAGTTTCCACCTTCTGGTATGCGACTTGCCGCGGCAAACCAGTCGACCATCAACACATATGGACGAAAGATGATCAAACTAGATCTGGGACTCCGTCGTGAGTTTTCATGGGATTTTATCATTGCCGATGTCTCTAGACCCACTTTAGACGCAGACTTCCTCTGCCACTATGGGCTAGTCGTCGACTTGGCGAATGCTATCCTTGTGGATCCTCTTACTTCTCTTTCATCGAAAGGCACGTACACTTCGTACAAAGGTCCAAAACTAAGTGTTTTATTTGAGCAAACCTCTGATCCACGGATACATGCCCGTCTCAACAAATACCATGCCATCACGGTCAACACAGGGTTCTCACAACCCTGTAAACACAAGGTGACACACCATATTTTGACCACAGGCCCTCCAATAGTATCGAGACCACGTCGACTTGCACCAGATAAGCTCGCGGCGGCTAAGAAAGAATTCGATTTCCTGCTACAGCAGGGAATTTGCCGCCCCTCAAACAGCAGCTGGTTTTCTCCGCTACACATGGTACGCAAGGCTAATGGGGAATGGCGTCCTTGCGGCGATTACAGACGCCTAAACGCCATAACCGTCCCGGATAGATATCCGATCCCCATTATTCAAGACTTTTGTCATGAATTACATGGCAAAAATATATTTTCCACCATAGACCTGACTAAGGCCTACCATCAAATTCCAGTCGAGCCGAACGATATTCCAAAGACCGCCATCTGCACACCTTTCGGACTCTTTGAGTTCACCCGAATGACTTTCGGACTTTGCAATGCGGCACAATCGTTCCAACGCTTCATTCATGAAGTCCTACACGGACTAAAATTCTGTTTTATTTACCTCGACGACATTTTGGTAGCTTCGACTTCCGAAGAAGAGCATCTTGTTCACTTAGAACAAATTTTCAAACGATTAGCAGATCATGGTCTTATAATCAATATGGAGAAATGCCATTTCCTTCGACCTTCAACCAAATTCTTAGGTCATGAGGTTTCACCGAAAGGTATTAAGCCCTCCCCAGATCGGGTTGAGGCAATATCAACAGCTAAACTCCCCAAGACGGTTAAAGACCTAAGAAGATTTTTGGGGATGGTCAATTTCTATCGTCGCTTTCTTCCTCACACAGCTGAGATGCAGCAACCACTCAACGCCTATCTTTGTGGCTCTAAGAAAGATGGTGCTAAGACAATCGACTTGTCAATAGAAGCTAGCAAAGCTTTCGACCAAGTCAAGACTGGTTTAACAGAAGCCACTCTATTGTCCTTTCCGGACTCAAACGCTGAGCTTGGTCTATTCGTAGACGCTTCGGATTCCGCCATCGGGGCTGCTCTGCAGCAAAAATGTCAAGCCTCTTGGTAACCCCTTGGTTTTTACTCGGCCAAATTAAGCGACGCACAAAGAAAGTATAGTGCATACGACCGCGAACTCTTAGCGGCTTATCAGGGCATTCGTTATTTCCGATACTTTTTGGAAGCCCAAAGGTTCACTCTATACACCGACCACAAACCACTGACTTTTGCTTTTAAACAAAAGCCAGAAAAGGCCACACCTCGTCAACTTAGACATCTAAGTTATATAAGTGAGTTCACTTCTGACATTCGGCATGTCTCTGGTTGCAACAACGTTGTTGCTGACGCACTCTCTCGTCTATAAGAAATAATTCTTCCCAGTACTCTTGACTTTCCCGCAATCGCCTCGTCCCAAGCATCGGACGCAGAGTTTCAGAAGATTCTAAAGGACTCTAAATTTGTTTTAAAGAAACAACCAATCTTTGGCACCAACGTCGACATTTTTTGTGAAATGTCTGGCCCAACCATACGACCTTATATTCCTTACACGTTCAGGAAACAGGTGTTCAACTCAGAACATAATATCGCTCACCCTGGTATTCGTGCTACAAGAAAGTACATTGCAACTAAATTCTTCTGGCCTTCGATGAACAAGGACATTGCCACTTGGGCCCGAGAATGTCTATCTTGTCAAAAATGCAAGATAACCAGACATGTGAGCAAACCTGTATCGACCTTTCCTACGGTCTCCGAACGTTTTAAGGTCATTCACATCGACATAGTTGGTCCCCTAACACACTCGCAGGGATACACTTACTGTCTCACCATAATCGACCGTTTTACACGTTGGCCTGAAGCAATTCCTTTAGCCAGCATTACTGCCAATGACTGTGCTACTGCTTTACTAAGCACCTGGATTGCTAGATTTGGAGTTCCCTAATACATTGTCACCGACCAGGGCAGACAATTCGAGTCAGCGCTCCATGCTGAGCTTGGTCGACTCTTGGGCTTCGAATGCAATCGTACCACAGCGTACCACCCTCAGACCAACGGTTTCTTAGAAAGATGGCATCGTACTCTTAAATCGGCTATCATGGCTCACAACGATGTTTCTTGGACTAGAACACTTCCCCTAATTCTTCTTGGATTACGATCTCTAATCCGAGAAGAATTCACAGCATCACCGGCACAACTCCTGTACGGAGAAAACCTGCGTCTTCCTAGTGATTTTCTTCAAGAAAATCATAGGAAGATTAGCCAAACAGACTTTGCCTCCGAACTAACGGCTACAATGGCAAAACTTCGACCGGTTGATGCTCAACACCACACAACACCGAAGATATTCATCTTCAAACAACTCGACTCTTGCTCACACGTCTTCGTCAGAGTCGATTCTGTTCGTCCACCACTCATTCCACCGTACGAAGGTCCTTTCAAAGTCCTAGCCAGACATACAAATTATTACACTCTGGAAATCAGAAATAAATCCGTCAATGTGTCCATTAACAAGCTCAAGCCTTGTTACACGTCATCCTCTACGGAACCTGTTGACAATTCTTCCAGAAACCAACAAGCATCAGCAACCTCGACTGCACCATTATTGCCTTCAGCTCCCGAAAAGAGACCAGCGAGGAAAGTTACATTCGCTCCATACGTCTCTCTAGCTGGACGAACCACAAAGGTGCCACTCTCCTACGCCTCGCGATAACGCGTAAAACGCTGGCAGGGGAGTATTGTGGATGAGTATTTGTGGATTGTGTAATTATGTGTTTCCACAACTACCTTTTTGGGTACCCCAAAGAAAAATAATAACTCTCGTAATGGTTTTCGTACGTCCTCGATAGCCCTAGATCTAATTGCCCTTGCCTGTCCGAATTTTGAAAATTTATCTATTGCCGTTAATATGAGTTGCCCCTCGGTGGAATATATATCTATATGGAGAATGTCACCTGGAAATTCTGGGATGGGTGTTGGTTTAAGGATTGGATTATTTGGGTGGCGTTCGTACTTATTTTCTTTGCAAATTGAGCATTGTTTGACTATCTGTTTGATCTTGGCACTCATTTTAGGGAAATAATGTTCTTCGAGAATTTGGATTTTATTCTCGTTGGCGTTTCTGTGGGCTCTTTTATGAGTTTTGAGAATTATATTTTCTTGTTCCGATTCGTTTTGCAGGTTTTGAACTACTGTTTGCGCAAATCTGATTCGGTAATTGTTGAAATGATCGCGATAAAGCTCTTGAATCTTTCCCATTGTTCTTTCGTCGGTTTTGATACCGTTTATCACACCGGGGTTTAGATATCTTCGAAATATACCTATAAGATTTTACCGTGTGTATTGTGGTTCGGTAAGAACGTGTTTCCAGTAGTTAGGGAATGGTTTCTCTAGCTGGTATCCGGTTTCTGTTCCGATCTTGAGAAAAATTTGATTCCGAAAGGCATTGATCGGTGTTTCAACTGACGGAATGAGGTTTTGGGAAGAGCTGACTCTACTGTGAATGCTCGAGGTCATACTGTTGACATTAGTTACCTTCAGAAGATGCAGTTGCGATTCCTGTGGAGGTCGCGAAAGTGCATCAGCCACTACGTTGGCTTTCCCCGGTTTGTACTGAAGTTCATGGTTGTACTCTTCGAGTATGGCCTTCCATCGTATCAATTTTGTGTTGGTATTTTTGCTGCTCAACGCGTACGTGAGTGGTTGGTGGTCTGTGTAAATTTTTATCTTCCCAGGTCCGTAAAGGAAATTTCTCAGAGATTTGAGTGCCCAGATTATGGCCAACATTTTTCTTTCATTTGTCGCATAATCTTCCTCAACCTTGGTTACTGTGCGTGAAAGGAACATAATTGACCTCCCGTTCTATGACAGAACTGCTCCGAGTGCGTGTTGTGAGGCATCTGTGGTGAGCTCAAAATCTTCTTCGAAATTCGGAAAAGAAAGCATCACATCTTGGGATATTAGCGAGTTCTTTATTTTGCTGAAGGCCTCGAGTGCTTCCTCGTTCAGCTGGATTTTCATTTTGCTCGAAAGATTCTTAGGGACGCGGCCTTCTTCCCCTCTTAAGATTTTTGCGTAGTCCAGTATAAATCGACGATAGTAACCTGCGAGTCCCAGAAATGACCTGAGTTCTTTTAGGGTCTTAGGTGGAGCATAATTAACTATCGGTTGAACCTTTTGGGGGTTGGTTTTTATCCCATCCTCTGACACAACGAATCCAAGAAATTCTACTGATGTTTTCATGAATTCACATTTGTCAATTTGCACCTTTAGATTTGCCCTTTCTAAGGTATCAAATACCCGTTCGATGTTTTCCAGATGTTCCCTCTCGTCTTTTCCATATATGACGATATCGTCGATATAAACGAGACATCTGATGCCTATGTGTTCCCTCATCGAGCGCACGTTGGTATGTGGCTGGGGCGTTCGTTAATTCGATAGGGAGACGAGTGAATTCGTATTTACCATTATTAATGGAGAATGCAGTCTTCTCTGTGTCGGATGGTTTGAGCGGAATTTGATGGAAGCCGCTTTTAAGGTCAACGACCGTGAAATATTTGTTTTTGCCCAAATTCGCCAAGATCTCGTTTATTTCGGGGATCGGGTAACGATCTGGTATGGTGACACTATTGAGCTTCCTGTAGTCGATAACGAGACGATATTTCTTTTCTCCTGACGCGTCCATTTTTTGGTACTACCCAGATTGGGGCGTTGTATGGAGACTTCGAGGGTTTTATTATGCCGTCTCGTAACAACTTCTCAATTTCTTGGTCGACTATTTTCTTAAGTGCCATAGGGTATGGTAGGATGTTGAGTAGACGGGATTATCGTGCTTAGTACGGATCTCCCCTCTAACACTCGTCGTGAATGTTAGCCTCTCATCTGGATCAATGAAAAGATTTGGGTATTTCTAGAGAATACTGAAAAGCCTAGCTATTTGCTCTTAAGACAGGTGGCTGGTTCTTATGCCAATGTTGTTTACTGCTTGAGAGGTCTGTTGTTTTATTGGGATTCTCAATTTATCTTGTATGGTGAAATAGTTTTCGGCCGTGTGGATTACGGCGTTCAATTCTTTAAGGCTATCGTTACCCAAAAGTCCGTGGAAAGATTTAAGGCTTGGTAAAAGGAAAAATTTTAAATTCGGTGTTGAGGAACCAAATGGCGTTATGATTGCGTGGTGGGTAATTTTTATATCACCACCAACAGAGCTTATCGTGAAAGGAGTTTCGTTAGGAATATGATTTCTGACTAGATGAGGCTGTATATAGTTTTTGTTTGAGCCTGTATCTATGAGAAACCTTAGAATTTTTCCGCTCTTCGCAGGAACCTCAAAATAAGGTAGCGAAGAGCTGCTCATCCTAAAAAATGTATATCATGAAGTTCTGTGGATGCCGGGTTGCCATCGGTTGCATATTCCTCATGTTTGTGAGTCGAAGAAGTCTGCATAGTTTCCTGTTTCTCCAGTGTCTAAGTAGTCCGTTAGACTTTGCTCGTTATTACCGTCCTCTATATTCATCAGTTCGTTGTAATCATCGAGTTCTGGTGGGGCATCTGAAGGTTGGATGTGGAAATTCCTTTGTTGTTTATAAGGAGTCTGTGCTTGGAAGGGGGTTGCTCTCTTAGGGGCAGGTTTCGGTGCCGGTCTGTTTTGGTAATTAATTACTGCCGAGTGGATGGACCGATCTACATCCATAGGTTCAGGTTTAGGCTGCGGTTTGGGTGGCAGCCGAACGAACGGTTGTTGCAACATGTTCCTTTGTTGGTTAAATGCTGGGAATTGAGGTTGAGCAGGGAAACTGGGTCTTGCTTGGTTGTGCTGTGGGTATGCGAACTTCTGAGGCTGCGGATTGTGGTACATCAGATCGGGGTAAAACGTATTTCTAGGTGCAGGAACAGGTTTGAATCTAGGTGGTACTGGGGGTGCAACCGGGTTAGATGTACGACGACTGGTATTATTGTTAAGGGCGTATTGTGTCCTGAAGTTAACATTTTCGAGTTTTAAGGGGGGTATGGTCAGAAAATCGATTTTTTTTTTGTGTTTAGTGACTAGTGTATAGTGACTCAGGAGTGTCCATACAAAATTTCAGGTCGATCCGAGCAAAATTAATGAAGTTATCGGCTTAACAATACAAATAACTCAAATTCATATTTTCGCGCAAATCGCGTGTTATAGCGTTCCTTTCCCGCTTTATTAGCCGCGCGCAGCTCTCATATACGTAATAGTAGAGTCTTCCCACTCTATCCACCCCTGTCTGTGCTATATTTGTGTAAAAACACTTATATATGTGACTTGTAGTAGTATACATTTATTTCATCGAGCAGTTACGGAACACATGTTTCTTAATTTTTCACGCACTTCTAATGCACAGTTAAAATTTTAAAACGCGTTTTTTGAGGAATTTTATTTTTCAAGTCGGTGAGACATGTAACTCGAAAACTACTCGACCGATCTTTCTAAAATTTTGCACACTATTTCTGTAGGCAATTTACTAGGTAACGCTATCGAGATATTTTTTTTTCTTGCTTGTTTTTTTATTTATGGAATTTTTTACAACTGAAAACAGAAATTTCGAAAAAAAAATTTCCTTTTTTTTCGTTTTTTTGACTTCAAACTTATACCAAAAATTAAATAATCTAGATATTTGGAAAAACTTGACAGCGTTACCTCAAGAAACTCATAAACTAACGAAATATTTTTGGTTTTTTTGTTTACGATGATCGAGTCATTAGTTATGTGTCTCACCGCAAATCAACTCTTTGTCCTGAACGAAAATGTCAAATTCATGTCACGAGCTTAATTTTCGATATTTTTCAATAAAATTTTTTTTAGATACTCTTCAAAGATTGTTCTTTACTGTAGATATTATCCCAATCAAGTTACTATTAACAGTTTTCTAAAAAAAATCTTGAAAATGGGTATAAAATGTGCTGCTCTGACCATACCTCTTTTTTGCACTACTTTTCGACTAAGCGCACTATGGCTTATTTATATATATATATATATATATATATATATATATATATATATATATATATACATATATATATATATATGTATATATATATATATATATATATATATATATATATATATATATATATATATATATATATATATATGCATATATTTATATATATATATATAAATATATATATATATATATATATATTTATATATACATATATATATACATATATATATATATATATATATATATATATATATATATATATATATATATAACTTTACTATTCAGATCACTTATCAATATAGATATTTCTATTATTCACTACTGGTTTGATTATTTCACGGTGCACATTAGAATTTACACATTTATTTCCTTACACTAAAACTAAAATTTTTTCCATCATCGTAGGGCGGCTGCCGATTCTAGTCGACTCCTTTTCTTCCCTTTTGCAGGGCTACTTGGGGGCCTCTTTTCCCTACTGTCTTTTCCCTACTACCAGCGATATGTTTCCGGGCCGGCGAGAGTTAGCTCCACGTTTCGCGATTTGGAATTCCGCTTTCGGATAGGATGCGTCGCTTCGAACGTTCTAAACCTTTCGCGTTCTCCGTTGCTAACTATATTCGAGTTATTCGTTTCGCGGTCTCAACTTTACCTTTCGCGTGTACTTGCTTTCGGGAGTAAATTTCAACCTTTCGCGTGTACTTGCTTTCGGAAGTCAAGGGAAAAACCGCTGGTCCCTGCTCGGGCGCCAGTTAATAAAACGACTCGGGTTTTTACTTAAAAAAAATAATTTTTTTATTTGACGTAATTGGTCGGATGATCGCTTAAGACTGATTACATTAATTGCTTAAACCTAAAATGAAAATTCGCTGCGCGCATTTCCCACGATTTGCGGAACGTGATCTTTCCCTTACGTTGTCGTTGTCGGAGAGCGGCCAGACGGTATTAGCATTGCATTTTACTGGAAACTTGATGACGGCAGTTCGCGTGTGGGAAGATGTTTCTTGAACTTGTTGGAAACGACGATGTTTGTTTTTCGCAGGGCCAGGTGTTATCTTGTACAAATCGAAAACTCATCTGGAGAACTCATAATGGTGAAAGCATTGGTTGATTCTGGGTCTCAGAGCAGTTTCATAACGGAATCAGCTGCCCAGTTGCTTGGATTAACACGCGGTTCAGTAAAAACTCAAGTTTGCGGGATCGGAGCATCGTCAAGGGTTCAGGTTAGAGGCAGCATATCAGTTAATATGAGGCCGAAAATTGGAAAAGACACCATCAACGTGAAAGCATTAGTAATACCCAAAATTACAAACATCACAGAAGTTCCCACAAAGCCTAATTTAACGCCAGAAGAAAACTCTGCAGAAGAATGGTATGTAAAAACCACCACACGACAAAACTCAGGGAGGTTCATTGTTAGACTCCCATTTAAGGAAAACGTTGACGCAACGAGAACTTTACAAAATTCACAGCCCACAGTACATATTCGTTTTTCACAATTAGAGAAACGGTTAATGCGTGATGAAAATCTCGGCAAACAGTATCGAGCTTTTATGCAGGAATACATACAGTTGAGACACATAATCGAAATCTCTAGGCAGGAGATCTCCTCAACTTATAGTTATTATCTGCCGCAGCATGCAGTTAGCAAAGAAGACAGCACGACCACTAAACTTAGAGTGATCTTCAATGCATCGCAGACCACACCATCCGGCAAATCACTCAATGACCTCTTGCTTGTGGGTCCAACTGTGCAGAACAATTTAGTGAACTTACTTATGAGATGGAGGATGTACCGATACGTGATGGTTGCCGACATCGAGAAGATGTACCGGCAAATATTAGTACACCCACAGGATCAGGATTATCAACGTATCCTGTGGCGGAACCACCCTTCAGAGCCTGTAAAACACTTCAGGCTGACTACAGTACGTACGGAACAGCGTGTGCTCCATATCTGGCAATAAAAACTCAGCATCAACTAGCAGAAGACGAAAATATATTTTATCCTCGAGCATGCAAGTCCATAAAAGAAGACTTCTATGTTGACGACGTTTTTACAGGTGGACAAACCATAGAAGAAGCAAAACTCTTGCAACGCGACTTAATCACAGTAATGAATAAGGGCGGTTTCAAGCTGCGAAAGTGGGCTGCTTATCACGACTCTCTTCTTGCTGCCATCCCTGAATCTGAGAGAGAGATTCAATTACCACTAGACTTTGAGGAGGCAAGTACAATCAAAACCCTTGGCTTGCGATGGCATCCGGCTTAAGATGCATTCTCGTTCAAGGTGAATTTAGAGCAAATTTCTAGCGATCAGCTGACTAAACGACAGCTATTATCCGAAATCGCAAAATTATATGATCCAGTGGAATGGCTACAGCCTTGCATTGTCGTCGGAAAAATTATGATGCAGCAGATATGGGTGACCAAAACAAATTGGGATGAGCCAACTTCAACTGAGTTTGACCTCAAATGGCGAAAATTTCGATCAAAACTGCCGGGATTGCAAGGAATTTCCATACCAAGATGGATGCAATATATCAGTACCGAAACAACACAGATGCATGGATTCTGTGATGCGTCAGAGGCTGCTTATGCTGCTGTCATTTATCTTCGTATAGAACACGGCGATGGAACATCATCTGTCAGACTTTTGACATCGAGATCAAAGGTGGCCCCATTGAAAATTCAATCAATACCTCGTCTTGAAATCTGTGGAGCAGCTCTTTTATGTGATGTTATGAAGGCTGCTATTGAGGCTCATGGGTGGACGCAAATTACACCACACTTCTGGACAGACTCTACGATAGTTCTCCAATGGCTTCAAAGCCCAGCATCAAGATGGAAACCGTTCGTCGCAAACAGAGTTAGCAAAATCCAATCTGAGTCACCAACAGGACGATGCGAGCATGTCAACAGTAAATCTAATCCAGCGGACATAGCATCGCAAGGTCTGCTCCCACACGATCTTATTCAAAATAGCCTTTGGTGGAATGGACCCAGTTGGCTAAGAGATCATCCCAGTAAATGGCCAAAAATCAGTTCAAAACTGAATCATGCCATGGCCGAAACAGAGAAGAGATCCAGCGTCTCAGTTTCATTGGTTGCAAATAGGAAGCAACAACTAGAGATCTTTGAGAGATTTTCTTCATTAACAAGGCTTATCAGAGTTTACGCATACTACAGACGGTTGATTACTAAGTCAAAAGGTTAATTCCTGTCATCAATGGAATTAGGCCATGCAGAAATAAGTTGCATTCGAATAGTTCAGCAGGAAGCATATCTTGACGAAATTAAGATACTGGAAGCAAATAAGCCATTGCCAAAGTCGAGTCCCTTGAGACAACTAACGCCTATTATCGATGCAGACCGACTGCTCCGAGTGGGAGGAAGATTGTGAAATAGTAACGTAAATGAAGATTCGAAGCATCAAATAATCATACCGCGAGGACACGTGGCTAATTTAATCATCAGACACTATCATCATCTATCATTACACGGCCCGCACAAGCTGGTTCACAGCAATATCCTCCTGAAGTATTGGATCGTAAATGGCATGACAGCTGTTAAAACATTAACTAGGAAGTGCATCACGTGTTTTAGAGTAAATGCAAGACCTTCCCAGCAATTGATGGGTGCTCTGCCACGCGAAAGAATTCAGCCAGGAAAACCCTTTGCCAAAACAGGCTTAGACTATGCCGGCCCTTTGACAATCAAGTGGAGTAGCGGTAGGGGAGCAAAAACAACGAAAGCATACATTGCTGTTTTTGTTTGTCTGTCCACGAAGGCCGTACATTTGGAACTAGCAAGTGATTTGACATCCAAAACTTGCATAGCCACTATAAGAAGATTTATAGCAAGAAGAGGAATGTGCCACACTTTAGTAAGCGACAACGGAACGAATTTCGTGGGAGCAGACCGGATGCTTCGGGAAACTGCAAGGAGAATGGTGATTGAAGCGCAAGCAACACTAGCCACAAACAGCATCGAATGGAAGTTTATCCCTCCCGGAGACCTCACTTTGGGGGAATCTGGGAAGCTGCTGTAAAGTCAATGAAGCGGCATATGATAAAAGTCATCGGCTCACATTTGTTAAATGTGGAAGAAATATATACGTTCTTGGCGCAAATTGAAGCGTGTCTAAATTCAAGGCCTCTGACTCCATTAAGTACTGACCCAAATGATTTGTCTGCAATGACACCAGGACACTTTTTAACTTGAGCAAGCTTATTTGAACTTCCTAACGAAATCTCAGAAGATAATATATCCAAGAAATGGCAGCTGGTTCAAAGATTAAAACAGCACTTCTGGCAGCGATGGAGCATTGAGTACCTAACGCAGCTCCAGCAACGATCTAAATGGTTCACCGAAAACCGAAAGATCTCGTCTTGATAAAATATGAGAACTGTGCGTCAACGAGATGGCCCTTAGGAAGAATAATAGCGCTGCATCCTGGAGAAGATACTCTGGCCAGAGTTGCCACCATCAAAACAATCAACGGCTTAATAAAACAGAGCATCTCGAAAATCTGTCCTTTGCCAATAAACGATACTGTCGGCAGCCGTGAGGAACCAACGGCGACCAACGCTTCTCCGACAGATGACGATTTCAATAGCAATCAGCCATCAACTTCAGCAAACAATGATCCTAATAGCGATCCCTCATCAAATCTGAGGAGCACAGACCCTGGCAGTAGGCAATCAAGGATGCTTGAAAATCAACGTAACACCCGTGTCCGATCTACCAGCAACTATGCAACCACATCAAAGCTTTCAAAGATCATGGTAACTTTATTTGCTCTACTCATTTGCGTAGCGCCAGGGAAACCTAACTACACGATAACTCGTCCGAAAGCAGGAATGTACGTGGAACATGTTGGAATGGTACAACTACTACAAGGACAGCTCAAGCTAACAATCAAAACATCGTCTGAAGAAATAATAACAGACATAAGCAATGTTGAGCGAATATTCGGAAATATGACACGCCTCTGCGACGAGAGCCGCAACTTGCATCACGAATCTTGGTGCGGAGAATTGGTACAGCAGCTAGAAAAAATGAAAGAAAGTGTTCTGGAAACCATAAAGCCTTGGATAAGAAGCAGGTCACGTCGTGGTATTCTAGGAAACATCCTACAAGGAATCTTTGGAGTGAATAATGAAATATATATGGACATCGATAAGTTGGACGAAAATCAAAGGCATCTGATAGAAAGTATGCATGCAAAAAAAAAAGAATTAATAGGGAACCATTCAACACCAATCTAAAAAAAATTTATAAAATATACAGAAACAAGTTAAATACCATCATAAAAGCAGCAAAGAAAAACTTCTACCAAAAGCGTATTATTAATGCTAACAACAACAAAAAGTTATGGGAAATAGTGAATAATATGACAAGCAGTAAGACTCCAATGAATATTCCAACGGAAATAATTGAGACGATTCAGCCGGAGATAGCCTCTTCATCTGTTAGTAGCAAGAACATCTCCCTGGCTAATCACTTGAATGAACATTTCATAAATATTGGAGAGCAAATAGCAAAAAATTTTGAAAATAACAACGAAATTGTATTACCCAACTCAAGCAACATCAGCTCAAATTTTCATCTACATAAAATAAGCAGTAATGAGCTGCTGTTTATAATTAATTCACTTAAAAAGCAATCAGCCCCAGGTTGGGACGATATAAATAATAATCTGCTACAAGCAATAAAGCTCAGTATTATAGCCCCCTCACCAAACTTCTCAATAAATGTATGAAGAATGGGATCTTTCCGACTGAGTTCAAAAAAGCAATTGTTATCCCGGTATTCAAAGGTGGCAATAGTCTCGATGCAAATAACTATAGACCCATATCACTTCTACCTTCATTAGCAAAAATTTTTGAGCGTTGTATAAAAAATAGATTAAGTAAATATTTGACGGAAAACAACATTGTATCTAAGAATCAGTACGGCTTCCGAGAAAAATTAGGCACAGAAGATGCAGTGTTACGGGTAACAAACTTCCTCTACTCCGAAATCGACAAAAATAATAAGCCCATAGCTGTATTTATGGATATTCAAAAGCTTTCGATACCGTTCCAAAAAATTTGCTAATTAATAAACTTAGTCAAATTGGAATCATAGGCAAACCGCTAATGTTGCTAAACTCTTATCTTAGCTTAAGACAACAAAGAGTGAAAGCTAACAACGCTAATAGTAATTGGCGTTCGAAATCGGATGTAGGTCTACCACAAGGTACTGTCCTCTCATCGTTATTATTCCTCATCTATGTAAATGACTTTTGTAATCTGTACGAAGGGGCAACCTCTGGTCAAATAATCTCTTACGCTGATGATACAGTATTGCTGATTTCGTCCCCTAGTTGGGATGAGAGCTTTAGAATAGGGCAATTATACATTGATAACGTGCAAAGATGGTTAAGCTACCACCACCTCAAACTTAATTTAAAGAAGACATGTTTAATTACTTTTGCACCCACTGTGGCAGGACAACCAAACGGAGTAAACTTTTCCATATACGGCCACAAATGTAGGAAAACAATCAATGAACCTTGTGATGGAAAATGTGAATTAATTCGTACTGTAGACCATACTAAATACCTCGGAGTAACAATCGACAAAAACCTAAAGTGGAATAAACACATAGAAGAAGTAAATAAAAAGTTAAGACGCAGTATCCACATTTTTTTCTCTCTAAGAGACGTATTAACAAAGGAACAGCTAAAAATTATTTATTATGCACTTGTGCAGTCTATACTATAGTATGCCATAGCAGCGTGGGGTGGTACCTTCTCTTCTCACCTTTCGAATATTATTACTACGCAAAAGCAGATTCTAAAGGTCATATTCCAGATTTCCAACGTCTGCGCTCTTTGCCTTAGCTAAAGTATTTGACTTTAAAAAACTTTACCTAGTTTCTATCCTATGCTGTACCTACAAATATGATATAACCAACATTATCCAAACTGGCCACGTAACTAGATCAAACCAAATTAGAATTGCTGTTCCTGCTTGTAAGAAAACTCAAACGCAAAAATACGTATCATACAAAGGACCGATGTGCTTTAATAAACTACCTGAACATCTACAAAATATTAATACGTTTATTAGGTTCAAATATAATGTTAAAAAATGGCTCCAAGCAATATCCAATGAAGAATTTCAAGCTAAATTTAATTTTATATTAAGCTCACCTTTGTAAATTATATATTATATTTCCGAATTATTAGCATTAGTTATTATAATTATAAATGAATTATTGTATTATTAGTAAGTGTTAACACAAAAAAGACAGACTCCTAAGAGCTGAACAAGCCTCTTCACACAAGCTATGCTTATAGAGAGGCGTTTTACACAAATTTATGTTAGTTATTCTAAGTTTTGTTACTGATGTTATGATTTGTGATTAATAAATGGAATTGAATTGAACAAGGCCATCTGCTGTTGACTACTAGAGCGTTTCTCAATGATACTCATCATGTCCTGACAACAAAACTGAATATCATAACGGAAGGCTATAATCATCTACCAAAGACTCTAAACGAAATGTCATCTTGGTACAAATCAACAGACCAAAATTATATTGATATACAGTTTCTTACGGTATATCAATTAGCGCTCGGATGGCTGGAACAAATACAACATCAGTACGAAATATTTTACAGTATCAGCTAAGGAACGGGTAGTATTGCTCAAGCATGCTCCCAACGAACTCTCCTAAACATATTAGCGGTAGCACAAAGAAAGTTGGGTAATACACTATACATCGAACCCAGACAGATGGAAAAGTCTTATGCAACCATCTCGACAACTGGGATACAACTTTTCGGACCCTTTCCCACCATCGAGCATCGAGAATTCGAGCTCATTTACTGCATCGGTATTCCACAGAGCTTGGGCAGCTCAAAATATTCAGTAATCGAGATCCCAAGTACATACTTCGGCATCCGATACGATGACCAGCTCTACTTTGAACTAACGTCAGAGCATCTAGCTGAATGTGAAGTTCACTCACCCAGTAAACGTTATTGCACAGTCAATCTTTTGCTGAGTATCACTGACCATCCTAACTGTGTTTTAGACGAAATTTATGATAGACTAAACAAAACATCTTGCCCACAACACATCTTTCAAGTAGAAAATATTCTGTGGAAAAATATGGCTAGACCTAATACTTGGTTTTTCTTGGCCACCAAGGCAAATTCTCTCGCCCTTACGTGCAACGGCCATCGAGAGGATGTACGAATTCAAGGCATAGGACTCCTAGAGATTGATCCTCATTGCAGCATTAAAAGTGCAACAGTAATCATCCGAGCAAATCTACATATGACAAACGATATTCTCATTCACCCGACGTACATTAAACCAATTATGTCGCTGCAAAAGGTCATCAATCACACTTCACATGTGTATACTCCGCTAAAAACAATTTTGCGACAAGATGAAACCTTTATTCAAAAGGATCAACATCGCGAAGCAACTTTGGTCGATATGCATTCAACTAACTGGCGTCACCTGAGGAACCACACTATAATCTTGGGCTCAAGCATAGGCCTGGTTTTCCTCGCTACTTGTATCACAGCAAGTTTCCTCATTTGGATGATCCATACTAGAAATCCATCGCCCGAAATCAAGCCAACCAAATCAGCAACATGGTACGAACCCAGCAGCTGATTTAATTTAAGAAATATCTTAGTAATGTAACCCATAGGAATAGAACTTTTCAGTAAACTGGTACAAACTAAAAGGAGAAAACTATAGATTGAAACCCGAGAAAAGTAATTATATCAAATATCTTTTAATACTAATAACTAAAATGCTACGTTGATTATTTTCTTCTTCAAAATTTCGTTCATAATCATAGAATTGTATCTAATGCAAAAATGCCACTAAATTTGTAATTTAAGCATTTAATATAAGAATGATGTTTTCCCAGTCGCAAATCAATCTATAGAAGAACCATTGGTTCTTGGCGGGCAAAATGTTTAGAAAAAAAAACTCAGCAAATAGCTCGAAATCTATTTACTTTACGATCCAGACTGAAATCTGATCCAATTCAAACAGATCTGCAACATAGTCACTTGCCTTGCGCGTGTGACTATCAAGTTGATACAATGTTGCAAGCTTAGTCAGCATACATACTTGTGCGACTGTAACTCAATCGTGGGTATGCGACTGGGAAAATCAGCTTATGCTGTTTAAGATATGTTATTCTAAGTCATCAAAAAGTTGCTACTGAAGGAACGATACAATGCTAGAATAAAGACAGTTTGTTCTTGTATTTAAAATCGTGCGTTTCATTCACAAATTAAAACGAACAGTGATAATTGTTATGTAAAAAACTGTTATTGTTAAAATTCTTGTTTTGAAACTTATTCACTCTTTTCACTTCACTGGATTCTCTCAACAAGTTATTGCAAGTGAAATAAGTATATGCTTCTTGGATAGTATTCATTTCGTAACCTTATATTAAATATGATAAATAAGGTTTTAAGTTATCGGTGAAAATATTCAAAATAAATTTATGCACATCTTCAGGTGAATAAATAGAAGGAGGATTAAGATCAAAAGAATACTTAGCAATTATGGCATCTAAAATGTTTGAAAATTTTTCATGATGTAGCAAATACATATTGGCCAAGTCCAGGCCAACGCAGGTGAGCCCAAGCGTGTGAACGCTCCAGACAAGCGACTTTGACAGGACTTGCCGGCGCTCGTGCGACTTCCGTCCGAAGTGGGTTTTGGGCACGAGTCAAAGCGATTTCGTGACGACCCGACAAATGCCGTCCATTACCATTCACACAAGGTAAAAATCAATGTAATTGGTTTATAAACTGGAACAGCAGAAAATTTTATAGAAAAAAAAAACGGCAGATAAAATCTGATAAAAAAAATTATCACGTTCATTAGAGGTATTGAAAACAAGCGTTTGAAACAAAATATACAATATGCTATACAACTAAACTCTGATAGTTCTAGCTAGCCAATGTTTCCTTATCGTCAAAATACTGTTTGACGAATACTTTTGATTCCTTGTTGCAATGTTTCAATAGCACAATGAAAGCATTCATTCATTCAAACCAAGTTCTTGTTTAAAACACCCGACTTCAAAAACCACCTTCATCTTTTCGTTCAAACCAAAGCCGTATTTCAAAACACACTACAATTGCCAAACAAGTAAACCTGACGACAGATTCACAAGCTAATGAAAAAAAGCAATAAATAATTTGATCAAAATTTTGAAACGTTGACGTGCTACGAAATTTTGAATGGACTGACTGAATTATAAGTGAAAAGAACTGTTTTCATGGCGTCTATAACTTCATATGGATTTATTAATGATATTTGTCATGTATGTCAGTAATATTTTCGTTGCAAATGGTTTTTGACCTACCATTTTAATTTGAGTTTTTTTTTGCCGTCATGCGACGACCAATATCTAGATAACTTTTTTGTACTTTATATATCTAATTCTACATTAATTTCACGCGCATCAATATAATTGTAGTGCAATTTTACGGCATGAATGATAATACGTAAATGTTTAGGGCACTATTTGTTAAATTTATTATTTTGTCATTGATTAAAACAAAAATACGAAATATATGAAAGCAAGTGAATTTCGATGACACAAAATTAAAAATAAAAATATATTTACATGCATAAATATAAACAAATAAAAAACAACGATACAGAACATAATACCTTGACGACTTGTTGATTGTAATTTTTATAGTTATTATTGCATTACCATAAAATATTTACAATGAAGAATGAAATCAAGTATGAAATTATATACAAGCTTAAGAAACAACAAGAAAATAACATAAAAACAAAACCACAAACGATGTAAAGAAAAAAAATATAAAGCATTCATTTTGTTAGGCCAATGACAGACAGTTCGGTTTCACCGAAGCGTTTAACGCTTCGTTTTGGCGCGTCGGCTGACACACACAGCGTTTTTCAGAAGCGTTTATCGAGTCGGTTCAGTTACAAATTACGACGGAGTATCATATAGATGCTTGTGAAAAAAATAGTCGTGTATACATACATATGTATATATATGTACATGCATATATATGTAAGTTATATATGCATATGAAATTTGGGCAAAGTGATTCTAATACTAGTTTTCTTTGAAAATCTGTAATTGCCTACTTTTAGAAACCAAGTACCCACAAATGTTTCATTTACTTTCATTTGCAATACTGTATCCTAACCATTCTTCAAAAATCAATTTTCTTATCAGATTTTCCTTCCCCTATCCCATGCATTCATCAATGTGTTAGTTAGAGTAATTTTACATGAAACCTGTTTTACTGCTATATTTAGTTTTGCACTCATGCTCTCGATCACTTCGTTCGTGGCCGTCAGCCTGTGTACTGGTATCATAGTACATCAACTTGAATAAAATCTACATTTATTTCGAATTAATATTACTTCTTTGATTTTAAACAAATTACATAAACTCATACAATGCACCCAGAAAATTCCAGCTCGATCGGGCTACGGAGCAATGAACAAATCGAAAAACGCTCGAAAACCGAGTCGGTCGGTCATTTCTCTCGTCTACCGACTCGGTTCCGAAACCGAGAGGCGGTTCGCACCGCGGTGTGTGTCAATTGTGGTGGTATGAGAGAGAGTAATGATTCACATACGAACGAAAAAATTCTTGACAGTAGCTGGACTATTTACAGAGATGATCGCAACTACTGCTCTACAGTCCAGACGCAAGGAGGTGGCATCTTAATTGCTGTGAGCAACAAATTTCCAAGCATACGCATCGATACCACACCAAACGTAATGTTCCAGCACTTAATTGTTCAAATCTCTTTGAATAATACATCGATTTACATTGGTGTAGTTTATATCCTACCTAGATCCGACGAATCGGTATACGACCATTTATGCGAATCTGTATCTGCCTTCGTATCATCCCTAAACGAAAACGACAAAGTTATATTCCTGGGAGATTTCAATCGCCCCAATCTATATGTCATTCCCGATGAAAATGACACTTACCTGCTCCCTGTAAGCCTTTCAGATCGCAAGGACTTTAACCTTATGCGTATCTTCTATGGCAATGATTTGCAGCAAGTTTGTCCGGCTCCCAACCAAAACGGTAATTGGTTAGATCTTGTGTCCACTAACGCTTATGACGAAGTAGTGGTAAGTCCAACTAATGACATAGAACATCTTTTTTGGTAATAGTTCGCACCATACAGCACTCTCAGTTGAACTTGCGACCATCTTCTTGACTCTATAGATTGGACGAATATTTTTTCAACGCTAGACCTTGAGGAAGCCATTTTCACTTTTTACAACAAAATATTTGACGCCGTTGAAAGGTATGTACCAAAGAATAAACTGTCTGAGCCATGGCTTGATAGGGACCTTAGGCATTTACGAAATCGTAGGAAAAAATTTTATAAGCGGATTAAAAACAATATTGACATAAGGTTGACTATTCAGGAAGAATATAATGATATTGCTAAGCAGTTTTTAACAAAGTCCCACAAGGCTGATGGCAACTACATTAAGACTACCGGCGAAAATATAATCCGCGACCCGAAAAAATTTTATGATTTTGTAAATATGAAGCGAAAAACTACTAGTTATCCATCATCGATGTTCTTTAATAATACCATTTCTTCCTCCCCTAATGAGATTTGTGATTTATTTGCAGATAGTTTCCAGACTGTTTTTAATGCATCAGACCCACCAAACTCACACCTTTCTTACTCTCATTCCGCTCCAACAGCTTTGGTTATCCACTTAGAAATTTCACGTGATGAAATACATAAAGCTATTTCTGAACTCGACTGCAACAAAGGCCCTGGGCCCGATCTCCTTCCTCCAACTTTCTTGCGCTAATGTGTAGAGCAGCTTATATCTCCCTTGCATATTGTTTTCAACAGATCACTTTCGTCTGAAGTTTTCCCATTCTGTTGGAAACTTTCGTATGTCACACCCATCTTCAAAAATGGTGATAGACGCTGTATCGGAAATTATAGGAGCACTGCCATTTTATCTTCAATTCTGTAACTTTTTGAAATGATTGTCTTCGATAAACTTTCCCCACTAGTTGACTCCCGTCTGAACGAGCAACAGTATGGTTTTAGAAAACGTCACTCAGCTACCACGAATTTGACAGTCCTAATCTCAGACGGTCTGTGTAAAATGGAGAGAGGATACCAAATTGACGTAGTCTATACAGACTTTAGTAAAGCTTTTGACAGAGTTGAACACCCTACCTTAATTTCAAAGCTTCAGAAATTCGGACTTGCCAGATCTTTGCATACCTTCGAAATCGAACACAATTGGTAAAATATCAAGGAATTTTATCGAAAAATATATCTGCTACCTCCGGTGTACCACAAGCCACCTTGGCCCACTCCTTTTTAATATATTTATTTCTGACCTATCTGACATCTTAGCAAATATACTTCATCTACTTTATGACGACGATCTCAAAGTCTATCACATCATTAAAACTAAATCCGATGCACTCTTTCTCAAATCTAAACTTAATTCACTTGATCATTGGTGCAATGAAAATAAGCTCTCTCTCAACATTGCTAAGAGCCGGGTTATTAGTTTTCCCCGAAAAGGCACGGTCTCATATAACACGTACTCCCTTGGCAATAATTTGTTAACCCGAGTTGAAAACGTTGTTGACCTTGGTGTTATCTTGGATGAGAAACTCCGCTTCACCTTGCACTATGATCAAATGCTTTCCCGTGCAAACAAACAACCAGGGTTCATCAAAAGACGTTCCAAGGAATTTCGTACCCAGTGGGTCACAAGATCCTTATACATCTCACTTGTACGCCCCATGCTCGAATATGACACTATCTGCTGGAATCCGGCTTTTGAAACCCACAGTAACAAACTTGTCCATACAAAAACAGTTTTTACTTTTCGCATTGAAAGAACTATACAATCCTTAGAAGATTTATATATTGAATGAAATTTATATAAATATACTAGGTTGCTGCAGATGAAATGGCCGATTTAGTAATAAATTTTTAAACAGCTGTAACTTTTTATAAAGACAATTTATTTAATCAAAATAGGTACCAATAGATGCAACACACTTTTCCCAACGAGATACAATTACATTTATTCCAGTTTTGTAGAAGTCCGAGTTTCTGAGCACAGTATTTCTGAGCATTGATGGTTTCGCCAGGTTGCAGGAATAAATAGTGGATAATTCCAGCTACAGACCACCAAACAGTTACCATTTGTTTCTTTGGACTGTCGAATTGAGAACGCCTAATTTCTCGGCAAGATCCCTCATGATTTGGCGGGGATCAGACTCCACCAATGCGTCGTTATCGGTCGATGGTCCTGGGTGTCCACGTGGCTCACTTCCATGGTCCATATCTCCGTATCGAAATTTTCGGAACCACCGCCTAGTAGTACGCTGGCTAACTGAATCAGGCTCATATGCGCTGTTGATATTCC
>OX376373.1:127264925-127289173 GCA_947369275.1 Nemotelus nigrinus | reverse complement strand
GCGCCCCACCCTCCTTCTTTACCGCTCCCGGTCGGGGACTGCTTATTTGTTATTCGCAGCTAACCTACATTACTGTAGGCCGTCCATGATCCGCCACCTATTACCCCCACAGTAGCTTGAGCTACGCCCTGTGATATATATATATATATATATATATATATATATATATATATATATATATATATATATATATATATATATATATATATATATATATATCTATATGTATATGTATATATATACTTACATGTGTATATATATATATATATATATACATATATATATGTATATATATATATATATATATATATATATATATATATATATATATATATATATATATATATATATATATATATATATATATATATATATATATATATTTATTTATTGAAAAAAATTCATTTTACAGGCAAGATGTCTAGCTACAAAATGAATAAAAAATATAAAGAATAAAATATAATAAAACATTAAAATTAAAAATAAAAAACTCAATAAGAGTAGAAGTACAAAAATTAGAATACAGTAAAGTAAAAATAGTTAATAAAAGGAACATGGATATAATAATAAAACAGCAAAATACAAAAATACAGAATAATAATAGAAGTATAAAATTTGAATACAGTTAGAGTTAAAAAAAGGATTATGGAAGTACAAACAAAATGATTAAGTGGGCGGAAAAAGTGCACTACGCACTAAACTTTTCAAAATTCCAATAGACTGAGGGAGAAAACCAAGCTGGAGATTATTATGCGTCCTCAGTAAGCGCAAAACAGGCGAATGGAAAAAAACGTCAGTACGTGCAAAAGGTACATTGAATATTAAGGTTGCCCTGATAGGTCTGTCGTGATGGCGCAACGTAAAGAAACACGACAAAGATGAAGATAAATGGCCGCAATAAACTTTAAAAAGAAAACATTCATCGAGGTAAACTCTGCGCTGGTCAAGTCGAGGAATATTGAGGATTGATAAACGTTCACTGTAAGGACAATAAGGTAGGTTGTACTTGAAAATAAGGCAGCGAGTATACCTTCGCTGGACAGATTCAACCGCCTCAGACAAATAACAAAACGAGGACCCCACACTACAGAACAATACTCAAGGATAGAACGAACAAGGGAAAGAAAAAAACGCACACAAGTGGAAATGTTAAAGGAATTGTGGCAAACGCTTATAACAAAACCAGCAATCCGGGACGCCTTACGAGTAATGGTTCGAATATGAATGTCGAACTTTAGCTTCCGATCGAAGGTAACACCGAGATCAGTAAAATGATCCACAACTAAAAGGGTGATGTCACAAATAGAGTAATTGAACACAAATGCACTAGGCTTCAATGAAAAAGACATTGAGTAACATTTGGCGATATTTAAGGACAAGTAATTACAGTCACACCAGGAAACAAGACGGTTCAAATCGGTTTGAAGAGCAAGTTGATCGGAAGGAGTATTGATAACTCGAAAAACTTTCAAATCATCGGCGTACATTAGACAAGGAGATTCAAACACATTAGGAAGATCGTTGACGAAGATATTAAACAGCAAAGGCCCAAGAATAGATCCCTGAGGTACACCGGAGGTAGGAAAAAAAGGAGAAGACGATGAGCCACGAAGAGAGACATAACAAACACGATCAAATACAAATGATGAGAGCCACGAGAGAAGGGGCTCCGATATGCCATAATGCTCTAATTTAAGAAAAAAGAGCTCATGATTGACTGAATCAAAGGCCTTAGAGAAGTCAGTGTATATGACATCTACTTGTTGGTGATTATCTAAAGCAGAAGCAACAAAATGAGAAAACTCTACAAGGTTAGTGGTAGAACTTCGGCCTTTCACGAAACCATGCTGTTGAGCAGGAAAAACGAGACGAAGAGAATCATAGACGCGATTAAAAACTAGACGCTCACAGATTTTAGAAAAACAAGGAATTTATTTATTTATTTACTATTATTCAACAGATCAAATCCAATTACTGAATATAGAAAATTTAAATACAAATAATTCACTAACGAAAGAATGAAAAAATGAACAAAATAATAATGAGATGATAATGATACAAAATAAAGAACAATAATAAACAAAATCAATGTGAAAAAGTACAAAATTCAAAATAAGAAAAATAGAGAAAAAAAAAGAAAAGGAAAAACTAAAAAAACTACATTGAAAAAACTACAATGAATTAGTAGTAAGCAAAACATTATTTTTTAAAAAAGTTTTAAAGGCATATAATGTCGGCGGAAGAGGACCAAACCGTAAATCATTATGTTGCCTTAGTAATCGCAACAGCGGAGAATGAAAAAAGATATCAGTGCGCGCAAATGGCACACTAAACTCAAAAGTAGAGCGGGTGCCATGCACTGCAACACGGACAGAAACGTGGCTGCTGATGTCGGAATCTACCAACCTATGGAACAATTTGAAGAGTAGGCACTCATCCAGGAAAAGTCTCCGTGATTCAAGGGAAGGAAGATGAAGGAACGACAGACGATCACTGTAAGGACGGTAAGGAAGCTGAAATTTATAAAACAGGGTGCGAGTAAATCTGCGTTGAACGGACTCCAACGCAGTATTCAAGTAGACAAAACGAGGACACCAAACTTGACAGCAATATTCAAGGATACTACGTACAAAGGAGAGGAAAAGGTGTACACAGGTGGAAATGTTAACGAAAGCTTTAGAGGATCTAATAATAAAACCGGATAATTTAGAGGCCCTGGCAGTAATGTAAGAAATATGCCTATCAAATTTGAGCTTAGAATCAAACATTACGCCAAGATCTCTAAAGTTATCAACGACATTAAGAGGATAGCCACAAACAGAGTAGGAGAACATCAAAGTTGAAATTTTCAAAGAGAATGACATTTTGTGACATTTCACGATGTTCAAAGTGAGAGCATTGGAAGCACACCAAGTCTGTAGGCTGTTGAGATCGTTTTGTAAAATCATACAGTCGTCTTGTGACTCAATCACTCGAAACATCTTGAAATCATCGGCATACAAAAGACAAGAAGATTGGATTAAAGGAGGGAGATCGTTTATGAACAAAAGAAAGAGAAGAGGACCAAGGATAGACCCTTGCGGAACACCTGATGCAGGATAAAAAGGAATTGAAGAGGAGGAATTAACAGTTACAATACAGGTACGGTCGAGGATGTAAGAGTTAAACCAGGAAAGAAGAGGACCAGCAATGCCAACGTACTTTAACTTTTGAAGAAGGAGGTTATGGTTGACAGAGTCGAAGGCTTTGGAAAAGTCGGTATAAAGTACATCAATCTGCTTTTGATGGTCAAGAGCGGATGCGACCGTGTGTGTGAAGGAAAGAAGGTTGGTTAAGGTAGATTTACCTTTGACAAAACCATGCTGCTCATGCGCGAGAGTAGGCTGGATAAATGATAGAGATCGGGCGATAGTTGGTGACAAGGTTTAGATCACCAGACTTGTGGATAGGAAAAATGTTTGAGACTTTCCAAGAAGCTGGGAAAATACCATTACCAAGACTAATGTTAAAAATGATGGACAAGGGAACACAAAGAGAAGAAGCAAGTTTTTTAACAAAAAAGTTGGGAATTCCATCAGGACCAAGAGAAGAGCTGGAGTCAAACGTAGATATAATAGATTGGACTTCAAGAGGATTGGTCTCCAGCACAGATAGGCAAGTGGGAAAGTGAAAAGTAGGAATGCTGTAGATATGAGAAGAAAAATTAGAGTATACAGAGGAAAAAAAGTCTGCAAATAGATTACATATTCCTTGCGGAGTAGAAGCACTAGAATTATTAAAAGAAACAGAATCAGGTATAGAGGAAGAAGATTTTAAACTACGCACATATGACCAAAACCTCTTAGGACCATCTGATCTAAGTGACGATTCAATATCAGAAAAGTAGTTGCGCATTGCAGTTTTAGTTTCTTTTTTAGCAGCAGATCGTAAACGAGAATAAACGGCATAGTCCCTTCCAGACCCCGACTGCAAATACTTCAGGCGAGCAGCGTTTTTAGAATCCAAAGCACGCAAGACATTACCGGTAAGCCAAGGAGCATCATGAGGCTTATTAGCCAGACATATAGGGGTGTTAGCTAATATAAGTTGATGAAGCTTGTGGTAGAAGCAGAGAGCAGCGCGGTCAGGATCAAGTTCACGAAAAAAACTAAACCAATTTATAGAATTAATTTCAGCACTAAGTCTCTCATAATTAGTTTTATAGAAATTATAACGACTCACCCTGCACCGCTTGCTTAGAATACAGCTCTGGAGGCGTATATTAGCTGAAAGTGGAGGATGATGGCTATCAGATTTCACATAATGATAAGAGGCAGAAGACAGAGTAAAAGAAGATGGATTAAGGTTGGAAAGGATAAGATCAAGAATTCTACCATTGCTATTGGGGAAAATATTAAAATGATTGAGAGAACACGAAGAAAGAAAAGATGACAAGGAAATAGATATGTTGTTACAAGACTCCACACAATGAGAAGAGAGGTTCCACTGAACAGAAGGTAAGTTAAAATCACCACAGATGACAATTGGAGTGGAAGGGTAGGTTACATTAAGATAAGAAGACAGTTCACAGAAAAAGTTTACAATCGTGGGGAAAGGGCAGTTACACGGAATATACAATGAAGCGAGAAATAAACAGGGTTTGTCAGAGAAGGAGACACAGACAGCAACAAATTCAATAGGAGGAGAAGGAGAAAAATCAGAGCAGAGCTTACTTCGAAGAGAGCTTAATACGGCTACAAGGACACCACCATCGTCGACTTTACCAGAAGCAATTCTATTACGATCATTACGGTAGACATTATAGCACGGAAAGATTTCCGAACTCAGGATGCTTTCCGTAAGCCAGGTTTCGGAAAGGCATATAAGATGATCATTTTCAATAAATGAAGCAGTTCTAATTTCTTCCAGCTTGGTTCTCAAACCACGAACATTTTGATAGTATAATCTAATACTTGAAAGATTAGAAGTTAAGTGTGATTTCTCCTGACGCGGCTGGAACGAAAATTTTCACGGTTGACAAAAAGTTTAACCAAAGTCCCAGGCGGCCAAAATTCCGGTTCAGCAACTATATTTAAGTTATTAGGTAAAGTTATCTTAAAAGAAGCAACGTATCTTCTCGGAAGATTTTCCTTGGTCAATTTTACACACGCAAAAATATGAGGTGTGTAGCCCAATTTCTTGGAGATAAAGCGCTCAACGGCATCGGCAGTAGTATCATAGGCAAATCTGGATACGAAGATCTGCAATGGAGGCGAAATGATTCGCAGTGAAGCGATTTCATCACAATGGACAGCATCAGTCCTAGAAGCCACCGGAGAAGCGTTGTGATTGTGCCTGTTTAAGGCTGGCTCAGAAAGGACGGGACGAAGTTGTTGCGAATGAGCCTGAGATGGAGGCACACAGTTGATAGGTGAGATTGATGGAGACGGAGCCAAATGTTGAATTTGCTGATTTTGTTGATGATGATGATGATGATGATACTGCTCTTGCTGCTGAAGGTCCAACTGCAGTTGAAGCTGACGGTTGATTTGAGTGTTCGGTAATGTACGTTGCTGAAAACGATTCCGAGCACGATTGCGCGTCACTACTGGAGACGCAACTGGAGAAGGAACAGTAGGGCAGCTAGGAACAGTAGGGCAGCTCGGAACAGTAGGGCAGCTCGGAACCGCAATAACATCCGCAGGAACAGGAACCGAAATTAATGACGACGAGGAAGTCGATGTCGATGGTGTTTCTTGTTCGGAGATCCTGATAAGGGCACAGACTTCTGCATTGGCCGCATCTAATTTCTCAGATAAGCTGGCAAAAGAGCTCTTTAGCTTACCAATTGTGTCAGCAGCGGAGCACAAACGAGTTACAAACGAAGCCATAGATTTGTTCCTGCATGCCTTGCAGAACCAGTACAAACCAGAATCTCTGGCAAGTACAGCATCTGCCACAACGCTCTTGATGCTCGCACACTTCGAATGAAAAGGTAGACCACAAAACCCAGCACATAGCAGAAGGGGAGTTGTGTCCTCTTTATCAATACACTTAGAGGCCATACACACGGACATATTGAAATAATCAAACTGATGATCATACAATAAAATTAAACGACTAAACGATACTGACAGCTCTCAGACGATACTCCGGGCGCAACCCTGCCAACAATATCAAGTTCACCAGCTCACAAGTTCAAAAGAACGAAAGTTCAAAATATACAGGTTATGACCTGAGATATAAAGTCAAAAGCGAAAAAGCTTAACAGCAGCACCGTAACTTTATATTGCAACAGCAGTCACTGAAGAAAAATTTAAAACAATGAGACCGAAACGATTGAAAACAAGCGTAAATTGACGATAGATCACAGCGAATCGGACGCAGTTACAAGCGATTTCACACCGCGTAGCAGTTCAACAGTCTATTTACGGAAAATCAGCCAAATACCAAGGTAAATCACGAAATTGAAGGAACACAGTGAGGTCGCGCACGTACAAACAAGACTTTTATGTAGAGTGTATAGTGTAGAGTGTTATGTATATATATATATATATATATATATATATATATATATATATATATATATATATATATATATATATATATATATGTTTATATATACATGGATATATATATATATATATATATATATATATATATATATATATATATATATATATATATATATGGAGATATATATATATATATATATATATATATATATATATATATATATACACATATATGTATATTTATATATATATATATATATATATATATATCTATATATATATATATATATATATGTATATATATATATATATATATATATATATATATATATATATATATATACATGGAGATATATATATATATATATATATATATATGTATATATATATGTATATATATATATACATATATCTATGCATATACATATATATATATATATATATATATATATATATATATATATATATATATATATATATATATATATATATATATATATATATATATATATATATATATATATATATATATATATATATATATATATGTAAAGACATAGATATATATATACATATATATATATGTATATATATATATATATATATATATATATATATATATATATATACATATATATATATGTATATATATATATATATATATATATATATATATATATATATGTATATACATAGATATATATACATATATATATATATATATATATATATATATATATATATATATATATATATATATATATATATATATATGTATATACATAGATATATATATATATTAGAGATGGGTAACACGTGAGTGAAGCAATCGCGGTGAAGCAATCACTAGCCCCCAACACGTGTGTCGACACACTCTATACTGAGCGAGCTGCTTCACAGGTGAAGCAATCACTACAGTATGAGCGAGCTGAGCGTTTGGTGAAGCAATCACTTGCGCTCAAAAAATGTGTCGGCGACACGTTTGTGTACACACAGTAGAGCTAGAGATGAACAGCACATGAACGAGGCAATCAGTTGATGTGATTATGAGTTTGTTTATGAGCTCGACAGTTTTGCACAGGAGCGAGTCAATCGTTACCCATAAGCAATCATTTGCGCGAAGATTTCCGTGCCGCGGAGCCTTTCACGGATCTCGTCGGAGTTGAGCGTTTGGTGAAGCAATCACTAGCCTCAACACGTGTGTTGGCGACACGTTTGTGTACACACAGTAGAGCTAGAGATGAGCAGCACAAGAACGAGTCAATCAGTTGATGTGATTAGGAGCTTGTTTATGAGCTCGACACTTTTCAAGCAAGTCAATCGGTGCCGCGATATGAATTTCGTAAAGGCTGTAGGTAATGCCGTACAGTGCAAGCATGCCGTGGTTGGTTGTGATGATCGAAACTGACCGTCGCGGAAGAACATATGTGCACTTTATATGTGCATATGATGAAGATTTTGATTGAAACTTTCTTCCTGTAGACTTTCTCAATTTTTTTGTGATTGGATGCAGTGAGATTATCTCAGGAATGCGATGTCCGATCGAAATGAAATTTTTTAAGAATATTGATGAAGTATAAGAGGTATAGATATTGGATAGGGATATTCGAGCAAATTTTCAGAAACAATTATATTTTGATGAAGAAAAAAACCTCAAAATACGAGAATGGGCGAAATGAAAATGGTTGGGTATGCCCGCTTTTTTTTGGATGGTTATTGCTGTGATTATTTGTAATATCTGGGAGTTGAAGTGGATTTATAATTCAAATAAAAAAGTTTTTGATTTTCATTAGCTCTTGAAGTGTATATTGAAGTGTATATTATTTCACACAATTCGATGCAGTGAAGTTCAGTGTATTTAGATAAGATGCTTGTGAAAATTTGTTTCTAATTGATCATTAGTCTATAAATTCATTTACCATTGATAAATTTAAAATGATAAACTTTTCAATTATATACCGTTCCGGAAAAAGTTTCTATGAGTGATTTTTTCTTCGCTGAGGTAACGTTTTAGAATAATGTGAGTGGGGAGTACTTCAAAGAAAGCAACTATTTTCCACATTTATGTTGTAGGAAATGCGGCCATAAAATGTTCATGTGATTAGCATCATATAAATATAACAAGTAACAATGTTTATTGTTCACAAATTTTGGAATTTAGTCATAGTTAGGTTATAATTAGAGATTAACCGTATATACTGGAACAGGTATTCTTTTGGGACAATCAGTACTTAGTATGAAATTCAAAATACTAGGTTCGAGTGTTTTCGTATTTGCGAGTATTTTCGTACTTGCAAGTATTTTATTCAAATATTCAAAAAGTTTCTAGGGCAAAGATAGCTGAAATCGAACAAAATCGGCCAATTTTGGGTGGGAGTGGTTTGGGACATAACGGGCCAAGATCTATTTCTGCGATACAAAAATTTCAGTTTTGTAGGGGAATAAGGGGTTTTTTGGCCATAGTTTGGCAAAAACTGCCTTTACGGCACTTTCGATGATTGAAAATGGTCGGAGAGTACAATAGTGATATTTTAAGGGCGAGAAAAAATTTTAATAGAGGAAATTGGGTGAAAACGTTCTATTTTACCAAAATTATTTTTTTGGTCTAGCATGAATGCGGGGACCTTTCTGAGTTGTTTCGGGTCAAATTTTCATACAAGTCTGTGAAAAAGCGACCTAGTTTCGAAGATACGGCAAAATGAAATCCGCCGGAAAACCGTCTGGAAAAACTGAAAGTAGCACTTAAAGTGCTAAGGAGGAAAAGGTTGAGATCCTTTTTGGTTCGCCAGTTGGCTTATCGGGCTGTGCTGAGGCTCTCCTCTTGACTGCAGGTCGCCACGAGGGTGTCTCCAACCCTACCGGGGTTGAAAATTTACGAGACCGCGGGAGTTAAGATGCCCCTGGATTCATATCCAGCCTTACCGAAGAGGTTGGCCCCCTAGTGGGTGCATGTTTAATAGGCGAAACATTTTGTTTTTATCATTTCTTAATAAAATTTTCGTTTAACTTCATGCTTCAGTGAGGCGAAGTGGAAAACCGGCTGTTTTAGATTAGCCAAGAAAAGTTTGGTATCAGAGATCGATCGATGGCAACAGGATTAGTTTGTTCTATCTTAGGAAATTTTTTGACTTTGGTAATTTGAACGAATACAGGAGATGTTTTGTGCATACAATAAAATGAAAATCAAATTAAATTGATTGAATTTCATCGTTTTTCTTTAGGCGAAAAGATTTGCCAAATAAATGGCCAACCATTGGAAAGTTACGGACAAGCTGCGCGGACTAATAACTCATTATCCTTTGAAGATTATCTTGTACCATCACCATTCTGGCTTGGGAACCTTGTGTTTGGAGGGTGGGGAAGGGCATATCATACCTTTTCATTACATCAATGCAAATCGTATGTATAGTATATATAGCATACTTCAACAAATACTTGCTAGTATTTTTGGAACATGTATTTTTTTGTACTTGTACTAGTTATACCTAGTATGTGAAAATCCTAGTAAAAATCTTTTTAAAATGTTCAAAACAAAAAAAAAGACACTTATTAAAATAAATACTGGGAAATTTTCTGTGCGTTTAACTTTCTTTGTCGCCTTTTCATGGCCATGTATAAGCGGTAAATAGAAAAAATACTAATCATATGCATAATCCTTTTTCATAACTACATTTTACATCAATCAAAAACGAATTGACACAATTGATTGACTCACACTGATTGACTCATCCAAATGAGTGAGTCGAAGTGTGTCGACACACTAAACTGAGTCGTTTTTCCCATCTCTAATATATATATATATATATATATATATATATATATATATACAGGGTCTGTATAATAAGTAACCGGACTGAGCCTGCCCTGCGCCGTTAAAGCGTCTGCTAACTGGTATCTGGTGCTGTAGTGGTGGTGGGGGTCTAGGTAAAGGGAACCGGGTGGCAGCAGTTGCCTCCAAGCGCTTAGAGAGATAGCATCGAGCGAGAGCGGAGTGCGTGTTCAGTTACGTCGTCGGAGTGAAAATGGAGCGTACGATTGAGCAACGGGTTAGCATCAAATTTTGTGTCAAACTCTAGAAAACGGCCACGGAAACTCTTCAAATGATTCAAGAGGCTTACGGTGAGGATGTTCTGTCCAGAACTCAAGTGTTTCAGTGGCACAGAAATTTCCGGGAGGGCCGCGATGAAGTCCATGACAAACAGCGCGTCGGTCCTCTATCAACGAGTCTCACGGACACAAATGTGCAAAAAGTGCGTGATGTGTTGAACAGTGATCGTCGTCTGAGCATTCGGGCTATCGCAGATGAGGTTGGAATTGATAAGATGACCGTTCACAACATTATTAAGAACGATCTGGGCATGAGGAAGATCTGCGCGAAGCTGGTACTCAAACACCTGACTGATGAGCAAAAGGAGCGTCGTGTTGCTGTCGCTTCGGAAATCCTTGATCGACTGCAAACCGCACCAGAGTTTTTTAACCACGTTATTACAGGAGACGAGACGTGGGTTTTCGAATACGATCCTGAGACGAAGCGGCAGAGTTCGGAGTGGCACACACCGGCGTCACCACGACCGAAAAAGGCGCGCATGAGCAAATCGAAGGTGAAGTCGATGCTCATTGCTTTCTTTGACGTGAAAGGAATTGTTCACAAAGAGTTTGTGCCACCCGGCCAAACTGTAAACGGCCAGTACTACGGAGAGGTGCTCCGTCGACTAACCGCCCGGGTTCACCGAGTCCGTCCGGAGATTGCCGATTCATGGATCCTCCATCACGACAATGCTCCGTCGCACACATGCCTGCTCGTCACCGAGCAGTTGGCCAAACAGTCGAGGGCAACGTTGCCACAGCCTCCTTACAGCCCGGATATGGCACCAGCGGACTTCTTTCTGTTCCCCAAGATCAAGAGACAACTTAAGGGGACGCGGTTCGGGACTCTGGAAAATGTTCAACGTGCTACGACGAGGGCTCTAGACAGCATCGAGGTTGCCGACTTCCAGGGAGCGTTCGGGGATTGGAAAATCCGGTATCAGCGTGTTATCGACTCCAATAGGGACTACTTTGAAGATTTCTAAAGAAAAATTCTACATATTTTGCCAATAAAAAATTTCCTGAGGTCAGTCCGGTTACTTGTTATACAGACCCTGTATATATCACAGGACGTAGCTCAAGCTACTGTGGGGGTCCTAGGTGGCGGATCATGGACGGCCTACAGTAATGTAGGTTAGCTGCGAATAACAAATAAGCAGTCCCCGACCGGGAGCGGTAAAGAAGGAGGGTGGGGCGGAAATGCCTTAGAAACCAAATGAGCTCTCTATGACAGGACGAGTTGGCGCCGTCCTTTAACTATGCGTCTAACCTGGCCGCAGGTATAAACGGCTATGGGAAGGAACCCAGAATAATAAACCAACGATGGAAGTCGTTACCGTTTCAAGATGAAAACGTACCGCCAACCCTCCACCCCCGACTGGGGTGCTAGGGCCGTAGATTCGGGTGCCTCTGCTCGCGAAAAAAGGGGTGGGTTGAGCGCCAATCGCTTTAATTAACCCGAATCTACTAGGACTCCGTCGCTCCAAAGCGAGAAATGAGTGACGAGTTTGCTCTTTTTCTACGTATACCTATCTCCTTCACCGACGGAATCACTTCGCCAGATTAAAAGAAAATCGTTCTTCAATGTTCGTTAAACACTTTTACAGATTTTAATCCGAATTCAGAATATGAAGTAAAAAAAAGTAACACTATGTAATCTCGAACTTAACGTTATGCGGCCGCGAACTACTAACAAACTAACTACTACAAACAATGGATTATCAAAGATAGAAACTAAAATTAAATTCAAATTCGAACAACAACAAAAAAATAAACGTGACTAACCCTGTCTAAAATCCCTCGCTGGGGCCCTGATGACTTCGTCGCTGATGATATCGCCGCTGCTGCTCAAAATTCGCTCCTTCTCCGTAATTTGATATAATACAATTCGCCAAGGTTCGTCGCTCCTATCGCGCCTTCGCGTATATATTTCCTTCCGTCTGGGTCGCCGCCTTACCGATGGTCAGACCAATAATGCTAATTCCTCGTCGCCGACATGCAAAAAATAAATTTTGATAGTTTTCCCAATTTCTCGCCACACGTCCACGTCCTTACCCAGATCTCCATAGAAAGAAAGAAAGACTTTCACTTTCCCGGATCGTGGCCCAACATTTTCAAAAACTATCGGGACTTCCCTGGTCCGCTTAGTCTGTTCACCCCACCTTCAGTTCCACTTGAGTTGGGTTTTAATTTCCACCACGGGTTCCACTCATTTGGGACAACCCGATTTCCCCTTCTTTCTTATCCGTCAGATGTCATGTCATTTTGGATTGTCAAATCGCGACTTGTTTAGTGTCGGTTGTTTTGGTTTCTTTCACACTTCTGGTATATAGAACTGATCCTCAGGTAAGTAATATCTTTTATATCTCGTGCCGTTCCGTCAGGAAGATACACATCTTCCTATCACTAGTGCTACGCCTCCTTTATCTGTTCATCCAGTTTCGTTTGGATATCGATTCGCCGGCGGTATCGAGCGTAGTTTCTTTCGTCCGTTTCTTTCGTTTCGACAGTTTTCGATTGAATCGCTTCCTCTGATTCAATTCGAGTGCCCATCCGAGTTGCATGAATCATTTTACTTGTCGAGTCGCTTGTATGCAACCCAAGTTCACGCGACCATAACATGCTCGTCATATCTGGGCCAGATGTTGGCCCAGGTCAGGAGCCGCCGACACGAACAATTTCAATTGAGCGTTGCCTCGCGTCTTCGTGCGTCGATCTGGGTGTAGGATATTAATCGGTCGTAATATCTTACTTGTGCTAAGTATCTTGTCGTTCCAAGTGCTGAGGATGGTTTTTGTGGTGTTCCGCATCATTAGTATGTCACCGTAGACTGTAGTCGTAAATCATTGTTAAATGTATAACCGGGAATCCAATTGCATGTGTCGATTGTAACGTCGCATAGTTGTTTGAAAGTTTCGCTTACTAAGCTACTGCCTATTTTCGCATTCGTTACATTCATGGAAACATTTTTAACTTAGTTTAACGAATTGAAACTCAGTAAAGATAAAGAATTCCTCGGTGAAAGCGACTCAATCTCCATCGACCTTACTGCCGCAGGTCGGTGGAGATTTTTTTTTTCTTTATGTATGTATATTATTAAAACCAAAACCCCGTACCGTGCTAACGACCGTGACACCCCCCTCTTCTCAGAGAATTGCGTAGTAATTCTCGACGACATTTCTCGTGAACGACGCCTAAAGTTAATTCTGGTTTGATGTCAGAGATTTAGGTACGACTTTGAGATTTAGATACGATTTTCGTAAAAAAATTATTCCGCGCGTTAGTGTCTACTATTTGAATTCTGGATTTCACTTCACATTGACCATGATCATACCACACCCTTTCACGCTACTAACCCCGTATACCCCCCTCGTGCATGCTTATGTGCTATGTCTTAGAGAATTTCGTCTGGTTGTGGTATCTGTACCCTTGAAATGCTACAAACTAATGCAAGTTGAACTCGTTTTTAGGATACAACTCGACCCTTCATAACCAGGGAAACTAAGCAACACTTAAGAGCAAACGAAGGAAGGAAAAAAACTAAAATAAACGCAGAAATGGAGATAAGTGGATACAACTCGGTCCTCCAACGAAGGAAAGGAAAAAAACAAAAACAAACGCAGAAATGGGACTCACATCACTCTCACGGTATTCTTTTCCATTTGTAACATTATTTTAACAATCACTACTAGTATTAATAACTCACTCACACATTATCTTCATATTGACTAAAACTACCTAATCCTATCGCTCGATGTGCATCCTAATTCTCGATACTCCTCTCGCCTACTTAATATACCCTCCACCGGATATTTCAATTTATTTAGTCCACCACCATTTGTTAGAATCGCGACTGAGGGAATGCCCAACTGTATAACGAAACAACTAGAAAAAACACGCCTGTATCTACTCTTAAAAGATAATTTAGGGTTCGGCTTATTATTCTTCACCCCACGTAACGTTTTAAGTCCTTCGCATGCCACACCCCCATGGCTTTCTGGTTGGAATCCTCCAGCTCATACGTCCATCCGGACACCCTTCTTATCACCGAAAATGGTCCTATGTATTCCGGGGCCAGTTTGGCAGAAAAATACCTTGCCGCGTCTGACAGGACATAATTACGGCGCCACACTAGATCTCCTGGTAGAAACTGTTCGTCTCGTCGCCGCAGATCATAGCGCGACTTTGACTCACGTGCCGCTATCCTTAATCGTTCATGAACTTCTTCCCGCACCTTCTGTAGTAGTTGTGCTTTCTTGGTTCCGTCCTCACATTCATTTCCCTTCTCGCGTGCATTCGGACCTTTAACAGTCTAAGGATGGATAGTCATCTCCCTTCCGAAATTCAGGAAGTATGGGGTAACTTTCATGTTTTCATGCGTTGAGGTCCTCAACGCACAGCCTATCTTCGGGAGCTCCTTGTCCCATTCCCGATGATTCTCGGATGCGTAAGTTCGGAGTAGGCGCTTGACATTTTGATTCACGCGCTCCGCGGGATTCGCCTGAGGGTGATACAAGGCGGTAAATCTCAGTGTAATCCCATGCGTCTCGACGATCCGTGCGAACTCTCTAGAGCGGAACTGTACCCCATTATCAGACACTATCACACGTGGCACTCCAAACAAAAATAAGACGTGATCCTCCAGTAGGCGTACCACAGCTGCCCCGGTCGCCTTCCTTAGAGGAAATAGCAGTGGCATCTTGGTGACATAATCCACCACGGTTAGAATATAAGAATGTCCCCGAAGGGATCGTGGTAGAGGCCCTACGAGATCCACGCATATCATCTCCCAGGGCGAAGTGGCTTCCCCAACCCTTGATACCATCTGACCACTGGGAAGCCTTCGCTCTACTTTCACTGCTTGGCAAACCTTACATTTCTGGACGTATTTCCTCGCCTCCACCTTCATCTTAGGCCAATAAAACTCATGCGCCAGTCGATCGAAGGTTTTTTGAACCCCCATGTGTCCCGCTGTCGGGTCGTCGTGACATTGGACCAAAATTCTTTGCCGATCGTAGGAAGGAATTACTCTTTTCCAACGATTAACTTCTTGGAGCTCGGGATACTTACTCTCCGTCCGCTTCCACAACACGTTCTCAGCCACCTTCCACTTTGGGTATTTACCAGGGTTCTTCTGCACCTTCCCCATCATACTCTGATACCACTTATCCATCCCCGTGGTGATGGAAACGCAATCAACATTCGTGACAGCCCTCGAGAGTGCGTCTGGCACCAGATGATCCTTCCCTTTCCTGTGAATAATCTCGAAATCAAACTGCTGGAGCCGGACGGCCCACCTCGCCAGCCGGCCAGTCGGGTCCCTCAGTTTATTGAGCCAGATCAGAGAGTGATGATCGGTGATAACTACAAAGCGTGTTCCCTCAATGTATGGCCGAAGCTTTTCAATGGCCCAGACCACCCCCAAACACTCCTTCTCGGTAGTGGAATAGTTTCTCTCCTGCTTGGACAACGCCCGACTCAGATAACAGACCACCTTCTCCCCGGATGGGTGCGCCTGACTCAAGACAGCTCCAAGACCTACATCGGACCCGTCTGTCTGGACCTTGAATGGAAGTCCAAAATCAGGGCAGGCTAATATCGGTGCTGCCGTAAGTTTTTGTTTGCAAGAAACGAACGCCTCCTCGCATTTGTCGGACCATACAAACTTTCGCCCTTTCTTTAACAGGTCACTCATTGGCGCTACCAAAGTGGCGTGATCAGGAATGAATCGCCTATACCACGATATCATTCCTAATAGTCGACGAACCTGCTTGACCGAAGTTGGACGAGGAAACCCTTTGACCGCCTCCACTTTCTCTGGGTCCACATGCAATCCCTTTTCGTCTACCAGATACCCCAAGTACCGTAACTGCGCCCTGCAGAATTGGCACTTTTCTTTTGAAACTCGAAGGCCTGCCTGCCTTAATCGGGAGAGAACCTCTCGCAACACCTCCAAATGACGATCGAAAGTTTCCGTTACGATAATATCGTCCAGGTAGGTGAATACCACTGGTTCGAGATCAGGCCCCAAAACCGTATCGATCAATCTTTGCCAGGTGGCCCCCGAGTTATGAAGGCCGAACGGCATCCGTAGGAAGTGGAATAACCCCCTCCCCGGTACGGTAAAAGCCGTGTATTTACGCGATTCTTCCGCCATTGGCACTTGCCAGTATGCCGATTTTATATCCAACGTCGACAAATATTTCGCGTTCCGAAGCTTGTCGAGCGTCGCTGAGATATATGGCAACGGATACGCGTCTTTCTCGGATACTGCGTTTACTTTCCGGAAATCGACACAAAATCTGAAGGTGCCATCCTTCTTGCGCACTAATAATATTGGAGAGGACCAGGCGCTCGTCGAGGGCTCGACAACCCCCATTTTCAACATCTCATCCAGCTCCACATTAATCTGTTTTTGTACGATGGGCGAAACAGGATAATATCGCTGCTTGATAGGGTCCGATTGAGTTTTTATAACGTGACTGACAGTTTTGGCACACCCCAGCCCTTCTCCCATTAGTTCGAACTGCTCCCTCAGCAGCTCCGCCAGAGCCTCTGTTTCACCTTCCGACAAATGAGAACGGCTTTGCAACGATTTCACACCTCCTGCCTCTACCGTGGCTACAGATGTCCACTGTTGCCCCTTCAGGTCGAGTATGACTCCAAAACATTTCCAGAAATCAACTCGTGTGGAATAGTCGAAATTACCAACACATCCAGTTCATGCTTGCGTCCCGCCAGGGTAAAATTCAACTTCGCTACTCCATCTACAACGCACGTCTCTCCGTTCGCTAATCGCACTTCCTCCACTATGTCTCGGCTCATTGTCGCTCCTCCCGACTCTAATCGTGACCATCCTCTCTTTCCCAGTATCGTTCGGCTAGCCCCAGAGTCCAGCAGCCCTTCCATCTCCATACCCTCTATATGGACCTGGATGTGTGGACGACTATCTCCGTCGTTCTTCACTAAGGCATAATCCACTTCCGATGTATGACTTAGTCGCTGCGGCCTCGATCTCGTGCCCGCTCTGCCGCCTAGTGAGCACGCCGACCGTTTCCCGAAGATTGCGTATCCGCTTGCCTTCGCCCCCCCGGCTCATTCGCCCTGGACCGACATGTGGAACATGCAGATCGCACGACTCCCTGACGACCACATCCAAAGCAACATCGCGGTTCAGGACACTCCCAGGACATGTGTCCTTCCTTTCTACAGTTCCAGCACTGCACCATTCGTGGCCCTGTCAACACTGAAACTCGTTCCATCCTCGTTTCTGACCCTATATAAGCTAAATCGGGCTCTAAACAGCGTCGAGATCGCGTGTTAGGAGGCACAAAAGCCCCAACTGATGCCCTAGTGGCCTCTAGTGTCCTGCCCATTTTTACCAGTTCGGCGATAGACGTCACCGGCGTCAAACTCAGCTGCTGCTGGTAAAATGGGGCAATATTTCGACGTAACAAGCGTAGCTTCTCTTCCTGGGTGCAACTCGCCTTCAAGCGACTAAAAAGGCGTTCCATGATGGCCACGTAGACCCCCATTGACTCCCCCTCACCCTGGGTTCGTCTTCGAATTTCCTCCCATAATCGATCCTCGTAATCTTATGGTAGAAATTCCGCCTTCAGTTCCTCCACCTGCTCGTCCCAACTCCCCACTAGACCTCGGTTGGCTCGAAACCAAATCAGGGCTCGCGAGTCGAAAAGGTCTACCGCCGCTTTAAAGAGCTGCTGTTTAGTTAGCCCCCTAGCCAGTCGCAACTCTTCCACTCGTTCCAAAAACGCATTAACCGAACCCGATGAATCTCCGCTAAACTTGAGCCCCCATTTTGCCACTTCCGCCAGGCTCGAAACTCTCGCCGCCTGCGGTGGAGACATCACCGCGACATTATTCGCTGTCTCATCCTCGCCATCGCTGGATTCTTCTGTGTTCCCGACCAACGTTCCCATCGAGATTATCAACCGGTTCCGCAACATCTTCGCGCCCTCCTTCTGTTCCTGAGTGATTGCCTGTACGTTACCTAGCCGGCGGAAACCAAACTCAATTTTCACTCTCGCTTTAATGTAGTCTGAAGAGGTCTGATCCCCCGCAACTCTTGCTACCAAGTCTTCGATTTCCGACACTTTCGCGGACAGCTCCAAAAAATCCGTATCATACTCATATGGATACGCTGCCTCCACGTAGGACGTGTCTGACGCCGCCTCTGCCTTTAACGTAGCCCTCAACGTCTTCCGCATATTGTCGACGGTATCCTGTGGGAAGCCCCGAATAGCGAGCTCATATGTGAGCTCGTCCTTGCTCAAGCGATCAACTAAAATCTTCATCGCACTGAACTCAAAAAGAACAAATTCCTCTCAGACTGGTCAGTAGTCAACGAAATCACCAAAACCGCACTCTCTATATGGTTTATCCCTCAATTCCAATGTAACTAGTTCCTAGACCCAGAAAATCTCAAATCAAACCAGCCCCCCCAGTGACTAAAACACCAAAACGTGATAGATCAGTGCTCGCCTTTTCGCTCGATCCTCTATTCACGCTCTCTACTCCCGCACAGTTCTGTCCTGAAAATCCGGCCTCTTATTGCTAGTAACACACCTATACAATTTCACACACCTAAGCTTCAATATAATTCACTATATCTAAACTCATACACACTCTGCTCCAGAATTCAAATGAAATGCTTTTAGTTCTTCGATCACTCACTTTGGCACATACACTCTAATTCACACAACAATGCTCGGGATCCAGAATTCAGATAAATATATATAGATATACGCTGATCAATAATACACACCTCATCAATTATTGTTATGCAATATAATAAATAGAAAAGTATAATGTTCTAAAACAAACAACCCCTACTTAACCCGCAACACGAATGGGGTGAATTCTAAATCAAATACCCGTTCCGCGATTTCTCTTCAAAAATATTTCGAAATATGCCTTAATGGTTTCTTTCTTCCTGAATTTACACGCCTACCGAGCCTCCCACAATTTGGGACTTGGCTAGACCAAATTTTCCACGTACCGATGCGTACCGTTACTCCCGTTAGGCCCCACGTTGGGCGCCAGTTTGTTACCGTTTCAAGATGAAAACGTACCGCCAACCCTCCACCCCCGACTGGGGTGCTAGGGCCGTAGATTCGGGTGCCTCTGCTCGCGAAGAAAGGGGTGGGTTGAGCGCCACTCGCTTTAATTAACCCGAATCTACTAGGACTCCGTCGCTCCAAAGCGAGAAATGAGTGACGAGTTTGCTCTTTTTCTACGTATACCTATCTCCTTCACCGACGGAATCACTTCACCAGGTTAAAAGAAAATCGTTCTTCAATGTTCGTTAAACACTTTTACAGATTTTCATCCGAATTCAGAATATGAAGTAAAAAAAAGTAACACTATGTAATCTCGAACTTAACGTTATGCGGCCGCGAACTACTTACAAACTAACTACTACAAACAATGGATTATCAAAGATAGAAACTAAAATTAAATTCAAATTCGAACAACAAAAAAAAATAAACGTGACTGTAGTCGTAAATCATTGTTAAATGTATAACCGGGAATCCAATTGCATGTGTCGATTGTAACGTCGCATAGTTGTTTGAAAGTTTCGCTTACTAAGCTATTGCCTATTTTCGCATTCGTTACATTCATGGAAACATTTTTAACTTAGTTTAACGAATTGAAACTCAGTAAAGATAAAGAATTCCTCGGTGAAAGCGACTCAATCTCCATCGACCTTACTGCCGCAGGTCGGTGGAGATTTTTTTTTTTTCTTTATGTATGTATATTATTAAAACCAAAACCCCGTACCGTGCTAACGACCGTGACAAAGTAAAGGAGCAGAAAATTCGAACGGGGATATACGTTCAAACGTCGGAAGGAACCATGACTTCCGGCGGGCTATCTTCCAGCATAGCTGGAAGGGAGTCGCCAGCGGACCCGAACGTTAAAGGAGCGGGCAGCTTGGCTCCTTCAACGCTCAATACTACAAGGCAAAACACCAGTGTGCAAATGGAGCATCCGTTTCAACGCATGGAAAACCCTTTCACTCGGAAATCGCTGCTGGCTCGAACATCACCAAGAGTAGCAACTGAACGAGGGGAAATTCCAGATGACTCCAGAAGCACGATGCAGCAAATGATTGTAGCACCAACGGAGCAAAAACTCGATGCCTTTGCCAAACTAGGCGAAATGATTAGAGCCCTAGCAGATTTTACGGAATCGCGAACCAATCTGCACCATGCGATTAAGGATCAGGTTAGGGCCATCAAAATGCAGAAGCGATCTAGAGAAGCGGAAACCGAAGTACAAACCTTTGGACAGACCCCCAAAAAGAAGATGGTTAAGACGCCAACCAAAATCCCCGCGCAGAAGGAGTTCTTGCAAGAAAAGGCCCAGGACCCATGGATTAAGGTGACTAAGAAAGGAAAAAAGATGCCCCCTGTAAAGAGAAATTGTCCGGACGTCATGATTATTTCCACGAAAGGTGACGTGACATATGCAGACATCCTACGCCAGATGAAGGCTGACACGAGTCTGAAGGAAGTAGGCGAAAGGGTGACCCGCATCCGCAGAACACAGAAGGGCGAATTGCTGCTACAGCAGGAATTCGCCCTTCTGCGTTCTACGGATGTGCTCAAACTCCAAAAGCAAATCGAGGAGGCATTAAACGGGAAAGCCGAAGTCACATCCAGATGTGATATGACGAAGATTGACATCAGGGATCTGGATGAAATCACAACGAAAGCTGACATCTGCAAAGCTTTCCAGGAACATTTCAACCTGAATGGCCTGAAAGAAGAGTCGGTGCTTTCGTTAAGGAAGTCGCATGGTGGAACACAGGTGGCCACGATGAGCATTCCAGCAGCACAAGCAAAAATGGTGATTGCAGCTGGAAAGATACGAATCGGTTGGGTCGTTTGTCGGCTTAGAGAGCAAATCCAGCTGAAAAGATGCTTCAAGTGCCTGGAATTAGTGTCTATTCTGCTCTCAGGCAAAGGGAGCCGACACAAATCATGTTGCTGGCAGCGCTAGATGTCCAGTGTTCAAAAGAGCTCTCAGCAACAGAAAATGAGATTTATCCAGTTGAATCTCAAACACTGTGTGGCAGCGCAAGATCTACTCTCCCAAAACGTCTACGAGATGAGAATCGATATAGCGATATTGTCCGAGCAATATAGGAGACCGAACAAGGGCTCCTGGGTTGCTGACAAATCCAACAGAGCGGCAATATGGGCTTGCGGAAATATCCCATTTGGAGAAGCCATGAAAGAGAGCGTAGACGGTTTCGTTTGGGCTAAAATAGGCGGCTGTTATGTGTACAGCTGTTACATCTCCCCAAAATCAACGAAGGATGAGTTTTCCCACTTTCTGGATAGGTTGGTTATCGATGCCAAACAGCACACTTTACACATCATAGCCGGCGACTTTAATGCGTGGTCCACGGAATGGGGCAGTAGGGAAACGAACGTACGAGGCCGCAGTCTTATGGAATCATTCTCCCAGCTGGACGTGGTTCTGTTAAACTCCGGAAATGTACCTACTTTCCGTAGCAGAGGGATGAGCTCTGTAATCGACCTGACATATGCTAGTACGAAGGTGGCGAGAGACATAACATGGTACGTGTCTGAGCATTACACCCATAGCGATCATCAAGCTATTATGTTTGAGACCCACTACAAGTTGGGCTGTCGATCACAACAACTAGCCAAGGAAAAAGTCGACAAGGGCTGGTCAGCCCGGAAATTCGATGAAGGAGCCTTCGTAGAAACACTACGACAAGCTGAAATGCCTCGAGGAACCGCGGAGGAAAAGGCTGCACAGGTTGTGGAATTGATATCGCGCGCATGTGATGCCTCGATGCCACGGCGAAAACAGTTAACGTATAGGAAACCAAATTACTGGTGGTCTGATGAACTAGCGAAGCGCCCGGCGCTATGTCTGAAAGCTAGAAGACAGTGCCAACGTGGTGTAAATCAGCCCAATCATGAGGAGCTGCAGCGATCATACCAGGAGGCGCGGAAAAAATTGCAACTGGCTATTCGAAACAGCAAGAAGGCTTGCTTCAAAAAGCTGTGTGAAGAGGCAAGTATCGACCCATGGGGAGGTGCGTACCGAGCAGTCATGTCACGCATAAAGGGCCCATGCTCAACGCAGGCCAGTTGTCCCGTACTACTCAGGAAGATAGTTGAAACGCTGTTTCCTCATCATCAGGATGGTGTCATCTTACCTGAAGCAGGGAATGCGGCGGAGGATGTGGCTCCCGGTCACCGAAGCAGAACTTTTGGAGGTGTGCAAGGGACTAAAGGACAAAAAGGCGCCTGGGCTGGATGGAATCACAAACAAGTGGCTTAAGATAGCCATCAAATCGAGGCCGGAAATGATTGTAAGTGTCTTCAACACATGCCTGAATGATCAAACTTTCCCAGCATGTTTGAAGAGGCAGAAGCTAGTGTTGTTACCAAAACCAAACAAACCGGTTGGAGAACCGGCATCTTATCGCCCCATCTGCCTGCTGGACGTCCTAGGCAAAACACTGGAGCGGATCATCTACAACAGGCTTCTACCGGCAGTGGAAGACAATGGAGGACTATCTGATCGCCAATACGGTTTTCGCAAAGCACGTTCGACGGTTGACGCTATCAGTGTCATAATCGAGCTAGTCAAGCCCGCGCTTGAAACGAATAGAGCATCCCGAAACTACGGTGCTCTTATCACGCTCACAGGGATCTGTCTTGGGGCCTCTACTCTGGAACGTTATGTACAACGACGTGCTTACCCTAAAATTACCAAGAGGGGTAACAATAATCGGATTCGCGGACGACATAGCTGTGTTGGTATCTGCTGCAAATCTGGAAGGAATTGAACTGCTGGCGGACGATCTGGAAGGAATTGAACTGCTGGCGGACGAGGCGGTGTACCAAGTCAGGGAATGGCTAGAAAGTGCTGGTCTAGAGCTCGCAGGGCACAAGACTGAGGCGGTATTGATAAGCAGCCGGCGAAAAACCGAGTGCTTTGAAGTCACCGTCGGAGACCAGAGCATCAAATCCAAAGCTTCAATCAGGTACTTGGGCGTCATGATTGACTCAAGGTTGAGCTTCAAAGCCCACGTTGAGCAGGTGTGCAACAAAGCCGCAAACGTAAGCGTAGCACTATCGAAGATGCTACCGAACATCGGCGGCCCCCGACAAAGTAGCAGAATTTTAATATCCAGAGTCGTGAGCTCTATCCTTCTCTACGCGGCGCCAATATAGACACACAACCTGACAGCAAAAGCGAATAAGAAGAAAATGTGCTCGACATATCGATTAAGTGCTCTGAGAGTGATTCGCGCCTACAGAACGACACCAGGGGAAGCGGCTTATGTGATAGCGGGCATGATTCCGATAGAAATCCTAGCAGATGAGATGCAAAGGCTCTACAAAAACAACAAGGCGGATTCAAAGGCAGAGAGGCAAGTCTCTGTAGGAATATGGCAAAGGAGATGGGATCAATGCGCAACCGGTAGATGGACCTATAAGCTTATCCCCGATATTGCTAAATGGACCCAGCGGAAGCACGGAGAAATCACCCACGAACTTACGCAGTTCTTAACTGGGCATGGCGTATACCGGAAATATCTGCATCGGTTTGGCCTGGACGACTCCCCCAACTGCCCGATATGCGGAATAGACGAGG
>OX376373.1:127164127-127264725 GCA_947369275.1 Nemotelus nigrinus | reverse complement strand
AAAGGTGTACACAGGTGGAGATATTAACGAAGGCTTTAGAGGATCTAATAATAAAACCAGATAGTTTAGAGGCCCTGGCGGTAATATAAGAAATATGCTTATCAAATTTGAGCTTAGGATCAAATATTACGCCAAGATCTCTAAAATTATCAACGACATTAAGAGGAAAGCCACAAACAGAGTAGGAGAACATCAAAGGTGAAATTTTCAAAGAGAAAGACATTTTGTGACATTTCACGATGTTCAAAGTGAGAGCATTGGAAACGCACCAAGTCTGTAGGCTGTTAAGATCGTTTTGTAAAACCATACAGTCATCTTGTGACTCAATCACTCGAAACATCTTGAAATCGTCGGCATACAAAAGACAAGAAGAATGGATTAAAGGAGGGAGATCGTTTATGAACAAAAGAAAGAGAAGAGGACCAAGGATAGATCCCTGCGGAACACCTGATGCAGGATAAAAAGGAATTGAAGAGGAGGAATTAACAGTTACAATACAGGTACGGTCGAGGATGTAAGAGTTGAACCAGGAAAGAAGAGAACCAGCAATGCCATCGTACCTTAGCTTTTGAAGAAGGAGGCTATGGTTGACGGAGTCAAAGGCTTTCGAAAAGTCGGTATAAAATACATCAACCTGCTTTGATGGTCAAGAGCGGATGCGACCGTGTGTGTGAAGGAAAGAAGGTTGGTTAAAGTGGATTTACCTTTGACAAAACCATGCTGCTCATGAGCGAGAGTAGGCTGGATAAAGGAGTAGACCCGCTTGTAAACCACTTTTTCAAGAATCTTGCTAAAGCAAGGAAGAAGGGAAATGGGACGATAGTTTGAGACGCATGTACGATCACCGGCTTTATGTATAGGAAAGATGTTGGCAATTTTCCAGCGAGAAGGAAAAGAGCCAGAAGATATACTTAAATTGAACAAAATAGAAAGAGGGACGCACAGAGATGATGAAAGAGATTTAGCCAGGATATTTGGAATACCGTCGGAACCACTAGCGGTATTGGCATCGATATCGTTCAACAGAAGTTCAATTTCAAGAGGGTTCGTTCGAAATGAGTGCTATTCAGGAGAGGATGTGGAGGGAAGAATTGAGGAATTAGAAGAAGATTGTTGTGAGAAAAAAGTGGAAAAGTAAGAAGCAAAAAGCTCACACACTTCTTGTGGATTGGAGGCAGCTGTATCACCCAAGTGCATACCATTGGGGATACTAGGACTATTTTTCAAGGAACGGATGAATGACCAAAAGGATTTCGGGTGATTGGTTCTAATTGATGCTTCAACGCCAGCAATGTAGGAGCGCATCGCCTGCCTGACAACTTCTTTCGCTTTAGAGCGAAGATCCTTATACAAAAGAAGGTCAACAGGTGAACCTGATCTTTTATATAAGTAACGAGCTGCATTTCTGGCTTCAAGTGCGATTGAAACTTCACTGCTGAACCATGGAGCATCGTTCGGTTTATTAGGACGACTAGTTGGGGTGAATAGTGGAATAAGGTTAGATAGGAAGTTATACAACTTGCACAGAGCATCATCAACGTCAAGGCCACGAAAAAAAGAAAACCAGTTAATTCTATTTATTTCAGTTGCCATGCCGGTGAAGTCAGCCCTATGAAAGTTGAAACGTAATAAGGATGGGACTTTATTCCTCATAGAACGAATATTAGAAATTTCCAGAATAATAGGGGGGTGATGAGAATCAGGAGGAACATAAGGAAAGAGAGCAGCGCTTAAAGAAAGTGATGATTTTGGGATATTGGACAAAGCGAGATCCAGAATTCTATTGCTGGCATTTGGTATATTGTTGAGCTGAGAGAGGGAACAAAGTGAGAGAAACGAAGACGTTATTAAAGAAACACTACTAGTCGAGATGATAACCGAATAGTCAACATCCCAATCTAGAGTAGGGAGATTAAAATCACCACATAGCAGAACGTAAGCGGTGGGAAAATGACTGTTAAGGTAAGAAGAGAGTTCCGCCAGGAATTGTTCATAAATCGACAGAGGAAGGTTACAAGGTATATATATCGAAGCGACGACTAAGGTTTTGGCAGAAGGCAAGGAAATACGCACAAAAATACACTCAACAGGAGGACAGAAAGGAGCATCACGACAGAGTGTTCCATTGAGTGCCTTATTAATACCGATGAGAACACCTCCACCATCGGATTTACCGCTATTCAAACGGTCTCTGTCTTTACGGAAAACCGTGTGGTCAGGTAAGATTTCCGAATCGAAGATATCAGCAGTAAGCCAAGTTTCTGTAAGACATATTATGTCGTCCGAAGCTAAAGTGGCAGAGAGCCTGAATTCATTAGTTTTGGTCCTCAAACCGCGGACATTTTGGTAGTAAAGTCTTAATCCTAAGTTCTGGAGCTCCTTGCTCCTCTCGGATGAAAAATCTTACGAGGAATTCTGGTGAATTCTTTGACCAGAACACCAGGAGGCCAGAAGTCCTTTCGTAGAAGCTCGTTGATGCCAGCAGAGACGGTTATGCGGAACGAAGCCACTTCCTGGTTTGGTAAGTTGTCAGGCGTCAGTTTTTTGCAGACCAGAAGTGGTGGCATGTAGCCAAGCTTAGCAGCTGCAAATTGTTTAATTGTCTCGGCTGAAGTATTGTAGTCTAAGCGGGATATGAAGACTTGCAGTGGTGGACTCACCACTTTAACGTGGGGAAGTGCACCATTTGGCCCAGAAAATTCGACATGCACACTGGGTCGAATTTGAGGAACTACATGCGTGGCTGTAACGTCGGTACGAGGTGCGGAAGTGGTGGGAATGTCCAATAGTAATAGCGGTGAGGTAGGAGGTCGATCGCAAGGCTGTTGCTGCGGCTGATGTTCATTAAAAATAGGTTGCGGCGATTGCAGTGAAAGTGATTGCGGAGCTTGGGCACGAGATTTGCTCATGTTCCGAGTCGTGACTCCAGCAGGAGATTTCGGAGCATCAACTCTGTCAGTTATTTCACCAGAATCAACAGACACAGCCGTATCCAGCAGTGGTTGGAGGCTTTTTAGAGTAACATTGACTATCTCTTCAGAAGCAATAAGTGTTTTAGCAACATCCTCAAGACATTGTTTAGCAGCACGTAATTTACTCACATAATGCGCCATAGAAGATGAGCGGCAGCAACTGCAGAACCAATACAGCCCAGCAGTATCGTTAAGCGCGTCCCCAATTCGTCCCGAGAGGCCCACGCAACCAACGTGAAAAGTTTTTCCGCAGAAACCCGAACAGATCACATAAGGTACATTTTCGGATTTAGTGGCGCAAGGAGTAGCACTGCACTGGATCATTGTAAGCGATAATTCAACGATTCGAATTCAACGAAAATAGATAGTAAATACAACAGATGCGAATATCGACCGCAAGATGTCAATTTAGTGGTTCGGAGCTTAGGTGTAGCGGAGACCCAAATCAAAAATGGGTAAATGTCACAATTACACACCGAACTACGTAAAGTAGTTCCACAGAGCACTAGGTGGAGTTAAATCAATAGTCGAATACGCGAACCAGTTGATTGTCACTATCGATAATACAGCGTAGATTAAAAGCGGTTAATTAGCAGTGTTGTTTACAAATAAATCTTGAGAATAAGATTATCAGAGAAAGCACTGAATCGACACTCAGGAAAACTGCGTAATGGCGCGAAAAGTGTGTAAAATAAAACGATCTATCGTAGTAAAGCGCGCAAAAGAAAATATGTTAATAAGCAATTACCAACGGTAAATTTGCAGAGTTATTCACAGATAAATCTTAAGAATAAGATTATCGAGGAGGCACTGAACCGACACTCAGGAAAACTTTGTAATGGCGGAAAAAGTATTATTAAGAACACAGACAGTGCAAAGCGCGAAGAGGAAATGACGGAATTGTTTAAGCAAAGCAAAAAGAAAGACGGAGCAAAGGTACACGATGTGGACACTTGTCAAACTCGCTTTTTAGTATGTTCTGTTCGGTTCTGGAGGTTCCACCAGACCAGACACGACTTTAGGTGGAGGGATCTGGAGTCGGCCCTGAGCGATCATTTCGGGGATCGCTTCACGGATGCCGACCTGATGGAGCAAATTCGGAATAGAAAACAGCGACCGAATGAAAGTTTCGACCATTTCAGTGCGGCAATATATAAGATAGTTGACCGCCTACAGCGCCCCGTTGCAGACGCTGACTTAGCAGACATGCTTAGGCGCAATTTGCTGCCAGATATTCGTCGTGGTCTGCTTCAAATTCATCTTCCTTCCGTCCGTATGCTCCGTCAGGCCGTCATCCGTGCGGAGAACTTCGAAATGGAGCTCGGAGATCGACGCCGTCCTTCTCAACGGAGGTCGACGCCGCCCCTCACAATGGAGAAATGTTGCGGAATAATTGCGTGAAGAAGACCCGCTGGACCAGTTAGAGAGCACCCCTGAAGAGCATGGAGTGGAAGCAGTCACGGTCCTGCCTACTTCCTGGAATTGTAAGCAAGTGGGACACCGTTTTGATGATTGCATGGAGGAACCATCTTCTGTTATGGCTGCGGAAAGGCAGATACATACAAGCCAAATTGTACTAACTGCCAAGCAAAAAACTTACCGCAGGGAGCGCGGAACAAGATCTCACGCCTCCCCCAGAGCAAACAGTGTCCCCCACGCTCCAGGAAGTAGACAGGACCGGTGATTTGTCACCAAATTCCTTTGGCCCAACCACCAATGATACTAGAATCCAGACGTGTGGGGAACCCAACACCTTATCGATACCACACCTACAGGCAGAGCCTCCTACACCTTTGGCTTTTCTGCCATACCACCTAAGATGGCAGATATATACGGCGGTCCGAGACCGAATCTTCAGTTCCGAAATTGCACAACCGAAACATGATCGTTCCAAACCCAAGCGCTCAACGCTGAGGATGAGAGCATTCTATTCTCGCTCTCGGCATTGGCGCTACCAGCTCAACTGTGCCACTCTGATGGACGTGCCTTCAGGTGACGTCCGTCCATACGCGCAGGTTCTGCTGTTTGACCAACCAACTGCAGGCTTGATCGACACGGGAGCTTCCGTGAGCGTGATGGCGGCTGACTTGGCAAAGTCATTTCTCGAGAGGAACGCTTTTCATTGGAAAAGAGCTTCTCTCGGGTTGAAGACTGCAGACGGCACACAACATCAAGCCGTAGGCCGAGTGTCAGCCGACATCACGTTCAGGGGAGTTACCAAGTCCTTGGCGCTCTGGATAATTCTCACTCTCAGCCAAAACTTATATCTGGGAGTGGATTTCGTGCGTCAATTCGCCTTAGCAGCAGACCTGTTCGCGCCATCCCAACAAGTCAACACCACTAGTAGCCTCGAACAACTCGACGATCAAGCCCACCCTCTCACACCGGAGCAGCGTCGCAGACTTACGTCTGTGATTGCTAGCTTTCCGTCGTTCGCTGTAGAGGGTTAAGGAAAAACAGCGCTGATCGAGCATGAAATCGACACTGGCGATCAAAAGCCAATAAAACAGAGACACTTCTCTGTTTCGCCAGCTGTCGAAAAGCTCTTATATAAAGAGATAGATCGCATGCGGCGTGATGGGCGTGATCGAAGAGTCCAAGAGCGCGTGGTCCTCGCCAGTGACCCTAGTGGTCAAGCCCTCCAAGGTACGCATGTGCTTGGATGCGAGAAAGGTTAACTCGGTCACAGTGAAAGACGCCTATCCCTTGCCACTGATAGACGGCATCCCAAGCCTGGATCTAAAAGATGCCTTCTGGCAGATTCCTTTGGAGGAACGGTCAAGGGAGAAGACGGCTTTCACTGTGCCCGGGCGACCCTTGTATCACTTTGTCGTGATGCCGTTTGGCTTGTGCAATGCACCCCAAACGATGTCACGACTCATGGACAAAGTGATACCCCCGAAACTAAAGCACCAAGTGTTCGTATACTTGGATGACTTGTTGGTGATAACCGAGGCCTTCGACGAACACCTGAAGGTACTGCACCAGGTCGCATTCCATCTGCGACAAGCTGCGGAGATTTTTGGGAATCTGCGGCTGGTATCGACGCTTCGTCAGGGAATATGCGTCTTTGTCAGCACCACTGACAGACATGCTTTCGAAGAGGACTCAATTTGTGTGGACCGATGAGAGGCTAAATGCTTTCAAGCAATTGAAAGTGAGCCTTGCTTCGGCTCCAGTGTTGCACAGCCCCAACTTCAACAAGCCCTTCTCCATCCAATGTGACGCAAGTCAACATGGAGTAGGAGCCGTGCTAGTGCAACGGACGGAAGAAGGAGACGAAGCCCCCGTCGCCTATATGTCCCACAAATTGAATCCCGCTCAGCGAAACTACACCGTCACTGAGCAAGAATGTCTGGCAGCGGTGTTGGCAATCAAAAAGTTCCGTGCCTACGTGGAAGGTCATGAATTTGAAATCGTGACCGACCATGCTTCCCTTAAATGGCTAATGTACCAACCGGATCTAAATGGTCGCTTAGCCCGGTGGGCCCTTAAACTCCAAGGGTTTAACTTCACCTACACACACCGAAAGGGAAGCCAAAACGTAGTGCCGGACTCCTTGTCGCGCATGTTCTCTGCCGAGGCGTTGACGCCGGCGGATTGCGAGGAGACTCCAATGGAGCTAGATTTGACTTCGCCGCATTTCAAAAGTGCTTCTTATATGGAGCTAGCGGTGAAAGTCCAGGCAGAACAACACCAACTGCCGGACCTAAAAGTAGTAGACGGGTTCGTATACAAGCGAACCGAATATGCGACCGGAAACGGACTTCAAGACCAGTTGGCTTGGAAGTTGTGGGTGCCGTCAGAAATGACGGCAGAATTAGTGAAGAAAGCTCATGACCCACCCTTAAGCGAGCATGGTGGCGTGGCCAAAACCCTCGGCCGATTACGGCAATGGTTTTATTGGCCACGGATGGCCGCTCAAGTCAGTGAATATGTGGGATCATGCACCTGCAAAACCACCATAGCTCCTTCACACACCCTTCGACCACCAATGACGCTTCAGTCCGTACCCGAGCGCATATTCCAGCGCTTGTATATCGACATCATAGGCCCCTACCCTAGGTCCAAATCTAGCAACATATTAGCCCTCGTCATCTTAGATCATCTCTCGCGGTTCCCATTCATCGAGCCGCTTCGAAAATTCACTGCGAAGGCAGTAGTGGAAATCTTAAGGAAGAGGATATTCCATCTTGTTGGAGTTCCAGAAACCATCGTAACGGACAACGGTGTACAATTTCGGTCTTCTTTATTCAAAAACTTTTTACAGGAATTCGGTATCGGACACACCTTCACCGCCGTATATTCCCCTCAATCTAACGCTTCGGAACGTCTTAACCGATCCATACTGCAGGGATTCGGTCTTATATTGACGCTGCTCAAAAGGAGTGGGACGCCAAACTCTCGGAAATAACCTGCGCATTGCGCTCAGCACCTCACGCGACGATAGGGACGTCGCCCTACCAGGCAGTCTTCGGGCAACCAATGGTCACCCATGGCCGTACTTACAATCTGTTACGGCAACTACATCTTCTGGATGACCCCGAAACAACTCTGCCACCTCCTGACCACCTGGCACTCCTACGCCAGACCATCCGCGAACTCACCACCAAGGCTCAGTCTCGAAATGCCAAGGCTTATAACCTTCGTTCCAGGTTGGTTACATACCAGCCTGGCGAAGTGGTCTACAGGCGCAACTTCCGGCAAAGTGACGCAGCCGCGCACTACAATGCGAAGCTGAACCGGAAGTTCTTACCTAGTAAGGTAATAAAGAAGATCGGCGGTGCTTATTACCAGCTGGCCGATCAAAATGGACGATCAGTGGGCGTCTTTCACGCGAAAGATATCACCAAGTGATAGACCCACTGAGTTCACAAGTTCACGATTTGTTTCCAAATTTTGTTTGGAGATCGTCCATTTGCGCCTATTTCAGGTGTCACTCCTGCCCCAATTAGAAGGTATCTAGAGATGTTCACCTAGTTCACCATTTCCTCTACCAAAGATACTTTTTTTTTTTTTTTTTTTTTTTTTTTTTTCTATGATAATGCCAAAGCTCAGGGGATTGCCCTTTGAAGCGAATGCTTAGCGATGGCGGTAGGGAGACACATATGGGAGAAGCCGATAACAATTATTCCATTATTCTTTTTAAGTGCCACATTTATTTCTTATTTTTACAGCGCTAGTGTTATGCCTAGTCGCTACTAAAGCTTTCATGTGACACTTAATTAATGGAGCGCTGGTATTATGCCCAGTCGCCGACTGTTAAGACAACACGAGACGAACAAATACAGCCATGGGCATGGCGGGATTCGAACCCGCGGGCAGTAGATCGCTGCTTCGGACTGACGCGTTAGCGAGCTAAGCTACTGACCCCCCATAACTCAGTATACGTGTTCACGATATTTCCTCTAATTACATTTACCCCTTGGATTTGCTCACTTGTTCACGCATTATATAATGGATTGGATAATAAAAGACATGATCACTTGTTCACGTCAATGTCCTTCGCATATTACATCCATCCTTCAGCTCTTTCCACGCGCTTTCCCTTGTTTTGTAGCACTTGCAACCGATCCCCAATCTGTTTGTGAGTTGCACTGTTGTAAACGTGGTAAATACTGCTTTCAACCAAGTTCACGTTCCTACGGTTGGTAACCATGAAAAATGGGATTGAGACAGAACGTCTGTCAGAGTGAGGTTGTTGGTGGTGGCGAGCTGACGAGAGGTTGGGTTTGAGCGAGGTCCCGCAAAACTAAATCGGAGGACATTAATGACATCGGCGGCAGCACAACCTAGGTGGGTATTAATTTGGGTGGAGCAATGCATCTGCTAACATTTTAGGGAAATATTTTCCAGACAGCGGACTCCCGGTCCGGTCCCCCCTTTCCACGCGCTTTCCCTTGTGGGAAGACCTGTTTTGTAGCACTTGCAACCGATCCCCAATCTGTTTGTGAGTTGCACTGTTGTAAACGTGGTAAATACTGCTTTCAACCAAGTTCACGTTCCTACGGTTGGTAACCATGAAAAATGGGATTGAGACAGAACGTCTGTCAGAGTGAGGTTGTTGGTGGTGGCGAGCTGACGAGAGGTTGGGTTTGAGCGAGGTCCCGCAAAACTAAATCGGAGGACATTAATGACATCGGCGGCAGCACAACCTAGGTGGGTATTAATTTGGGTGGAGCAATGCATCTGCTAACATTTTAGGGGAATATTTTCCAGACAGCGGACTCCCGGAGGCGAAAAATTCTGAGGACGGCGACGGATGCTGACTTGAACGCTCGGGAGACGTAGGTAAGAGTGACACAAGGCAGCAGACCGCAGGATCTTAGCAAGTAAGTGATCCAAAAATATTATAAAAGGGAACCGCCTCGCCACCCTGACGGCGACTTCCATGTGTCTCCTTAACATTGGCGGAGATTTCGCGTGCAACGAAACCACCTTACTGCCCGCTGGATTTTTGAGTTATGAGAGTTGAAACGGGCGACTTGTTTCTCCACCGTGTGTAGTACGAGCCTCAATTCGACACCGGTGCAGAAAAAGTCCAATCCGGAAGAGTCCTAAATCGAAATTTTCAATTCCTCGACCATCGTCTCATCTTAGTGAAAGAAAATTCAAAATTGCAGTCATCATCCTGTTGCTGTCGGCACATCCCCGTTCACCTGCCACCACAGCTCTTGTTAGATTTTGTTTACACGCGTGCAGTGAAGTTTATATTCGACGAATGGAAATCTGCACAGTTGCTTGGTGCAAACCTATCGGAATCAAGTGAAGGAAGTGGTTGAATTTCTTTGAATGAAACCAGACAAAGTGTGTCACTAACCATTAGATGTTCTACAAAGTAATGAGTGGCTCAGAAATATTTACAATTTCCAGTGAAATTCGAAAGGATTATAAAACTAACTGCATTCTACTTGGGAATCATTGCTAAGTCTGTCTCCGATTATAGTGGCGGAAATTTTGTGGGTTGTGAAGGGTTACGTCTCTTGATGGTTTGCCAGAGGCTATTTGACAGGCAGCGATAGGACAGCACATAAACCAGTAGGCAAGAAGACACTGTTTTCGATAGGATCTTTTGCGGGGGGAATGACTATGCAAACAGCTTGCTAACCAAGAGTGTATGTGAACGCGTGACTCCGACCATCGCAACAATTGTGATATTACAAGAAAAGAATGCGCCTTAACGTTGAAACGAGTTGAATTAATGCTGCTGGGGCTTTTGCTAACCAAGCCACAGTTTATACTTGATTCCGGAGGATTGTGATAAACGGAGTGTGTGTGCCAATTACCTACGTTTGCGTCTCTTCTCAAAATAAGTTATTAGAGTCATCAGTTATTAGATCCATGTCTGCGATGCCAGACGACCAGAGACAATTGACAGAAGTTTAGGAGAACTTGTAATTTTTGCGTTGCGGCAGAATCACACGTATTTAGTATTCACGTCCAACAGCTTGCCCACCGGGTCAACCATCAAAATTGTGCGCCAAGCATTCCCGCGTTGGATATACTAACGAAGTAGCATTCAATTTATCGTCCAAGGACGTCTACTTTTGATAGTAATCCATGCACTTATATCTGGTGGGAAAAGACAGTTTTAACACGTGGATACACTACCCGCTTTATCTGATGACATGTTGGTATATTCATCGGGAAGTTACACTTTGCATCAAACCCTTAAAAGTGAAGGATGATTTAGTTATGTTTACTTAGCAATTAAATATGCACGGAAGGTGTTTTACGAATAAATTGAATGCATTCAAGTATTTATAAGAAGAAAACAAAAGGAAAAGAACAAATCGAATTTCAGAAATACGAAACAATCCGACGATATAAAATATCGAACCAATTGACTATTGCAATTAAATGGTTGGAAGTATACAGACGGAAAAAATGAAAATATTACATAATATAGATGAATATAAATAATAATGCAATCTGCACGATTTGTTGATGCAGTAATAGTGGTGCTATAGTCATTCGAATTCAAGCTCAAATTTACTTCTGACTACGGCACGTGAAATCGTTTTTGTCTGTAAAATTAAGCAAATAATACTCGAATATTATTGATTTTTTTACTTCTTTCCTTTTTGCATTCCTCGCTCTTGGTCGCACGTCCACCAACGACATCGTAACAATTATTCTGTATTGTGTTGGGCGATGGAAATCTTTTTTTAAAACAAAACAAAACAAAAAAACAAAAAAAAAAATATATATATATAAAATTTATCAAACGCAAATAGATTAGTTGAAATCGAATGTTGTACAGGGAAACTATATACAGATACTCATACGAACTTGACAATTACAAATTCCACATTGAATGCCCGTAGGTACCTGTCGACCTAAGTAACATTTTTTTTTATTTCTTACTGTATTTTCGTTGTGGTTGATATCGCATAGAATTTTCTTTGTAACTTAATTAAAACTAACCACAGCAAGAGTCAATTTATGAAGGTATTTATTCATACCTTTGAAATAAAATGAATTGTCATTGAGTTGATTCGACTTGGCCTTCTTATTGGGCGAAAGCCCAAGAAGTTCTTCTTCTTTTTCAGGGTCCGGTGGAAATTTATCGTCCAAGGACGTCTACTTTTGATAATAATCCATGCACTTATATCTGGTGGGAAAAGACAGTTTTAACACGTGGATACACTACCCGCTTTATCTGATGACATGTTGGTATATTCATCGGGAAGTTACACTTTGCATCAAACCCTTAAAAGTGAAGGATGATTTAGTTATGTTTACTTAGCAATTAAATATACACGGAAGGTGTTTTACGAATAAATTGAATGCATTCAAGTATTTATAAGAAGAAAACAAAAGGAAAAGAACAAATCGAATTTCAGAAATACGAAACAATCCGACGATATAAAATATCGAACCAATTGACTATTGCAATTAAATGGTTGGAAGTATACAGACGGAAAAAATGAAAATATTACATAATATAGATGAATATAAATAATAATGCAATCTGCACGATTTGTTGATGCAGTAATAGTGGTGCTATAGTCATTCGAATTCAAGCTCAAATTTACTTCTGACTACGGCACGTGAAATCGTTTTTGCCTGTAAAATTAAGCAAATAATACTCGAATATTATTGATTTTTTTACTTCTTTCCTTTTTGCATTCCTCGCTCTTGGTCGCACGTCCACCAACGACATCGTAACAATTATTCTGTATTGTGTTGGGCGATGGAAATCTTTTTTTAAAACAAAACAAAACAAAAAAACAAAAAAAAAAAAAAATATATATATATAAAATTTATCAAACGCAAATAGATTAGTTGAAATCGAATGTTGTACAGGGAAACTATATACAGATACTCATACGAACTTGACAATTACAAATTCCACATTGAATGCCCGTAGGTACCTGTCGACCTAAGTAACATTTTTTTTTATTTCTTACTGTATTTTCGTTGTGGTTGATATCGCATAGAATTTTCTTTGTAACTTAATTAAAACTAACCACAGCAAGAGTCAATTTATGAAGGTATTTATTCATACCTTTGAAATAAAATGAATTGTCATTGAGTTAATTCGACTTGGCCTTCTTATTGGGCGAAAGCCCAAGAAGTTCTTCTTCTTTTTCAGGGTCCGCGCATGGCCTGGCTGGCCTATAAATATTAATCAATAGAGTGTTTGTGCATTTTTTTTCAGCATCTTAAAAGGGAGGGATATTGGCCCAACATAATAGTTTTCCTTGTTGTATTAGCTTTTTGAATTTTGATAATGGCCAATATCAGTGGGTGGAGGACCCCAGACCATCGGGGTCAGGGCTCCACTACCATCAGGGGCCCGGGGCTGTCTGCCTCACCCGGGTTCCTCTGAAAAGAGAGGTAGCCTTTACCCTTTCTTCCTTTTTCAGATTTTTTAAATTTCTGGCTCCGTGCGTTGTCACGAGTACTGGGTCTGCTTAGTCAGCCCATGTTGCAGAGCCTGGGTGGTTTCCTTTACGGGACTATGCCCCCTTTTGTCCCTGGGTATTTTATATACCAGTTTGCGGCTACGTATTCATGACGGATGAATATTAAGTAGCATCCCGTTTCTTCTGAGAGCTAATCAACCCCATTTTTGTCAAGAACCCACCCCAGCCACAGCGAACTAACAAAGCGGCACCCCAGCATCCGTCGGGGTTGGTTAAAGGGTGCTCCGCTAATGCGGACGAGGGGCCTTCACGGCCTTTTCTAGGGCACCCTGCTCTCGGGGAAATTCTTTTTTTTTGTTTTGCCTCTTGAATGGCATTAGCCATTCCACTTTTGACCTTAGCACTCTTGGTTCTGGACTTCGGTCTGGTTCTAAGTTGTGCTAAGGCCACTCACATCTTCATTTTCGCTACAAAACGTACTGTATAAAATAATGCTATACTTCAGCATCCCGGCAAAACTAGTCCGGCTGACCAAAATGACGATGACGTCGACAGCATCACAAGTCAGAATCAATAACAGTCTGACTGACGCCTTTGACACAAATGTCGGACTAAAGCAAGGCGATGGGTTGGCCCCTCTGCTGTTCAACCTAGCACTAGAGTACGTGATAAGGAAGATTCCTGTCGACACAGGGGTACGCTTCTGTATAAGTCGAACCAATTAGTGGCCTACGCGGATGACATTAACATCTTGTCACGTTCCTTCACATCCGCCAAAGAACTCCTGTTGAAACTTGACCAGGAAGCCAAAGAAGTAGGCCTGAAGATCAATCGGACGAAAACAAAAATCATGACGCAAACAAGAAAGAAGACTTCCATTAGGCGAAAAATAATTCTGGACGAATATAATTTAGAGAATATGGATGAATTTATATACTTAGGCTCGAAATTGACAACGAAAGGCAGTGAAACTGATGATGTTAAAAGGAGAATACAGCTCGCTAATAAAACTTTCTACTCCGTTCTGGCCCTACTGAAGACCAGCTGCATACATAGGAAGACGAAGTTCCAAGTCTACAAATCAATAATCAGACCTGTGTTGTGCTACGGATGTGAAACTTGGACTCTTACCCAAGCATCCACATATATGTTGAACGCCTTTGAAAGACGGGTCCTCAGGCGTATAATTGGAGCTAAACAAGAGTGTGGCCAGTGGCGGATAAGGTATAACCACGAGTTGTACGAGGTTTTTGACGAGCCAGAGGTTACTACAATAATCAAACAGCGGAAGCTGCAATGGGCTGGTCACGTGCAACAAATGGACAAGCATCGAGTACCTAAGAAGGTATTCGACGGAAGGGCCGATGGCCGAAGACCAGTGGCTGCTCGGTTTTCGAAATTGGAGGACGCGGCCATTGGACCGAGACAACGAGGCGTCACCTGCGAGAAGCCAAAGCCCGAGAGGGGCTGTAGTGCTACGACGACGACGATAGCACCAACTTTGGCTCAAGTTTGTTTGATGGAGTCGACTTTTTGGTGAACAGTTTCTTTCCTGATGAGATATTTTTGTTTTTATGTGGTGGCTATATAATTTTCTTTTCTTATTTTGTTGAGCTTCACCTACTTGCACGCCGTTTCTCATCTGATCTGTTCCTAATGCGCCATTGCTTGAAGTTGTAGCTTCACTAAAACTCGGTGCTGTCAAGTTGCCGTTATCCACAATCGGTAGAAATGATAACTTCCTTATCGGTCGCTTCATTACAGATGTTCTTGTTCTTATGGTGACTACTCGTACAAGACCATCGGTACCAGGGTGGACCTAAATTACGCGGCCAAGCAGCCATTTTTTGCAGGCAAGTTGTCTTCTCCTATAAGGACTAAGCAACCTGCCCGGAGATTTGGTTGCTCCTTCATCCATTTCGGTCTCTGCTGGAGTCTGGATAGATATTCTAATGACCACTGCTCAATCAATTCCCATCTTTTAAGTAAATTAGGATTCGTATCTAGATGTTCTTGTTGCGGCAGGCTAAGTAACGGAGAACCGATTAAAAAATGTCCAGGCGTCAATACTTCGGGACTTTCAGGATCATTGTTTAGTGGACAAAGCGGACGGCTGTTTAGACAGGCTTCAATCTAACTGTTAGTGTAGTTAGCTCCTCAAACGACCACGTAGTTTCGCCTACTATCCGTTTCATATGATTCTTTGTTGACTTTATCCCGGCCTCCCACAAGCCTCTAAAATGCGGAGACGAAGGTGGGATAAAATGCCATTGAATGTGGGATCAAATGCCACCTCCGTTTGAAATGTTTGTAACCGGATTGCTTCAGTCAAAAACTTGCTGGCCTTAACAAAATTCGTCGCATTATCACTGTATATATTAACAATGGCCCCTCTTCTACTAACGAATCTATTGACTGCTGCAATAAACGCTTTTGTAGTCAAATCACTAACATCTTCAAGATGCCCTGCTTTAGTGCTCAAGCATAGAAAAAACGCTATATAGCCTTTGAAAGTTTTAGCGGTTCGTCCTATAGCTGGTTTAAGCGTAAAAGGTCCTGCATAATCCACGCCCGAGTCTGTAAAAGGGCGTGCGGCAGTAAGATAGATCACCCATGAGCTGTGTTTCACACTTGGCATTAAATCGATGGCAAATGATACAACGATGTAGCCGTCCTGTCACTGCCTTCAATTGGTTTAAGATCCAATATTTTTGTTGAACGAATTCTAATGTTTTAAATGCGCCACCATGGAGCCTTGTCAAATGTGCCTTATCAATCACGAGTGTTGTTAACTCGCTCTTATGGGGCAGAATTATGGGATACTATTGGTCAAACGTTAAACAAGATTGCTTTAATCTCCCTTTTATGCGTATAAGCCCAATCGGGTCTCTTTAGTAAGAGGTTTCTTTTCAGACAATCGTTGTATCTTTGTCTGGAAATGTCGATACTGCGTGATCCTCAGTAATGGTACTAATGCATCGTTCATCTCGCTTACAGCAAGGGACCTTTTTTACGACTGACAGAATCACATCTTGTATTATATATGAAATGATAGCAGAATGCTGTAACTCGTAAAAGCTTCGTTAAAGAAGAATATTTCGCCAGTAATAGTTCCAAGATTGTAGATTCCACCGATGCTACCATAGTTTGTGGTCCGGCAGTTCTTCAGGGTAACACCCGCGTGATGCAATATCCGCGGGATTGATTTCGGAACGTACATGAAACCAACTTTATCAAACGTGATGGTGATATTTTGGTTTTTGCAGCTAATAATCTGATGAAAATTTCTCCGGATTGCGCAATAGTCTTTATGTAAACCGCAGCACTATACGCTTTTTCCGAAGCATCTGAAAATACATGAATTTCACATGCCATGTTGGATCTGCTGTACCCGAACCATCTCGATATTTCTATTTTCTCCAATTTTAACAGATTGTGTTTTATTCTCTTCCAATCATTCAGTATCGCTTGTCGAATTGACTGGTCCCATTCAAAAGTCTTGCATCATTACTATTCCACTTCCTTAGATTGAAGCCCCCTCCGTTTAACAAACGAATAAGTTGATTGCAAGCCGTATACGCTTTTTCGTAGGTATCAGCCTCCGAAACAATGTCATCCTTGTATGCGTCTCGTAGAATAATTTTTGACGCAACAGGAAATTTAGTACCGTCATCGATTGCTAATTGCCGTAGGGTACGAATAGCAAAAAAGCGGAGCTGCCGCAGATCCGTAGGTGCCAGTTGTAAGTTTGTATTCGTTTATTGGCTCCTTTGGTGTATCTCGCCACAGTATACGCAGTAAATCTTGATCCCTGACATCGGCTTTGATCTGCCGATACATTGTCTCAATATCTGCTAGGAAAACTATTTTATATTTCTGTCATCTTAATCGAAGGTCCATCAAGTTGTGCTGCAAATTCAGACCAGTCATCATTATATCATTCAAGCTTTTTACCGAAGCATAAAACATAACTCTCTATTTTGTAGTGGTACTATCATGCTTAAAACTGCATGGTGAGGTAAGTAGTGCTTTGGACTCGCATCTTTCAAAGAGCGAACCAGACGAATGTATTCATGAATGAAATCTCTGTACATCCGTTCCAGCTGACTGTCTGTTTTAAACCTTCTTTTCAGTTAAAATAGTCTGATCCTTGTAGTTCCGTTACTGTAGAAGGATCAGTACGCCATAGCATTCGAACAGTATATCTCCCATCTCCTGAACGACTATAGTTTCTTTTAAAGTGCATTTCGCATTCGATATCTTCCGAAGTCATCACCTTCTCGGGAAATATCTCCTCACTTTCCCAAAATTTCTGTTTGGATAACTCCAAGCGTTGCACAGCCTCTTCAGATATGAATGTTGCTTCTCAGCCTTGGTCTATGAGTGCCCTCAGCTTCATCAAATTCCCGTTCTTATGTTGTGCCTGCACTAGTGCCGTCGGTAATAAAACTTGACCTGATACGATATTAGACTTGGATCCGAAATGGCACATCACCTCGTTTGCCATTGATTTGTCAGCTTTCGAAAATCTTCCTTTGACCGTTTCTACCTGTTTTTACTTGTATTCTTCTGTGTGGAGAAGAGTATGATGTTTTCGCTGACATACCTTGCACTTTGACCAGGACTTGCATTTACTTGCAAAATGCCCTGCCACCAAACAGTTTTCGCTAAGTTTGTTTGTCTTCATAGTGCCTATTCTCTGTTGACTAGTCATTTTTGCCAACTTTTCGCATCGGTATATTTGACATACCGGACACATCGACTACATCATACTATAGCACGCCTTTACACTTTTGATTTGTCTCATACCAGACGTTTTCGCCTTGACTTCCAATGTTTGAAATCTGTTTTCAAGAAACGTAAAAAACTCGTGAATGGTCTGCAGTTCTCGCGAGAATTTCAAAGACTGTTCGTAAAGCCGGTGCGTCTCCTTGTACAATTTTTGGGTAAGCAAGAAAATTAGCATCGTATCCCAACCTTTGGTGTCTTCTTGATAGCCAACAGACATTCGCTAGACATCATGTAATCGCTTTACTCCATACGCAGTTTCTTTACTAATATCCGATTGATGCAATAAAGTCATTAGCTGTGCATTTACAAGTATTCGTTTATTATTGAATCTTCTGTCCTAAATTTCCCAAGCTGCCACGTAATTTTCTGAAGTTACTTGTAGATGTCTAACAAGTTCATAAGGCTCTCCGCTTTGATTCAATTTCAAATAATATAGCTTCTGTGCTTTCTTAATAGACTCGTTATTATGTATAACTTCCATGAAAAGATCACGAAATGCTTTCCATTGCAAATATTCGCCTCCAAACTTGGGCAGTTCTACTTGAGGAAGATTAATAACTTTCGTCTGTGGTACACTCGTATCACTTGAATTTTCGTTCGAACCCATCTCCAAACATTTCACCTGGAGTTTGACCAGTATAGAATGATACTCTTCTTCAGGCTTGTTGAACATATTCTGGTCAAAATAAGAGTCCCGATGTTTTCCCATACCAACAATCTCCATATGGCTCTGCAATATACGGTTCCAGTAATTATCGATTAGTTTAATGGTCTGAGTAAAGTAACCCATATTCTTTTCTAAATTTAATCTATCTAAGACTTTAGCAACCATTCGCTTAAAAGAATTCATCAGCTCTAATTGTTTCATAATTAAACGATGCTGCTCGACTATCAAATTCGATTCACTGTTTCTTCGTAACGCATCTCGCAATGAAGTCTCCAGCTGCTCTCGTACCTCTTCCGTAAGCATCTCTAATGTTTCGAAACACTTATTCGTGAAGTATACATGAGTGGGACTGATTGCACGATATTCTTCAATGGAATCATTCCCATCTACTGCTGCCGACAACAAGATATTCACCTGCTGCAGCCGAGTTTCAAGGTATTTCTTTCGTTTTTCTTTCTAATGAATCCTTTTTTAAATTGCTTTGTATCTTCTGGATCTTCGCAAAGCTGGATTTTTACTGACTCTTTACTGACTCCTCCATGACTGATTGGTTCGCTTGAAGCTCTATCAAAATCAATCACTTCCTTGTATGAACAAACACACACGGCAACAAAAAATACTTTATTTTTTAGACACTCGTTCTACAAATTTTCCGTTCGGTATTGTCTTGTAGACACTGGTTCTACAAGTTCAAAAATATATATATTTTTTTAAATAAATCTTATAGACACTGTTTCTATAAGGTATTTACTAAACACTGATTCTAGTAACACAGGTTCGAAGGACCAAATGTACGACAAAACACTTTATTCTGAACAAGTATATTTTCGAACTGAACTTACTATACTTATAGTAGGGGAGCCCAAGCGGGGATTTTGCGCGTTACTCGAGCGCGTCAGAAATTCATATGAGGAGAAGCCCTGCACCCTGTAATGTACCCTACCAAATATGAGCCCTTATTATAGTGGGGTGCGTTGAGGGCAGCCCGTCAGATTAGTAAAAAAAAAATTGATCCTCAGAAAAACTCGAGCGCGTCAGATTAAGACAAGGTAAGTTAAGTACATCCAGAAAAGAGTATATTTCAATAATCTGACAATTTGAGCGTGACATAAGGAAATGGGCGAGTCACAAAGTTGTAAAAAAAACCTCACCTCAATACTCGAGCGCGCTTGAATTTTTTTTTAATTCGAAGGAAATCCTATCAGGATTACGAAAAACATATAATCTGACGGTTTTCATGGGGCGATGTAGCTAAAACCATCAATAAATGATGAAGCGTATAGATGCTGAGAGCTGTGTATTTCCCCTTCCCCGACTTTCTTCCTTCTCACTCTTTCTCGATCATGATGATATCTCAGCTGATCACAATGGCTTGTTCGTTTTTGTAGATGTGTTTTTAAAACGGGATGTGAATACAACCCAGCTTTTTACAGGCGAGGCAAAAAATGCCTTTATAGATTTTAATGGAATCTGAAACTTTTCAAAAAGCATTTGCAAACTTGGGGTCTGAAGCTTTTGATATTGAAGAATTATCTCTCATCATGGAATCTTTCATCTGCCATTTGTCCGAATTAAAAATTTGCTAATGTCAACAGTGCTAGGATGGAAATATTTAATAAAACATACAAAGTATCTGATACGTCTCAGCCCTTCTCATTAAATGTTCGGACGCTTGTAATTTGCCGCCTTGCCGATCAGAGCTACAGCAACATTTATTGCGAACAAAATACATCGCATGCTTGTGGAGAAATACGCACAAGCGTATTGTTATATATATATATATATATATATATATATATATATATATATATATATATATATATATATATATATATATATATATATATATATATATATATATATATATATATATATATATATATATATATATATATATATATATATATATACATATATGTATGTATATATTGTTTTTATTTCATCCATTAGTAAAAAGAAGAAACGTATTTTTTTTTTCAAATTGTCAGATTAACAATATCCCTCCATATAATTGTCAGATTATCATTTAGGACAACTAAGACATCAAGTTGAACCCTCTGTATAAAAATCTGACGCGCTCGAGTATTTCAACGTCACATGTTTTTTTTTACATTTTCAAAAATCAGTCATGGCTTTTGGTCACGTCCAAATCGTCAGTCATTTAAATAGGATACTTTTTTGAGTTTGACGCTCGAATAACTTTTTTTGTTTTTGTTTTTTTACCCCCTTTTACGGCCATCCCCCACTAGTTAATCGTCAGATTAATATCTATCGGTTATCAGAAAGACAAAGCGCGTATACACTATGAATGTCTGACGCGCTCGAGTATTTCTATGTGACTGTTGTTTTTTACGTTTTTGACAATTTTTACACGCTCTCCCCCTCACTAAAATGGAAAACTTGACATAATTTTTTTTTCATTTTAGAACCTAATCTTCACAATCCAATAGGTCCCCATGACGCTTTAGTAACTGCAAATATAGCATCCCGGGCTCCCCTACTATTACTCATTAACATTCATTTAAATAGATATGATTATCGATGTCACAAAAAACGCATATGCACACGCAGATCAGCAATTACCTTACACAAGACAACATACACACGTGATCGATACTTAATTTGGGTCAAATAATTGGCTCGCGGTGAACTACGCTGATTTTTGCTGTCTATACATTATTGTGCAAGGTAATTGATTTAATGTACGTAGAGTAAGAGTGTGCATATGCTTGTACAACATAGCTTTCATAATAATTGTACATAATCGTACAAATTCTAATTAGAATTTCTCGTAACAACTATAGTCTTTTTACTTAATTCTGTAAACACTTTCGCGAGTGGGTCACATTTTCATTTTTAGTATTTTTTATAGCCTCCTTTGGCTTCAATAACTGCTCAATTTACTTTGGCATGCTTCCGATATGATTATCTAGTAATGGAGAATCAGTTTTGTCCCATTCGTTTTGAACTTTTTCCCAAAGCTCATTAACACTTCCTGAAAGCTCTCTATTTGCCAGCAACCGTTTTTTTTATAACTGACCACAAATTTTCAATAGGATTTAGATCCGGTGATTATGCCGGCTATTTCAACACCGAAGATGAATACCGCGAAGGACGTCCATCCACGTCTCTCATTGCAGATTAAAACGGACTACTGTTAGGCGCCACTCACCGTAAAAGAGAAAAAAAATGCATAGCCTGTATGCAGATGTGACGGCCGGTCATTGCTGTGCAAGCATCGCAAAACAGTCGAAAAAACAACAACAACGAAGCAGTGCAGTTCAAATGGAAACGCTTCGATTGTATGTCATCGACACCTGAGTGCATTTGAACTGCATTGATCGATGCTCGGGCGATGACCGGTCGTTGCTCGATGTAGGTATTGTTACGGGAGATGGCGGCAACGGGATAATATGTGGGAAATAGATCAGCCGGTTGGAAAAAGAAAAGAACGGAATCAGCTGGAAGTGGCATTGGCGTTTGAGCTTTCGACGGGACCGGTGGTTCTGGTGCGTTCAACGTTAGAAGCTGAGTGAGCTGTTAGAAAGGAGTTTTTGTTAGAAAGGAAGACGAAGCTGAATTTTGATGGAGATGAGTACATCGTGCGGCGATATCGAATAAAAAGAGTGTTGAATACGCTGTTACTTGCGGAGGGTGTTACGAATTGTGTTTTGAAGGCGACTGGAGTGACTTCTTAGCTATTTTGTGTATCGCTGATATTAAGTGAAGTCGTGACAACTTTGATGAGAGTGAGACTGGCTCCGAGGACGTGAAGCACTAGCGTCAAATGAAATTAAGGGGAAATTGAATGGAGTGCTGCTGGTGGATTGAATCTTCAGGCGATGTCGATCGAGGCTTTATAATGGTTGCTATTATAAAGTTTGGGGTAATCAAGATGATTTGAAGCTATATGTTTTTTTCCGGAGTGTCGAACGACGGGTTTTTCGTATGGGTGTTCGAACACGTATTAGAAATTTCACGTTTGCCCTCAAATTGTGCTGAGTTATCTTAAAGTTGGGAGAATTATCGGGGCTACAATTTACATCGGATTGATAGTAACGTCGGCCGTTCTATATCGAATGAAGTGGCTGCGGAACATAACGATCGGCATACTAAATGTGTGTGTACCTCTGGTTCCATTTTTATCGTCGCTTATTACGATAATTATCTACTTTCTGTCGAAAAAAAAATACATGGTGCTGTTACGGGATGGGAGGCTGCTGCTGATATAGTCTTTTGAACTTTAAGTTAAGAAGTCAGTAAATATTCAATTACCTATCTTCGCGATGCTACCTGCGCTTTAAGTAATTTGAAATGAGTGAAATAATCGGTGGACTTTTAAATTTTTACAAAAAAAAAAGTATTCAGCGAATCCTTCCCACGGTCGACCTTCGTCCAGGAATCTGGTGAGCTATTTTGTTTATATATATTCTTTTTTTTTCATTACTTTTTTTCTTCGATTTGCTAATTTGAGGTACAATTATTTTATTTATTTCAATACTTCGATAAGATTTTTCTTTTGGAATTTATATATAGTGTTGAATATTGTTAGATTTTTTTGTCTTTTGTTTATTTGTTTTACAATTATTTTATTTATCTCAATACTTCGCTAAGATTTTTATTCTTTTGGAATTTATATATAATGTTGAATATTGTTTGAATTTTTTCTCTTGAACATTTTTTTTTATTTATTTGAATATATGTTTATTATATTGACGAAATTTTCGCCTGTTTTCTTTTGATCAATTTCTTTTATTAAATGCCTAGGTTGATCATGGATTGGCAAATCCATTCAAGTAGGTTCAGTGGAGCCATGTGTGGGTTCCCTGTTTCCTTTCCTGGAGGTTTTTGCCTTATGCTGTGTTTTTTTTTTAATATTTTATACGCGTCACACAGCTAGGGCTTGACCTGCCCCTCAACCTACCCACGACACCGGTGTCTAGCCGGCACATAAACTCACGCGAGGGTAGCAGGTAAGGCTACAATTTCTGTTGTGGCGGCTGTTCACGGCTGTTCCGCAGCATATGGCGCCCAAATATCTTCTGACTTAGGTTTTAGTTTTTACTACATTTTTGTTATTACTCCGAGTTTTTATATATAGCGCCTATAAAGGACTTTAGATTCTCTTAATTTTGACTTGTATTTGATTGATTTTCTTGCTTATTTTTCCGTTTAGTTTTGAATTTTCATCTTTGATCTGGTTTTTTTTACTTGCTCCGAATGAATGATCTGACAGGCTGGGGTGACACTTGTTCTCTGAAGCACTTGGTTGCCTCAGCCATTTTTTTTTCTTTGGCCGTAATTGGCATTCCGTCAAATCATTCAATTTGGATTATATTTATTAAAATTTTTTTTTCCTTTTCGCGTAAATTTCAACTTTTCTCTCTTACTTTGAGAACGGTCGCTACCACAACAGTGGCGCAAATAAAGCTGTTGTGTTTGTCAAGTGTTTATATAAGGAGAATGTACGGTGATTCTGGAACTGGTGGGAGTTGAGCGTCACTCATATCCTCTCGTCTGCGAGTAGCTTAGCATGACTAAGCAAATTGAATTGAGTGGCGCATCTGCACTCTCGTCAGGTTGTTAATATTGGTTTAAGCGTTTATAATTCTTACATGATTGCTTTATTCGGGGTTCATGATTTCATTTATTGGATTTTTGCATGGCTTTGATTGATTTTCGTTTGGTATTGAAGCTGAATTTCATAATTTATAATTATTAAGTTGTTTTCTGACCTGCCTTGGTTTCATTTGTTTCAAGGTGAGGTGTTCTTCTTTTTGAGGCATATATATTTGAATTTCTGTATTTGAATTTATTTAGTTCGATCTTGAGTGAATGCAAGTTTTTTTTTAATTCGGGTTTAGATTCCTTTTTGTTTTAAAGTATATCTCGTTGTTGGTTTTGGAGAATAGCTGCGTTAGATTATTTTAATTTCTGATTTATTACGTACAATGCCACGAGCGACGCGTAAACGTAGGCCAACAAACAACGATTCTGGCTTTGAACGCTTTATTTGAGCATTAGAACGATTATCCATCACTCCACCAGCAGAACAGCACCCTCCGCACAACTTCACGGTGCCGCAGCAAATTATTCCAGGCGCCGTTCCTGGACCATTATCAGCAGCTGACTACTTACATTCGACGGGTTATTTTGATGGAGGCGAGCTGAGTCCGGGAATTCCAGCAATCCCTGTTGAGTTGGACAGGCAAGATATAGCTACCAGCCTTAATTCTAGTAGGTCCGCTGCTGTTATGCCACCGTCAAAGTGGACAATTCGCTTCGATGGCACTTCAACGGGTCTCAACGTTACTCGGTTCTTGTCTAGATTTTTTTTTCCTTTTCGCGTAAATTTCAACTTTTCTCTCTTTCTTTGTGAACGGTCGCTACCACAACATTGGCGCCTATGCAGCTGTTGTGTTTGTCCTGTGTTTATATAGGGAGAATGTAGGGTGATTCTGGATCTGGTAGAAGTTGAGCGTCACTCACATTATCTCGTCTGCGAGTCGCTTAGCATGACTAAGCAATTTGAATTGAGTGGTGCCTCTGCACTCTCGTCAGGTTGTTGGGGTGATTCCGTTGGTGCCTTGCGGAACCCATATCCAGCAATAGTTGTTGATGCCTAAATGGTATCTATTTTGAATTGGGTGTTTCCTTCCCGCGTTTTCTGGATTGATCCACCCGGAGTCATTGTTCATCTGTCCTCCATCCTTTTGTTTTTATTTTTCTTTTCCCAATTTTACACCTTTCTCCCCATCCTCAACTGCCCACTGAAAACTTGGTTTCACTGAACCTATAAAAATTGTTTATTAATACACTCATTAATATTGGTTTTAGCGTTTTTATCCATTATAATTATTACATGATTACTTTATTCGGGGTTCATGATTTCATTTATTGGATTTTTGCATGGCTTTGATTGATTTTCGTTTGGTATTGAAGCTGAGTCTCATAATTTATAATTATTAAGTTGTTTTCTGACCTGCCTTGGTTTCATTTGTTTCAAGGTTAGGTGTTCTTCCATTTGAGGCATATCAATATTTGAATTTCTGTATTTGAATTTATTTAGTTCGATCTTGAGTGAATGCAAGTTTTTTTTTTAATTAGGGTTTAGATTCCTTTTTGTTTTAAAGTATATCTCGTTGTTGGTTTTGGAGAATAACTGCGTTAGATTATTTTAATTTCTGATTTATTACGTACAATGCCACGAGCGACGCGTAAACGTAGGCCAACAAACAACGATTCTGGCTTTGAACGCTTTATTTGAGCATTAGAACGATTATCCATCACTCCACCAGCAGAACAGCATCCCCCGCACAGCTTCACGGTGCCGCAGCAAATTATTCCAGGCGCCGTTCCTGGACCATTATCAGCAGCTGACTACTTTCATTCGACGGGTTATTTTGATGGAGGCGAGGTGAGTCCGGGAATTCTAGCAATCCCTGTTGAGTTGGACAGGCAAGATATAGCTACCAGCCTTAATTCTAGTAGGTCCGCTGCTGTCATGCCACCGTCAAAGTGGACAATTCGCTTCGATGGCACTTCAACGAGTCTCAACGTAACTCGGTTCTTGTCTAAAATCAAGACCATGGTGGCGAGCTATGGGGTTCCGTTGGCCGTACTCGCTTACGACCTACATCTGCTTTCACAAGGTCCAGCAGAAGAGTGGTACTGGCGGTATATGGAGCTCCATCGCTCGGTGACTTGGCCTGACTTGGAACGAGAGCTAAGGGAGCGTTTTGAGGACCGTCGAAGTGACGTTGACATCCGGCGTGAAATCGACGCTCGCATTCAAAAACCGGTCCATTCAAGTGTTCTTCGATGCGATCGAGGCAATGGCACTGCAGCTCAACAATCCATTGTCGGATGTGGACTTGCAGTATATATTGCTACGTTACATGAACCGGCGCCTTCGAGAGCATTTGCATGGGCGCGAATTCCGAACCGCTCACGAGCTGCTGAGGCGGTGTGTTGCGACTGAAAGTGTGTGGTATCCGTCAGGCCAACGAACCGAAGGCACACAAAATCAACGAGTGGTTCACGAGCTGCAGGAACCTGTTAACGACGGTTCGGATTTTTATGTGGACGCAGTCGCACCACCATCTCGCGCAGCTCCAGTCATGCGTCCGTATCGGTAACAGCCTGTGTCGAATTCTCGTCCGGCACAGCCATCCACAGATCGCCGGGTCTGCTGGAATTGCCAAGACTTGGGGCATTCTTATCAAGATTGTCCTGTGCCTCTGACCAGAATATTTTGTTATGGCTGTGGAACCCCTGGTATACTTAAGCCTAAATGTGGACGATGTAACAACTCGGGAAACGTCCGACGAATCGCAACGAGTACGGGGATTCGGAGCGGTCCATTTTCCATTCGACAACAGCGTCTTGAGACCACGGATGTGGCCACCAATGTGGACCTAGAGTTGTGGCGTCACCAATAGGATGGCGAAAATATTCAGAGGCTGCAGTTCAAACTTCAAATACTGCTGACACTGCCACCCAAATACCTTGGTCTGCAAATCTGCCTCTGACCGAGTCCTATAGTACCCCCTCTAGTTGGTCGGCCTCCGGAGATGGTCGAAACCCTTGTCAGACTAGTGATGGGCTCAAAATCGCCAAACAGTTTGAAAAAAACGTTTGGCAACAAAAAACGAACGAACAGGTTTTCCAAATAGCGACAAACAGTTTTTCTAAAACGAAATTTTTTTTCTAAAACGAACAGCATTTCTAAAACGAACCATTTTCTACAACAAATAGTATTTCTAAAACCAATTATTCTACAACGAATAGTTTTTCTAATGCCAATCGTTTTTCTAAAACGAATCGTTTTTTTAAAACGAACTGTTTTTTCAAACGAATCGTTTTTCTCCAACGAATCGTTTTTTTCAAACGAACTGTTTTTTTCAAACGAAACGTTTGCCGTGTTTTTCAAACGAATCGTTTTTTTTTCAAACGAATTGTTTTTTTCAAACGAAACGTTTGTCGTTTTTTTCAAACGAACTGTTTTTTTTTCAAACGAAACGTTTGTCGTTTTTTAAAAACGAACTGTTTTTTTTTCAAACGAAACGTTTGTCGTATTTTTCAAACGAAACGTTTTTCGTTTTTCTCAAACGAATCGTTTTTTTTAAAACGAACTGTTTTTTTTTAAACGAATCGTTTTTCGTTTTTTAAAAACGAACTGTTTTTTTAAAACGAATGGTTTTTCGTTTTTTTCAAACGAACAGTTTTTCGCTTGTTAAAACGAACTGCTTGGCAGTTGAAAACTGTTTAGCTGCGGAAAACAATATTTTCGTACTTGCAAGTATTTTATTTAATATTCAAAAAGTTTTTAGTTCAAAAGGAGCTGAAATCGAACAAAATCGGCCAATTTTGGGTTAGAGTGGTTTGGGACATAACGGGCCAATACCTATTGCTGTGATAAAAAAATTTCGGTTTTGTAGGGGAGTAAGGGGTTTTTTGGCCATAGTTTGGAAAAAACTAGCTTTACGGCGCTTGCCACGATTGAAAGTGTTCGGGGAGTACAATAGTGATATTTTAAGGGCAAACATTTTTTTATAGGGGAATTTCGGCAAAAACGTCAATTTTTTCCAAAAATTTTTTTTTGGTCTAGCATGAATTCAGGGACCAATCTGAGTTGTTTCGGGCAAAATTTCCATACAAGTCTGGGAAGATACGGCAAAATGAAACCCTTCGGAAAAACTAAAAGTAGCACTAAAAGTGCCAAGGAGGATAAGGTTCAGATCCTATTTGGATCACCAGTTGGCGTCTCTGGGTGTGCTGAGGCCCTCCTCGTGACTGGAGGGTGTCTCCAACCCTACCGGGGTTGTAAAATTAACGAAACCACGGGAGGTAAGGTGCCCCTTGGTCTCATGTCCAGCCTTACGGAAGAGGTTGGCCCCTTAGTGGGTACATGTTTAATAAAAGAAAATTTTTTTTTATAATTTCTTAATAAAATTTTCGGCAAACTCCATGCTCCAGTGAGGTGAAGTGGAAATCCGACTGTTTTAGATTAGCCAGAAAAAATCTGGTATCAGAGACTCAATGAAAAGTCATATAGATGACAACAGGATTAGTTGGTCCTATTTTAGTAATTTTTTTACTTTGGAAATTTGAACGAATACAGGAGGTGTTTTCTGCATATAATAAAAAGAAAAACAAAGTAAATTGATTGATTTTGATTGTTTTCCTTTAGATGGCCCGTAGATTGGCGAAAGACTTGCCAAATTAATGACCGACCATTGGAAAGTTACGGCCAAGCTGCACAGACTAATGACTCGGTATTCTTTGAAGGTAATCGTGCACCATCACCATTCTAGCTTCGGAACGTTGTGTCTCGAGGGTGGAGGAGGGCATATTAGTCAATTTCATTACATTACTGCAAATCGTATGCATTGTATGTATACATGTTTATACTTCAAATAGGTATTTAGAACATGTATTTTTTCGTACTCGTACTAGTTATACCTAGTATGTGAAAATCCTAGTACGACCAAACTCTAATTGTCGTACAGCATAAATATTGTTTCTCTCTTTAATACAAACTGTTTATTTCAAACAGTTTTAAAAAAACAGTTGTTTTTGAAAAAAAAAAACAGTTCGTTTTCGTTTTTTGAAAACAACAGAAAGGCCCATCACTATGTCACACACGCTCCTTTAGTTGGTCATCGAATTCTGCTTTCGGGAGATCATGGAGGTACTTTACCTTGCGAAGACTATTGAAACAAGCTAGCGCAGATTCAATTCTGACACCGTATGGAGAAAACCGACCTTTTGCTGAAATCCAGATAAAAGGTCGGAAGCTCATGGGGCTCCTTGACAGTGGAGCTAGCGTGAGTATACTCTAGGCGGGGTCTTTAGACCTGATCAAGGATCTTGGGCTGCAGATGTCATTGCTGCAAACTGACATCCTTACTGCATCGGGTCAAAGAGCTTCCGTTCTAGGATACGTACGTGCGCTGGTGCGATTCAACGACCGCTTGAAGATAGTACGCTTTTTAACTGTTCCATCTTTCACCGGTCGCGTATATCTGGGAAATGATTTCTGGAATACGTTTCGGATTGCGCCAGTGCAAATCTCCGCTGTTGAGGTTTTGCCCGGAACAACCGCTGTTGGTTTTCACCATTTGCTTCCCGAGGACCAGCAACGTTTAGAGCTTGCCAAACAACAGTTTCCATCGTTCCATGTTTTGGGGCTTGGTAAAACTCCTTTGCTAAGTCACCACATTGCGTGGAGCTCATCCGTAAAGTTAGTACGCAAGCCAGGTAAAGTGCGTCTACCTCTCGATGTCCCAAGGTTGAATGAGGTCACCATAAAGGATGCGTATCCATTGCCCTTGATTGAGGGGTTGCTTTCGCGACTTCAGTCCACTAAATTCATAACAAGTCTGAACTTAAAGTATGCTTTTTGGCAAATTCCTTTGGACGCGGAATATAGGGAGAAGACGGCATTTACTGTGCCTGGCAGGCCCCTGTACCATTTCACGGTCATGCCTTTTGGTCTGTGTAACGCACCGCAAACTATGTGCAGACTGATGTATCGGGTTATACCTCATGCGCTGCATGACAAGGTATTTGTCTACCTTGACGAAGACTTACTACTTTCCACAGTCGCACAGCTTACAAGCAGCTTAACTCTCCATCAATGTCGAAAAGAGTAAATTCGTTCAAAGGGAAATCAAATACCTTGGCTATGTGGTCAGTGGCGGTATCCTGAAGACAGACCGCCAGAAAGTGTCTGGCATCGCCTCTTACCCAGTACCAAAAAGTGCGAAAGACGTGAGAAGGTTCATGGGAATGGCAGGTTGGTATAGTCGTTTGGTTCCTAATTTCGCTTCCGTTACAGCACCACTGACAGACTTGTTGAAAGGCAAAAGGACTTTCCAGTGGACTCAAGGAGCGGAAGTGGCTTTCGAAATGTTGTACATGAGGCCACTGAATGTTCCCCCCATTTCCTGATGCTTGGTTACCACCCTATTCAACATAGTTCTGATTACGCTCTTTTGCGAAAATTGAGCGCGTTTGAGGATAGGGAGGTGAAACTAAGCACTCATTGTGATCGACTCCGTCTAATACACGATCGAGTGAAGGAAAAATTAACGCAGGCCTACGCAAAGGGCGCTCAAAGGTATAATTTGCGCAGCCAGTTTAAAACCTTTGTTCCAGGGCAGGAGGTTTTCGTTCGAAATCACGCTCTCAGTAGTGCGGCGGACCGTTTGTTCGTGCTAGGGTTCGTCGTCCACGAGGTCTTGTGGCATATGAGCTTGAGGACGAGAAGGGAAACTTGATGGGTGTCTACCACGCCAAGGATATCCGATAGGGATCATGAGGCATCTGTCTCCCTGCGACTAGTTGTTGCCCGGCATTGAGACGCTTCTCCTGTTTGCCGCCACTTACCGTAAAAGAGAAAAAAATTCATAGCCTGTATGCAGATGTGACGGCCGGTCATTGCTGTGCGAGCATCGCAAAACATTCGAAAAAACAACAACAACGAAGCAGTGCAGTTCAAATGCAACCGCTTTGATTGTGTGTCATCGACACCTGAGTGCATTTGAACTGCATTGATCGATGCTCGGGCGATGACCGGTCGTGGTAGGTATTGTTACGGGAGATGGCGGCAACGGGATAATATGCGGGAGATAGATCAACTGGTTGGAAAAAGAAAAGAACGGAATCAGCTGGAAGTGGCATTGGAGTTCGAGCTTTCGACGGGACCGGTGGTTTTGGTGCTTTCAACGAGTGAGCTGTTAGAAAGAAGTTTTTGTAAGAAAGGAAGACGAAGCTGAATTTTGATGGAGATGAGTACATCGTGCGGTTATATCGAATAAAAAGAGTGTTGAATACGCTGTTACTTGCGGAGGGTGTTACGAATTGTGTTTTGATGGCGACTGGAGTGACTTCTTAGCTATTTTGTGTATCGCTGATATCAAGTGAAGTCATGAAAACTTTGATGAGAGTGATACTGGCTCCGACGACGTGAAGCACTAGCGTCAAATGAAATTAAGGGGAAATTGAATGGAGTGCTGCTGGTGGATTGAATCTTCAGGCGATGTCGATCGAAGCTTTATAATGGTTGCTATTATAAAGTTTGGGGTAATCAAGATGATTTGAAGCTGCATGTTTTTTTTCGGAATGTCGAACGACAGGTTTTTTGTATGGGTGTTCGAACACGTATTAGAAATTTAATGTTTGCCCTCAAATTGTGCTGAGTTATCTTAAAGTTGGGAGAATTATCGGGGTTACAATTTACATCGGATTGATAGTAACGTCGGCCGTTCTATATCGAATGAAGTGGCTGCTGAACATAACGATCGGCATACTAAATGTGTGTGTGTCTCTGGTTCCATTTTTATCGTCGCTTATTACGATAATTATCTACTTTCTGTCGAAAAAAAAATACATGGTGCTGTTACGGGATTGGAGGCTGCTGCTGATATAGGTTTTTGAACTTTAAGCTAAGAAGTCAGTAAATATTCAATTACCTATCTTCGCGATGCTACCTGCGCTTTAAGTAATTTGAAATGAGTGAAATAATCGGTTGACTTTTGAATTTTTACAAAAAAAAAAGTTTCCAGCGGATCCTTCCCACGGTCGACTTGCGTCCAGGTGAAATGGTTGGCTGAAGGGCAGTTTGAATGTATTAACTCGATCGTACAATAACTGCTAATAGTGGCTACTACTACGCCTGACAATATTCAAAGTAATATCGTGGAAGCGAAGTAAAATTTCCTTGTACGAAATTTTTATGTAAAATTCTCGTCTTGGAACAATCTCCTCGTACGAAATTCCTTGTACCAAATTTTTATGTAAAATTCTCGTCTTGGAACAATCTCCTCGTACGAAATTCCTTGTACGAAATTTTTGTGTGGAACTTCTCGTCTTAGAACAATCTCAGCTTCAACGTAGCGAATTTAACCGCCCCTACTAGTGTCGGCTGAGATTTGTTCAAGTAAAAAAATAACGAAGATGTTTTTCTACAAAAGTCTTTTTTTTTGGTCGCCGACCGATCTGGCTTACCGGAAAAGACTGTCCTTTATTGTTAATCATTCCATCTTTTATGTCAATAATAATACAGTTATAATAAATTCAAAATCTGCGCGAATCAAAAATAATTATCTAGTTCCGCAAATTTACCACCGCGTGCAATTAGGGCGCTCTAGTCGCCATCTATGTATATGACATTTCGGCAAGTGTCGAAACGTCAGTTTTGTTTTGAAGTTACACAACACCCTCTCTCTTTGGGGGAAAAAAATTTTTTTTTTGTATAAATAGAAAATTTTTTTTTTTTAATTTTAATTTTTAGGTTCGCACATTACAATTTCATATAATTTGATGCGGTTATTCTATATTTCTTTTCTTGATTTTTTTTCTTTATTTTGACTTAATTTTATCTTATAGTGTACATATTGTTTGATTCTATGACTCAATTAGGATAGTTTACAATATATATATATATATATATATATATATATATATATATATATATATATATATATATATATATATATATATATATATATATATATATATATATATATATATATATATATATATATATATATATATATATATTTTTTTTTTTTTTTTTTTGCTTTGTTTTTTTTTTTCTGTTATTGAATTCATCATAATTGTTACTTAAATATAATTTTGAGTACACACATTTCATTTGTTAATATAACTATATGTATTTTTTTTCGCATATATTTTTTTTCGACATGTATACTTATTTTGTTACTTATTTGGTATTGTTTTACATTAATCTTGTTGTACATATTCAAATACGTTTATCTAGTGATTTTAAATTAATGGTGTATATAATTTTAGCAGATTGTTGTGGTATTTCTTACTTTTTCCATTTATTAATATATTGGTATTAACACCATTTCTTTTTAATATTTCATATGGTCCGTGATATGTACTCTGTAATTTTTTTCTGTTAATATTTCTGACTAAAACTAGATCTCCTACTTTGAAATTTGCTGGATTTATAATACTATGAGTATCTAATCTATTTTTTCTTTTCATTTTTACTTTCTCGACCAATTTTCGAGCCAAACTAATGCTATTTTTGAGTCTAATTTTCAGTTCATTAGCAAAATTGTCTAAATTGTTTATTGGTTCGTTTTCTTCTACAATATCATCGGGCAATTGGGGTAATCTTCCATAGATAAGTTCATATGGAGAATATTGCGTGTCTATATGTGGGGTAGTATTATACGCGAAAGTATAGTACGGTATCCATTTGTCCCATTCATAATCATTAGCAAAATTAAGCAAAAATTCGTTTAGCACTCTGTGGTTACGCTCCACAGTGCCGAGTGTTTCGTGATGATATGGTGCTGAGAAAATTTGTTGAATTTTTAATAAATTACAAATGTTTTCCATAAGCTCATTAACGAATTCAGTTCCATTGTCTGATTTCAATATTTTGAAAATATCGTGTTTTAATATTAATTGTTCTACTAATGTTTTGGCAATGGTTTTAGCGTCTTTTGTTTCTATTGGGTAGGCAATAACGTATTTAGATAATTCGCATTGCATTGTAAGGATATATCTATAACCGTTGGATATTCTTAGTGGTCCTACTGTATCTATAGCAATTGTTTCAAATGTATTTTTCGGTGTGTCAGTTATTGTTTGCTTTTCTTTTATATGTTTTGTTTGTTTATTTTTCGTACAAATTTCACAGTTTTTAATAAATGTTTTTATCATCTTGTTCATATCTTTCCATATAAATTTTTGTTTTAATTTAAGTAATGTCTTTCTTACACCCAGGTGTCCTCCTGTCGGTGTTGTGTGGTAATTATTTATTAGTTTGAATTGTATTATTTTATCAGTTATTCGTTTTGGTGGTTTGTATAATATTATTTTTAGGGGCTCTTTATTATTTGTTAGGATACTATTCTGTAGCCGATTGAATTTGTTTTTAAATTCTTCTTTATTTACCATGTTATATATCTCATCTCCTTCTTCTATGCATATTTTCGTAAGATGTCTTCTAGTTGCTTGTGATGTCAGTTTCTCCAATGGTGGAACTAATTCCGATGGATTTTCGCTGCATCGAACTAAGATCTGATTGTCTTCAAACGTAATTTTTGGAATGCTCCCTATTTCGAATTTTAATTTTGCTAGATTTTTTACATCAGCTGGGGAATCGCTGTCCCATATGTAGATTTCGTTAGCCAATAGATTATGTTTTAGTTTGCTTACTTTTCTTGTTTGCACTTTTTTAGTGTTTTCTAAGTTTTTTACCATATTTCTCGTAAGGGGTAATACTTTCATTTCTTCGGTAATATTTCTCTGCTTTGGTATCATGTCTTTTAACGTATCTGAATTTAATTTGATGCGTGATAATGCATCGGCATTAACATTCATTTTGCCCTTTCGATATATTATATCGAAGTCGTAATCGCATAAATCTAGTCTTATGCGTGTCATCTTTGATGGTGGGTTTTTATGTGTAAACAATGATATAAGTGGTCTGTTAGATAAGGTCTAAAAAAATTTATCGCCCAATGGATTGCTAATAATTCTTTTTCGATGATTGGTTTGTTTATTTCATGTTTCACTAGGGTTCTACTTGCGTAGGAAATTGGTAAGTCATGTCCTATTTCGCCTTGTGAGAGTACTGCGCCTACTGCATAGTCTGATGCATCGGTTGTGACAATAAATGGTTTATTGAAATCTGGGTACTGTAATATTGGTGCATTCATCAGTTTATTCTTCAGTTTTTCAAATGTTGATTGACACTTTTCTGTCCATAAGAATTTCGTATTCTTTTTTAATAAATCGTTCAGGCATTTGGTGGTTTTGGCGAAGTCTGGGATAAATCGGCGGTAGTAATTCGCGAATGCGACGAATCTTCGGACTTCGTCTGCGTTTAACCCTCCGAGAACACAGGGGGTCAAATTGACCCCAGAGACCTTTTTGACCAATCGCAGCGCTTAGGCCTGCGGGAAAAGGGGGGTTCTGTAGGTTCCTTAGTGTATTTCTGTGCCTTGGCTTTTAGTTTGAACCGTTCTCATACAGTCCCATGTCGTCAGTCGTCGTTGAGAAGCCTTTGAAGCAGATCAAGGGGTCAAATAGACCCCATGTGTACTCGACGTCAATTTTGAGGAAAAATTCGATATTTTTTTTACTTTATAAATCGATAGATTAATTTAAAATAGCCAAAAAATAATTGTTTTTAATATGTACCAAATTTTTTCCAGCTTGTAAAAACTGTTTTTAAAAAACCGATTTTTCCTTTCGAAGCTAGATATATTTAGTTTTTGTGACAAATATCGATATTTCGAGGGTAATCTGCCCTCTTCTTCTTCAGTGTCTATCGGTCTATCGATAGACATTGACACTGACGCTACCAAAAATAAATCTGTCATTGCTGTCTTGGAAGAAGTTGTGGCTCACCTCGTCGAGCCATATTTACGAGAAATATTAAATAATACCATTCTACGTGTAGACATTCGAAAAGGGATCGAGAAGATTTTAGGCATAAATATCCCAAATGTTCCTTCAGAACGCCCGAAACTCAATAAAAGAGCAAGATTTTTTTTGTTCTCTCGAAAACAGAGCCACAAAACAAAAGATGTGTGCGCATCTTGCGATCGACCGATGTGCGACGAGCATCGGGCATTTTTATGTAATGATTGTGTTGGATATGAATAATTTTTCAATTTCTTCTTTATTTTGTCAATATTTGTATATATTTTAATGAATAAAAAATAGTTTTATCTATTCAAAAATGAAAAAAATCATTATTTTTCATACCCTCAAAATTACTACTACCAATATGCGCAACGAATATCTTTTTTGCAACCCTTTGTATAGGGATGATTTTTGTATTATTCTAACCATATAAATTTTAAGCTCAAAATATTAAAAATCAATAAATTTATTAATTTTTTTTTTAAATATGCATATATAAAAAACCTTCAAAATCGCCACCGTAAATATGCAAAATAAATACTTTTTTTTAAAGGTTTAATAAACATCTAATTTTTTTATGATTTGGTCATATCTTGAGAGTATCTGTTTAAATTTTTAGCCAAAAATATTGAAAATTAAAAAAAATAACGATTTTTTAGTAAAAAACCTGATTTTCGGCAAAACTGTTTTTCGCGAATTTTTTTTAGGTATGTTAAGGACATTTAAGGCACGTCATATGCATAAGAACTACTAGAAAAGGTCTCAAACTATTCTTACAAATTTTTTCAAATTAAAATCTTCAGTGGCGGCGATTCTATAGACGTTCAAAAGTGCTTGGGGTCAATTTGACCCCAAGTGTTCTCCATGATCGAAAAAATAGGTGTGTACTCGGAGGGTTAAAGGTACAGGATAGTTTTTAATTGTATTAAATTTTGTAGGGTCTGTACGGACTCCGTCCTTTGTGATTAAGTGTCCCAAATACACTACTTCACTTCTTAAAAAGTTGCATTTTTCAGGATTGAGTTTGAGGTTGTATTTTTCTAGCCTATCAAATATTTTTATTAGATTGCTATTATGGTGTGCAAGGCTGCACCCAAAGACAATTATGTCATCAACATATAAAAAGGCTGCTGAGTCTAGACCACTCAGAGCTATTGTTAGCATGCGTTGGAAGCTATTGGATGAAGTAGTTAGACCGAAAGGTAATCGTCTGAATTGATAATGTCCTTTGTTTGTCGAAAAGGCTGTTAATGGTCTTGATTCTTTTGTCAGTTCGATTTGGTGAAAGGAACTTGTCATGTCAAGAGTGGAGAAGTATTTCGCTCTCCCTAGCCTGTCTAAGACATCTTCTAATCTTGTTAATGGAATCTTATCATTAACAATTTTTTTTGTTCAGTGCTCTGAAATCCACTACAAGTCTCCATTTTGTTAGGCCTGACTCACTTTTCTTTGGTGTCAAAAGTAATGGTGAGTTGTATGGGCTCGTGGAGTTTTCGATAATGTTATCATTTAGTAATTGATTTACTTGTTTATTTATTTCATCAATGTATGTATGGGGCAATCTATAGTTTTTGATATATGTTGGAGTGTTATCTGTGACGTGCATTTCTTGTTTATAAAAATTATTTGCTGTAAGAGGGTCGTGTTCTAGTTGAAAGATATGCTGATAATGTTGAATTATTTCTAGTATCGATTTTTTGTCCTCTGAGTTCAAGTGGGTTATGTTTATATGGTTTAGTAATTCTTTAAATCTCTGCTTATTTCTGATGTCTTTATTCACTGAAGAATTGTTTTTATGTGCTTTGTATCTAGCTAATGGTTCTGTTTCTATTTTAAAGTTTTTAATTACAATGTCCTCTTCGTTAGTGTTAAGTAGTTTTATATGTTTAATGCCTTCTGCTGGTATTATTGTACTACCTATGTAGACTCCCGGTGTGATTTCTTTATTAACTATCACACTGTCTTCTTCAATGTTTAAGTCAACTGGACAAATAAATTCACATCGTGCGGGTATCGTTAATTTATATATTTTAGAATCTGTACTGATTGGTATAATCTTCACCGTCGATATTAATTGTTAACGTATATGATTCATAATCAATTTTTGCCAGTTTCTGTACCAGGAAATCTCTTCCTAGTATTCCATCTGTATGGATAGGGAAATCAGGTTCCACTATTTGGAAAGGGTAGACTATGGGTTTTTCACCAATGTTTAAGTCTAGATTGGCAATACCTATTGAGTATATTTCCTGGTCTGTTATGCCAGAGAATTTGCATCGTTTGTCTTTGTCTATGTTTTCATCTTCTGAAATTGCATTTATCTTGCAGATTGATATATCTGCTCCTGTATCTATTAATAGTTTCAAATATTTTCTACAATATAGAGTAATGTAATTCTTCAATTGTGTATTTAATAAGTATATCTTTTCTATCTGGATCCCGGGGTCAACTTTTATTGCTCGTTGTTGCTGGCCTCCGGGCCGATGGCGTTTCCCTGTATTATGTTTACTCTGTGTTGCCTGTTATTTTCGTAATTCCTATTTGTTCCCCTGTTGTTCCTATTATTTATGTTAGAGGAGTGATATGTGTTTCTGTGCCTTTGATTGGTTACTTCCTCATATCTGGGGTTGTAATTATTTCTATAATTACTTCTGTGATTGTTGTTTTGGTTTGTTGTATTATTTCTGGTATTATAATTGCTTCTATTGGTCCTGTTATTACCTCTGTTATTATTAACATAGTTTTGGCTATAGTTATTATTCCTATAAGTGTTATTATAATTATTTGATTTATTTCTATTATTATTCAATTGCTGATTTGTATTATTTCGTCTATTCACGTACATAACGTTTTCTGTTATATTGTTACTTGATTCAAACTCGGTTGCTATCTGAATTGCTTCGATAAATGTTTTGGGTTGAGCCACAAAAATAGTCGGTTTAAGGGGTTCACTTAACCCATTTTTGAAAATAGTTAATGCGTAGGAGTCATTTGACTTCTGTATTGCGCTTTTTTCTGCGGGAGATGGGTTCTGACCCAAGCTACTAATCTGAATTTCGCTTAGTTCATTAATGAGCTCAGATAGTTTTTCGCCGAACTTTTCAACCGTTCTGCGTTGACTTAATTGCGCTAACTGAGTATGAAGTTGCTGTGGACTTTTTTTGTTTTTAAATCTATTTCTGAGAATTTTTTCTAATTCTTCATATGTTTTTATGTCTAATGTTAAGATCTGAGTTTTAACTGCTGTTCCTAACTTCACATTTCTTGTAAAATTCAGCAAATTGTTTTTGCCATCTTCATTAAGACTGTCGTTGATTAGACTAACTATTGTTAGAAATGCTTCTAGTTCTTTGGGGTTTCCCGTAAAAGTTGGAATGGATTTTAACGCTAATTCAATATTGAAATTACTCATCTTGCTATCTACTGAACTTTCTAATTTTTCTAATAGTAGTTCTTTTGCCTCTTTATATTTTCCTATCAATGTTTCTAGTAACTCTTGACTACTATCTATGCTAATTGCTTCTTTTTGTATTTCCTCTACAGTATTTAATTTTTCAACAATGTATTCTCTTTTATATATTCTGTTTGGGGTTTTTTTTTAGATTTGTTATTATTTTCGTTATTAGACAAATATTTTCTTCCATTTATAGAGAATTTATCCTGGACCATATGATATCTTACTGTTTCTTATTTTCAATCTAGAAATTGTACATATTAAAATTGCAATTTGTGATAATTATAATAATTGTACACATTTGAATTTTATTTTCAATTTTGCAATTAAATTCTACTACTGACTCATAGGTGGCGCTTGTGATGCCAAATGCAGCAAAGTGAAAATGTCATAAATAGAGTGAACTTAGGCCTTTTACCTTTATGTCACTAGTTGTCAAGAAAAGAAACGTTGTTTTGGTTAGCTTTGTTTTTCATTTATATTTTATAATTTCATTTTAATACATTTATTCATTGAAATTCATTCTTGTTTTAATTTTAGTGTACGTTTGATCTTATTTTTGCTTCATTTGTGCACGTAACTCTTTAATTTCTTTATAGAGCCGTTGCTGCTCCTCCCATGGTGGAGGATGTTCGTCATCTTTTGCTATTCGTAATAATGCAGCTATGCGTTTTCTGATGAAAACCTGTCGTCCGCCGCGTTGTTTTTTTCTTTGTGTCTACTTTGTGTCTTCTAATTTTTGTGCTGCTAGGATCGCCGGATGAATTCGAGGCTGCGGTCCACCTTCCTTTGGTAAATTTTTCGAGGCTGGCAAGGTCGCCATGAAATGGTTGGCTGAAGGGCAGTTTGAATGTATTAACTCGATCGTACAATAACTGCTAATAGTGGCTACTACTACGCCTGACAATATTCAAAGTAATATCGTGGAAGCGAAGTAAAATTTCCTTGTACGAAATTTTTATGTAAAATTCTCGTCTTGGAACAATCTCCTCGTACGAAATTCCTTGTACGATATTTTTATGTAAAATTTTCGTCTTGGAACAATCTCCTCGTACGAAATTCCTTGTACGAAATTTTTGTGTGAAACTTCTCGTCTTAGAACAATCTCAGCTTCAACGTAGCGAATTTAACCGCCCCTACTAGTGTCGGCTGAGATTTGATCAAGTAAAAAAATTACGACGATGTTTTTCTACAAAAGTCTTTTTTTTGGTCACCGACCGATCTGGCTTACCGGAAAAGACTGTCCTTTATTGTTAATCATTCCATCTTTTATGTCAATAATAATACAGTTATAATAATTTCAAAATCTGCGCGAATCAAAAATAATTATCTAGTTCCGAGACTTTACCACCGCGTGCAATTAGGGCGCTCTAGTCGCCATCTATGTATATGACATTTCGGCAAGTGTCGAAACGTCAGTTTTGTTTTGAAGTTACACAACACAGGAATCCGGTGAGCTATTATGTTTATATAGATTCTTTTTTTTTTTCTTTAAGTACTTTTTTTTCCTCCATTTGTTAATTTGAAGTACAATTATTTTATTTATTTCAATACTTCGTTTAGATTTTTCTTTTGGTATTTATATATAGTGTTGAATATTGTGTTAGAATTTTTTTTCTTGAATATTTTGTTTATTTGTTTTACAATTATTTTATTTATTTCAATACTTCGTTTAGATTTTTTTCTTTTGGAATTTATATATAATGTTGAATATGTTTGAATCTTTTCTCTTAAATATTTTTTTTTATTTGTTAATATATATATATTCATTATATTGACGAAATTTTTGCGTTTTCTTTTGATCAATTTCTTTGACGAAATGGCTAGGTTGATCATGGATTGGTAAATCCATTCAAATAGGTTCAGTTGAGCCATGTGTGGATTCCCTTTTTCCTTTCCTGTAGGTTTTTGTCTTATGCTGTGCATATTTTTTATTATTTTATACGCGTCACACAGCTAGGGCTGGATCTGCCCCTCAATCTACCCAAGACACCGATGTCTAGCCGGCACATAAAGTCACGCGAGGGTAGCAGGTCAGGCTACAATTTCTGTTGTGGTGGCGGCTGTTCAGAGCTGTTCCACAACGAATGGCGCCCAAATATCTTCTGGCTTAGGTTTTAGTTTTTATTACTGTTGCGAACGATAGCTATATTTGAATTATTCTATTTCCCGCCTGGGACCTTGTCCATGCTAAGAACATTTTATACTAGTAGGCTCTGAACGAGCTGCCATTTTTGTGAAAAATAAAAGAAGTTTAGTAGTCAGTTAATTGCTTTTGTGAAAACATTGGCTCGTCTAAGAGAGACGATAATTAGAAAATAAATTCGGTTTTGTTTTTAAATCCATCGTAGTTTCGGGTATCGAATTCAACATTAGTGGCGACCGTGACGACCCGGCAACGATGGATCGTCTAAAAAAAATCGTTCTGTGCTCAGAGGAGCATTCACAAAAACAGTTGGCGATTTGGAAACCTTGCTGCAGAGTCAGCAACCGGATAAGGGGAAGCTTTTTGCGGTCTGGGAAGTAACTGAAAGAAGATATGAAAAATTGCTTGACGGCAACCAACAGCTCTACGAGGCGCTTTTGGACGAGGCCACCGAAGAGGAGTTGCAGGCAGAACTGAATAGCTGTCTCTCGTATGATACGAGATACTTTGAAGTAAAAGGACAAATTCAAGGTCGTCAGACGGACGCACACAGTGCCGCGGAGTCGGCATGTGAAGATGATGGTGCAAGTCAGGCATCGAGTACTGTTAGACGGCGGAAATATAAGCTGCCCACCATTGAATTGAAACGTTTTGGTGGCGATGTGAAAGATTGGCTGCCATTTTGGAGCCAATTTGCCAAAATTGACGCTGATCCTGAAATTGACGATTGTGACAAGGTACATTATCTACTACAAGCGACGATCATTGAAAGTAGAGCTCGACGGCTGGTTGAGAGTTTTCCCGCGACTGGTGAAAATTATCCTAAAATTGTGGAGAGTTTGAAGGCTCGTTTCGGTCGCGAAGATCTTCAGATAGAGGTTTATGTACGTGAATTATTAAAAATTATTCTACAGAATTCAGTGACAAAAACCAATTTTGATTTAATTTCGTTGTACGACAAGTTGGAGGCGCATATGCGAGCTCTTGACACGTTAGGTGTTACCGCGGACAAATGTGCAGCATTGATTGAATCCTGCATCCCAAGTCAACTACTGCGTGTGTGGCAGCGATCTGTCGATTTTACAAAATCAGATGTTGATAATTCCGCGCCAATGGAACATCGGCTGTTGAGCTTGATGGCGTTTATCAAGCGGGAAGTAGACAACGAGCAACATCTTGCTTTAGCCTCGGATACGTTCCAAAATAATCCGCCGAAAGAGCGGAATATTAAACCCTATAGGAGGGAAATTGTTACGAGAACAGCAGCTGATTTGGTGAATTATCAATCTCAGCAATGTATATTTTGTAGTGGTAGCCATCTCACGGCAGATTGCAGGAAAACAGATATTTGGACGTTACAACATAAAAGAAGAAAGCTGGCCAATCAGGAAGCTTGTTTTCGATGCTGTCAAGTTGGGCATCGTGCAAATATATGCAAACTTGATTTGAAATGTTTGAGATGTCACCAAGCGCATTGTAGATCAATGTGCACAACATCGTCGAATACCATCGCCGAAACGTTGCAAAGTGCGCAAAGTCAAGCACTTTCGTTGCAAGCAAATACTCAAGTGTTTTTGCAAACCCTACAGATAAGGTTAAAAGGTGTCAAGTCAGACCAGATTGTTCGAACTTTGATTGATACGGGATCCCAGAGATCCTATGTTTTGAGTGATGTTATCACAGCCCTTGGATTGAAATCGAAGAGAAGAGAAAAACTTATACATTTTCTCTTTGGTGGTATGAACTCTGCTGAGCAGTGGAATAATGTGTACGATTTAAATGCTGTTTATGGGAATTCACTGCATAAGTTTGAAGCTTTGGAGCAGTCCACAATATGCAGCGACATTCGATTGGCGAAGAATGGACCCTGGGAAGAAGAGATTGAGGAGCTGGGTATTACCCTCAGTGACAGCAATAATTCAGGACCAGTGGAGCTTCTGTTTGGAGCTGATATCGCAGGGAAGTTATATACAGGCAAGAGATTTGTTCTGAATTGTGGCTTAGTGGCTATGGAAACAATATTTGGATGGTCGTTGATGGGTAAAGTGAGGTATCCGGATGATCCGGAGGTATGCAATGTGACGATGAGCGTGTGTTCTCTTTTGGATAAAGATGCTACCATCACTCATTTATGGGAACTAGATGTCTTGGGCATAACTGATCCACATGAAAAGAAGACGGCAGAGCAAAGAGCTCTTGATGCTTTGGACTTTTTTAAACAAACAGTTACCATTGACCACGACAACAGATATGTAGTTAGATTGCCTTGGATAAAAGGTCATCCACCTCTACCAAGTAACTATGAGATAGCGAAAAAGAGGTTGGAGAGCACTATTGACAAGTTGCGAAGAAATAACTTGTTAAATAGCTATGATGAAGTTTTCCAAGAAAGGGAAAGAAGTGGAATTATTGAGCAGATCACAGTGGATCATGATCATTCAAATGCACACTATCTTCCGCATAGACCAGTTATAAAAGAGAACAGTACAACAAGAATTCGTCCTGTGTTCGATGCTTCCGCCAGAGAGAAGAAAAAACCTGCGTTGAATGATTGTTTGGAGAAGGGAATGAATCTTATCGAATTGATTCCTGTCATTTTGTTGCGATTTAGAAAATTCAGAATCAGAGTAGTTTCAGATATACGCAAAGCGTTTCTGCAGATTGGTGTCCATGAAAAGGATAGAGATTTTTTGAGATTCTTGTGGATAGACAAGAACGGTGCAACTAAAATTTACCGACATCGTCGCGTAGTATTCGGAGTTAATTGTAGTCCCTTTTTACTTGGCGCAACAATTAATTATCATTTGGAGAAATGTGCAGGTGTTAACTTTGACGAAACTATTTTGAGGCTTCGTAGTAGTTTCTATGTAGATAACTGCGTTACAAGTTTGCCAGATGAGTCTTCACTACATCTTTTTAAAAAGGAATCTATAAAAATACTGTCTACTGCTGCATTTGAATTGCGAGGGTGGGAGTCTACACAACTTAGTGGAAAGGGAGGCGTGTGCATTCCTGTACTAGGTCTTATGTGGGATTCGAGACGAGACACATTGTTCTTGAATCGAAATAATCTAAATGACATTGTTAAACAAGCGGATGGTGTCATGTCGAAACGGACAATTCTTTCGGCAGCTCAACGTGTTTTTGATCCTATTGGCTTTACTTGCCCGGTATCGTTGCAGCCGAAATTGTTATTGCAGCGCCTTTGGAAATGTGGTTTAAAGTGGGATGAGCCTGTTGATGACGAGATTGCACTTTTGTTTCGAAAATGGCTTGAAGGGTTGCGGTACCTGTTCGACATCGAAATACCCAGGTGGTTGGACATCGATATGGATAAAACGGAATACAGTTTTCATGTATTCTGTGATGCGAGCTCGGCTGCATATGCTGCAGTAATATTTCTTCGAAGCATTAAGGATGGTAACGTGTCAGTACGATTGATTGCAGCTAAAGCAAGAGTTGCACCAGTGAAATCAATCACGATACCTCGTTTGTAGTTACTGGCTGCTACGATTGGAGCTAGACTTTTTGCAGTGGTTAAAGAATGTTTTACCAGTAAACAAATAGAGTGCTATTTCTGGTCAGACTCCTCTACAGTCCTGGCATGGATTCGACGTGAAGAACCTTGGGCAGTATTCGTTGGAAATCGAGTTAAAGAGATTAGGACACTTACGGCAGTTGAGGCTTGGCATCACGTTCCGGGGACACAAAATCCAGCAGATCTGGCATCACGTGGGTGCTCTGGAATCACTTTTTTGAATAGTAGATGGTGGGAGGGACCGCAATGGCTGTATGATCCTCCTGCTTTATGGCCTGCAGAGGTTTGCGAGCACAATGAAACGGAAATAGACGGAGAAAGACGAAAGTGTTTTGTCATGATATCGGTATTGAGTGAATTGGATTGGAGTTTAGGCCGCATTACAGAAGTAATACGTGGCAGAGATGGTGTGATTCGACTTGTGCGATTAGATATAGAAAAGGGATCAATCGTGCGACCTTTGCAGCGTATTTATCCTTTAGAGTGTAACCCAGCATCTGAAGAACAAATTAGTACCGAAGATTTGAGGAATGATGACAAACAGGAAGTCAACGATATAGAGGAGGAACTGGTAGCCCCGATATTGATGTCTAGACGCGATCGAACGATAAAGCAGCCAGCAAAATTGATTGATTTTGTACCTAAATGAAAACTTTGTAAAAGTTCTCAGGTGGGAGAATGTTGCGAACGATAGCTATATTTGAATTATTCTATTTCCCGCCTGGGACCTTGTCCATGCTAAGAACATTTTATACTAGTAGGCTCTGAACGAGCTGCCATTTTTGTGAAAAATAAAAGAAGTTTAGTAGTCAGTTAATTGCTGTTGTGAAAACATTGGCTCGTCTAAGAGAGACGATAATTAGAAAATAAATTCGGTTTTGTTTTTAAATCCATCGTAGTTTCGGTATCGAATTCAACAATTTTTTATATAATCCAAAAATCCAATAAATGAAATCATGAACCCCGAATAAAGTAATCATGTACTAGTTATAATGGATAAAAACGCTAAAACCAATATTAATGAGCGTATTAATAAACAATTTTTATAGGTTCAGTGAAACCAAGTTTTCAGTGGGCAGTTAAGTGTAATAATTGCTCAATTATTATAAATGAAAAAACTTTACTTTGGTTGCCGAATATGAATGCGTTCTTTATTATAATATTTTCGACCTTTTGACATTGGTTGTTGATGCTCAACTGCCACTACCACTCTACGTTGATAAATACATTAATTGGTGCGTTCACACTAATGCCTAGAATTAGCAGTGACATCTGCTGGCTAACACTATTATTACACGCTTTTTTGTTTTAAAAGAGATTTACTTGACATTTTCATGTTTGATTACATATCCTCAAATAATTGGACAGCAATGGTTGTTACATTAATTACATCCAACCATATCTTTGAGGTGGCCGACTGATCCGACCACTACGAGTTCTCCTAACATCTGGTTCGTTTACAATCACCGGTTCAGGTGTTTCCTGATCACTTACCGACTCTGTTTCTGAATCAGAACTACCAGTGGTTTGATATTCGTCTGATGATGCATTACTTTCGTTCAATTCTGGTAGAAACTGTTCATCCACATTTCAAATAATTATTTCATTGCCATCGTTAACACCATCTTGTATGTTGCGCCCAAGTGGCGTTACAATTTCAATTGGTTTCAATTTATCAGGAGTCGCTACATTACATCTAACATTTTCTTCAAATAACACCTCTCCCCCATTCACCTCGTTGTTCTTAGTCTTGGCAATGAACCGTCGGTTTCGTCTAAAATAATTCTCAAAATTATCCCTGATAATATACGATCGATTATTAGCATTACCCACAATAGTTCCATAGTTCCACTCGCTTCCATTTTTCTTAAAAATAACGAGATCACCCAAATTTAATACTGGCAGTGCTTTTGCATTCCGGTCATGATAATACTTTTGCTTTTCTCGCTTTTCTTTAATTTTATTTTTAACCGTTTCTTCACTTAAGTTGTTTCGATACAACAATGAATCCGAAATTGGCATTTTCGTCTTGACCACCCGACCAAAAAACAGCTGAACTGGTGTCAATTGCATACTTGCCACTGGGGTTGTGTTATATTCCAAAATTCGATACTGATACCCTTCCGTGTCTCTCTCTTCAACACAACGTTTCAAAATATTTTTAGCAATCGCAACACCCTTCTCGGCTAATCCATTGCTTTGTGGGTACCGAGGGCTTGAAAATTTCATGATAATATTATAATCGTTTGCGAATTCTGCAAATTCTCGTGAGTTAAATGGTACGTTATCCGATTTAATTACCGTTGTGTATCCCAGTTTGTCAAAACTAACCTTCAACTTTGAGATAATATGACGCGCTGTTTTGTCTTTTAAATGTTCCAACAATTATATAACCCGAATACGCATCAATTACAGACAAGAAGTCCCGTCCCGTATACTCAAACAAATCCATTGACACTATATGAAACGGATACTTCGGTAGCTCTTCTTGAACCAGCTCTTCTTTTTGATTGTTACGCGTGAACTTTTCACAAATGACACAAGATGTAACAATTTCTTTTATCTGACCGTTCATGTTCGGCCAGTAATAATGCATTTTTGCACGTGCTAGTGTTTTTTCGATACCCAAATGTGGTGCATGCAACCACTTACTAAGTTTTCCTTGTAATTCTTTTGGAATTACTAGTCGATGATCACGAAATAACAAGCCATTCTCAAAATGAAGTTCATTTTTGAATTTATGGAAGACCCGGCTCAGATCATCCAATAGATGGTAATTTGGCCAACCCTTCTCAACATATCGGCAAATTCGCAAAAAAATTTCATCACGTTCAATGATTGAACGATACAAATCATAATTTCGTTCCGATAAACACGCTGATTTAGTTACTGTATGTATTATCCCCGTTAAATCCGTGTCTTCATGACATTCTGATAATTGATCCCGTGAAAGGCAGTCAGCTACGAGCATTTCTTTGCCCGGTTTATAAACAACAGTCATCTTTGAATATTTCAAAAGTGACATGAGCATTCGCTGAAGCCGCATTGTCACATCATCAATATCCCGCTTGACTAGGGTTTCCAAGGGTTTATGATCACTTTCCACCGTAAATTGACGCCCATACAAAAAATAGTGAAATCGCTGACATGCGAAAACAATTGCCAACAACTCCTTTTCGATCTGAGCCCACTTTTGTTCACTTTTGCTTAATGTGCGAGACGCATATGCTACTGGGTGTCCGTTCTGAACGATTACGCAACCCAATCCATCCTTGGAAGCATCCGTTTGCACAATGACTGGCAAACTTCGGATCATAAATCGCCAGCACCGGTTCTGATGTTACGACATTACGCAATTCCCCGAATTCCCGATCATGCTTTTCCGTCCATTCGAATTTTACATCGTTTCGCGTGAGATCACGCAAATGCGCCGATTGCTTTGACAAATTCGGAATAAATTTCGCTAAATATTTCAAAATGCCCAAAAATCTTGACACGGCTGCTTTATCCTCCGGCCTTTTCATCTTTAAAATCGCGTCCCGATACTTTAAATTTGCCTTAAATTTGCCATCAAATAAAATATGACCCATAAACTTAACTTCGTATTTACGATACTGAATTTTATCCGGGTTAAATTTAATATTGTATTTACGCGCTCTTTCCATTACTTTCTCCATTATCCGATCGTGTTCTTCTTCCGTTTCCGCACAAATAGCAACATCATCGAAATAAATTATCACTCCCTCAATGTCTCCTAACATTTTGAACATTTCTCGTTGAAACAATTCCGGTACAAAATTAAGCCCAAATGGCACACGATTAAATTTATATCGACCAAACGGAGTCATAAATGTTGTTAGATCAGAGCTTACATCGTCCAACTCCATTTGCTAATAGCCACTTTTCAAATCTAAAACCGAAAAAACCCGCTTATTTGCCAACCCAGACGTTAAATCATCGATTGTTGGAATCAAAAAATGTTCACGCTTGATGCATTCATTGAGTGGTTTTGGATCTAAACAAATACGAAGTTCATTCGAGTTAGGCTTTTCTACTATTTGCAAATTATTAACCCAATCCGTTGGGTAATCGACAGGTGAAATGATTTCATCCTGTACCATCTTTTCCATTCCTATAATGAAGGACTGACTTTGAGTTTTCCTTCTTTTTTATCGCAAATTTCCCCGGAAATTTACCCAAACCTTCAAAAACGTCACGATTGCTTTTTAAAAATTCCTCCCGTGTTTGTGACAAACATACAACAGAGCTTACATCTGTTCGTTTAACTAATCCAAATCGTTCGCTTGATTCAAGACCCAATATCGGTTCACACACATCATCGACAACAATAAAGTGAGAGACATGTTCCACTTTTAATTCAGTATCAATGCATTTTAATTTCACCGTACCAAAAACATTAACATTATTTCCATTATAATCAATGACCGAATAATTTTCATTTTCATTTTCCAATTCGATCCCCAACTTCTTGAATATTTTGGCCGAAATGCAGGCCACATCAGATCCAGTATCTAACTTAAACCTAACTAACTGATTTCCCACTTTATACTCCTTATACCACCGCTTCGTATGGTTGGGCACGTTGCTTGAATTTATTCTATAAATACGATTCACTCTTATGTCCCTATTCGCACTTCCATCAATGATTTTCACAAAATTACCTGATTTACCCCAGCTGATTAAGTGTTGTTGTGGTTTTCCATTTGATTGTTTTCCGTTTTTGATCCACTGTAACCCGTTTGCTTGCTCTTCGATTTACAAAAACGCTGGAAATGGCCCTTATGACCACATGACCGGCAATAGATATCCTTGGCTGTACATGATTGTAAATGATTTGCATTGAAATCATTCCCACAATTGTAACAACGACGTGTTACAACATCAATTGTTTCCTTTGGCTGTTCAGCAACGCTGTTGATACTTAATTGGTTATTTGTGTTCAACATAACCCTATTTTCCCTCGCAGCTTCGTATGTTTTACACTTTTCAATTACTTTGCTTAATGGCTCATCCTGGCCATCCAACAACTTCAATTACAATTTTTTATCTTCCACGCCAACGATGATTCGATCTTTTAGCATGCGCTCTTCATATTTAAATTCTTTTCCGCACTCACATTTGCTATTGAAATCGCAAAACTGAACTTGCTTGCGAAGTTCAGTTTCAAACTCAGCAAACGGTTGCTTTTCTCTTTGCAAAATTTTGTTGAATTTGAACGATTCCATAGTTGTGTTTTTCTTGGGACTACAAAATTCCTCAAACGCCTTCAGAACATCATTTAACGTGTGCTGGTTGACAACTGCGATAGCAGCATTTTCACCCTCGGCTGTTGCAACAACAATATCCTCTCCGAGAATACCTTTTTCCGTTCCATCATTTGGAAACAATGTGTTATAAATTTCTCGCGCTTGACGGCCAATTAACCACAAAAATGTTGCAATTTTGGTTGATTCATTTCCATTTGCTTTACCTGTTGCTCGCATGTACATCCAAAATTCACTTTTTCATGCGCGCCATTCATTTGCCACGTTTGTGCAATCCAATTCTTTTGGTAGACGATCGTTCGACATTATTATTGCTCAGTATTTAACCAGAATTTGCAATATTGCACGCTATTTTACTACTATTTCACAACGTGACATCACCTTTGTACACTGAATTCCTTTGTTCGGTACCGAACACGATTTGTTTTGCTAAAATTCCCCGAAAAATTCACTAATTGTTCTCTGATCCCACTTTTCCGACACCATGCAATAATTGCTCAATTATTATAAATGAAAAAACTTTACTTTGGCTGCCGAATATGAATGCGTTCTTTATTATAATATTTTCAACCTTTTGACATTGGTTGTTGATGCTCAACTGCCACTACCACTCTACGTTGATAAATACATTAATTTGTGCGTTCACACTAATGCCTAGAATTAGCAGTGACATCTGCTGGCTAACACTATTATTACATTTAGGATGGGGAGAAAGGTGTAAAATTGGGAAAAGAAAAATAAAAAGAAAAGGATGGAGGACAGATGAACAATGACTCCGGGTGGATCAATCCAGAAAACGCCGGAAGGAAACATCCAATTCAAAATAGATACCATTTAGGCATCAACAACTATTGCTGCATATGGGTTCCGCAAGGCACCAACGGAACCACCCCAACAACCTGACGAGAGTGCAGAGGCGCCACTCAATTCAAATTGCTTAGTCATGCTAAGCGACTCGCAGACGAGATGATATGAGTGACGCTCAACTTCCACCAGGTCCAGAATCACCGTACATTCTCCCTATATAAACACTGGACAAACACAACAGCTGCATAGGCGCCGCTGTTGTGGTAGCGACCGTTCACAAAGAAAGAGAGAGAAGTTGAAATTTACGCGGAAAGGAAAAAAAATTCTAGACAAGAACCGAGTTACGTTGAGACCCGTTGAAGTGCCATCGAAGCGAATTGTCCACTTTGACGGTGGAATGACAGCAGCGGAACCCCATAGCTCGCCGCCATGGTCTTGATTCTAGACAAGAACCGAGTTACGTTGAGACCCGTTGAAGTGCCATCGAAGCGAATTGTCCACTTTGACGGTGGAATGACAGCAGCGGACCTACTAGAATTAAGGCTGGTAGCTATATCTTGCCTGTCCAACTCAACAGGGATTGCTGGAATTCCCGGACTCACCTCGCCTCCATCAAAATAACCCGTCGAATGAAAGTAGTCAGCTGCTGATAATGGTGCAGGAACGGCGCCTGGAATAATTTGCTGCAGCACCGTGAAGTTGTGCGGGGGATGCTGTTCTGCTGGTGGAGTGATGGATAATCGTTCTAATGCTCAAATAAAGCGTTCAAAGCCAGAATCGTTGTTTGTTGGCCTACGTTTACGCGTCGCTCGTGGCATTGTACGTAATAAATCAGAAATTAAAATAATCTAACGCAGCTATTCTCCAAAACCAACAACGAGATATACTTTAAAACAAAAAGGAATCTAAACCCTAATTAAAAAAAAACTTGCATTCACTCAAGATCGAACTAAATAAATTCAAATACAGAAATTCAAATATATATGCCTCAAATAGAAGAACACCTAACCTTGAAACAAATGAAACCAAGGCAGGTCAGAAAACAACTTAATAATTATAAGTTATGAAATTCAGCTTCAATACCAAACGAAAATCAATCAAAGCCATGCAAAAATCCAATAAATGAAATCATGAACCCCGAATAAAGTAATCATGTACTAGTTATAATGGATAAAAACGCTAAAACCAATATTAATGAGTGTATTAATAAACAATTTTTATAGGTTCAGTGAAACCAAGTTTTCAGTGGGCAGTTAAGTGTAATAATTGCTCAATTATTATAAATGAAAAAACTTTACTTTGGTTGCCGAATATGAATGCGTTCTTTATTATAATATTTTCGACCTTTTGACATTGGTTGTTGATGCTCAACTGCCACTACCACTCTACGTTGATAAATACATTAATTGGTGCGTTCACACTAATGCCTAGAATTAGCAGTGACATCTGCTGGCTAACACTATTATTACACGCTTTTTTGTTTTAAAAGAGATTTACTTGACATTTTCATGTTTGATTACATATCCTCAAATAATTGGACAGCAATGGTTGTTACATTAATTACATCCAACCATATCTTTGAGGTGGCCGACTGATCCGACCACTACGAGTTCTCCTAACATCTGGTTCGTTTACAATCACCGGTTCAGGTGTTTCCTGATCACTTACCGACTCTGTTTCTGAATCAGAACTACCAGTGGTTTGATATTCGTCTGATGATGCATTACTTTCGTTCAATTCTGGTAGAAACTGTTCATCCACATTTCAAATAATTATTTCATTGCCATCGTTAACACCATCTTGTATGTTGCGCCCAAGTGGCGTTACAATTTCAATTGGTTTCAATTTATCAGGAGTCGCTACATTACATCTAACATTTTCTTCAAATAACACCTCTCCCCCATTCACCTCGTTGTTCTTAGTCTTGGCAATGAACCGTCGGTTTCGTCTAAAATAATTCTCAGAATTATCCCTGATAATATACGATCGATTATTAGCATTACCCACAATAGTTCCATAGTTCCACTCGCTTCCATTTTTCTTAAAAATAACGAGATCACCCAAATTTAATACTGGCAGTGCTTTTGCATTCCGGTCATGATAATACTTTTGCTTTTCTCGCTTTTCTTTAATTTTATTTTTAACCGTTTCTTCACTTAAGTTGTTTCGATACAACAATGAATCCGAAATTGGCATTTTCGTCTTGACCACCCGACCAAAAAACAGCTGAACTGGTGTCAATTGCATACTTGCCACTGGGGTTGTGTTATATTCCAAAATTCGATACTGATACCCTTCCGTGTCTCTCTCTTCAACACAACGTTTCAAAATATTTTTAGCAATCGCAACACCCTTCTCGGCTAATCCATTGCTTTGTGGGTACCGAGGGCTTGAAAATTTCATGATAATATTATAATCGTTTGCGAATTCTGCAAATTCTCGTGAGTTAAATGGTACGTTATCCGATTTAATTACCGTTGTGTATCCCAGTTTGTCAAAACTAACCTTCAACTTTGAGATAATATGACGCGCTGTTTTGTCTTTTAAATGTTCCAACAATTATATAACCCGAATACGCATCAATTACAGACAAGAAGTCCCGTCCCGTATACTCAAACAAATCCATTGACACTATATGAAACGGATACTTCGGTAGCTCTTCTTGAACCAGCTCTTCTTTTTGATTGTTACGCGTGAACTTTTCACAAATGACACAAGATGTAACAATTTCTTTTATCTGACCGTTCATGTTCGGCCAGTAATAATGCATTTTTGCACGTGCTAGTGTTTTTTCGATACCCAAATGTGGTGCATGCAACCACTTACTAAGTTTTCCTTGTAATTCTTTTGGAATTACTAGTCGATGATCACGAAATAACAAGCCATTCTCAAAATGAAGTTCATTTTTGAATTTATGGAAGACCCGGCTCAGATCATCCAATAGATGGTAATTTGGCCAACCCTTCTCAACATATCGGCAAATTCGCAAAAAAATTTCATCACGTTCAATGATTGAACGATACAAATCATAATTTCGTTCCGATAAACACGCTGATTTAGTTACTGTATGTATTATCCCCGTTAAATCCGTGTCTTCATGACATTCTGATAATTGATCCCGTGAAAGGCAGTCAGCTACGAGCATTTCTTTGCCCGGTTTATAAACAACAGTCATCTTTGAATATTTCAAAAGTGACATGAGCATTCGCTGAAGCCGCATTGTCACATCATCAATATCCCGCTTGACTAGGGTTTCCAAGGGTTTATGATCACTTTCCACCGTAAATTGACGCCCATACAAAAAATAGTGAAATCGCTGACATGCGAAAACAATTGCCAACAACTCCTTTTCGATCTGAGCCCACTTTTGTTCACTTTTGCTTAATGTGCGAGACGCATATGCTACTGGGTGTCCGTTCTGAACGATTACGCAACCCAATCCATCCTTGGAAGCATCCGTTTGCACAATGACTGGCAAACTTCGGATCATAAATCGCCAGCACCGGTTCTGATGTTACGACATTACGCAATTCCCCGAATTCCCGATCATGCTTTTCCGTCCATTCGAATTTTACATCGTTTCGCGTGAGATCACGCAAATGCGCCGATTGCTTTGACAAATTCGGAATAAATTTCGCTAAATATTTCAAAATGCCCAAAAATCTTGACACGGCTGCTTTATCCTCCGGCCTTTTCATCTTTAAAATTGCGTCCCGATACTTTAAATTTGCCTTAAATTTGCCATCAAATAAAATATGACCCATAAACTTAACTTCGTATTTACGATACTGAATTTTATCCGGGTTAAATTTAATATTGTATTTACGCGCTCTTTCCATTACTTTCTCCATTATCCGATCGTGTTCTTCTTCCGTTTCCGCACAAATAGCAACATCATCGAAATAAATTATCACTCCCTCAATGTCTCCTAACATTTTGAACATTTCTCGTTGAAACAATTCCGGTACAAAATTAAGCCCAAATGGCACACGATTAAATTTATATCGACCAAACGGAGTCATAAATGTTGTTAGATCAGAGCTTACATCGTCCAACTCCATTTGCTAATAGCCACTTTTCAAATCTAAAACCGAAAAAACCCGCTTATTTGCCAACCCAGACGTTAAATCATCGATTGTTGGAATCAAAAAATGTTCACGCTTGATGCATTCATTGAGTGGTTTTGGATCTAAACAAATACGAAGTTCATTCGAGTTAGGCTTTTCTACTATTTGCAAATTATTAACCCAATCCGTTGGGTAATCGACAGGTGAAATGATTTCATCCTGTACCATCTTTTCCATTCCTATAATGAAGGACTGACTTTGAGTTTTCCTTCTTTTTTATCGCAAATTTCCCCGGAAATTTACCCAAACCTTCAAAAACGTCACGATTGCTTTTTAAAAATTCCTCCCGTGTTTGTGACAAACATACAACAGAGCTTACATCTGTTCGTTTAACTAATCCAAATCGTTCGCTTGATTCAAGACCCAATATCGGTTCACACACATCATCGACAACAATAAAGTGAGAGACATGTTCCACTTTTAATTCAGTATCAATGCATTTTAATTTCACCGTACCAAAAACATTAACATTATTTCCATTATAATCAATGACCGAATAATTTTCATTTTCATTTTCCAATTCGATCCCCAACTTCTTGAATATTTTGGCCGAAATGCAGGCCACATCAGATCCAGTATCTAACTTAAACCTAACTAACTGATTTCCCACTTTATACTCCTTATACCACCGCTTCGTATGGTTGGGCACGTTGCTTGAATTTATTCTATAAATACGATTCACTCTTATGTCCCTATTCGCACTTCCATCAATGATTTTCACAAAATTACCTGATTTACCCCAGCTGATTAAGTGTTGTTGTGGTTTTCCATTTGATTGTTTTCCGTTTTTGATCCACTGTAACCCGTTTGCTTGCTCTTCGATTTACAAAAACGCTGGAAATGGCCCTTACGACCACATGACCGGCAATAGATATCCTTGGCTGTACATGATTGTAAATGATTTGCATTGAAATCATTCCCACAATTGTAACAACGACGTGTTACAACATCAATTGTTTCCTTTGGCTGTTCAGCAACGCTGTTGATACTTAATTGGTTATTTGTGTTCAACATAACCCTATTTTCCCTCGCAGCTTCGTATGTTTTACACTTTTCAATTACTTTGCTTAATGGCTCATCCTGGCCATCCAACAACTTCAATTACAATTTTTTATCTTCCACGCCAACGATGATTCGATCTTTTAGCATGCGCTCTTCATATTTAAATTCTTTTCCGCACTCACATTTGCTATTGAAATCGCAAAACTGAACTTGCTTGCGAAGTTCAGTTTCAAACTCAGCAAACGGTTGCTTTTCTCTTTGCAAAATTTTGTTGAATTTGAACGATTCCATAGTTGTGTTTTTCTTGGGACTACAAAATTCCTCAAACGCCTTCAGAACATCATTTAACGTGTGCTGGTTGACAACTGCGATAGCAGCATTTTCACCCTCGGCTGTTGCAACAACAATATCCTCTCCGAGAATACCTTTTTCCGTTCCATCATTTGGAAACAATGTGTTATAAATTTCTCGCGCTTGACGGCCAATTAACCACAAAAATGTTGCAATTTTGGTTGATTCATTTCCATTTGCTTTACCTGTTGCTCGCATGTACATCCAAAATTCACTTTTTCATGCGCGCCATTCATTTGCCACGTTTGTGCAATCCAATTCTTTTGGTAGACGATCGTTCGACATTATTATTGCTCAGTATTTAACCAGAATTTGCAATATTGCACGCTATTTTACTACTATTTCACAACGTGACATCACCTTTGTACACTGAATTCCTTTGTTCGGTACCGAACACGATTTGTTTTGCTAAAATTCCCCGAAAAATTCACTAATTGTTCTCTGATCCCACTTTTCCGACACCATGCAATAATTGCTCAATTATTATAAATGAAAAAACTTTACTTTGGCTGCCGAATATGAATGCGTTCTTTATTATAATATTTTCAACCTTTTGACATTGGTTGTTGATGCTCAACTGCCACTACCACTCTACGTTGATAAATACATTAATTTGTGCGTTCACACTAATGCCTAGAATTAGCAGTGACATCTGCTGGCTAACACTATTATTACATTTAGGATGGGGAGAAAGGTGTAAAATTGGGAAAAGAAAAATAAAAAGAAAAGGATGGAGGACAGATGAACAATGACTCCGGGTGGATCAATCCAGAAAACGCCGGAAGGAAACATCCAATTCAAAATAGATACCATTTAGGCATCAACAACTATTGCTGCATATGGGTTCCGCAAGGCACCAACGGAACCACCCCAACAACCTGACGAGAGTGCAGAGGCGCCACTCAATTCAAATTGCTTAGTCATGCTAAGCGACTCGCAGACGAGATGATATGAGTGACGCTCAACTTCCACCAGGTCCAGAATCACCGTACATTCTCCCTATATAAACACTGGACAAACACAACAGCTGCATAGGCGCCGCTGTTGTGGTAGCGACCGTTCACAAAGAAAGAGAGAGAAGTTGAAATTTACGCGGAAAGGAAAAAAAATTCTAGACAAGAACCGAGTTACGTTGAGACCCGTTGAAGTGCCATCGAAGCGAATTGTCCACTTTGACGGTGGAATGACAGCAGCGGAACCCCATAGCTCGCCGCCATGGTCTTGATTCTAGACAAGAACCGAGTTACGTTGAGACCCGTTGAAGTGCCATCGAAGCGAATTGTCCACTTTGACGGTGGAATGACAGCAGCGGACCTACTAGAATTAAGGCTGGTAGCTATATCTTGCCTGTCCAACTCAACAGGGATTGCTGGAATTCCCGGACTCACCTCGCCTCCATCAAAATAACCCGTCGAATGAAAGTAGTCAGCTGCTGATAATGGTGCAGGAACGGCGCCTGGAATAATTTGCTGCAGCACCGTGAAGTTGTGCGGGGGATGCTGTTCTGCTGGTGGAGTGATGGATAATCGTTCTAATGCTCAAATAAAGCGTTCAAAGCCAGAATCGTTGTTTGTTGGCCTACGTTTACGCGTCGCTCGTGGCATTGTACGTAATAAATCAGAAATTAAAATAATCTAACGCAGCTATTCTCCAAAACCAACAACGAGATATACTTTAAAACAAAAAGGAATCTAAACCCTAATTAAAAAAAAACTTGCATTCACTCAAGATCGAACTAAATAAATTCAAATACAGAAATTCAAATATATATGCCTCAAATAGAAGAACACCTAACCTTGAAACAAATGAAACCAAGGCAGGTCAGAAAACAACTTAATAATTATAAGTTATGAAATTCAGCTTCAATACCAAACGAAAATCAATCAAAGCCATGCAAAAATCCAATAAATGAAATCATGAACCCCGAATAAAGTAATCATGTACTAGTTATAATGGATAAAAACGCTAAAACCAATATTAATGAGTGTATTAATAAACAATTTTTATAGGTTCAGTGAAACCAAGTTTTCAGTGGGCAGTTAAGTGTAATAATTGCTCAATTATTATAAATGAAAAAACTTTACTTTGGTTGCCGAATATGAATGCGTTCTTTATTATAATATTTTCGACCTTTTGACATTGGTTGTTGATGCTCAACTGCCACTACCACTCTACGTTGATAAATACATTAATTGGTGCGTTCACACTAATGCCTAGAATTAGCAGTGACATCTGCTGGCTAACACTATTATTACACGCTTTTTTGTTTTAAAAGAGATTTACTTGACATTTTCATGTTTGATTACATATCCTCAAATAATTGGACAGCAATGGTTGTTACATTAATTACATCCAACCATATCTTTGAGGTGGCCGACTGATCCGACCACTACGAGTTCTCCTAACATCTGGTTCGTTTACAATCACCGGTTCAGGTGTTTCCTGATCACTTACCGACTCTGTTTCTGAATCAGAACTACCAGTGGTTTGATATTCGTCTGATGATGCATTACTTTCGTTCAATTCTGGTAGAAACTGTTCATCCACATTTCAAATAATTATTTCATTGCCATCGTTAACACCATCTTGTATGTTGCGCCCAAGTGGCGTTACAATTTCAATTGGTTTCAATTTATCAGGAGTCGCTACATTACATCTAACATTTTCTTCAAATAACACCTCTCCCCCATTCACCTCGTTGTTCTTAGTCTTGGCAATGAACCGTCGGTTTCGTCTAAAATAATTCTCAGAATTATCCCTGATAATATACGATCGATTATTAGCATTACCCACAATAGTTCCATAGTTCCACTCGCTTCCATTTTTCTTAAAAATAACGAGATCACCCAAATTTAATACTGGCAGTGCTTTTGCATTCCGGTCATGATAATACTTTTGCTTTTCTCGCTTTTCTTTAATTTTATTTTTAACCGTTTCTTCACTTAAGTTGTTTCGATACAACAATGAATCCGAAATTGGCATTTTCGTCTTGACCACCCGACCAAAAAACAGCTGAACTGGTGTCAATTGCATACTTGCCACTGGGGTTGTGTTATATTCCAAAATTCGATACTGATACCCTTCCGTGTCTCTCTCTTCAACACAACGTTTCAAAATATTTTTAGCAATCGCAACACCCTTCTCGGCTAATCCATTGCTTTGTGGGTACCGAGGGCTTGAAAATTTCATGATAATATTATAATCGTTTGCGAATTCTGCAAATTCTCGTGAGTTAAATGGTACGTTATCCGATTTAATTACCGTTGTGTATCCCAGTTTGTCAAAACTAACCTTCAACTTTGAGATAATATGACGCGCTGTTTTGTCTTTTAAATGTTCCAACAATTATATAACCCGAATACGCATCAATTACAGACAAGAAGTCCCGTCCCGTATACTCAAACAAATCCATTGACACTATATGAAACGGATACTTCGGTAGCTCTTCTTGAACCAGCTCTTCTTTTTGATTGTTACGCGTGAACTTTTCACAAATGACACAAGATGTAACAATTTCTTTTATCTGACCGTTCATGTTCGGCCAGTAATAATGCATTCTTGCACGTGCTAGTGTTTTTTCGATACCCAAATGTGGTGCATGCAACCACTTACTAAGTTTTCCTTGTAATTCTTTTGGAATTACTAGTCGATGATCACGAAATAACAAGCCATTCTCAAAATGAAGTTCATTTTTGAATTTATGGAAGACCCGGCTCAGATCATCCAATAGATGGTAATTTGGCCAACCCTTCTCAACATATCGGCAAATTCGCAAAAAAATTTCATCACGTTCAATGATTGAACGATACAAATCATAATTTCGTTCCGATAAACACGCTGATTTAGTTACTGTATGTATTATCCCCGTTAAATCCGTGTCTTCATGACATTCTGATAATTGATCCCGTGAAAGGCAGTCAGCTACGAGCATTTCTTTGCCCGGTTTATAAACAACAGTCATCTTTGAATATTTCAAAAGTGACATGAGCATTCGCTGAAGCCGCATTGTCACATCATCAATATCCCGCTTGACTAGGGTTTCCAAGGGTTTATGATCACTTTCCACCGTAAATTGACGCCCATACAAAAAATAGTGAAATCGCTGACATGCGAAAACAATTGCCAACAACTCCTTTTCGATCTGAGCCCACTTTTGTTCACTTTTGCTTAATGTGCGAGACGCATATGCTACTGGGTGTCCGTTCTGAACGATTACGCAACCCAATCCATCCTTGGAAGCATCCGTTTGCACAATGACTGGCAAACTTCGGATCATAAATCGCCAGCACCGGTTCTGATGTTACGACATTACGCAATTCCCCGAATTCCCGATCATGCTTTTCCGTCCATTCGAATTTTACATCGTTTCGCGTGAGATCACGCAAATGCGCCGATTGCTTTGACAAATTCGGAATAAATTTCGCTAAATATTTCAAAATGCCCAAAAATCTTGACACGGCTGCTTTATCCTCCGGCCTTTTCATCTTTAAAATCGCGTCCCGATACTTTAAATTTGCCTTAAATTTGCCATCAAATAAAATATGACCCATAAACTTAACTTCGTATTTACGATACTGAATTTTATCCGGGTTAAATTTAATATTGTATTTACGCGCTCTTTCCATTACTTTCTCCATTATCCGATCGTGTTCTTCTTCCGTTTCCGCACAAATAGCAACATCATCGAAATAAATTATCACTCCCTCAATGTCTCCTAACATTTTGAACATTTCTCGTTGAAACAATTCCGGTACAAAATTAAGCCCAAATGGCACACGATTAAATTTATATCGACCAAACGGAGTCATAAATGTTGTTAGATCAGAGCTTACATCGTCCAACTCCATTTGCTAATAGCCACTTTTCAAATCTAAAACCGAAAAAACCCGCTTATTTGCCAACCCAGACGTTAAATCATCGATTGTTGGAATCAAAAAATGTTCACGCTTGATGCATTCATTGAGTGGTTTTGGATCTAAACAAATACGAAGTTCATTCGAGTTAGGCTTTTCTACTATTTGCAAATTATTAACCCAATCCGTTGGGTAATCGACAGGTGAAATGATTTCATCCTGTACCATCTTTTCCATTCCTATAATGAAGGACTGACTTTGAGTTTTCCTTCTTTTTTATCGCAAATTTCCCCGGAAATTTACCCAAACCTTCAAAAACGTCACGATTGCTTTTTAAAAATTCCTCCCGTGTTTGTGACAAACATACAACAGAGCTTACATCTGTTCGTTTAACTAATCCAAATCGTTCGCTTGATTCAAGACCCAATATCGGTTCACACACATCATCGACAACAATAAAGTGAGAGACATGTTCCACTTTTAACTCAGTATCAATGCATTTTAATTTCACCGTACCAAAAACATTAACATTATTTCCATTATAATCAATGACCGAATAATTTTCATTTTCATTTTCCAATTCGATCCCCAACTTCTTGAATATTTTGGCCGAAATGCAGGCCACATCAGATCCAGTATCTAACTTAAACCTAACTAACTGATTTCCCACTTTATACTCCTTATACCACCGCTTCGTATGGTTGGGCACGTTGCTTGAATTTATTCTATAAATACGATTCACTCTTATGTCCCTATTCGCACTTCCATCAATGATTTTCACAAAATTACCTGATTTACCCCAGCTGATTAAGTGTTGTTGTGGTTTTCCATTTGATTGTTTTCCGTTTTTGATCCACTGTAACCCGTTTGCTTGCTCTTCGATTTACAAAAACGCTGGAAATGGCCCTTACGACCACATGACCGGCAATAGATATCCTTGGCTGTACATGATTGTAAATGATTTGCATTGAAATCATTCCCACAATTGTAACAACGACGTGTTACAACATCAATTGTTTCCTTTGGCTGTTCAGCAACGCTGTTGATACTTAATTGGTTATTTGTGTTCAACATAACCCTATTTTCCCTCGCAGCTTCGTATGTTTTACACTTTTCAATTACTTTGCTTAATGGCTCATCCTGGCCATCCAACAACTTCAATTACAATTTTTTATCTTCCACGCCAACGATGATTCGATCTTTTAGCATGCGCTCTTCATATTTAAATTCTTTTCCGCACTCACATTTGCTATTGAAATCGCAAAACTGAACTTGCTTGCGAAGTTCAGTTTCAAACTCAGCAAACGGTTGCTTTTCTCTTTGCAAAATTTTGTTGAATTTGAACGATTCCATAGTTGTGTTTTTCTTGGGACTACAAAATTCCTCAAACGCCTTCAGAACATCATTTAACGTGTGCTGGTTGACAACTGCGATAGCAGCATTTTCACCCTCGGCTGTTGCAACAACAATATCCTCTCCGAGAATACCTTTTTCCGTTCCATCATTTGGAAACAATGTGTTATAAATTTCTCGCGCTTGACGGCCAATTAACCACAAAAATGTTGCAATTTTGGTTGATTCATTTCCATTTGCTTTACCTGTTGCTCGCATGTACATCCAAAATTCACTTTTTCATGCGCGCCATTCATTTGCCACGTTTGTGCAATCCAATTCTTTTGGTAGACGATCGTTCGACATTATTATTGCTCAGTATTTAACCAGAATTTGCAATATTGCACGCTATTTTACTACTATTTCACAACGTGACATCACCTTTGTACACTGAATTCCTTTGTTCGGTACCGAACACGATTTGTTTTGCTAAAATTCCCCGAAAAATTCACTAATTGTTCTCTGATCCCACTTTTCCGACACCATGCAATAATTGCTCAATTATTATAAATGAAAAAACTTTACTTTGGCTGCCGAATATGAATGCGTTCTTTATTATAATATTTTCAACCTTTTGACATTGGTTGTTGATGCTCAACTGCCACTACCACTCTACGTTGATAAATACATTAATTTGTGCGTTCACACTAATGCCTAGAATTAGCAGTGACATCTGCTGGCTAACACTATTATTACATTTAGGATGGGGAGAAAGGTGTAAAATTGGGAAAAGAAAAATAAAAAGAAAAGGATGGAGGACAGATGAACAATGACTCCGGGTGGATCAATCCAGAAAACGCCGGAAGGAAACATCCAATTCAAAATAGATACCATTTAGGCATCAACAACTATTGCTGCATATGGGTTCCGCAAGGCACCAACGGAACCACCCCAACAACCTGACGAGAGTGCAGAGGCGCCACTCAATTCAAATTGCTTAGTCATGCTAAGCGACTCGCAGACGAGATGATATGAGTGACGCTCAACTTCCACCAGGTCCAGAATCACCGTACATTCTCCCTATATAAACACTGGACAAACACAACAGCTGCATAGGCGCCGCTGTTGTGGTAGCGACCGTTCACAAAGAAAGAGAGAGAAGTTGAAATTTACGCGGAAAGGAAAAAAAATTCTAGACAAGAACCGAGTTACGTTGAGACCCGTTGAAGTGCCATCGAAGCGAATTGTCCACTTTGACGGTGGAATGACAGCAGCGGAGCCCCATAGCTCGCCGCCATGGTCTTGATTCTAGACAAGAACCGAGTTACGTTGAGACCCGTTGAAGTGCCATCGAAGCGAATTGTCCACTTTGACGGTGGAATGACAGCAGCGGACCTACTAGAATTAAGGCTGGTAGCTATATCTTGCCTGTCCAACTCAACAGGGATTGCTGGAATTCCCGGACTCACCTCGCCTCCATCAAAATAACCCGTCGAATGAAAGTAGTCAGCTGCTGATAATGGTGCAGGAACGGCGCCTGGAATAATTTACTGCAGCACCGTGAAGTTGTGCGGGGGATGCTGTTCTGCTGGTGGAGTGATGGATAATCGTTCTAATGCTCAAATAAAGCGTTCAAAGCCAGAATCGTTGTTTGTTGGCCTACGTTTACGCGTCGCTCGTGGCATTGTACGTAATAAATCAGAAATTAAAATAATCTAACGCAGCTATTCTCCAAAACCAACAACGAGATATACTTTAAAACAAAAAGGAATCTAAACCCTAATTCAAAAATAACTTGCATTCACTCAAGATCGAACTAAATAAATTCAAATACAGAAATTCAAATATATATGGCTCAAATAGAAGAACACCTAACCTTGAAACAAATGAAACCAAGGCAGGTCAGAAAACAACTTAATAATTATAAATTATGAGATTCAGCTTCAATACCAAACGAAAATCAATCAAAGCCATGCAAAAATCCAATAAATGAAATCATGAACCCCGAATAAAGTAATCATGTACTAGTTATAATGGATAAAAACGCTAAAACCAATATTAATGAGTGTATTAATAAACAATTTTTATAGGTTCAGTGAAACCAAGTTTTCAGTGGGCAGTTAAGGATGGGGAGAAAGGTATAAAATTGGGAAAAGAAAAATAAAAACAAAAGGATGGAGGACAGATGAACAATGACTCCGGGTGGATCAATCCAGAAAACGCCGGAAGGAAACACCCAATTCAAAATAGATACCATTTAGGCATCAACAACTATTGCTGCATATGGGTTCCGCAAGGCACCAACGGAACCACCCCAACAACCTGACGAGAGTGCAGAGGCGCCACTCAATTCAAATTGCTTAGTCATGCTAAGCGACTCGCAGACGAGATGATATGAGTGACGCTCAACTTCCACCAGGTCCAGAATCACCGTACATTCTCCCTATATAAACACTGGACAAACACAACAGCTGCATAGGCGCCACTGTTGTGGTAGCGACCGTTCAAAAAGAAAGAGAGAAAAGTTGAAATTTACGCAAAAAGGAAAAAAAATTCTAGACAAGAACCGAGTTACGTTGAGACCCGTTGAAGTGCCATCGAAGCGAATTGTCCACTTTGACGGTGGAATGACAGCAGCGGACCTACTAGAATTAAGGCTGGTAGCTATATCTTGCCTGTCCAACTCAACAGGGATTGCTGGAATTCCCGGACTCACCTCGCCTCCATCAAAATAACCCGTCGAATGAATGTAGTCAGCTGCTGATAATGGTCCAGGAACGGCGCCTGCAATAATTTGCTGGGGCACCGTGAAGTTGTGCGGGGGATGCTGTTCTGCTGGTGGAGTGATGGATAATCGTTCTAATGCTCAAATAAAGCGTTCAAAGCCAGAATCGTTGTTTGTTGGCCTACGTTTACGCGTCGCTCGTGACATTGTACGTAATAAATCAGAAATTAAAATAATCTAACGCAGCTACTCTCCAAAACCAACAACGAGATATACTTTAAAACAAAAAGGAATCTAAACCCTAATTTAAAAAAAACTTGCATTCACTCAAGATCGAACTAAATAAATTCAAATACAGAAATTCAAATATATATGCCTTTACATAGAAGAACACCTAACCTTGAAACAAATGAAACCAAGGCAGGTCAGAAAACAACTTAATAATTATAAAATATGAAATTCAGCTTCAATACCAAACGAAAATCAATCAAAGCCATGCAAAAATTCAATAAATGAAACCATGAACCCCGAATAAAGTAATCATGTACTAGTTATAATGGATAAAAATGCTAAAACCAATATTAATGAGTGTATTAATAAACAATTTTTATAGGTTCAGTGAAACCAAGTTTTCAGTGGGCAGTTAAGGATGGGGAGAAAGGTGTAAAATAGGGAAACGAAAAATAAAAACAATAGGATGGAGGATAGATGAACCATGACTCAATTCAAAATAAATGCCATTTGGGCATCAACAACTATTGCTGGATATGGGGTCCGCATGGCACCAACGGAATCACCCCAACAACCTGACGAATCGCAGACGAGGATATGAATGACGCTCAACTCTCACCAGGTCCAGAATCACCGTACATTCTCCCTATATAAACACTGGACAAACACAACAGCTGCATAGGCGCCACTGTTGTGGTAGCGACCGTTCACAAAGAAAGAGAGAAAAGTTGAAATTTACCCGAGAAGGAAAAAAACCCCAGCCTGTCAGATCATTCATTCGGAGCAAGTGAAAAAAACAAGATCAAACATAAAGTAAAAAAAAATAAGTAAAAAAAATCAATCAAATACAAGAGAATTCGCGAAAATATAAAGTCCTTTATTAGCGCTATATATAAAAACTAAGAGAAATAACAAAAATGTAATAAAAACTAAAACCTAAGCCAGAAGATATTTGGGCGCCATTCGTTGTGGAACAGCTGTGAACAGCCGCCACCACAACAGAAATTGTAGCCTGACCTGCTACCCTCGCATGACTTTATGTGCCGGCTAGACACCGGTGTCGTGGGTAGGTTGAGGGGCAGATCAAGCCCTAGCTGTGTGACGCGTATAAAATAATAAAAAATATGCACAGCATAAGACAAAAACCTACAGGAAAGGAAAAAGGGAATCCACACATGGCTCAACTGAACCTAATTGAATGGATTTACCAATCCATGATCAACCTAGCCATTTCGTAAAAGAAATTGATCAAAAGAAAACGCAAAAATTTCGTCAATATAATGAATATATATATTAACAAATAAAAAAAAATATTTGAGAGAAAAAATTCAAGCATATTCAACGTTATATATAAATTCGTAGTAAACGTTATAAATAAATAATGAATATATATATTAACAAATAAAAAAGAATATTTAAGAGAAAAAATTCAAACATATTCAACGTTATATATAAATTCCAAAAGAAAAAAATCTAAACGAAGTATTGAAATAAATAAAATAATTGTAAAACAAATAAACAAAATATTCAAGAAAAAAAATTCTAACAATATTCAACACTATATATCAATACCAAAAGAAAAATGTTAACGAAGTATTGAAATAAATAAAATAATTGTACTTCAAATTAACAAATGGAGGAAAAAAAAGTACTTAAAGAAAAAAAAAGAATCTATATAAAGATAATAGCTCACCGGATTCCTGGACGCAAGTCGACCGTGGGAAGGATCCGCTGGAAACTTTTTTTTTTGTAAAAATTCAAAAGTCAACCGATTATTTCACTCATTTCAAATTACTTAAAGCGCAGGTAGCATCGCGAAGATAGGTAATTGAATATTTACTGACTTCTTAACTTAAAGTTCAAAAACCTATATCAGCAGCAGCCTCCAATCCCGTAACAGCACCATGTATTTTTTTTCGACAGAAAGTAGATAATTATCGTAATAAGCGACGATAAAAATGGAACCAGAGATACACACACATTTAGTATGCCGATCGTTATGTTCAGCAGCCACTTCATTCGATATAGAACGGCCGACGTTAATATCAATCCGATGTAAATTGTAACCCCGATAATTCTCCCAACTTTAAGATAACTCAGCACAATTTGAGGGCAAACATGAAATTTCTAATACGTGTTCGAACACCCATACAAAAAACCTGTCGTTCGACATTCTGAAAAAAAACATGCAGCTTCTTCCTTTCTAACAAAAACTTCTTTCTGACAGCTCACTCGTTGAACGCACCAAAACCACCGGTCCCGTCGAAAGCTCGAACTCCAATGCCACTTCCAGCTGATTCCGTTCTTTTCTTTTTCCAACCAGCTGATCTATCTCCCGCATATTATCCCGTTGCCGCCATCTCCCGTAACAATACCTACATCGAGCAACGACCGGTCATCGCCCGAGCATCGATCAATGCAGTTCAAATGCACTCAGGTGTCGATGACACACAATCAAAGCGGTTGCATTTGAACTGCACTGATTCGTTGCTGTTGTTTTTTCGAATGTTTTGCGATGCTCGCACAGCAATGACCGGCCGTCACATCTGCCTACAGCCTATGCATTTATTTCTCTTTTACGGTGAGTGGCGGCAAACAACTGTCCGTAACAGCGTGGGGTCGACTCACCCCAGGAGAAGCGTCTCAACGCCGGGCAACAACTAGTGGCAGAGACACAGAGGCCTCATAATCCCTATCGGATATCCTTGGCGTGGTAGACACCCATCAAGTTTCCCTTCTCGTCCTCAAGCTCATATGCCACAAGACCTCGTGGACGACGAACTCTAGCACGAACAAACGGTCCGCCGCACTACTGAGAGCGTGATTTCGAACGAAAACCTCCTGCCCTGGAACAAAGGTTTTAAACTGGCTGCGCAAATTATACTTTTGAGCGCCCTTTGCGTAGGCCTGCGTTAATTTTTCCTTCACTCGATCGTGTATTAGACGGAGTCGATCACAATGAGTGCTTAGTTTCACCTCCCCATCCTCAAACACGCTCAATTTTCGCAAAAGAGCGTAATCAGAGCCATGTTGGATAGGGTGGTAACTAGCGAATCCAATCCCGGGATCCCGGCCTATTTTTGGTCCCGAAAATCCCGGGATTGATGGTTTCTAATCCCGGGATTTTCGGGATCAGAAATTGGCGGGGATTTCGGGGCCGAGAGTCAAGCATTATCGGCAATCAAGTTACAGCAAGACTCGAAAAGTGCAAATAGAATCCATATATATGAGAAAACAATTAGCTCACATCATAATGCGTAAAGAATAGAGCAAAACAAACCGATGTAACAGTTAACAAGAGAATACAAAGGGGTTTGTAAATAAATAAGAATGGACTGTTTCGCATTTAGTGCATTCGTTACATCGAATGATTTGAGGAAATTAATACTAGCGAATGCATACACAGATTTACCAAAATCCTTAACAACAATCAAAAAAAGGTTGTTGGCTATGCAAGCAGGGTAAAGAAAATAATAAAAAATAAGATATAACAGGCTAGTATCTCAGGTGAACGGTTCAGTTTGATGTTTGATGAATGGACCTTGACTGCAAATAGGCGCTATTTAAATATTAACATCTACTTAGTAAATTCTTACTGGAGCTTGGTGCGAGTAAGAATATCAATGACAGCTGGAAACTACCTAGATATGAGTTTACTGTTTCTCTAGGAAAAGACATTGTTACCATCGTAACTGATGGGTCAAACGAAATGCGAAAAGTAGGCAGACTAGTTGGTACAGAGCAACATATTTGTTTGGCGCATAGCATCCACTTGGCAGTTTGCGATGTTCGCTATAATATGAGGTCCATTCCAGATTAAAGAGTTGATGAAGCAGCCGATAGTCTGAACGACGACCACGAAGATTTGGATGGTCCTGAATCAGCTAACTACGTTGAAACCGGTCGCCTGCAAGACACGCTAGATCAGACGAAGGACATCAGCGCATGCATAAAGAAAGTTCGTTAGGTAGTTTTATATTTTAAAAAAGCTCCAACGAAAATAATAACGATTTTTAAAACTATGTTGGATCCGAGCAAGGCATTTAACTGTCTCCTTTAAATGGATCGTAAAACAAGATGAAATAGTCTCTTGACAATGCTCGAATAGTTTCCCATTTTGAAAAATAGTATACATTAATAGGCCTGCAATATTCAGAGCAATTAGAAGCAACAGAGTTTGATTCGATTCAGAAAATTATTGAAGTTTTACTCCCTGTTAAATTGGCTGTGACGGCCTTTAGTCGCAGACTTGCAAATTTATGCACTGCTAATACTACATCAATATTTGTATTTAGGCTGTTAGGAGAAAAACGGTCTATTCTTCTGAATGCTATGAAAATTGCAATATTGGACCGAATAAAAGAGCGTCAGTGTATCGAGCTATCTGGTATGCTAAGCTATCTCCAGAATCCAAATTGTACCAGCGAAAATTTACCAAGTGAAATAAAATCTCTATTTTGGAAACCAAGCAAAGCAAATATTAAAAAAAAATACTTCAATGATCTAGATGCTGAACCCTATGCTTGGTAGCCAAAGAAATGAAGAGAACCCAGTAGATAACCATATTGAATCCAGAACAAGGTAGTCGTCAATTAACGCTACAGGAGGAGCTGCAAAAGTATGAAAATAATCAATCATGAAATGCCGCCAGAAACTAATCTAATTAAAACCATTGCAAAAGAAATGAATCTTTTCGAAAGTGGTGGCACTTGCATAGTTTGGAGCAGGCGTACCAATATTTCTCGACCGTTTCCGCGGCGTCCAAAATCGGGAATAAATTTAGAAGCAGGCTTGGAGACGATACCTTAGATGCTTTGCTATTGCTTCAATGTTACTTCCGAAAAACCCAATGAACTTTGGCCGAATTTTTTATTCAATTATATCAATTCTAAGAGTCGTGTTTTGTTGTTGTGGTTTTTGGTCGTGATTTTTTGTTGTAATTTGTAAAAGATGTAGTTTTTAATATCTGTCTGCATACTGTCAACGTTTTGGATAATTAAAATTATTGTTTTTATTTGCATCAATAATATAAATTAGTAATAATACAATTTTTTATCCAGTTTTAAGCTTACTTATTGTTGTAGTTTTGAAATGATGGCATATTATATAATCTATTTACTAGAAACTTGACTTATTTTATTGTGTTATATTTTGAATTTCAAATCCCGGGATCCCGGGATCCCGGGATTTGAGATTTTTTAATCCCGTAATCCCGGGATTGAAAATATGGTTCGGGATTGGAATCCCTAGTGGTAACCAAGCATTAGGAAATGGGGGGAACATTCAGTGGCCTCATGTACAACATTTCGAAAGCCACTTCCGCTCCGTGAGTCCACTGGAAAGTCCTTTTGCTTTTCAACAAGTCTGTCAGTGGTGCTGTAACGGAAGCGAAATTAGGAACCAAACGACTATACCAACCTGCCATTCCCATGAACCTTCTCACGTCTTTCGCACTTTTTAATACTGGGTAAGAGGCGATGCCAGACACTTTCTGGCGGTCTGTCTTCAGGATACCGTCACTGACCACATAGCCAAGGTATTTGATTTCCCTTTGAACGAATTTACTCTTTTCGACATTGATGGAGAGTTAAGCTGCATGTAAGCTGTGCGACTGTGGAAAGAAGTTCCAAGTGCTCATCAAATGTCGAACTTGTAATAAGTAAGTAGTCAAGGTAGACAAATACCTTGTCATGCAGCTCATGAGGTATAACCCGATACATCAGTCTGCACATAGTTAGCGGTGCGTTACACAGATTAAAAGGCATGACCGTGAAATGGTACAGGGGCGTGCCAGGCACAGTAAATGCCGTCTTCTCCCTATATTCCGCGTCCAAAGGAATTTGCCAAAAAGCATACTTTAAGTCCAGACTTGTTATGAATTTAGTGGACTGAAGTCGCGAAAGCAACCCCTCAATCAAGGACAATGGATACGCATCCTTTATGGTGACCTCATTCAACCTTGGGGCATCGAGAGGTAGACGCACTTTACCTGGCTTGCGTACTAACGTTACGGATGAGCTCCATGCACTGTGACTTTCTTCAATCACTCCCAAGGAAAACATACGATCTAGCTCATCAAACAACCGTTTCTGAACCGCTGGAGAGACAGCATAATGTCTCTGCTTGATAGAATTCGCGGAACCGGTATCAATGTGGTGACTTAACAAAGAAGTTTTACCAAGCCCCAAAACATTGAACGATGGAAACTGTTTGACAAGCTCCAAACGTTGGTGGTCCTCGGGAAGCAAATGGTGAAAACCAACAGCGGGTGTTCCGGGCAAAACCTCAACAGCGGAGATTTGCACTGGCGCAATCCGAAACGTATTCCAGAAATCATTTCCCAGATATATACTATAGGACTCGGTCAGAGGCTGATTTGCAGACCAATGTATTTGGGTCGCAGTGTCAGCAGTATTTGAAGTTTGAACTGCAGCCTCTGAATATTTTCGCCATCCTATTGGCGACGCCACAACTCTAGGTCCACATTGGTGGCCACATCCGTGGTCTCGGGACGCTGTTGTCGAATGGAAAATGAACCGCTCCGAATCCCCGTACTCGTTGCGATCCGTCGGACGTTTCCCGAGTTGTTACATCGTTCACATTTAGGCTTACGTATACCAGGGGCTCCACAGCCATAACAAAATATTCTGGTTAGAGGCACAGGACAATCTTGATAAGAATGCCCCAGGTCTTGGTAATTCCAGCAGACCCGGCGATCTGTGGATGGCTGTGCCGAACGAGAATTCGACACAGGCAGTTGCCGATACGGACGCATGACTGGAGCTGCGCGAGATAGTGGTGCGACTGCGTCCACATAAAAATCCGAACCGTCGTTAACAGGTTCCTGCAGCTCGTGAACCACTCGTTGATTTTGTGTGCCTTCGGTTCGTTGGCCTGACGGATACCACACACTTTCAGTTGCAACACACCGCCTCAGCAGCTCGTGAGCGATTCGGAATTCGAGCCCATGCAAATGCTCTCGAAGGCGCCGGTTCATGTAACGTAGCAATATACACTGCAAGTCCACATCCGACAATGGATTGTTGAGCTGCAGTGCCATTGCCTCGATCGCATCGAAGAACACTTGAATGGACCGGTTTTTGAATGCGAGCGTCGATTTCTCGCCGGATGTCAACGTCACTTCGACGGTCCTCAAAACGCTCCCGCAGCTCTCGTTCCAAGTCAGGCCAAGTCACCGAGCGATGGAGCTCCATATACCGCCAGTACCACTCTTCTGCTGGACCTTCTGAAAGCAGATGTAGGTCGTAAGCGAGTACGGCCAACGGAACCCCATAGCACGCCGCCATGGTCTTGATTCTAGACAAGAACCGAGTTACTTTGAGACCCGTTGAAGTGCCATCGAAGCGAATTGTCCACTTTGACGGAGGAATGACGGCAGCGGACCTACTAGAATTAAGGCTGGTAGCTATATCTTGCCTGTCCAACTCAACAGGGATTGCTGGAATTCCCGGACTCACCTCGCCTCCATCAAAATAACCCGTCGAATGAAAGTAGTCAGCTGCTGATAATGGTCCAGGAACGGCGCCTGGAATAATTTGCTGCGGCATCGTGAAGTTGTGCGGGGGATGCTGTTCTGCTGGTGTGGTGATGGATAATCGTTCTTATGCTCAAATAAAGCGTTCAAAGCCAGAATCGTTGTTTGTTGGCCTACGTTTACGCGTCGCTCGTGGCATTGTACGTAATAAATCAGAAATTAAAATAATCTAACGCAGCTATTCTCCAAAACCAACAACGAGATATACTTTCAAACAAAAAGGAATCTAAACCCTAATTAAAAAAAAAACTTGCATTCACTCAAGATCGAACTAAATAAATTCAAATACAGAAATTCAAATATATATGCCTCAAATAGAAGAACACCTAACCTTGAAACAAATGAAACCAAGGCAGGTCAGAAAACAACTTAATAATTATAAAATATGAAATTCAGCTTCAATACCAAACGAAAATCAATCAAAGCCATGCAAAAATCCAATAAATGAAATCGTGAACCCCGAATAAAGTAATCATGTACTAGTTATAATGGATAAAAACGCTAAAACCAATATTAATGAGTGTATTAATAAACAATTTTTATAGGTTCAGTGAAACCAAGTTTTCAGTGGGCAGTTAAGGATGGGGAGAAAGGTGTAAAATTGGGAAAAGAAAAATAAAAACAAAAGGATGGAGGACAGATGAACAATGACTCCGGGTGGATCAATCCAGAAAACGCCGGAAGGAAACACCCAATTCAAAATAGATACCATTTAGGCATCAACAACAATTGCTGCATATGGGTTCCACAAGGCACCAACGGAACCACCCCAACAACCTGACGAGAGTGCAGAGGCGCCACTCAATTCAAATTGCTTAGTCATGCTAAGTGACTCGCAGACGAGATGATATGAGTGACGCTCAACTTCCACCAGGTCTAGAATCACTGTACATTCTCCCTATATAAACACTGGACAAACACAACAGCTGCATAGGCGCCACTGTTGTGGTAGCGACCGTTCACAAAGAAAGAGAGAAAAGTTGAAATTTACGCGAAAAGGAAAAAAAATTCTAGACAAGAACCGAGTTACGTTGAGACCCGTTGAAGTGCCATCGAAGCGAATTGTCCACTTTGACGGTGGAATGACAGCAGCGGACCTACTAGAATTAAGGCTGGTAGCTATATCTTGCCTGTCCAACTCAACAGGGATTGCTGGAATTCCCGGACTCACCTCGCCTCCATCAAAATAACCCGTCGAATGTAAGTAGTCAGCTGCTGATAATGGTCCAGGAACGGCGCCTGGAATAATTTACTGCGGCACCGTGAAGTTGTGCGGGGGATGCTGTTCTGCTGGTGTGGTGATGGATAATCGTTCTAATGCTCAAATAAAGCGTTCAAAGCCAGAATCGTTGTTTGTTGGCCTACGTTTACGCGTCGCTCGTGGCATTGTACGTAATAAATCAGAAATTAAAATAATCTAACGCAGCTATTCTCCAAAACCAACAACGAGATATACTTTAAGACAAAAAGGAATCTAAACCCTAATTAAAAAAAAACTTGCATTCACTCAAGATCGAACTAAATAAATTCAAATACAGAAATTCAAATATATATGCCTCAAATAGAAGAACACCTAACCTTGAAACAAATGAAACCAAGGCAGGTCAGAAAACAACTTAATAATTATAAAATATGAAATTCAGCTTCAATACCAAACGAAAATCAATCAAAGCCATGCAAAAATCCAATAAATGAAATCATGAACCCCGAATAAAGTAATCATGTACTAGTTATAATGGATAAAAACGCTAAAACCAATATTAATGAGTGAATTAATAAACAATTTTTATAGGTTCAGTGAAACCAAGTTTTCAGTAGGCAGTTAAGGATGGGGAGAAAGGTGTAAAATAGGGAAACGAAAAATAAAAAAAAACTCTAGCGCACCTGAACCGCTAGAAACACTAATGTTCGAAGAACAGTAGAAGAATCGTACAGGTTTTGAGTGCATATTCCACCACTTGCGCTGCTTATTACGGCCAAATTGTTTCAAATGCCACGTTTTACGTTTGTCTCAAGAATGCATTATAACTCATATGGTAGAAGGTTTCAGATATTACCACTGGCATGAATTTCAAGGTTTATGAGAGCAAAACACGGGTTAATTATATTCGTTATCAGTTGCTTATATCACACAATTTTGAAAGCAGGATCTCATATAATATCAATTAAGAAAATGCTCAGTGCCTGCAGCACTGTAACTGAAGTTGGAGTTTGGGGCTGCGATCCGAAAAATTTGCAGAACTTTGGGAATTGAAACGTCGGTTATTTATTTTCATTGTAAATGTTTCCGGTATGAATACTAACTGTAAGCATTTATTGATACAAAAGTAGCACAACCGACTCGTGCTGGCAACCTTTCGCCAGTATCAAAGCCAAGAATATATAACATCTGCTTCACGTTGTTATATAACATTTGAAGTTATAGGAGTATAAAGAAATTAGGGTTACCTGCAGCGAGTTTTTTCAAATAATCGAAAGCTTAATATTTGCTGTTTATTGTCACTACAATATCATAACCAATTGAAAATTCTACGATAAAACCGCTTAATAAAGATATTGCAAACAAACACAAAACCAACAATAGCTGGCAACCCTATCATGGCTTTTCAACCAAATTTGGCTTGAATAATGTATATAATAGGTTCCAGTAATTGTATGAAATTCGTATTGATTTCATGACTGCACTGGAAGTTATAAGGCAAAAAGTTTTATTTTCCTGAGCGAATTTTCAAAACTAAAGACACAAAAATTACCATAGCTGGCAGCACCAATCGAATTTTTCAACCAAATTTCTATCAAACAGAATTTAGAGTAGGGTGCAGCTACTGTGTCAATTTCACGAAAATCTGGTAACTTATTCACATTTCATAGGGCAAAAAGCATTTTTTTTTTCTTTGTAATTTTTCAAGATGGCACCACTGGAACAGAGTTGCCTACAATTCAAAATCGCTTCTATCAGACCTGGCCCTACTTAAGTCCAATGCATTCTGTAAATTTCAATTCTATCTGATTATTGATTCGTGAGTTCCCGTGAACAGAAGTTGTTGAAGCTAAAAATATAGGTTAACTGAGAAAGGGTTACCGTTCTTGTCCGACATGAAATTTCCAAAGTTTTACTTTGACTGTGTAGATTGAGCATAAGATTTGTATACAGATTGGTTTTATTGGAGAAACGGACATTTTTTAGGATATTCGTTGAATGTTTTCACTTCCAAATTTTTATTTTTTCAAATTTAAGACACCAAAATTATCATAGCTGGCAGCTCCAACCGAATTTTTCGACCAAATTTCTACCAAACGTGGTTTAGAATGCAGCTACGGTGCGAATTTCGTCAAAATCGAACGATTCAATCAGAACTTATAGGGCTAAAAGCAGTTATCTTTTTTAGTGATTTTTCAAGATGGCACCACTGGCACAGAATCACCCGCATTTCAAAATCACTTCTATCAGACCTGGTCCTATTTAAGGCCAATACATTCTGCAAATTTCAATAAATTCTGTTCATCGGATCGTGAGTTTCCGTGAACAGAAGTTTTTGATGCTAAAAATATAGGTAACTTGGGCAAGGGTTACCAGGCGTGCCCGTTATACCATATCAAATTTTATTTTATATCTATGTAAACAAAGCACAAAATTTACATATGAATGGCTGTTTTTTTAAGAAACGACATTTTTTCAAGAGAGACGATGATTTGGAGGTTTTCACTTTCAGTGCCTGCCCTAGCTATAGGGTTGCCAGCACGCTCATTAAAACGTACATTTATCTACAACTAAATAAAACAAACATGTCCTGAAAATTTCGTAATGATTGAATAGCTTTGTCAAAAGTTATCGCAATTTAAACATTTTCAAATTTTCCTGTTCTCTTTTTAGGCACCCAGCGCACACATGGGGTTAAAAAATTCCAAAACGTTATCCGATTCACATGTAAAACTTGTTCGAAATTTATGTCGTCATCTTTATTTTTGCAAAAATTATTTGTGTACGGAATAATAGGTATATTAAAAAAATCACTAAAATGGCCGCCGGCGCCAAAGGGTTAAAGATTATTAATTTTTTGTGAGACCTGGCACTATTCTGCATATACACCAACGTGTCCTGAAAATTTCAACTCAATCGGATGGCGCGTTCCTGAGATTTTTTCACTGAAATTTTTTGATGATATTTATATATATATATATATATATATATATATATATATATATATATATATATATATATATATATATATATATATATATATATATCTATATATATATAAATATATATATATATATATATATATATATATATATATATATATATATAATATATATATATATATATATATATATATATATATATATATATATATATATATATATATATATATATATATATATATATATATATATAATATATATATATATATATATATATATATAATATATATATATATAGAAATATGAATTTTTGGCCAAAGTGATTTTAATACTAATGTTCTTCTTCGAACATTAGTAACAAGCAAAAGTGTGGAAAGTACGGCCAGATTAACGAAAACAAATGTCCAGCAAAAGGCGTGCAGTGCTGCATAAGCAAAAATAAAAACCACTTTGCAGCAATGTGCTTCTATCAAAACTCAGCAAACTCACAGCAACAACAACAAAAACGACAACTCCCGTCTTACAACAACCGTCAAGGTCAAAGACAATTCGTTAAAAAAGTAATGAGACAAGAAGAGTAAGCAAATTTGGGAGACATAAAGCGCGGAGACGACGACGAGATTAACGAGCTATTTATTAGTACTCTAACAGTGAGCGGCAAACCAACAAGCCCCCAGCAATGCCAGCAGCGTATAATGACAATGGAGAAAGCAAAAAACAAAAAACGAATGGATTATTAATACAAAAATTAATAGCATTGATGTAAAATGTCAGGTAGACACCGGTGCACAGGCAAATGTTTTTTCTTATAAAACTATTTGTTTACTAGATTTAACTAAATCAATAGAAAAAACTGCTGTTAAGCTACATACCTTTAGTGGAGAAGACAATACCTGTATGTGGAATTGTTAAGGTAAATTTATGTTTTGAAAAGCAAAATATTGAAAATATTAATTTTCTAGTAGTTGATATGAATTGCAAAAATATTATTGGATTAAAAACTGCGGTAAAAATGAACTTAATGAAAACTGTAAATAATATACAAAAAGATATATTTAAAAAGTACTCAGAAGTGTTTGAAGGTTTAGGGATTTCAAAAGAAAGCTGCAATTTAAAACTTAAGGAAAACTGTACACCAATAATCGAACCACCACGAAAAATACCATTCACATTATATGATAACTTAATAGCAGAACTAAAGCAAATGGAAAATTTTAAAGTTATATCACCAGTGTCTGAACCAATGAAGTGGGTTAGCTCTATTGTTTTAGTCAAGAAACTTAATGGTAAACTGCGACTTTGCTTAGACCCGCGGAATTCAAACAAAGCCATATGAATTGATATGAATTGCAAAAATATTATTGGATTAAAAACTGCGGTAAAAATGAACTTAATGAAAACTGTAAATAACATACAAAAAGATATATTTAAAAAGTACTCAGAAGTGTTTGAAGGTTTAGGGATTTCAAAAGAAAGCTGCAATTTAAAACTTAAGGAAAACTGTACACCAATAATCGAACCACCACGGAAAATACCATTCACATTATATGATACTTAATAGCAGAACTAAAGCAAATGGAAAATTTTAAAGCTATATCACCAGTGTCTGAACCAATGAAGTGGGTTAACTCTATTGTTTTAGTCAAGAAACCTAATGGTAAACTGCGACTTTGCTTAGACCCGCGGAATTTAAACAAAGGCCACACTTCCCATTTCCCAATATTGACGACTGTAAGGCCAAATTAAGAAGCTCTAAATATTTCACTTCTTTTGACGCAAATTCGGGCTTTTGGATGATTCCATTAAGTGAAGAATCATCAAAATTGTGTACCTTTAATACACCGATAGGACGATTCAGATTTCTGAGATTACCTTTCGGCATAAATGCTGCGCCTGAAATTTTTCACGCGCAAATGGTTAAGCTTTTTGGAGACATTCGTGGTCTTATTATTTACATTGATGATATTTTGATTCGTGCCTCCTCCATTGAAGAACATGACAAAATATTATGTAAAGTTCTCGAGCGAGCTAAAGAAGTCGGCTTGAAATTTAATAAGTCAAAATCAAAAATTTGTGTAGAAAAAATAAAATTTATTGGTCACGTTTTTGAAAAAAATGGTGTCAGTCCAGATCAAGATAAAATTAAAGCCATTTTAGAAATGCCAGCACCTAAAAATATATCTGAACTTCAACGATTTTTAGGCATGATAAAAAAAACACACATTGTTAAAGAAGGATGTGCACTGGAATTGGGACTTTATTCATGAAAGGGAGTTTAATTAGCTTAAAACCGAATTGACACGAACTCCAGTGCTAACCTACTTTAACCCAATAAAGCAAATAAAAAGCAAATATAAAGCAAAGTCGATGCGTCCAGGTCGGCTGTAGGAGCTATTATATCCCACGGGCAAAATCCGATAGCGTACGCTTCAGCTTCACTGACAACCACCCAAACAAATTACGCCCAAATCGAAAAAGAATTATTTGCAATTCTATTTGGTTGCGTGAAGTTCCATCAATATATTTACGGGCTAAAAGCTATTGTTAAAACGGACCATAAACCACTCGTGAGCCTTTTCAATAAACCATTACACGCCATACCAGCCAGGCTGCAAAGGTTTATGTTAAGATTACAGGCATATGATCTGAATGTAACATTCAAACCTGGAAAATTGTTGTTTATTGCTGACACACTTTATAGAGCTCCTTTAAAAGAAACTTCCCTTACGGAATTTCATGATGATATAAAACTTCATTGCAATTTGGTAACTGAAAATATCGCCAACCCAACTGCTAAGGTTGAACAAATTAAAAACAATTATAAGTCCAATAGTACTTTTGAAATATTGTCAAAATATGTCACACATGGATGGCCACAACAAAAATCTCTGGTCGACAACAAAGCTAAGCCGTATTTCAATATTAAAGATGATATTCACGTAATCGATGATCTGTTTTTCAAAAATAAGCAACTCATTGTTCCAGTCTCACTTAGGAAAGAAATGCTCCCATACTTACACGAAAGCCATATGGGAATTCAACGAACAATAAGTTTGGCCCGACAAGATACCCACTCTATTAAGCAATCTAAAGCCGGAAATTGTTGTCAGTGATAACTACAAGCGAGAAATTTAAAAATCAAAGCTTAAGTCAGCAGAAATTTATAATAAAAGGGCCAAGTCGTTAAAACCAATAAATAAAGGCCAAAGAGTAATATTTGAAAAATCACATACATCACTTTGGACCCCGGGTTTTATAGTTGATCAATGTGAATAACCACGATCTTACTTGATTCAGGATACTGATGGTATAGTTTTTAGAAGAAATAGAGAGCAAATTTTAGAAAAACCCGAAATTATAAGTAAAAGCGAGGAATTTAGAGATTATAGTGCAAGAAGCTCTGACGAGGTAGAAGGTTACAATAATAATGAGAATGATAATAATGTACAACAGAGCAACGACAATGAATACCAGTATGTTACAAGAACCGGTAGAGTAATCAATCCACCATCTCGATTAATATATAAATAAAAAAAAAATCATAATAATAATAAATAAATAAAATAAAATATATTTAAATGAAAAGAAGGAAGATCTTATATGTGTACTTAATACGAGCATCCACATTAAATATAAATACATACTTATACATACTTACATATACATACACATACATACATACTTATACATACTTACATATACTTCTAACCTAACGCCATTAGCCGCTTATCACTAGCTTTAAGTTTGATTGTACTGTACCAGTTCAGTAATAAAGAGACACTCATAGCATACACAACAGGGTGGAGAGTGATGGTGGGTTTTGAAACAACTGGGAGTGGAGCTGTTTAAATCTGAGCAACAGTTCATCAGAATGGCAAACAACCAGGGGTGCTCAATCGCGGGAACAGTGGCCATACCGGTGAAACTGGAGGGGAAGTTGGACTGATTAAGAGTGCTGGTGGTTCCGGAGCTTCCACATCCTTTAATACTTGGGGTAGATTTTTCGCGACAGTTTGGACTGGTTCTGACTTTGGTAGAGGAGCACTGGGAGTTTTTCGGAACGACAGAGGAAGAAGGGACATAACGGCTGAAACCGAGAAGCCACTTGACCGAGAAGGAAGAAAGTATTCTCAGCCAGCTGGTGCAGGAGTTTGAGGACATAGGGAGGGCATTGGATGTACGGATAGAGTTGAACATGTCATCCGGACTTCGGCAACACCGATAAAACAGCGATATTACCATGTTTCGCCTGCGGCTCAGCAACATGTCAATTCCAAGCTGAACAAAATGTTAGCACAAGGTATAGTCGAGTCATCATCTAGTCCATAATCCTAGTTAAGAAGAAGGATGGTAAGTATCGTTTGTGCGTGGACTATCGCAAACTGAATGCAGTCACCGAACACGATGCCTATCCATTCCCATATGTGTCGGCTACGCTGGACAAATTACGGGATGCAAAGTACCTGTCATCGCTAGATGTTAAATCCGCGTACTGGCGACGAAATGTTAGCACAAGGTATAGTCGAGTCATCATCTAGTCCATAATCCTAGTTAAGAAGAAGGATGGTAAGTATCGTTTGTGCGTGGACTATCGCAAACTGAATGCAGTCACCGAACACGATGCCTATCCATTCCCATATGTGTCGGCTACGCTGGACAAATTACAGGATGCAAAGTACCTGTCATCGCTAGATGTTAAATCCGCGTACTGGCAGATGCCCATGGCAGATTAGTCCCGGAAGTACACAGCATTCACTGTACCACATCGTGGGTTGTTTCAGTTTCGGCGGATGCTTTTCGGGCTTCGGAATGCACCGGCGACCAATGTGAAGGGAGAACGCCAGTTTATGGGAATGGTATCGTGGCACAAGAGGTTTATACCTGACTTTGCCACGATGACGGCGCCACTGACGAATCTTCTCAAGAAAAATCAGAAGTTCGAGTGGACCCAAGACTGCGAGACGGCTTTTACACAAGCAAAGGTGAAATTATCAACAGCACCCATCCTCACTTGTCCGGATTACAATCTGCCTTTCTTGATCCAGACGGATGCATCGGACTAAGGCTTGAAGGCGGCATTATCGCAGCAGTATACCGATGAAAAGAGGGTAATATGTTACTGGAGTCGTTCCCTGTCGAAAGCAAAACGAAAGTATTCAGTCACAGAGAAGGAGTGTCTGGCGGTAATTTGGGCAGTAGAGAAATTGCAGCCATACGTGGAAGGAGCCGAGTTTTCGATTATCGCAGATCATTACTCGTTCGTGTGGTTAAATAACCTCAAGGATTCGATGGGACGTTTGGCCAGGTGGGCCGTGCGGCTTCAATAATATCCGTTTGAAATTATCCACACGAAGGGAGAGGAGCATCTGGTGCCCAATGCACTATCTTGACCGTTACCAGGGAATCAAGTGGCAGAGTTAGAACCACAAGGGGATCGTTGGTATGTAGGAATGAAGGAGAAGATAGCCAAGGCTCCAGCGCAGTATGCGGATTGGAGAGTGATGAATGGACAGATATGAAAACATGTGCCATGACGCTACCTGGAATTAGAAGGAACAGAGGCGTGGAAGAGGGTAGTAACTAAAGCGGAGAGAAAAGAAATTCTACAGAGGTGTCATGATGATCCCACGGCTGGACACATGGGGATCAGTCGCACGCTGGGTAGGGTAGCAGCCAGATATTATTGGCCAAAGATGTCGACGGATGTGGCGATCTATGTCCATAGATGCAAAACCTGTTAAGCTAGTAAGGTGGAGAGGAAAACTCCGGCGGGACCAATGTCCTCTTCACAAGGGGAGCCACAACAGCCTTAGGAGATGGTTTGCATGGATTTGGTGGGGCCATTCCCACGTTCTAGTCACGGGCACACGTTCATTCTGACCGTCCTAGATTATGTCTCCAAATTTACCTTGTTGTTTCCTTTATAGAAAGCGACGGCTTCTGCGGTAACTAAAGTCTTGGAGGATCAGGTATTTTTACTATTTGGGGCACCTAAACGGTTGGTATGCGATAATGGTGTTCAGTTTCGGGGTAAGCAATTGCAACAAATGGTTGCAACCTATGGGACTCAAATTGGGTATACCGCATTATATCATCCACAAGCCAATCCAACCGAACGTAGGAATCAAGACATAAAGCGGATGCTACGATCTTACGTTGCGGAGAACCGTCGGTCATGGGACCAAACTCTGCCAAAGAATGCATTCGTACACCGTACCTACAAACATGAAGTGACGCAAATCACTCCATATTTTGTCCATCGGGAGATGGTGATATTTCACGAGGGGAGTGAATGTCCGGAGGGTGGATCGGGCACTTTGGAGCCTGCAGGCAGGGCTGGAGAGCTCGCTAGGGTGCGCGCGGACGTATTGAAGCGTATGCGACAAGCAGCTCAAACAGCGGCCAAAGGTATAATCTGCGGAAGCGGAACATGAGCTATGAAGAGGGAGACTCAGTATGGAAGAAAAAACACACGCTTTCTGACGCGAAAAAATACTATTCCGCGAAATTAGCACCAGAGTATATAAAACCATATCGGGTTATGAAGCGAATGTCAAGCTGAACTTATGCCTTATGTGATAAAAGCGGAAAAGACGCGGGAATATGGCACGTCAAGGATCTAAAGCCTTATGTCGACTAGTAAAGCGCGACGAAACCGCGAGGAAGGACGCGAGTGGAGGGGCGAACTGGAGGAATCATATCGTAATATATTATCATACCGTTTATAATGAATTAGTACGGATACTGACACTTATATGAAATGTTAGTTATACAATGTTCGAAATTTCAAAGACTTACAAACCAAAATAACATCACAACACACCATCCTCCTTGCGATAGCAACCTGGGAGATACACTTCGTCACAGCCGTATATTACGTAATCCCTCCTCAGTGTCTGGGGTTTCGGTATTTGTTTCCCTTTTCTTTGTTTTTTTTTTTACCCTTTCTCGGGTGCTACGCCAGATTACCTCAACGGGCATTTATATACCTCCTCTGGTCGAGTTTCACAAGTAAGGCTTAGAATAAAAGGTGAGAGTGCTATCAGTACCGGAATTTGATCAGTGTTAGTAGACAGTTACAGGATCGTTAATTAAGAGTACAGGCAATAAATTTAAAGAGGAAAACTGTTGAGATTGTTTAGTGAAAAACTGATTTTATATTACTTCACAAAGATTTTATTTTAACACCAGCAAGCACACACAACTTCTCTGAAGGAGAGCACATATAAGAAGAAGGTAAAATTGTATGAAAACAAAAATGGCGTAATTCATGTTTTCTTAGTATTACACACAACTTCATATGTGTCAAGAAGGAAGGCGCAAATTTTAAATTATTTCAACACTCCCACCAAATTTGTGCCTTCCTTTCATACAATGAATAATACATTTTGAGTGAAATATTTAAATGCAAAAATATCAGCAAGACCTTATTGACGATTGACAACTCCAATTAGTTTTACATTCTGATCAAATTTAGCTTTTTTTAGACCCTTTGTAAAAATGTCAGCCAATTGATTTTCTTTAAATTTATGACTTTATCGTTATATTTCTCTTTAATAAAGTTATATCTGATGTCAATATGCTTGCATCTTTTATGATTATCTGAATTTTTAATAAAGCTAATTGCACTTTGATTATCAATAAGTAAATCTATTGAATCAGCACAGAACTCCCAGCAACTGCTTTATCCACAAGATCTCCTTTGTTGTAGAACAGGCAGCCATGAATTCCGCTTCAGTCGTTGATAGAGCGACACTTTGTTGTCTTTGAGTGTTCCATGTCACTGCAGAACCATGCTTCAATAGAACGCTTCCTGTCGTTGAGCGGTGCCTATCCACATCGTTTGCATAGTCCGCATCACTCTAGGCTATAACTTTGTCACTTTCTGCACCGGAATAACAAAGCCCATATGTTTTGGTTTCAACTAAATATTTTAGGATTCGTTGTACTGAATTCCAGTGGCTACGGTTGAAATTATTAAAAAAACGACTAGCTGAGCTTACTGCTATGTCTGACCTGCTGCACACCGCCAAATCATAAGAGATCTTACTGCTTCTCGATACGGAAAATCTAGGCAATGCGTTTTATCGTCTTTTCGTTGCAAAACTGTATGAGGGTCTGCAGGCACACTAATCGGTTTGGCATCCTGAAGATTTAATTTTTGTATGATTTGAATCGTGTAGTTCGATTGATGGATGATAATCGTAGATTTGCTTCGATTTCTTTCGTTTTGTAGATCAACAAAGTTTTTAGGTTCATCTATAATGGTAATATTGAAGTTCGTACTGAGATCTGAAAGTATTTTATTTAAAGCATGTCTATCTTTTGATAAAAGCAAACCATCATCAACATAAAGTAGCAAGTGAACTTTTGAACAGTTAATGAAACCTGTGTATACACAGCGATCTGCATAACTTGACTTCAAGCCGTACTTTCTCAGAATTTTATCAAATGTTGTATTCCAACATCTCAGAGCCTGCTTCAATCCATATAAAGATTTGTTCAGTTTACACACCTTATCAGGCTCAGCATCCAGCCCTTCTGGGACTGCCATAAATATATCTTCTTTTATTTCTCCGTAAAGAAATGCAGTTTTCACGTCAAACTGGATCATTTCATAATCATGCTTTGCTGCTTCAGATAGAAGGATTCTAATTGTATCGTACCTGATTGTAGGAGCAAAAGTTTCTTCATAGTCAATGCTTTCCCTTTGCGCGAATCCTTTCGCACATCTCGATTTAAATCTGGATCTATTTCCATCTTCCTTTATCTTGAAAACCCATTTATATTCAATAATATTAATATCATCTCGTTTCTCAATTAGATTCCGCATGAGACCGCAATTCCTCTTTCATTGATCAGCATATTTTCCAGTAACTGCTTCCTGATACGTTTTCGGCACGTTGAATTACAGAATTTACTACAAAATTATCAGGTGGTCGAAGTGTTTCTCTCGGTCGTAAGGTTCTTGTTGGCAGCTCACTTCCTTGGATATTTTTCTTATTATTAATATTACTATTTCCAACAGTAATTTTTTCTGCAATTGTTTCTTGTGATTCCGATTCTCCTACTTCCAGTTCTTTTGTCTCTGCTATTTCAGGCTCTTTGGTCGGGCTATCGTCATCAGAAATTTCAATAAATTTGCTAATGTCCACATACTTGTTCTCCATATTGTCTTCGTCTTCACTGCATTCACTTTCATTAACGAAAGTGTGAGAAATAATCGTAGAAATATTCCGTATGATAGAGAACCGGGGAAACGAGCAAACTCCCCGAGAGGAAGTCGGCAGCCTCCCGGGGGAAAATTAGGAAATGAAGCCGTAGAATATAATAAATTTGTCTTAAATAATAGGTATAAGCACAAATGATGTATCGACTTTCAACGAGAATGAGAAGCGATGGTTACAACTGCCAATAGATACTGGAGCTGACATATCAACTTACAAAATTAACAGTTTTACATCTATAATATATATGATAAACACAAAACAGATGCAGACTAACAGGAATAACAGATGAAACCACAATGTCATAAGGAACGATTAAACTATAATTCAAGATTGAAGATACAATCATATCCAACACATTTCATACAGTAGACGAGAAATTTCCTATTGAAAATGATTGCATTATAAGACGTGATGTGCTAGTCAAGTATATGTGCAAAATCGACTATGAGACAAATACCATATCCTTTAGTACTTAGGACAGATATATTATGTTACCTACGTATAATTTGCACCTAATATGGCTAACATAAAAATACCCGCAAGAACGGAAGCCATTGTACCTATAAACGTAGATAGAATGGAAGAAAGCGTTATTTGGAATAAAGAAACTGAAACAAACTGAAACTGGTAACTGCATAATTCCAGCTAAAGGTAGTTGTCATGTGAAGATACTAAACACCAACGAATATGATGTGACTCTGAAAAACTTTCAAACAGAGGTAGAACCGCTCAGTAATTATTACATATTAAGAGCACAACAAAAGTTTGACAAAAAACGAATAAACAAATTGTTGGAAGTAATTAAGACAGACAATATTGATGAACATGCGAATAAAAGCTTACTAGAAATTATTGAAGAATACCAAGACGTACTCCACCAAGAAAGTGAACACCTCACAAAGAACAATTTCTACCAGCAGAAGCTGAATATATGTGATGAAAACCCGGTCTAGATAAAACAATTATAGACTATCAAAAACGCAGAATGAAGAAATTCTTAGGCAGGTACGAAAGCTGAAAGACAATGACATCATTGAACAGTCTACAAGCCCGTACAACTCACCATTGTTGGTCGTACCAAAAAAAACACTCGAATGATGAGAAAAAGTGGAGATTAGTTGTTGACTTCAGGAAACTGAATGACAAACTAGTGAACGATAAATTCCCTTTGACAAGGTTGGAAGATGTTCTAGACAAACAAAAGAGCAAAATATTTTCCGACCTTTGATATGACCAAATTGGATTCATTCCACCAAATCGTACTTGGAAATGAATCAAGACCATTAACTGCTTTTTCAACCAGTGATGGACATTATCAATTTAAAAGGTTACCTTTTGGATTGAAAATATAATCAAATAGTTTTCAAAGAATGCTAACTATTGCTTTTACTGGTTTGAGTGACTCAGCATTCTTAGACGTGGATGATTTCATGGTTTTCGGATGCAGCATGAAACGTCATAACGAAAATTTAAAAAGGGTTTTGCAAAAGAGGCGTTAATATAATTTGAAGTTGAATGCAGATCAGAAGTAGTGTATTTAGGGCACCTCATCACAGCAGAAGGTAAAAAAGCAGACCCTGCTAAATATGAAGTTATTAAGAACTACCGCACCCCAAAGAACGCGAATGACGTATGAAGATTCGTAGCATTTGGCAATTACTATTGACGATTTATACCGAATTTCGCTGAAATCGCAAAAAATTTAAATGCTCTTTTGAAAAAGCAAGCACCATTCATTTGGGAACAAGAGCAGCAAAAAGCATACGAACTCTTCAAACGTAAACTGATTTCACCACCCATACTGCAATACCCAGATTTCGAGAAACCATTCATACTGACAACGGACGCGTCAAATTTTGAACTAGGAGCTGTGTTATCTCAAGGAGAAATTGGGTCAGATTAACCGATCTCATATGCAAGCAGATCGTTAAACAAACACGAACTGAATAAACCAATTATAGAGAAAGAGCTACTAGCAATCCATTGGGAAATACATTTTTTTAGACCATATCTGTGTGGACGAAAATTTATTGTCGTATCAGACCACAGACCCTTCGTATCGTTATTCACGCACAAAAATCCATCATCAAAACTAACAAGGAAACGTTAAAATTTGTCAGACTACGATTTTGAAATTACTTACAAGAAGGGTAACATAAATACGAATGCAGATGCACTGTCAAGAATTCAACTTAATTCTGATATGTTGAAATCAATGATACCTCCAACAAACGATGAAAGTATAAGCCAAAACTTATTGGCGATAACAAGAAGCAAGGCAAAAAACTCTAGCGCACCTGAACCGCTAGAAACACTAATGTTCGAAGAACAGTAGAAGAATCGTGCAGGTTTTGAGTGCATATTCCACCACATGTGCTGCTTATTACGGCCAAACTGTTTCAAATGCCACGTTTTACTTTCGTCTTAAGAATGCATTATAACTCATATGGTGGAAGGTTTCAGATATTACCACTGGCATGAATTTCAACGTTTATGAGAGCAGAACACGGGTTAATTATATTCGTTATCAGTTGCTTATTTCACATAATTTTGAAAGCAGCATCTCATATAACATCAATGAAGAAAATGCTCAGTGCCTGCAGCACTGTAACTGAAGCTGGTGTTTGGGGCTGCGATCCGAAAAATTTGCAGAACTTTGCGAATTGTAACATCGGTTATTTATTTTCATTGTAAATGTTTCCGGTATGTATACTAACTGTAAGCATTTATTGATACAAAAGTAGCACAACCGACTCGTGCTGGCAACCGTTCGCCAGTATCAAAGCCAAGAATATATCAAATCTGCTTCACGTTGTTTAATTACATTCGAAGTTATAGGAGTATAAAGAAATTTAGGGTTACCTGCAGCGAGTTTTTTCAAATGATCGAAAGCTTAATATTTGCTGTTTATTGTCACTACAATATCATAACCATTTGAAAATTCTACGACAAAACCGCTTAATAAAGATATTGCAATTAAACACAAAACCAACAATAGCTGGCAACCCTATCGTGGCTTTTCAACCAAATTTGGCCTGAATAATGTTTATGACAGGTTTTATTGATTGTATGAAATTCGTATTGATTTCATGACTGCACTGGAAGTTATAGGGCAAAAAGTTTTATTTTCCTGAGCGAATTTTCAAAACCAAAGACACAAAAATTACCATAGCTGGCAGCACCAATCGAATTTTTAAACCAAATTTTCATCAAACAAAGTTTAGAGTAAGGTTCAGCTTCTCTTGTGCCTATGTGTGCCGGTCGTCAGGTCTCTGGGGATCGGCAGCCATTTCAACCTAAGGTTCAGCTACTGTGTCAATTTCATGAAAATCTGGTAACTTATTCACATTTCATAGGGCAAAAAGCAGTTTTTTTTTCTTTGTAATTTTTCAAGATGGCACCACTGGCACAGACTTGCCCACAATTCAAAATCGCTTCTTTCAAATCTGGTCTTACTTAAGTCCAATGCATTCTGTAAATTTTAGCTGCATCTGATTATTGGTTCGTGAGTTTCCGTGAACAGAACTTTTTGATGCTAAAAATATTGGTTAACTGGGAGAGGGTTACCGTTCTTGTCCGACATGAAATTTCCAAAGTTTTATTTTGAACGTGTAGATAAAACATAAGGTTTATATACAGATTGGTTTTATTGTAAGAAACGGACATTTTTTTGAATATTCGATGGTTTGAATGTTTTCACTTCCAAATTTTTTTTTCAAAATGAAGACACCAAAATTATCATAGCTGGCAGCTCCAACTGAATTTTTCGACCAAATTTCTACCAAACGTGGCTAAATAAGATCCAGCAATTGTGTGAGTTTCGTCAAAAGCGAACGATTCAATCAGAATTTATAGGGCTAAAAACAGTTATCTTTTTTAGTGGTTTTTCAAGATGGCACCACTGGCACAGAATCGCCCGCATTTCAAAATCACTTCTATCAGACCTGGTCCTATTTAAGGCCAATACTTTCTGTGAATTTCAAATAATTCTGCTCATCGGATCGTGAGTTTCCGTGAACAGAAGTTTTTGATGGTAAAAATATAGGTAAATTGGGCAAGGGTTACCAGGCGTGCCCGTTATACCATATCTTTTTTTTTTTTTTTTGGTTATGTAAACAAAGTACAAGATTTACATATGAGTGGCTTTTTTTTGAAGAAACGGCATTTTTTCAAGAGAGACGATGATTTGGAGGTTTTCACTTTCAGTGCCTGCCCTAGCTACAGGGTTGCCAGCACGCTCATTAAAAGCAACACGAATCTACAACTAAATAATATCAATACGTCCTGAAAATTTTGTAATGATTGAATAGCTCTGTCAAAAGTTATCGAAATTTAAAAGTTTTCAAATTTTCCCGTCCTCTTTTTAGGCACCCAGCGCACACATAGGGTTAAAAAATTCCAAAACATTATCCGATTCATATGTAAAACACGTTAGAAATTTATTTCGTTAACTTTATTTTTGCGAAAATCATTTGTGCACGAAATAATAGGTATATTAAAAATATCACTTAAATGGCCGCCGGCGCCAAAAGGTTGACAATAACTGACATTTAACTGACATTTGACTGGACCTATTTTGCATGTACACCAGTGTATCCTGAAAGTTTCAGCTCAATCGGATGGCGCGTTTCCGAGATTATCTCACTGAAATTTTTTGATGATATATATATATATATATATATATATATATATATATATATATATATATATATATATATATATATATATATATATATATATATATATATATATATATATATATATATATATATATATATATATATATATATATATATATATATATATATATATATATATATATATATATATATATATATATATATATATATATATGGAAATATGAATTTTTGGCCGAATCGATTTTAATACTAATGTTCTTCGAACATTAGTAAAAAAGATTCAATTGAAGATAGCAATATAATCGACAGGCAAAGTGACAAACAAAATAAAGAGACTGATGACCTCCGTGCGTTTGATTGTATTTCTCTGTCAGATATTAAAGGCGTTATTAAATTGAGATTTTATATGCTGCGCAGCAAAGACAATAAATCAAGAAGAGATGATTAACAGATATTTAAAGAAAAAAATGACATACTAGTTTTGAAATTGTAAGCGCAGACATTGTTAGACCATTGAGAATTTCTAATGACTACCGATATATTCTCATTATACAGTAAGAGTTGACAAAGTACATAACTGGTTTACCCATAGAAAGTAAGGATGCTACAACAGTGGCAAAAGCATTTGTAAATAAGTTTATTCTGCTGTACGGACATTTTAAAGTATTATAAACAGATTTAGGCACTGAATTCACAAATAGTTTAATGAAAGAAATATGCGATTTCCTAGATATCAAACATATATTTTCGACACCATACCATCATGAAACTTTAGGCGTTGTAGAAAGATATCATCGTGTGTTGAACGAATACTTATCATCTTTTGTTGGCAATGATAATTGGGACGAATCTATACCTTTCTATACTTTTTTCTATAATACATCCCCACACATTGATACAAACTACACACCTAACAAACTATTTTTTGGCAAGCTTTCATATTTACCGAATGATATTTGAAAAGATTCAGAAAAAATATATAATTTGGATAACCACAAGAATGAGTTGAAATTGAGATTAAGAACGTCTCTAGCAAAAGCCAAACAGTTAATCAAAATAGCTAAAACAGCAAGAAACAGCAAACAGAATTACTCAAACCCTCTAAACATAGAACTAGGTGATTTAGTTTTGTTAAAAACTGAAAATAGAAGAAAACATGATAAACCGTTTAAAGGTCCGTATAAAGTAATAGACACGAAACATGTGAACACACTAATCGAAATAGAAAATAATTTTAAATGGTAAAGCATAGTACTGAGTTCGATTTCACGTGAAATTTTCATACAAAATTTCACGTGAAATGTGTTTCGGCGAAAATTTAGCTTGAAAATAAGCAAGTTTGGTACTGTGTTCTTAGCATGAAAAGTTGCTTTGAAGTTGCTTTCGCTTTGAAAACATAGATGGCACTGAAACATGTTGTCAATCATTTCACGCCAATTTAGTTTGTGCAGTTCATTCTTTCGAGCGAAAAAGTGACATTTAGTGTTTCAATTTGAAAATTGAGTAGTACAAATGACTTTCCAATAAGAAAATCGATCGAAAATTGAAATTCTTGACATTTTATCCGTCAACAATGAACAGTGTCTCTGCTTTTCTCTGTTGTCAAAATTTTCGCTCGAAAGAATGGTCAGATAATGGGGAAATGTCAAAATTTCACGTGAACTCGAACTCAGTACCAGCCTTAACACAGCAAAAGGCTTAAGTTATACAAAGTTTTTTTGTAAACAATCCTAAATAATGTTTAAAATGTGACATTAGAAATTTTGTTTTTTTAAGACAATACAATGTAATTATATATTTGTCAAGAGCCTATCAAGAATACATAACAAATTAGTCTTCCATTTAAATATAAATGCTCAACTCCTTGAAACGGAAGGGGTGTAATGGGTCAATTACTCAAATATACATACACGTAATTCAAGACACACAAATGGATTGACTTTCAAGACAATTAATTTTGATAAGCATATACTACATCCATATTCCACTATAGCATTGATGTGTATAAGACATTTTGTCCTAGTTTGGACATATTCTATGTGGTTTATTTATGTGGTGTATGGCTTGGTTTGATGTGTGTTGTCTTGACTTGGAACATGGATGATGTAGATGATGAAACTATGTAGGTAGTTGTCACGTGTAGTCAGTAATGAATTAGAAAACTTAATATGGGAAAAACATAGTAAGCAGCTCACATGAATTAGGTCATGAGCTTATGCATGAGAACTAATTGAGTAATGGTTATGCATTATCGATAGGTAAGAATAGCGTAAGCAAAATTTTAGCATAGATAGATTGTGAAAATGATATGTAAAAGGGGTTGTAAGGTTGTCTTGAATCAATCAACATTATTTTAAGATTACTGCATTTAATTTTGCTTCTGGAAAGTAAATTATTGCCTCTCATCGGCAGCCTTAATCCAGCCTACATAAGCTAATTAGCATATATCGGCTGCACAAGTTTTACTCAGCGCCAAACATGCGACAATCCACGGGCTGCCTAAGGTAAATTAGAGATATTGCTAAGGAAATAAAAATATCCAACATTCAATAAATAAAGTATAGCAAGTGCATATCTCTCAAAGATTATCGAAAGAAGATAATCCTTCAGAATGTAAACGAAGCTCCTTTATTATTATTTATTTCAACCAAACAAGGCGTACAAAACACTTACAATTAATATCTAACAATTTATATAAATTTGTATAATTAACAACAATGGAAGAAATTTAAAAATATATAACCATCTTTAGTAGGGAATTGGATAGGGCATTCATGACGTGAGCACCTTAGTCAGAGCAGTTTTAAACCTAGGTCTGGAAATGGTAGGGGAATAGTATTTTGCGAAGCTATTGAATATTTTGCAACATCCATTGATTGGCTCATTGTTGGCGTAAACTGTGTGGTGTCGGTATTCATTCAGTAAACGTGTGTGCCTCGTCTGCCTTACTGATTCGTTGAAGGTGATCTTATTGGACAGGGACACAACATTGATCAAGCCCCTAATAACGTCAAAAGTAAAGCAGGAGCATATGACTATCCTCCGCGAAGATAGACTTGATAGATTTAAGAGACTTAGCCTGTATCTGTATGAAGGTAGATTTTCAAATTCGTAAGGATTATACAGATCTCTCAACGCAAATAGCAAGAACTGCTTCTGCACCGATTCGAGCCTATCGCTATGGACATCAAAGGTAGGGTGCCAGACAATACATGCATATTCGAGCAATGGCCGAACTAGAGCTATGTATAAGGACTTCGTGACCCATAGGTTTTTGAATTCCTTCGCACGTCTTTTGATAAATCCAAGCTGCTTATTAGCCTTGCTTAAGACTTTGTCATAGTGTAAATTAAAACGCAGCTTTTTATCCAAAGTAACCCCGAGGTCGATGACATTGTCAACATTATTGATTGTAACATTATTGAGGCGGTAATCAAAATTTATATTACTGGTTTTGCGGGAAAAACTAATGACTTGACATTTACTGACATTAATTTCGAGATTATTTTGTTTGCACCACTGCTCAAGAGAAAGCAGTTGCGATTGAAGGAAAACTGAGTCAGATTTCGATTTAATTGTGTGGTACATTTTCAGATCATCTGCATAAAAAAGGTGAGGGATGTCTGATAAAACTTCAGAAAGATCCGAAACGAAAATATTGAATAAAAGAGGCCCCAAGTGACTACCTTGTGGAACACCTGATAAAACTTCGATTTTTTTGGATAGGATACCCTGAAACTTAACGTACTGCGTCCTATTTCGAAGATAAGAGTCTAACCAGTTTAATAAAAGACCCGAGATGCCAAATTTCTGTAGTTTGATTCGAAGAATATCATGATCAACCCGATCAAAGGCCTTGCTGAAGTCTGTGTAGATGGTATCAATTTGATGCCCTTTTTCCATGCCACAGAGAACATCTGAGACGAGAATCACGAGGTTGGTACAAGTTGACCTGCCTTTTCTAAAACCATGTTGTTGTTCATTTAGAAGAGGTTCTATTACAGTAGTGAGCTTATCACAGACAATTTTTTCAAATAGTTTAGGCAATGCTGAAAGTATTGCAATACCTCTGTAATTATCAATTGACCGCCTATCAGCACTTTTAAAAATCGGGGTCAGATGGGATGATTTCCAGAAGGAAGGGAAAACCCCACAAGAAAGTGATTTGTTGAAAATTAACTCCATGCATTCGAGTATGAAACTAGGAGGTAGTAAGTCAGGACCAGGACCCTTGTTGACATTGAGATCTTTGATGGCCCTGGCAATCTCCTCTCTAGTTAAATACATTTCACAAATGATATCTGGTGGGAATGTTTGAGGGAGAAGAATGTTAGACATGCTTGTACATGAACAAAATACTTCCTGGAAATGCTCAGCGAACAGGTCGCAAATTTCGTGAGGGCATGTCGAACAAAGGTTCTTTTTGTGCATCGAAGTAGGGTAGCCCGAAGTTTTCCGTTTGGTGTTCACGAAATCAAAAAACTTTTTAGGATCATGAATTATATTTTCGCCCATGATATTAACATAGCGCTCATACGCTTCACGGGATTTCGACAGGAATTCTTGAGCTAATTCATTATGTTTATCCTTGATATCATCTCTGACATCAGTGCTGGTGGTAATTACTTTGTAAAGTTTATTTCTTTGATTCCGCAAATACCTTAGATTGCTATCAATCCATGGTTCAGATATTATGTCTTTTCTCTTAATCTTTGGGGTGAACCTTTCAACGGCGTCAAAAACCAACTCATAGAATAATAATACAGCATCATCTAATTCTAGCGTTGAAAAATTACTAGCCCAGTCAATTCTGAGAAGACAATCCGTAATGCTCTTATAATCAGCATTGCGAAAGTCATATACAATAGAGTTATTGTAAGATAGGGAAGCGAACATATCAGATGTAGATAATAACTCAACTGTGAACGCAGAGTGGTGAAGAGTGTTGCCAAAAAAATTTTCTGCATCAGCAGTTGAGTTAGCCACTACATCGTCGTAGCTATTAGCAAATATGAGATCTAACCAATTTCCATTTTGGTTAGGTGTCGGAGCTATTTGCTGCAAATCATTGCCATAAAATGTACTAACTAGATTGAAATCGCTGGAGTCAAGAAGATGAAAAGGAATGAGATTATTATCAGTTTCATCGGCCGTAAATTTTAAATTTGGGCGAATGAAATCACCGAGAGTTATAATTTTATCCTCCTCATTAAGAGATGAAACTAAGTTAGAAATCACTTCGCACACATCATTACAGCGGAAAAAAGTCGGAACGAGCGATTTGAAGAAATCTCATTGATCGTTTTATCTCTTCAGATATTTGGCGGAGAACTAGAAAGCTTGATTTGAGTGATTCGAGCTAGAGATTGATAAAATGAAGGTGAGAAAAAAATCAGAAAGAGCTATTTGAAGAAATCTCATGGATGGTTTTATCTCTTCAGATCAGTGATAACGCGGAAGGAAATCCGAACGACAACAGATCATCTCCTGAAGCTGCAAATTTTCTTTGGAGCTCAAGAAGCTACCTGCAGCGTGAAACAAACGGTCGATTGCGCTGGAGAAGACAAAGGAAATCTGCTTTCTGTTGTAAGGTTAGTTTAATTTGATAGATTATTGCGCTTCTTCGTTAATATAAAATAAAAAAAAAAACAAAATTTAATAGTGTATCGAATAATTGTGAAAGTGAGTGGCGAAAAAGGAAGGAACGCGAGTGCGCGTGAAGTTAAGATAGTAGATGCCGAAGTACGCTAGTAATTTTGGAATTAAGATAGAAGGCTGTTCGTGAAACTGAATCAGTCCCCGATGTGCAAAGTGAAAGCCGTAAACTTTTTTAAGTGGTCAGTCATGGGGACTTGCCAATAAGCTGATTTGATATCGAGGAACGTCAGATTCTTGGCTTTTTGCAGCTGGTTCAGTGTGACCGAAACGTAAGGTATGGGATAGGCATCGTGTTTTGTGACCCTGTTTAGTTTACGGTAAGCGACGCAAAATCGATAGGAGCCGTCCTTCTTCTTCACCAACAATATGGGCGATACCCAGAGACTGACAGACTACTCCAATATCCCCTGAGCTAGCATGTCGTTCAGCTCGATGTCAATGTGCTGTTGAGCCGTTGGCGAAACCGAGTAATAGCGTTCCTTTATCGAGAGTGAGTTTGTCTTGATGACGTGCTCCACCGAGTTGTACAGCCGACCCCTTTCTCCATTAGGTTGAACTTCTCAGTCAGCAGTTGCTCGAGTGTCGTTTCTTTGGCCTCCGACAGCCGACTGCATGCCCTGAGCTGTTTTTCTTGCTTCTTTCGTAGAGCACTCATGAAATCCCAACTATTCTCACTCAGTCTCATCACTACTCCAAACCGTTTGGCAAAGTCCACCTGCAGATTCAGGGTCAATGGAACGGTTGACCATGTTGAACGGAAGCACCGCTATTCCTACGATGGGGCATCCTAAGTCATTGACCAACCGTATTGTCCGTTGGTTGGCCGCCAGAAGCTCCGATTTCAGCGCTTTCATCGCTCGTCAACCCACTCCACCCACTTTAATATTAAAAGCGCTAGAATCGAGTAGCCCCAAAAGCTTCCGTCCCAGAACATCAACCTTGAGAAGTGACGTTTCATCGCCTTGCCTTTGACTCAATAAGCCGCTCAATGGTGGTCCCCATTACGATCTGGTCACCCCTGATATTTTGGGCAATTTGTTTTCCTAACCCTTACCCCACCACAGTCAAAACACTAAGCTAGCTCGGAGCAATTTTGGGAAGTGTGCCCGTTCCACCGACAATTCTAGCACTGGATATCATTCCTCGAGATAGACGCTGTATTTATCTTCTTAAAGTACTCCAAGTACGCCAGATTCGGCTCCAACAACCACTGAGACTTACGGGTAGGCAGTGGTAAAAAGGCTTCTACCGGGACCCTCGTTGTTTCTTAGGAACGACCCATTCGACTCAGATCAGCAATGGTCCTTATTGTGGTTAGTGCCAGTTTTGTTTGATAAAAAAGAGCGATGTTTCTCCTAAGGATTCTCAACTTCTCTTTTTCTGAATAGGGGATTGCGCGGCGTCTAAACAGCCCCTCCATCACCGAGACGTACACCTCCATTGATTCCTCTGGCCCTTACATGTGTTTTGTGATCTGTCAGGGCAGGCAATTATCGTAATCTGGTGGCAAAAACTCAGCGAGCGATTCCTTGATAAGTCCTGCCACGAACTTACCCTTGATCGGTGCGTCCAAAATCAAGCCAACACCTTTCTCTCAAAAATATCCACTGCTGATTGAAACAGCTGCCTGGTGGTAACTCTTCTCTTCCGCTCGAGGAAAGCACTAAGTGACTCAGAGTCCCCGCTATACTGCAAAGCCCATTTTCCCACCTCTTGCCCTTTTGCCAGCAGCGGTGCCATCCTGGGTGTCGAAGTCGAATTGTCATTGTAGATTTCTGAGTCCGGAATGAACTTCACAGCTACGCCAATATTCAGTTCCATCTTTCGGCCTGGCGTCGACTCCCGCCCACTGATATGGGTGTCACTTGAAACAATGGCTACCATCGTATCCTCCTCATTCTCCTCGTTGCCTTCGGCATTCACTAGCGATTCCCTCATGACCATGATCAGCCGAGTACTGAGTTTGCTGGCCTCCTCCCATATCTTTTTGGTATCACGCTGAGCTTTCTTTATCCTACGGATCCAAAACTCATTCTTAGTTTTAGTTTTAAAAAAGTCTGACGGCTGCTGCCTCCCTCCGCCTGAAAACCAGTTATCAACGCCTGGACCTCAAGGAGTTTCCCCTCCACTGCTTCCAAATCCTCCTTGAGAGTGAGTGGGTTCTCCTTTACAAAAATCAGGGAGGTATCCATTCAGGCCTCCGCTCTCATGGCCACTCGATGCGTCTTCCTCATTGACTCTACCGTTCCAATCGGCTGGCTTTGGATCTCTAGCTCGTAGGCAAACTCACTTTTATTGAGCCGATTGACTAGTATTTTCGTAACCTGTCCCATCTAAATGTGATCGCGCAATCCTAAAGCTGCAACTACAGATATACTTCCCGCTCCTGCGCTACACACAAAAGAACGCTTTGACCTATCTAGCTAAGACTTAAACTGTTCTTATCGTGTCTCGTTACCCCAAGATACCTCCAAGGACCCATAGATTTGAATTATTGACTGCGCTAAACACCACACAAAACTAGGCAGTCTTCCAGGCCTTCACTTCACTCAGGCTCCCCCTGATCACCTTTTGACAATTTGTCCAATATCAGCTCCCGACAAGCTGTCTGTTTCGATTTCCCGGCTAACCGACCACTTTCACGCCGGCGTACCTTTGCTCTGAAACATTATCCCACCGGTAGGTAGCATTCCAGACAATGAGGTCCTATTCTTTTATGCAAATGATCGATTTTCCACTCTTTTGCAGCTTTTTCACTTCACTCTACTTGCTACTGCTGACAGATCTGGAAAACTTCAATCCCAGATACCCTTCGACCCCTTTTTTCCTGAAAATCCACCACCATTGCTGTTTCCTTTATGCTCATTCACACATACACCACTCTCGGTCTTACACTCACACAACTTAATCACTCGTATGTAGAACCAAATGCTCGAAAAAACGCTGAAATTTTTTTTTTAATACATAGATAACTATTTAGGTCGGCTTTTGCCTATGGTCACATGCAAACATTTTCCGAATTTGGCCTGTATCTGTAAGTCATTGTTCCCGTAATTCTAATTTCTACCCGTTCACATGCTCGAATTGAACGCTTCCTATAACCGAAATCGAAAGCTTGCTCTTACTGAAATTAGGGGCCCCACGTTGGGCGCCAGTTTGTTACCGTTTTTCTTTCAAACATGGCACAAAATCCTTTATCCCCATCTGGGATGCAACGGTGACTGCTTTCGGGCGGCTTTTGCTCGTGGGACAAAAAAAAAGTCGAGGGTGGGCGCCACTCGCTTCTGACCCGAATAGCTGCCAAGCAACCGTTGCCCTGAAACGCGAAGAGGGTGACAAATTCGTGCTAATGCCCACTGGCTTCAAATTTTGCTTCACAGTCATGTACGAAACGAAATTAATCACGACCGGTATAATAATATAAATAATTTCCGAAATCTGATTGCCATATTCTCCGAGGACTATATTCTGCAGGACTATTACAGTGTCAAGCTGACAATCAAATACGTCGCGAGTGCCATGCAAGTGCAAAAGTAATTTTCCTTTCGTGAAGTGGTAAACTTAATTGATACAGTACAAATAGCTGAAACGCGTGTGAGTTACAAAGCTCAAACGAAAGTGTACAGTTCTTTTTTGTTACAATTAAGTGCGAAAGCAGGAAAGCAAAATGAAGTGCATAGTGCCGACCTGTGCAAATAGGATGAAGAATCAACAACTTGGACTTTGATTTCACAAGTAAGTGGTCAAAATAAAGCTTTTACAACAGTCTACTGTCAAAATTCGCAAAAAATATTACAA